>CM077083.1:113717301-114346416 GCA_039513925.1 Platanthera zijinensis
CCGACCAAGATTTCTGTTGTGATGGAATTGGAGAGACCTTCTACACCTAAGGAGATTAGGAGCTTCTTAGGCCTAGCTGGCTATTATAGAAGATTCGTGGAAGGGTTTTTGGTGTTGTTTGCTCCTCTAACTAGAATTACTCAGAAGAATACTGCATTCATTTGGAGTGATAAGTGTGAAGAGGCTTTCCAAGAATTGAAGAAGAGATTATGTATTGCTCCAATTTTAACCTTACCTACTGAAGGAGTTGAGTATGTTGTGTATGTTGATGCATTACACATCGGACTTGGCTGTGTTCTAATGCAAGATGGTAAGGTGATCGCATATGGATTGAGGCAACTAAAGATTCATGAGAGAAACTATCCTACGCACGATTTGGAGTTCGCTGCTGTAATTTATGCGCTGAAGCTTTGGTGACACTTATTGTTTGGCGTGTTGTGCAAGATCTATACGGACCATAAGATTTTGAAGTACGTCTTCACTCAGAAGGAACTAAATCTGTGCCAGCGTTTGTGGTTAGAATATGTGGCTGATTATGAAGTGGAAATTCTTTATCATCCAGGAAAGGCTAATGTAGTAGCAGATGCTTTGAGTAGAAAGACCGCTAAAATGTTTAATCTGTCGGTACAGTCCTTGGTGGAAGAATTCCTATTGATGGATATTGAGGTTTGGAGTAGTACTGTGCCTGCTAGTTTAGAAGCAGAAGAGCACTCTTTGATTTCCCTTACTCGAGCACATTATAAGGATGATCCAGATTTGTTATACCTCTTCAATAGAACTATGAAGGGAGAGCTACCTGATTTCTCCTTGGATGAGTTGGGTACCTTGAAGTATCAGGGTAGATTTTGCGTCCCAGCCTTTGGCGACATTCGAGCTAAGATCTGTTCTGAAGCCTATGGTTCCAGTGTAGCCTTCCATCCTGGTTCCACTAAGATATATAAAGATCTAAAGCAAATTATTTGGTGGTCAGGGATGAAGAATGATATCGCAAAGTTTGTATCGGAATGTGATACATGTCAACGGGTCAAGGATGACCATAGAAAGTCGGGAGGTAAATTAACACCGCTTGATATTCCAAGTTGGAAATGGGAGAGTATTTCAATAGATTTCATCACCGGTCTATCATAATCTCCCCATGGGCACGACTCTATTTGGATGATAGTCGATAGATTGACAAAGTATGCTCAATTTGTTCCCTTTAAGATTGGGTATTCTATGAAAAAGATAGCGGAGATATACCTTGATGAAGTCATCAGATTACATGGAATTCCAGTTAGCATCGTATCGAATCGAGACTCTAGATTTACGTCTCTCTTTTGGAAGAGTTTACAGGAAGGGTTGGGTACCGATTTAAGGTATTTCACTGCCTATCATCCGCAGACAAATGGTCAGTCAGAAAGGGTGAATCAGATCATAGATGATATGATCAGGTGTTATATTTTGGATCACGGTGGCGCTTGGGACGAGCGTTTTATACTCATGGAGTTTACGTACAATAATAGTTATCAAGAGAGTCTGCAGATGGCCCCATTTGAGGACTTATATGGGAGGCATTGTAGAACTCCTTTGTTTTGGGATGAAGTTGATGAGAGACTGTTGCTAGGTCTGGAAGCCCTTGAGGAGATGAATTATGTTGTATTGCATATTCGAGAGAAGCTCCGTGTAGCTCAAGAGCATTATGGGAAGTATGTTAATCGATGAATGGTCAACTTGGAGTTTGTCGTTGGAGACTTGGTTTTTCTGAAAGTTTCTCTGATGTCTGGCATTAAAAGGTTTTGAAGGAACCACAAGTTAGAACTCCGGTACGTAGGACCTTTTCAGATTCTTGAACGCGTCGGAGTTTCAGCTTATAGGCTTGAATTGCCTGCTACTTTCCCTGGTGCCCATGATGTGTTCCATGTGAGCCAATTGCGGAAGTGTATTCGAAATGGTCATCAAGTCCTTGACTCGGTGCCCCAGATTCGTCCCAACCTTACGTATGTGGAAGAACCTATTCGTATTCTGGATTCTAAAGATCAAGTGTTGCGGAGAAAAACCATCACCATGGTCAAGATTCTTTGGAAAAATCAAGACGTCAATAGCGCGACGTCTAAATTGGAATCGGCATTGAGGGAATCTCATCCGCGCCTCTTTTCTTAGTTTCGGGTATGTCTTTATGTTTTTAGTCATGCTTTATTTTTCTCGTTTTTGTTTGGTTTTAGAGTTGTGTTAAGTTTCGGGACGAATCTTCTTTTTAGGGGAGAGTGACTGTAATGCTCCAGATTTTTCGATGATTTTATTTGATTTGGTATCGTCATATTTATGACGTCATGGCGTTACTTTTAACGTCGAGTTGACGGTGCATCGTCGTTAAGGCATTTTCCCGTCCGTGCGGTCGAGTCGGACAAATTCTTATTGTAATTGGAAAAATTTTGCATTCGGAAATTAAGTTAAGTAATTTTGGACTTGCTCGTCAAGTTTCGTCGCGATCCGAGCGATATTCGGGCCTCGGCGATTTTCCGAAGTTTTGTAGAATTTATGTTCGTCGTAAACTTTGAAAATTTATATCTCGAGAATGGCTCGTCGGATTTTGATTTTGAATTCGCCATTGGGTTCGTAGCGTCAATGTTCGTCTACGGTGCGAGTTTTGTTTAATTCGGCGCGCGTTTGGGTCTCCGTTTTGAACTCGTGTTTCCTTATTCAAAAAATATATAAATATGATTATTTTAATATTATAGTACTATTCAAAAATGTCTTTTACAATTCATTTATATAGTTTAATTTCTTTTGATATATTTGTAAAAAGCACTGTTCATGCAATTTAAATTCTCGGTTGGCAGCCTTTCTTCTCGAGTATTCTGAAATTTCTCCTCGAGTGATATTGTGCACTTCTCGAGTAATACCTGTGCACTTCTCGAGTGATACCTGTGCACTTCTCGAGTAATACCTTTGCTTCTTCTCGAGTAACTGTTTTAGTACTCGAGTAAAATTTTAGTACTCGAGTACTGAAGTTTTCTTGTTCTCGAGTACTAAATTTTAGTACTCGAGTAGCCTTTTTTCTATTTCTCGAGTACATGTAATCTTGTTCTCGAGTGATGTATATTCATCTCGAGTAGTATATTACAGTTTGTGTTCGGGCGCCTTTTTGAGGGTCAAAATGGCATTGTATAAAAAAATAGTTAACATGATATTTGTTCGTCTCGACGAGATATACAACTTTAATGTTGGGCACTTTTCGATTTGAAGCCATCATAAATCTCTTTTTTCATTTTCCGCGCACCCGCTCGTAAATAGTCCGTATTTAGACAAAACTTTTTATAAATACTTTTATATATATATATTCTTATACTTAGGATAATTAAAAAAGAAAGAAAACTTAATCTTCTTCCTCAAGACTAAGACCGAACCGAAACTATCTGTGCGGAGACTCCCTCCCATTCGTGAATCTTCCGGTGGCCGCCGACGGTGCTCCGGTGCTCGAAATCTTCAACCGAGTATAGATCTGAAAAGCTCTCGTCGAGAGCTACGCAATCGTGGTAAAAATTTCCCCATTCCTTGAGTTTTCTCGTTAGGGTTTTTCGTCCCTAACCTCTATTTCGGCTATTTTGGTTCAGATTTTGACTCCTCCCGTCTTCTTTTGCCCCGATCTGCGACGTGGAGTGATTCGGTGAACATTTCCGGTAAAACCAAGGCAAGTGGTTGTTTACCCTCGTTTCCTCTTCTTCGGTGAATGGTAACTGTTAAGTTCTTCATGTTTGTTAAATTTCTACACTTTTTCCCTCATGGTATCACGGTAATTAATCTTCCTTAATAATCACTTGATGTTGTAAGATCTTGTCATGGTAAATCTAAAATTTGTCAGTCCATGTTTATTCATTCTTGAAGGGTTTTATTGGAGGCTCTAATCGCATTATCCATCGTTGTTGATCGTGTTAGAATTTATCTAGGCCTTGTAACACTTCCTAGAGGTCGATCAACCTCATCTTTAATCTAGAATGTTGAGTAGAATCCAACGTGCCAAGTCTCGAGATATATGTGTTGTAGTTTCTTTGGGTTTTCTTGATTGCAGGAGTTAGTGGATGTGACCACCTCCGCAAGGTTTGTTTCCTTTATTAGTGCCTCATGTAAGTCTACCAGGTTTTTGGGCATCTGCGGTGTATGGTGGAGTGTATGAGACTCCCCCGCAGTTAAATAGATATTATATTCTTGAGGGGTGTGTCCAGTCACCTCTCCCGTGTTTTTGGGACGAGTCGACCACAGGTGCCTAATAAAGGTTGTGCAATTTCTTCCTTATGATTTACTTATATTTGTCACCTTATAGCCTTGTGCATCTGGTGTATTTTTTGATGTACGTGACAATTCACGTAAGTGTTCTTTTCCTGTTTGATGCTTTACTTTTGTACTTTACTTCAGTACTGTTGGTCTTGGGTTGGTACCCCTTTTCACCTTTGTATATTTTAGCTTATCTTTCTATTTGTATCTTCTTACTGAGGTGTTCTGTCTTTAGAATGCCTCAGGTTCAGAGCAGTAGTAGATAGCCGTGCTTGTTTTGGAGTTCCTGGGTAGCTGTCTTGGCTGTGGGTTTTCCTCGTCGTAGCGAGGTAGTTTGTTGTTTATTTTGTTTTACCAGTTCAGACATACTTTACTGTATGTGGGTTCGTGTCAGTTGGTTGACGCCCACAGGATTGTTATTTTTGGATACTTGCTAGCTGCTTAGTTTTCTTTCTGTGGATTACTTGCTCTCTGGGATGATTTATGCTAGGAATGCATGTTAGGTATTTTCAAGTATAAAATCTACTATTATTACTTCATGCATTTGCATATTTTAAAACTCTAACTTGTTATATTTAGTGACCATAAAAGCTATTTTTACTACTATTATAAAATTCGGGTGCATAGCATGAGTTGTCCTTGTGGACGTTTTCACTCATGTAGGATGTTCAATCTCATGAATGAAGTATATTTATTCTGCAGCGTATAAAATATTTTCTTTCGTGGACTTGATGAGCCACCAAGCCGAGGGATACGGTTAAATTTCCTTAAAATTAGATTTTTGCTAAATCACTTAAAGATAACTCTTTTTGAGTCTAGTAGGAGTTTTCGTCGAGCGTCTACAGTTATCCCCTGCTGACATGGCATCATGACGCGCATTTTCCCTTACTCTAATAAGTTATAAAATGCGGTGAAAATGCGGGTTGTGACAGTCCAAACGAACTTCTGATCTTTCCGCGTCAGTGCTACAGTAGACAACACCGGCCACTCCCGTATCGCAACAATCTTCGTCGGATCTACCGCAAAACCTTCTCCACTAACCAGATGGCCAAGGAAGACCACTGACGACAGCCAGAACTCACACTTTGAGAATGTCACAACCCGCATTTTCTTCGCATTTAATGATATATCAGAGTAAGAAAAAATGTGCATCATCATGTCACGTCAGCAGGGGATAACTGCAGACGCTTAGGAAAAACTCTATCTTAATACTTTTATGAAAGATCTGTAAGTTATTAAGTGGAAAATCCAGTTAAAGTTTAAGCGGTTAGTCGTATCCCTCGGCTCAGTGGCTCATCTAGTCCATGGGAAAAAGATAATTATATGCTGTGGAAAATACTTTATTTACAATATTAGACATCCTACATGAGTATAAACATCCCCAGAGGACAACCCATGGTATGCAAGACTCTAAATTTATAATAATTTTGAAAGTAGATTTTATGACCATTAAATATAGTGATTTAGATTCCAAATATGGCATGTTTGAAGTAATAGTAATAAAAAATTTTATATTTTAAAATATCTAACATGCAACCTAGCATAATACCTTCCCAGAGAGCAAGTACAACTAACCAAAAAAAGGTGAACTAGTAGCTAGCAAAGTATTCAACATTTCAAAAGAAAACTACCTGTGGGCATCAACAACCTGACACGAACCCACTGAAAGTATGCATGTCTTAACTAAAACCAAAAACAACAAACTACCTCACGACGGTGAGGAAAACCACTGCAATAACTGCAGTCCACAAGCTACCACCCAACACAGCCGCTCCACCGGCTACAGCCCTGAATCTGAGGCATTCAAATAAAGAATACCTCTACAAGAAATTTGCAAGTGGCAATGGAAATAAGCAGGTAATAAGTAGAAAAGGCAAGAAATGGTTTACAAAACCCGACCATAAGAAAAGCTGAAATCACGGCTGATTAGCCAAATAGAAACAGGTAAAGTGAAAAGTTTGCAATAATGGAGTAAAAGAAATTTGCACCAACTGCGGAACGAAGCCATGCTTTGACAAAATCTGCAAGGATAAGCATGAAATATCATAACTGATCTATAAAAAGTAAATAAGCACAAAACAGCTCAAAAACGTGAATCATTAACACTTGTGAAAATGACCGGTCCGGAGTCGCTGACCAAAACGTCCAAAACGGAACTACCAGACCAAAACGTCTCATAAAAAGGCACTGCGGTGGTGGCCACATGGCCCAACACAACCCAACAGTCCCCAAAATAGAGACCAAACAAACCACCAAGTGTAATGGTTCACAAACCGGCGTTCAGTTGGTGATCGTTTATCCAATGCCAACCTTCCTAGCCGAAGAAAATATTTTACCCAAACACCCCACACCAAACCCAAGCCGAAACCCAAAGAAATCCCTTGGCAAGCCTTAAAATCAATCTAAAGACCATACACGAAGAATCAGACACAAATCGGCGAAAAACACTAAGTCCAGCTACAATTCGGCGAGTATACCCGACGAATACTGTCGATACTCGACGAAAAGGACATAAAGCGGCATGTATACTTGACGAAAAAGACTTGGTCGCTAGACCACTCGATGCATTCAAAGCCTAAACCAAACACGACGAATTCGTCGAATGCACTCAACGCTTCCTACTCTACGCCATACTCGACGAATTGTCGAGTGCACTCAACGCCATTTACCTTCACTCAATGCCATGCTTGCCGATACTCGACGAACTCGGTGCCTAGATACTCGACGAATCTAAATTTACTCAACTCCACGCTAGCTGATACTCGACGAACTCGATGCCTAGATATTTGACGAATTTACCTAAACGGATTTCTACACCTAGTTCATACTTGACGAATTCTTCCCACTATATACGCCGAAATTGTCCTTAGGATAAACTATGATGCTTGACGAATCTACTACCGATACTTGATGAATTTTGGTCAAACCACTACGCCTAAACTTGACGGATAATGGCTGAAATCTTCTAACTCTTTTATTGATTCCTCAAGTTTAATCCCTACACTACTCCTACGCTCAAAAGAGAAGAAATGAACAAAAGAAAAGAAAGAAATGGTTAAAAGGAGAAAATCGCCACTTGCCTCAAATCTCAGAAAAAACCGCCTCCTCCAACACTCCATGGCAAGGATCGGTCGCAAGAAGACCTGAGCAACGTTTCCTGAAACTTTTGGGGAATAAGGAGGTCAAAATCACAAACCCTAACACACAAAAATCGGAGAAACGGGGAAAGCTTACCATGAACGAGTAGATCTCTGCGAGAGCTTTCCAAATCTCTAATCTATTGACAAAACTGACCACCGAATCACTAGAAATCGTCGGCAGAAAGCACACGGGACACCGAACTCCTCCTCTTTCGCAAAACAGACGACAGCCGGATAGGGAAGAGGATGAATAGGGTTTTGACGCGACCCTTATAACCGGTTATATATATACATAAATAATTCTTAATTTTATTTTACAATTAATAATAAATAACCCCAAAACGACCCAAACTCAAACTTACTCAGAATCTTATGAAAATCGCACCATAGCTAAATAACGACGCTACGAATCCAATGGCTAAGTCGAAATCAAAATTCGACAAACCTCACCCGGGTAAAACATCACCAAAAGATTAAACACCACCACATTCCTATAAAAAGCTCCACCGAGTCACAAAAATAGACCCATCTCGCGAGGGAAGGTGCACAACCAAGCCAAACCAACCACACAGGAAAACCCACTAAGCAACTCCAACATCGACACTTGTTAACTATGCATCAACGTAACACCCTAACATCAAAAAATAAGTCACTACAGGAATTAAAATAAACACTAAAAAATTAGGGGTGTTACAGAAACCCCCCTAAAAAGAAGTTTCGTCTTGAAACTTAACATAAAAGGATAAACTTCAAAATAGAAGAAAAGTAACCAAAGGCTATCAAAGAAAACACTTACCAAAAGCATCAGGAGAATAGATGAGGATGAGCCTCCCTCATAGCTAACTCCAACTCCCAAGTCACACTGTCCACATCTTGGTTCCTCCACAAAACTTTAACCATGGGTATTGTCTTCCTTCGCAATACCCAATCTTGAGTATCCAAAACACGAATATGCACTTCCATGTAGGAAAGGTTAGGCTCCAACGGGGGCACAACATCAGGAATCTGCCGGTCACTAACAACACACTTCCGCAACTGGCTTGCGTGAAAGACATCGTGCACACTAGGAAAATTTGCAGGCAAATCCATCCTATAAGCTAATACACCAATCTGTTCAACAACTTTAAAAGGTCCCACATACCTAAGATCCAACTTGTGGTTCTTTCCAAACCTCTTAACGCCATACATCAGGGAAACCTTAAGAAAAATCATGTCCCCAACAGCAAATTCCAATTCAGTCCTTCGACGATTAACGTTCTTTTCATAGCGCTCATAAGCTATTCGAAGCTTCTCTCAAATATGTTTAATAGAAGTATCAATTTATTCAAGGGCCTCCAGACCCAACAACGGTCTTTCACAAACCTCGGCCCAAAACAAAGGAGTTCTACAACGTCTCCCATACAAAGCTTCAAACGGGGCCATCTGCAAACTCTCTTGATAATTGTTGTTGTAAGCAAATTCCATTAACCTCAAACGTTCGTCCCATGCTCCTTCGAGCTCCAAAATGTAACATCTGATCATATCCTCCACGATCTGATTTACTCTCTCCGTCTGACCATTTGTCTGCGGATGATAGGCGATGGAATACCTCAAATCGGTATCCAACCCTTCCTGTAAACTTTTTTAAAAGTAAGACGTAAACCTAGAGTCTCGACATCATGTCCTCGGGGAGATATTGACAATTCCATAATACAATCCATTGAAATACTCTCCCACTTCCAACTTGGAATTTCTAAAGGTGTCCACTTGCCTCCAGGCCTTCCATGATCGACCTTAACTCGCTTACAAGTACAACATTTGGATACAAACTTAGCTATATCACCCTTCATACAAGACCACCAAACGATCTGCTTCAAATCCTTATACATTTTAGTAGAACTGGGATAGTAGGCAATACTGGAACCATGTGCCTCTTTGCACAACTTAGCTCGAATAAACTCAACTGCGGGAATGCAAAATCTATCGCGGTACTTCAAGGTACCCGCGTCATCGATAGAAAAGTCTGGTAATTCCCCTTTCTTAGTTCTATTATAAAGGTGGAGCAAATTAGGATAATCCTTTTGATGTAGCCTTATAAGTGTATTCCATGAAGGCTCTATTACTTCCAAACTGCTGGGCGAGTTGTTAATCCCAATCAATATATCCATCAAGAGAAATTCCTCTACCAGCGAATCTACAGAAAGGTTAAAAAAATTTTAGGTCTTCCTACTCAGGGCATCGGCTACCACATTAGCATTGCCCGAATGGTATTGGATCTCAACATCATTATCTGTAACTTACTCTAACCATCTCCGCTGGCACAAGTTCAATTCCTTTTGAGTGAAGAAGTACTTCAAACTCTTATGATCTGTGTAAATCTTGCACAATGCGCCATATAATAGGTGTCTCCAAAGCTTTAGGGCATAAATCACGGCTGTGAACTCTAGATCATGTGTACTGTAATTCCTCTCATGTATCTTTAACTATCACGACCCATACACAATCACTTTGCCTTCTTACATCAACACACAACCAAGTATTATGTGTGATGCGTCAACATACACATCATACTCTATCCCTTCGGTAGGCAAGGTCAACACCAGAGCATTGAACAATCTCTTTTTTAATTCCTGAAAAGCCTCTTCGCATTTATCGCTCCAAACAAAAGCTGTGTTCTTTTGCGTAAGCTTAGTCAGCGGTGCAGACAACGTAGAGAAACCCTTCACAAACCTCCTATAATACCCTGCCAACTCTAAGAAACTTCTTATCTCTTTGGGTGTGGTAGGTCTATTCCAATCCATTACAGCAGCTATCTTCTCAGGGTCCACAGAAATTCCATCCTTATTCACCACATGACCCAGAAAGGAAACTTGAGGCAGCCAAAACTCACACTTGCTTAGCTTGGCATATAACTTATGCTCTCTCAAGGCAGTCAAAACCAAACACAAGTGTTGGGCATGCTCCTCAGCATTGCGGGAATAAACCAACACATCATCTATAAATACAACCACAAAATGGTCTAGGAAATCCTTAAACACTGTGTTCATCATGTCCATGAATGCAGAGGGTGCATTGGTCAAACCAAAGAACATTACCAAAAACTCAAAATGTGCATGTCGAGAACGGAAAGTGTTCCATGGAATATCGATCTCACGAATTTTTAATTGATGGTAGCCCAAACGAAGTTCAATCTTTGAAAACACAGTACTACCATGCAACTGTTCAAACAAGTTATCTATTCTCAACAAGGGATACCTGTTCTTGATGGTTACCTTATTCAGCTCTCTATAATCGATGCACAGCCTCATCGATCAGTCCTTTTTCTTCACAAAAAGTACGGGAGCACCCCGCGGCGAAGAACTCGGCCTAATAAATCCATTCTGAAACAACTCATCCAGCTGTGTACGTAACTCATCCAGCTCACGCGGAGCCACACGGTACGACGCTTTAGCAATAGGACGGGTACCCAGCTCCAAATATATGATGAACACTACGTCTCTCTCAGGTGGAAGACCGGGAAGGTTATCAGGAAATACATCAGGAAACTCGTGCACTACAGGAATCTCCTCTACACGCGACAAACTACAATCGTTCTCCAACACTGAAACCAAACAGAAATAAAATCTAGAATCTAAAAGCTTTCAAGCACATACCGTAGAAATAATCGGAGAAATATGGCGCGGAAAACCAAAAACACTCCTGGGTTGACCGTTGTCCATCTTGAAGCCCAAACGCTTGACCTTGTATTGGATGACCGCATCATACTTGGACAACCAGTCCATGCCCAAAATCACATTGAAGTCTTCCAAGTCTCTCACCTTCAGATCAGCAACGACTAGATAGTCATCTAACAGAATCGGAAAACTCTGAATGCCTTGGTCCGATACCACTGAATTTCCAGAGGGAAACTTGACAATAAACGCGTCTCCAACAAGATCGAGGGTCAAATAGTGACGTTCTACAAAGTTCCTAGCCACGAACGAGTGGGTAGCACCGGAATCAAAGAGAATGTGCGCCTAGCGGTTCTTTACCTTAAACTTCCCTATAAAATTGCATGCAGAACTAAGAGAATGAACGTCGAAACTACTATTATGAATCAAAAGCAAGAACTAGGTTAGGATCTACCTAAAATTACTTGAGTAGATGTCTGAGCTTCCTCTAAGGACAACAACGTTCAGCTTGCCCTTGCCCTTGTCCAATTGCTATGGTGGTGGCAAGGACTGAAATGGAACTAGTTGCAATAGGGGCTGAGCCTGCGGGCACTTCGACTAGAAATGTCCCTTCTGTCCACACTAGTAGCAGACCCTTTCCTTTCCCAACAATGGGCAGCATCGTGCCCCCTCCGCTTACATGTGGAATAAACTAAATCTCCCTTGGGAGCACTCTGAATCACGTGAACCTACTCCTGCTTCTGAGCTCTTAATCTCTGGTAACATCTTTCAAATGGATTGTAAGACCCCCCCTTCCCCTTACCAAGGAGTTAACCCAGTCTTATGCCCAAAATCGCCGCCTTATTGTGACACTAATATACGGGCTAGTCGACACCGCAAGCCGTTGATCCTGCCAGCTAGTATGATCATTCAACCTGTAGGTCAATCAAGAATAGAAGTCTGCAACTAGTAAGTAAAACTAGTAAGTCCACAATATCACAGTACAAGATCATAATATATATGAAACTGAAAAGTACAATAGTCTACAATGAGTACAAAAATGGGAGAAGGGCTAATGCTTTATACATAACAAATCAAATTTCTCTCTCACAAAACAAAACTATACGGAAGTAAACTCTATCATAAGTACACTCATCCTCACCTGACGGTGAGCTGCAGTTGTAGTAGTAGGTGGTGGTATCAACTCCTCATGTCCTTCCACCTCGTCTTGCTGGTCGTGTTGGTGCTCCAGCTCCTCGAGCTCCTATAGTCATAACTGACCATTTATCATAAAGACTAAGAAATTTTGTCCTCGTATCACCCCCGTGACTCCTAGGTACCGAGCGGAAGGATGAAGAAGAGAACAATAAGGGGTATAAAAAGGAAAGCAGGTGATAGTGGATCTATTCCATCATGGATATATATTAACAGTTATATCTCTACTCTAGTAGTTTTATATAGTATAAGTAAAGTATATAAAATAGTACTGAAAAGAAGTACTATAAATAAAGTAAATAACAACTACTAAGATATTATCACAGAAGTACCTTAACTTACATGAATGCCTAGACAAATGTATAGGTTAAGGTTTTCACGAATGTAACTAATCATATAAAAGAGCCTATACATAATTTATATGAAAAGGATCAATAGTGCTTATGTCCTAAGTATGCATGTATGTAATGGTATGCGGGTTATGATTCATACAAGTGCAACTCACACACACGACCATGTGATCACAGACCTTTAGTTCCCACTTGTTGGAGTTATCTTAACTCTCGGGTACCATCGTTGTGTCTACGGTAGTAGCGGAGCGGGAATCTCCACATCCTAGACGGGTATACACACTACCAGGCCTAGACCCTTCGTACGCCTCTGAAGGACACACTAGTGTCACCACGTACTAATGCTGACAAACCCGCCAGTCTATTGATTGGGTGTGCTTTTTTCGTGGATTATCCTCCAAACCCCAGTATAAACAACCTACTGGCCCCTCAAACCTTCACACCTCACCAGAGTCACCGTACTGCCATCGGTGTGATGATTGGTCCAGTACCACATGACCCACCACTAATACGTTTATGCACATGTAAGTTATTTCCAATTCGAACATCTAGCTGGCAGGACCAAAACCCATCATGTAACCAAACATTTAAGCCACCGGCTCGCAGGACTAAAACCCATCTTGTAACCAAACATCTGAGCCTCTAGCTCGCAGGACTAAAACCCATCTTGTATGCCTCCAACCCTATGCCGGTGAGTTTGCCATATCATTCCCTTAACCTATTAGACTACTATTGTCTAATTCTTGTTACACATAGAAATTTACGTCATTTATCCGCACCTATTGCCGCGCTTGGCGGCGGGTTTGGTGGCGGTGAGCCATGACCGATAATGTCTCTGATAAACTAACTTATTTCCTGGTATCTCCGGCTATCTCCTTGCTCCAGCTGTTGATTTACACTCCTCTTGTCTTACTGAAGGTGATGATGGGGTGGAATGGATGTGAGGTTGGCTGGTTTAAGGGCTTTGAAAATGAGTAGTGGCTGGGAGTGGCGGGGCATGGCTGGCCATCCTTGAGCTTGGTTCCTCCTTACCATAACATGTAACGAAACTATTGGACCGTCCAATTATTACTTTAATAATGTATTGATTGAAAGGACCGGGTCTAATAGGTTAATTAGTGCTTATCCGGAACCTGGTTCAGCCAGTAAAATACTCTTAAGTCCAAAAGCGTTGAGTGGTGTTGACACCACTCAATGCCAACAGCATTCCAAAAATTTCTAAGTCAAAAGCATTGAGTGGCGCTGAGACCACTCAACGCCTACAGCTTCCTGAATCTTTTCTAAGTTAAGGCATTGAGTGGTTGATGATTTATAAATATTCGTATTTTTACGTACTTTGTTTAAGTCGTTTTAGGTCATTTTCGTTATTTTTAGTTAGTTTTGTTCAATAAAATGTTCCTTTTTTATATATACATCTTCTAACTTAGCTTCTTTTATTTTCTGAAAATTTGCAGAAAACTTTCTAAAAACCAAATTACATGCCCGTGTCCCGTGCGACATGCCCGTGTCATTCCTAATTCGACGTTCGTCGATCGCCACTCGACGATCGACGCTCGACACTTCCAGTAACACTCAACGCCTTAAACATACCCGTGCCCAGCCTGACACGCCCGTGTCCAACCACTCAATGTCGGTCAACACTCAATGCCAGTCAACACTCAATGGCTCCAGCAGACTCGACATTCAATGCCATCAACACGCTCGTGTCCATTCAACACGCCCGTGTCAATCCCGCTCGCCGTTCATCGATGGCCGCTCGACGTTCGTCGATCGCCGCTCGAAGTTTATCGATCGCCGCTCGACATTCAATGCCAGATGTCCAGTCACACCCCCCTATACGCCTGTGACTCCCCTATCATGCCCGTGACTGACACGTGCCCCGTCCTAGAAACTTCCAGAAATTGACCAGTCCCCAAAATTTCGCCGTCTTCAGCAAGCCAGCATGACATACCCCCTGTCACGCTCATGTCCAGGGTGTGTCGCCTCTGATTTTTTTTTCTTAGAAATAGAACTTCCTTGTAAGGTCCAAGGGTTCAAACTTTTGGGCAAATTTTGTTGTTTATGGGTTGCTTGGGTGCACTTCTTGCTATGTAAGGAGAATTTTCTTCCCCTCTCTTTTATGTTTGTTTTAGCTTTGTAATCAACTTTTTTCCTTAATAAAATATGTTAAATTTTCTCTCCTTATGTTGTCTTGGAATGGATGTGAGTGCCCGACTTGTTTTCCTATTTTATCCTTTGTTTTTCTTTGTCTTTCTCTTAAAAATGTGTGTGTGTGTGTGATTGAGCTTAACTTCATGTTTTTATGTTTTCATTGTTTTGTTTTGCTTAGCTTTTGTTCTAGGTTTTCTTTTATAGTTATTATTTGTTATTCTAACTTTTATTTTCTTGTCCCTTAGGATTATTTAATTTTAGTTTTTTTCGTACTTTAATTTCATTTTTATGGTTTTATACAAGTGTTTTCAAAGTGGCTTTCTATCCCCTTTTTTACTTGGTCTTTTTATTTTTGTAAAACTTTTGTTCTTTTCAACTTTTTTCCACTTTTTAAACTCTTTTATAAAATTATAACAATGAAAAAGTTGTTATTTTATTTTTTAAGATAGTTTGTTTTCTTCCTCTTTTTGTTGTGCGTGTGTGAGTGTATGAGATTATTTTTCTTGCTTTCTTTTATTGCTTTCTCTATCACTTTCTCAATTATGTAGAGTGTGTGTGTATGAGATAATTTTTATTGCTTTCTTTCAATTATGTAGAGTGTGTGTGTGTGTGTGTGTGCATTTACTCCCCGCCTACTCATTTGAGTAGGACTCGCTTTCATTTCCCGCCTACTAGTTTGAGTAGGGCTTGTCATTTTCTTCCTACTCGTTTGAGTAGGACTTGTCATTTACCGCCTACTCGTTTGAGTAGGACTTGTAATGCATTTATTTTCTGCCTACTCATTCGAGTAGGACTTGTAATTTCTCTTTTTTTGTGTAACTTAGCTTTTTATTTTATGATTTTGAAAGGTGTGAGTTCTTGTTTTAGTTATTTTTATAATTTTCTAACGTCGTGTTCTTTTCTGTCCCTTTTTTGTAACCCTTTAGCGCTTAGTCTCAAACTCATGCCTCATTAAAATCATAAGTTGTCCCCATACCGATGAGTGGCTAATCGTTCTTAGCCCTCGGGATCGAAGAGCATTGGGACATATGAAATCACTCTAAATAATTAAAGGATCTTATTCTCACTTTAATTAAAGGGCTTAAGGTTTGCCCCGGTTTTATGACGTGTAAAACCACATATCAATATGTGGGCTCTATTTCCGTTTTCCATACGCTAGCTAGCCGAGAGGCCATGCGTATGGACCGATCACCCTTGGGTAAAAAGAGTTGTGTGCATACCCTCGAGAGAGGAGAAGCGTAAATCTACTAGATTGGGATTCCCACCCAATAACGGGGTTCTTTGCTTAAAGCGGGCATTAAGAGGAATCCTTCATCGGACGAGAGTTCGGTCGAATAGTCTTAATGTTCAGGTGAGCGATATCCTTATAGTTAGGTGAGCTTATGTTTGTGGAACCTCCACGGCCAAGTTGCCATTAATTAATATGAAAATTTAGTTCTCTAATTATTATGAGTAGTTTTAGTCTTAATCTGATTCGATGTTGAGCATTAACCCTTCATCGAATTTCCTAACTAGTGTCTGTGCCTTTATTTTATCCGCCTTAGTTAATTAAAATCCCCATCGTATTTTTCAGTAAAATAATAGTTACTCCGAAAAGAGTAAAAATAATCTACCCATCCTCCAGAACAATACGACCTCGATATTCCCACCGAATATCGAGTAATACATACGATAGGTGCACTTGCCTCCTTTCATTAAAAACTCGGTTTTTAGCAGTCCGCGACGTTCGACCAATCGAACTAACAACCTACATAAGAGTCGGCTTCACGGTCATCAAGTTTTTGGCTCTATTGTCGGGGAGCCTTCGAGTTGTTATTTTGAATTCCGGAGTCTATTACTTTTCCCTAGCTTCTAAAAACTAACAAAAAAACATAAAAACTCTATTTAAAAAAATTAAAAAAAAAAGTTTATTATTTAGTTTATATTTCAGGGTGTATGACCCGTGGACAACCCTCATAGTCTGAAAATTTTGATTTCGATCCTAAGATCGAACGCTCCCTTGCGCGTATTCGATCTCAACGCCGAAATCCTTTTTTAGACCCCGAAGAATCTATCGGAGAACCCTCTGTCGTAGTTATGGCCGACCCTAACCCTGCCCAAGCGACCGAGCATACTATGTCTTATTATGCCCGGCCTAACCTGGATGATACTGGGTCTAGTATTGTTCGCCCTACGGTGGAAAATAATAATTTTGAAAAAAAATCGAGTGTCATTCAAATGATCCAAAACATTGTGCAGTTCGATGGACTGCCATATGAGGACCCGAATGTTCACTTGTATACCTTTTTAGAAATTTACGATACCTTCAAGATTAATGGTGTCACTGATGTGCCATTCGCTTGCGCTTATTTACTTTTTCCCTTAAATCCAAAGCAAAGGCGTGGTTGAATTCCCTCCCGCGAGGATGTATCACCACATGGGCCAAGATTGCAGAACGGTTCTTAATGAAGTAATTTCCCCCCGCAAAAACTGCAAAGTTGCACGCAGACATTTCTTCGTTTGTGCAGAACAATTCCAGGTATCTATTTGAGACTTGGGAGAGGTTTAAATAATTCCTCCGCAAGTGTCTGCACCACGCGCTGCCTGCGTAGTTGCATGTCCAAATCTTTTATAATGGGTTTAACTATCAAACGCGTCAAATGATTGACGCGGCTGCCGGGGGAACTTTAAATAATAAAACTCCTGAGGCTGCCCACATGCTTATCGAAGAGATGGATATGAATGCCTACAAATGGAACGTCCCGCGGGGACACACCAAGCAGGCGGCAGACATTTTTGAAGTGGATGTCATTGCTCTGTTAACCCTTCAAGTTGAAAGGTTAACAAAGCAGGTGGCGAAGATGACTAATGCCTCCTCCACTCCACCTTATTTTATTCCTCATAACGTTTGCGTGGCCGAAGAGTTTTTCGACTTCGTGGGAAATTTTGTTCATCCTTCCTTCAACCCCAACAATAACCCTTATAGTAATAACTATTATCCGGGTTGGAGGAATCACCCCAATTTCTCTTAGAGCAATGCGAACAACACGCAGCGCCCCACTAATTCTATTGCGCCCGCATTTTTCCCGACTCCTCCAAAACCTTCTCTGGTTGAGGAAATTTTTTATAAATACATAGCATCCAACGAGTTAAATATCCAGAACATCACCGGATCGCTAAAAAATCTTGAACAACAGGTTGGATAGCAAATGAGAATGATGTCCGAGCGCGCGCTCGGGGCCCTATCGGGGAAGACGGAGCCCAACCCTTGGGAGAACGCCAACGCTATAACCCTCTGTAGCGGTAAGGAGGTGGTCGATCCAAAATGGATCGATCCGCACGTACAAACTTCTCCTCCGACCCCTCTTCCCCCTTCTTCGATTACGCCGCCTTTAACAATTTTAAACAAAAAAATTATTTTAAACAAGGCCCTGTCGTATCCGCATAAGTTAGATAGTGAGCGTAAGGATGCGCAATACAAAAAATTATTATACTATTGAAACAAATTCATATTAGTTCCATTCTGCGAGGTGATCTCGCAGATGCCTAAATATGTGAAATATTTGAAAGAACTTTTTTCTAATAAACAAAAATTAGAAAATATTTTACATATCTCTCTCAACGCAGACTGCTCAGCGGCTCTTACTAATAAATCCCCCCCCCCCCCAAACAAAATGAACCGGGACGGTTTTCTATCCCATGCCATTTTGGCAATATATTAGTAAAATATGCTCTAGCACATTTAGGCGCGAGCATTAATTTGATGTCGTTCTCGCTCTTTCAAAAATTAGTTTTGGGCACTCCGTCCCCTACTAATATGTGTATCCAATTAGCGGATCGCTTAGTTAAGTTCCCCGTAGGGGGAGTGGAGGACGTCCTTGTCCGAGTTGACAAGTTTATCTTCCCGGTAGACTTCGTCATCTTGGACATCGAGGAGGACACCGATGTACCAATTATACTCGGTCGTCCTTTTCTCACCGCCTCCCGTACATTAATTGTTGTGAGTAACGGTCGTCTCCTCCTTCGGGTGGGAGATGATGAGGTTACTTTCTCCATTAATCTCTCGAAGGAGGACTCATCATCGAGCGATGATTTTTGTTATAATTTAGATATTTTTTTCCGGAGATCGTTCTTCTCCCGTTTTCGAGTCAATTTTTCTTAAAGGCGATATTTTTATTCTCGATAATTTTAATTGTGAAGAAGATTCCTCTATAGGTTTTCCTTTCGAACCAATTGGTTCGAAGGACATTAGAATTAAAACCTCGCTAGAAGAACCGCCCATCCTAGACCTCAAACCCCTACCTGAATCACTCAAATACACTTTTTTGGAAAAAAATGATACCCTTCCCGTTATCATTTCTTCGCATTTGAGTGATTCAGAGACCCGATTTATTGGAAATTTTACTTAAACATCGCCACGCAATTGCATGGCAAATTTCTGACTAAAGGGGATTAACCCCTTTTTTGCACTCATAAGATCTTCCTTAGCAATAATTGCCGCAAAACCATTATGCCACAGCGACATCTTAACCCAAATATGAAATACGTCATTAAAGCTGAAATAATTATGTTATTAGATGCGGGGATTATTTATCCTATTTCAGATAGTGCTTGGGTTTGTCCCGTTCAAGTCGTGCCCAAGAAGGGCGGTCTATCCGTAGTGGAAAATGAGCACAATGAACTCGTCCCAACTCATACTGTTACGGGTTGGCGGGTGTGCATCGATTATAGGAAACTTAATGATGCCACCTGTAAGGATCATTTCCTACTACCATTTTTATACCAAATTCTGGAGCGTTTGTCCGGTCATCCGTATTTTTGTTTTCTTGATGGTTTATCAGGGTTTTTCCAAATCCTCGTTCCCCCGATGACCAAGATAAAACAACTTTTACCTGCCTGTTTGGCACCTTCGTCTACCGAAGAATGTCATTTGCCTCTGCAATGTGCCAGCTATATTTTAAAGATGTATGCTGGCAATCTTTGGTGAGCTAGTAGGAGATATCATGGAAGTATTTATGGATGACTTCTCTATTTTCATATTCTCTTTCCCAAATTGTCTTCGAAATCTAGATCGTGTCCTCCAGCGATGCAAGGACACGCATCTCGTTTTAAATTAGGAAAAGTGTAACTTTATGGTTCAATAAGGTTTGGTTCTCTGCCATAGGATTTTAATTAAGGGGATGGAGGTAGATAAGGCCAAGGTAGAAATTATCGAAAAACTTCTGCCGCCAACTAACGTTAATCCATTAGGAGTTTCTTAGGCCATGCGGGCTTTTATTGACAATTTATTCAAGATTTTTCAAAAATTACAAAGCCGCTTACTTGCCTCTTGGAAAAGGAATCTAGTTTTGTCTTTAGTAGTGAATACGAGTCCGGGTTTAATTTCATAAAACAAAAACTTATCAATTCACCCATTTTAGTTGCGCCCGATTGGTCCCTTCTGTTTGAGATTATGTGCGATGCTAGTGATATTTCCTTAGGTGCCGTCCTTGGCCAATGCATTGAAAAACACTTTCATCCCATTTATTATGCTAGCAAGATGCTCACTTCCGCACAAGTAAACTACACGACGACGGAAAAGGAACTCTTAGTCTTCGTTTTTGCATTTGATAAGTTTTGCTCGTATATAACGCTATTTAAAGTTATCGTATTCACCGACCACTCCGCCCTTAAATATTTACTAGCCAAAACAGATGCTAAGCCCCGCCTTCTTAGATGGGTTCTCCTCCTTCAAGAATTTGATTTGGAGATCCAGGATAAGAAGGGCGCAAAAAGTTTAGCCGTCGATCACCTCCCACATTTAGAAAATCCGGCTACAGAAGCGGTCAACGAATCTGACATAAATGATAGATTCCCCGAGGAACGTCTCCTAGCCATTAATATCTCGTCTTCCTCGCCTTGGTTTGCAGATTTTGATAACTACTTAGTTGTGTGGGTGCTTCCAAAGGACTTTTCAAGCCAGCAAAAGAAGAAATTCTTTTCTGACTTGAAAAAGTTCTTTTGGGTGGACCCTTTTCTTTTTCATATCTACGCGAACCAAGCAGTCTGAAGATGCGTCGCGGGTGTGGAGTGCTTGCAAATACTTAGGCACTACTACGAGGGTCCAGTCGGTGGGCACTATCAAGCCAACCGGATCGCTCGGAAGGCGCTGGAGGCGGGCTTCTTTTGGCCCGCTCTTTTTAAAGACGCTCACAATTATGTGTGCTCATGCGATAGTTGTTAGCGGTCGGGTAACATCTCTCGTCGCGACGAGATGCCAAAAAATTTATTTTTACAGTGTGAAATCTTCAATTTACGGGTCATCGATTTTCCGGCCCCATACCTCCTTTTAAAGATATTATATTTTAGTGGCGGTCGACTACGTATCAAGGTGGGCGGAAGCGCAAGCTCTCCCCACCAACGATGCGTGAGTCATCGTTACCTTGCTTAAAAACTATTTTCTTGCTTTGGCACACCTCGCGCTATTGTAAGTGATATGGGAACGCATTTCTGTAACACCCAAATGGCTGAGATGTTAGCTAAATACGGAGTCACACACAAACTTGCCACCCCCTACCACTCGCAAACAAGTGGCCAGTCAAGGTAGTAAATCGAGAGATTAAACGTATATTAGAAAAAACCATTTCGCTTAATAAGAAAGATTGGTCCATCAAACTCGACGATGCGTTGTGGGCGTATCGTACGGCATACAAAACCACAATTGGTTGTACACCATTTCGATTAGTCTATGGCAAAGTGTGTCATCTCCCCATAGAATTAGAACATCGTGCACTTTGGGATTTAAAACTCGTAAATCTCGATGCTAACTTAGCCGCTCTGCATAGAAAACTGCAAATAAACGAGCTCGATGAATGGCATGGGAATGCTTACGAGAGCAATAAGTTTTATAAGGAGCGTTCTAAGTTCTATCACGATCGAAAAATCAAGACCCAAATTTTTTTTTCTCCGGGCGATCTTGTTCTTCTTTATAATTCACGTCTTAGGCTTTTTCCGGGAAAAATAAAATCACGTTGGTATGGCCCCTTCAAAGTTGAAGAGGTTTGGTCATATAGGACTGTACTCATCTCCCACCCAAAAAAAGGTTCATTTAAATTAAACAGTCATCAGTTAAAGTCATACATAGCGGGCGATCCAGTGATCGGTTTTAATGAAACCATATCTTTCCTCAACATTATAACCCCACCACAATAGTCAAGCTACTCGGCTATAAACAAAGCGCTCCTGGGAGGCACCGTTTACTTTTTTCGCTCTTTCCTTATTTTGTTTCCTACTTGTTCTAATAATGTAGGGTTTTTGAATGGGCCTCCCCGAACACGTTCCACGGAAGTTCCTACTCTCACGTTTTGTTTTTTGTACATATTGCATTTCATTTCATTTTTGTTCCACATACTTATATTGCAATATTGGGGACAATGTTGGGATTAAGTATAGGGGTGTTTTCGTGCTTCCCTTTCTGCACTTCAATTTTTCGCACTTAAAAAAATGTTAAAATACAAAAACAAAAACAAAACACAAAAAATTTACAAAATGTAAACTCCAAAAAAATTTTCCATCAAAATCTTCAAAAAAAAAATAACAAAACAAAAAAATTCCAAATAAATTATATTTAGTTTTACTTTGTAAATATTTTTTGTATATAATTTTTGTAAATGTTCTTTTATCTCTCCCCTCTTCCTTTCTTTCTCCTCATTGTAAAAAACTTTTCTCTTTTTCCCTCTTTTAAATATTTGCTTAAAATTCTCAAAAATACAAAAAAACATTTAGAAAACAAACAAAAAATGTTTCAAATATATATATATATATATATATATATATATATATATATACATCTTTTTTTCTTTTTTAGTATGTATATATTAAAGAAATAAATTAAAAACAAAAAAAAATAGATGATAACTTTAAAAATCCAAAAAAATTATAAATCAAATATTCCATTCTTAACCCTTTTTGCTCTCCAAAAATATAGTTGCAAGTTTATTTATAAGTGAATTTCATTAATTCTTTGTTTACTATTCGTTTATTAATTATAGATTGATAGATTTAAATATCTGGTGGTAAGTTTTAAAGAATTTATTATACTTTGTTTTCAGCACTACTTCTAATTTATCATAAATAGAGCACGTGTGTTTTGTTAGAAATAAAAAACTATAGGATCCAATTATGTTTACTTCTAGCTTTCTGAAACACAGGATCGTTTAATTTATAAAGGTTGCTCTCAAACTTTTTTATTAAAATCTAGTTTTCTCTTTGAAAACCATTTCTCCCCATATTTATCATGCCTTACTTTGCATGATAACAAAATTTTACTCCTAAAAGAACCTATATCAATGGAAACAAGATTTTGTTCCGTAAATATAGGCATCCAATATTTAAAAAGATGATATGTTACGGAGTAAGTGGATAAAATTCATTACTCCTAAACATATACATTGGGTTAATTTGAAGTTATTCCAAAAATTTATGTGTTAAGGAAAATAATATTTCATTTTCCTAAAACATCCACACACAAAAAATTATTAGAGGTTTGAGAAAAAATTATCTCACCTCTAAATTTAAGCCCCCTTCATAAACAAAAATAACCCCCCCCCCCACCCAATTTCAATGATTCTAGACTTCATTTAAAATCATTTTGAGTGCATAATTTTTAAATTGCATTATTTCCCGTAAAACTCCCATAAGCTAAAGTTTCTATATTTCTTAACTATTTTTGTTAAGCTAAACGATTACAAAGTTTTGCTTCTATTTGATTACATCAAGAAGTCTTTTGGCCAAAACTTTTTTTCTATTTAAATCATTTTCATAATTTTAGGACTTAACTCTTATGCCTCGTATGTTTATTTAGATCTCCATATTAATTAATTCAAGCGGTAGCTAAATTTAGGATTTCTTATAATTCCTTATAAGTTCATCTCCAACTTTTGCTCTGGAATAGCAAAAGCTTAAATATGGGGGTATTTGATGAGTTGTAAAAATTCGTATTTTTACGTACTTTATTTAACTCGTTTTAGTTCATTTTTGTTATTTTTAGTTAGTTTTGTTCAATAAAATGTTCCTTTTTTGTATATACATCTTCTAACTTAACTTCTTTTTATTTTCTGAAAATTTGCAAAAAAACCTATATAAAAACCAAAGTACACGCCTGTGTCCCGTGCGACACGCCCGTTTTATTCCTAATTCGACGTTCGTCGATCGCCACTCGACGATCGACATTTGACGCTCGACGCTTCGAGCAACACTCAACGCCTTGAACACGAGCGTGGCCAGCCTGACACACCCGTGTCCAACCACTCAACGCTAGTCAACACTCAACGCTAGTCAACACTCAACACCTCTAGCAGACTCGACACTCAACGCCATCAACACCCTCGTGTCTAGTCAACACGCCTGTGTCAATCCTGATCAACGTTCATCGATCGCCACTCGACGTTCATCGATCGCCACTCGACGTTCAATGCCAGAAGTCCAGTCATGCCCCCCTACATGCCCGTGACTCCCCTATCACGCCCGTGACTAGCACATGCCCTGTAACATCCCATGTTACTTCTAGGCCCCTTAACTTAGATTGGGTTAGGCATGAGGTGGGTGATAGGGGTATTTAGCTAGGTTGACCCTAGTAGGTGAGTTAAACCATGTGGGGCCCACCATAGGGCCCAAGTCAACCTAAGTCAAATTAGCCTAAATAGGGACCCTAGCCACACCATGACCCCACCACATTGCCCTAACCCTAAAAACAAGCTAAGTGGACCCTAGGGCATGTCACTAGGTCAACCTTTTGACCCTAGTTGACCCAAGTCAACCTTAGCCCTATCTTGGTCAAACTCATACCTATATGTTTAATTAGCCTAAGTGGGACACACCCTTAACCCAACCCAAGTTGGGTGGTGCCACTAAGCTCATGAACATTAAGTGGGGTCAGCCCACTCATCATGTTGACCAAGTCAACTCAAAAAAAATCCACTTGGTCAACATGAGGCCTAAAGGAGGGAAAATTAATCCAAGCCATATTCCTTTGGACTAAGCCCACCAAGCATGGCCCATTATCAGCCCAAGGAGTCAAATACCAGCCCAACCCCTCTGAATTAGGAGAGAGTACATGCATAGGGGTAAAAGGAGAATTTAGGAGAGATAAGAGGAGTGAGAAGAGGAAAATAAGGAAGGGAGGCCACTTGGACTCTTTCCCTCATCCCAAGACTTGCTGGCAAGCCTCCCAAAGACCTTCAGGAGGATTTTAAGGGTTGGTAGCCACTTGGCAGCCATGGCGATACAACCTATGCTCCAAACCGAGCTCACCTCGTTTGTATCTCCTTCTATAGCCCACCTCAACTCAAACCGACCTCGCCATCAGATTCAGTGAGTGGAAACGAGTGGAGAACGAGTCCTGGAGCAAAGCTTTTGGTGAAGGAACGAGAATTTTGGCAGGAGATCGCTGGAGCAGCTCGGCTATGGCAAACCGCCACCACACTCGCCGTCAAGGCTTGAACCAGGTTCGTTTCGCCGCCCCTCTACCCGTACTAGCTTTCTAGATCCACTAAGAGAGATATCGGGCTCAATTGAGCCTGATGCCATGTGAGAAAAGGTGAATTTTTCAAAGTTTTTCATCCCGCTCGGGATCGCCGGAGGAGCCACTTCTGGCAGCCTCACCGCCGGGAAATGCTAGCCCCCACCTCAGTGAAGGTGGTAACGACATCCGCCGGCGGTGGTGGTGGCCCAGCTGGAAATAAAATAGCAAACAAAATGGCCCAGCGCAAATCAATCTGGGCCATTCGCTGATCGGGGACGACGACCCGATGCCGTCCATATCATCAAGAATGTAATTAATAGTATTAATTTGAATCATTTAAATACTATCACACTTATACAGTGGTTTTGCATGCTTATTCTAGGCCCCTTAGAGGCATTTCTAGGTCTAATGGTTTCGATAAAGCATGTATCCCTTCCTCTTACCTTTAATATGCAACCCTAAACTTGTAATTTTGCCCAATAGATTTTCCTATAGGGCTGTTTTCCAAGGACTGGTCCTAGGCTAGGGAAGAAAGTAAAATGGATGCCCCTGCCAAACCAGAAGTGCACATGGGCTGAAATTTTAAGCATGTGACTTATTTGGGCATGTCTAGCCCCTCCCCAAAAATGAGAATTTTTGGGGAATTATTTTTTATAGTTTTAGTCAATATATGATAAATGAAATAAATGTGATTTTTGGAGTATTTCAACTCCAATGAGCCTAAAATTTTGGTGTCATGTCCTAAGGGACATTATAAGAGTATGTCTAAAATTTCATCCAAGTTGGACCACTGCATGTTTGGTAAACCACCTTGCATGTGTTGGCTAGTTATATGCTTTGTATGCATTTAGCCTAAAATGTAATAATGTGTATTAAGCCTAGTTGGTACATCCAAAAATCATGATAATGATTTCGGAGGCTCAATAGGGTGAATCATGCCACTCACTGCAATAATGGGAATTTTGGAAGAAAAAATCCATTATTTGAAATTTTTGGAAATAATTGAACCTTAGAAATATAAATTTGAAAATAGGTATATTGTTGAGATAAAATTTCCAAACTCTGCCAAGGTCATCATATTGTCATAATCAATTCCTAAAAAAAATTTAGGGGACTGTTTCATGAACTTTGATAGATGTTATGTAGGATTTACTATTTTTCCCTTATCATATTTAATTGGAAATTGATAAAAAAATGTGATAGAAAAATTGTGGAAAATTTCTAGAGTAGTCTTACTGTATAAAGAAGCTTGTATAATTATCTCAATATTTTTGGATGTCTTAGTAATGCTCAAAACCTTATAATGGCATTTTGGTAAATTACTTATAAATGGAATTGGTAGGCCATTGTACATTAGAAGTTAATAAAACTCTGTATTTAGCCTTAGCTTATCAATACATGTACTCTATAATTTTCCTAGAATTTTGGTCAAAGAATTCCTTATACTTCATTTGGAAAATGTCAATAATATGAATTTTGTATTAATTAAGGAATAAATGGAAATACTTAAAGTAAAATTATGATTCTTGGAAAACAGTGATATTTCACCATATTATAGGTCAGATAAATTTATTACATTAGTAGGATTATAATTTATTATACTTCATGTGTAAAATGACCTGAAGAATTAATTAAAGGAATTAATTTAATGGTGTAATTAATTTGGAAAACGATGGAAATCTTCATGGTCATCATATAGGTCCATACCACTCGAGGATAAATAATTTGAGGCGTATGGCCAAAGGAATTAGAAGGTCACATTTGTGGGTGGTATTGGGGACATGGGTAAGAGTATAACACCGATATTAGTTCTAGTAGGGCCACTAGGGAGGAATACGATAAACTAGAAAAGTGAGGATATTAGTAGAGGAAATAACCCTGGTTTGTCTCCTAGAGGATTTCTTACACATTTGTGGATGAGTGCAAGTCCCGTGATAGCAACAATAATGGGAACCGGCGGAAGACCGCCGCGCTCTTAATAACACCTTAATTCATTAGGGTCGTCCTAAAGTAATAATGAAAGTTGGGTGATAATCCTAGGTAGACACTAATAAGAATAATTATCCTTGCGAAAGGGAAATTTGGGTTTGTCATCGCATCTTGGTTCCTAGTGCCTTAGAGACCCCTTCATTGGGCATACCTTGGGCAGTCCTGGGATTAACCCTAAACTACTAAGTTTAATAATTGGTAGATAAGAGTAGTATACTAGGCTAAGAGAATTAGTACTCATGCTCACCCGTGTAGGGTTGGAGGGTTGTGAAATAAGATTGGAAACATGCTCACCCATAATGGGTTGGAGGGAACTGAACTTGATATTATATTTGAATGATCAAGCGCATACCCAACTGCACCAAAAGCCCGGACTGTTGGAGAGGACGCTACTTAATTTCTTAAATAAGTAGCAAAGCGCCACGGGTCAAGTGAAGGAACGCCGGACCCAATAATCCCACCCCCACCCCCCCCCCCCCCCCCACCCCCCACCCCCCCCCCCCCCCCCGGCGTCCAACACAACCCGTCGGCCAAGAGGTGGGGTTACCATATGGCCCACATGGCTCAGAGGTGGAGTTACCACATGTCCACGGTTTGCCTGACCCGCCGGACCCACACAGGTAGAAGGGAAAAAACAGGATTTAATAGCGCCCCCCCCCCCCAGTCTTGAACATGTGACCTCCTCTGATACCAATTGAAGGATCAAGCGCATACCCAACTGCACCAAAGGCCCGGACTGTTGGAGAGGGCGCTACTTAATTTATTAAATAAGTAGCAAAGCACCACGGGTCAAGTGAAGGAATGCTGGACCCAACAATATTCTCACCCGTGATGGGTTGGAGGGATTCAAGTTAGGTTAATCCTGCGAGCTGAAGGCTCGGAAGATTATATATCAAGATAGGTTGGTCCTGCGAGTCGGGGGCTCGGGTTAAACTATTGTATGTGTATAACAATTGTGGTGGGTCATGCGGTACTAGCCAATCGTCACACTGATGGCAGTACGGTGACTCGGGTGAGGTGTACAGGTGGAGGGGCTAGTATGTTGTTTAATACTGCGATAAGGCAGGAAATCCCTGAAGACATGCACCTGACCTAAAAGTCTAGCAGGAAGCTAGCATTTAGTACGCAGAGACTCTAGAGTGCACTTGGTACGTGTACAGAGGCGTACATGAGAGGTCTTGGCTTGGTGGTGTGAACACCCGCCTAGAAAGCGAAAGCGCCCGTTCCGCTGCTGTCGGAGCCACGACGGCGGTACCTGAGAGTGATGCTAGCTCTCGAAAAGTGGGAATTAAAGGTCTGGGATCTCAGAGTCGTGTGTGTGTGTGTGTTGCACTTGCATGTCGCATAAACCATAGCATATTCATTCATACTCATTAAGTCATACGCTACATGGATCCTTATCATATAAATTAGTATGGGCTCTTTTATATGATAAGTTAATTTGGAAACTTTAACTTATAAGTTTGTATGGGCATTCATATAATTTAGGGTACTTCTGTGATGGTAAAATAGTGGTAGTATAGTTTTCTTACTATTCATACTTCAGCTGTTGTACTTACTTCTTACTATTCTTTTCTACCGCACTTACTTCATGTATAAAACTGCTAGAATAGAATCATTTATACTCTTTGCATACGGCTAGTTAGTGCAACTGTCACCTGTTTTTACATTGATACCCCTTGTTGTCCTCCACTTCGTCCTCACGCACGGTACCTAAGAGTTGCGAGGTGAGGTGCGGAGGAACTGACTTAGTCTTTTTGACTAATGGTCGGTGACCATAAAATTTTAGGAGCTCGAGGAGATGGAGCACTAGCACGATGAGGTGGCAGGACTTGAGGAGCAGATACCGTTACCACCGGCTACTACTACTACTGCGCGTCCTCAGGTGGGACGAGTTTTTATGTTTTGGATTAGCTTCCGCTTTGATTTGAGTGAGAGATTTGATATGATATACTGGGCATAAGCCCTTATTACTTTTTTCACTTTGTGCTCATTGTGGACTGTGCTCTTTCATTCATTTATATATATATGATTTGTACCTATGACTGTGGACTGGATGGTGCTTTACTCTATGTTATACTTCTTTTCTCTTATTGGCCGAACATGGTTGTGATCGTACTAGCCGGCAGGATCGGCGTCTTACAGTGTCGACTAACCCGTAAGTTAGTGTGACCGTAAGACGGCGGTTCTGGGCATAAGATCCGGGTTAACTCCTCGGAAGGGGGAGATGGATCTTACAAACTGGTATCACTTGAACAAACGATCATATGAGAAAGAAGTCCACAACACTAGAACACCCCTCTCGAGCATTAGATTGCGGACAAACTATGCAGTGGAAGCAATGTTGTGCCCATGTGCAAAAGTCACATAAAACAGTCCATTAAGCAATGAGTTAGTCCAATTTTTGACGTTTACCTTACCATTATGCAGCCTCTACAGAATGTGGTTCCTCCCCCTCCGATTCCACTCCTTTCATGCAGACAGAGATGGGACAAACTCTGACGGCTATCCTAGATGCCTTTAGAGCCCAGCAAGCCCCGGCACAGCTGCCAAACCTAGGGTCAAGCTGGTTGAATGCCTTTAAGAGTCTGTCTTTGCCAGTGTACCGCGGGACAGAAGATGCTGTGAAGACGGAGGAGTGTCTGGAGACTATTCAGGATCTATTAGCTGGCATCAGCTGCCCAGTCAGACAGGCAGTCCTTCTTGCCACCTCGGTACTAGAAGCTCATATGAAGAGGTGGTGGAAGTCTGTGCGAGACTCTACATATGCTTATAGGGAGCTGATGGATATTTCTTGGGAGGAATTCAGTGATGTGTTCTTAGAGCACTATGTATCCTCCACAGACAGAGATGCCTTGGAAGAGAGATTTTTGAACCTCCAGCAGGGGAGCAGATCCATGATCGAATATCAAAGAGAGTTCTCCCACTTGGCTAGATTTGAGGGATTCCATGACTGGGATGACCGGAAGTATGCAAAAAGATTCTACCATGGGCTCCGAGACTCCTTAAGGCAACCCTTATTATTCATATATTATGGCACCACTACACAGATTATTGAGATGTCGAAGAAGCTGGAGGCTGACCAGCTAATGGTGCAAGGCAGAGGGAAGAGACCGCTAGAGGGGTCATCATCCGGAGAAAGTAGAAGGGCATCTCAGAGAGGCAAAGTTATTGGATACAGGAGGGGTGGGGGACGTCATCATCACAACTTCAGACAGGAGTGGAGGACTCCTACAGTGCTAGCTACCCCACCTCTATATACTCACGGCCCGATGAGACACGAGGATTGTGTCCAGAGACAAATCACATGCTTTGGATGCGGCCAAGCTGGGCATATCAGGTCGCAATGCCCACATCAGATCCACCCCGTTCCTCCTCCTCCAGCTCCAGTGGCCCCTCCAGCACACCAGGGCCGAGGACGAGGTCGAGGCTGAGGCCGAGGACATCATGGCCGAGGCCGAGACCGGGAGAAGGTGTATGCTGTTGCGCACTAGGGTTCAAAGAAAATAAACGCAACCGAACTAGCAACCCGATGAGGCAAGTATACCTATCGAATTGTAGCAAGGGGACACAAGTGTCGTATTGAAATCCGGGAACTGTTGGCTAAGCTTACTCACATGAACGCTATTATCTTATCGACGGAAAAACTAGGGTTTTAGAAAATCTAAGTGCAGGGGAGAAAGTAAAGCTATACTAGAAAGAGAACTACTGCAATTAAGTAAAGCTATTAAGCAAACAACTATGCTAGAAAGGAAACTACTGCAGTTAATTAAAGAGCACAAGATAGGTGATTACTACGAAAGGTAGAAAATTTGAAATGGAAATGCACTCAATCAAGATTCACCTCGGCTAAAGACGATTAAGAAAATGCGATAAAAATCTGAACTTAATAGGATAAAGGTCCTTGACCATGGAGGTTCCTAAAGCTTGAACACGCTTCTCTCGAAGTCGTGCCCAACTGAATTTAGGAAGGTCCGACCGACTCTCGTCTAAATCGGAGGCCTAAAACTCGCTTTACGCGGTGAACCCCACTATTGGATTTTACTCCAATCCGGGAGATTTGGACGTCTGCCTCTCTCGAGGGGTGCGTACAACTCCCTTTACTCTTGAATGATCACTTCATTCTTTCGGCCACTCGGCTAGCCCAGAATGAAAGCAAAGGCAGAGAGTATATATCGAAAATATACCTCCAACCCGTGATTAATCAAGAGTAATTCAAGGCCCTAACCTAAAAAGAAAAGATTAATTAAAACATCATAACATAATCGCTCTAACCTCGGATCATCAAGATCGAGTACAAGGAGGATTAGTTAATCATAATGGAGTGGAGGAGGGGAGATGAGTAGAAAAGCATATAAAGGAACACAAGTAAAGGAAGAACACTTTTATTAATGAAAAAAGGCAAGTTACACTATTGAAATTGAAATTACAAGTGCATGAAAATTAAACCCTATTCTAGCCCTACAATTAGCACTAAGCAAGAGCAAAGATTACAAAGAAAGCTAAAACAACTAAATATTAAACCATGATTAAGCAAAAATTACAAAGGAAGAGAGAGAGAGAGAGAGAAAGCATAAAAAACTCAAGAACCAAAGGGGCAGCACCTCCCCCTCTCAACCAAAGCTTCCTGAAATGGAGAGGGGGGTCTCAATTTATAGAAATTTTTCTCGGGTTGGTCACGCCCTCCGACACGCCCTCGGGGGGGCGTGTTAGGGGGCGTGACAGTACTATGTTGACCTCGGGCTCTGGATTCTGGCGGGAGGGATGATTACTTCGGTACGTCGGTGGTCACGCCCTAGGTCACGCCCGTGACAGGGGGGCGTGACAGGCACGTCATGTCCAAATCATTGGTCGGAAATCCATCAGTCGTCGAAAAGTTGATGTCACGCCTCAGGTCACGCCCGTGATGGGGGCGTGACGGTACTGTTTGCGTGCTGTGGCGGAACGGCATTTAATGCGGCGGCAGGCTTTGCGGCAGAGGTCGGACACGCCCATGGTCACGCCTAGAGACACGCCCGGGGAGGGCGTGTTAGGGGGCGTGACAGCGGTTTTGACCGTTTTTCTGTCCCTTCCAGCAGGATTCCTCGGGATCGGGTGACACGCCCTAGGTCACGCCCAGGGAGGGCGTGACAGGGGGCGTGACAGGTCATTTTGGCCAATTTTCTGGAAACCTGCAAAAAGACAAGAAAAAGTCAGTGGCAATAATATTTACATAAAAATGATAAAAATAAACTAATAATAGACATAATTTGTACAATATAAAATAGAAAATATGATAATAGTTTAGGCTACAAAACGTATTATCAAATTCCCCCAAGCTTAAGCTTTGCTTGTCCCCAAGCAAAAATATAAAAACTAGATATTTATAAAAAGGACTAATCAAAAAGTTCTAATTATGCCTACACAAGTACTATGCGAAATTCTTAGTAGGGGAAAGGTGAAATGTAAGTCTAAAACAATTATTTAGGTATGGTAAAACTTTTATAAACTTTACTTAATAAAAACAAATCATCCAAAATTTTAACGAGATTTTTTTAAATGGACTTAAGCAAAGCAACGAAAATGAAAAACACGCATTGAGTTGTTACTAGATCCAAGCAACGCATTATAATTATATCAATTTAATTAACAAAAATCTAGGTTTAAATCCAAAACTAAAACTGATTTACTATTTTTCTTTTCTTAGTTGTTAAATAAAAATCAAAAAGCGTGAATCAAAAGTACTTAAATAGGACAGAAACGTTTGGTTTAGGAAAATGATCAGGAGTGGAATTCAAAGATAAACGTGAAGGTTTTAAAATCACACTAAACCAAAGCAAAGAGTTTCAAAAACTTTCATAAAAATATATACACATTTTTTTCTTCTTCTTTTTTTTCATCTTTTTTTTTCAAAACAAAGGCCATAAATATTTTTATTTTCCTTTTTGAGTTGGCCAAACAAAAATAAACATCACTTTCGACATCCTTTTTTTTCGAAAACCTTTCTCCCACAAAAATCACAAAATACCCTATCAAAATCGTCAAAATAATTTATGAAACTCAAAAAGGCTAGTGTGATTCGATAGGTTGGAAATTTTGGCTTTGGTGAAACTGAAATGAAGGGAGGAGCTATCAAATGAAATCGGAAAAAGGCTCAAAAACGGCTAACTAGTGGTAAAAGTTTTTAGGTTGGCAGGAAAGCTCAAACGAAAACAAAAACGGCCTAAATCATTTTCACGCTTTTGAATTTATTTAAAACAAAGGTTTGAAAAGTAACGGCGCTGAGGTTGGATAGAGTGCATAATCCAAACAGCATTCTTCAGTATGCGAAGGTGCCGAAGGGACAAGTAAACGTAGTTTTCTCTTGGTCCTCGGGAGAGATGGGTATTTGAAAGTACCACGAGAGGCCATCGAGAAAATAATAAAAGCTCTGGCCGGAGAGACGTTCTAAAATCTGGTCGATAAACGGTAAAGGAAAGTGGTCCTTGCGGGTGGCGTCATTTAACTTACGGTAATCTATGTACATACGCCAACCCGTCACCGTCCGCGTCGGGATTAATTCATTATTCTCATTACTAACTACGGTTATCCCTCCCTTCTTTGGAACTACCTGAACGGGGCTAACCCACTTACTGTCCGAAATAGGGTAGATAATTCCTGCGTCTAATAGTTTCATAACCTCGCCCTTAACTACTTCTTTCATGTTTGGGTTTATACGGCGCTGAGGTTGGATAGAGTTACGCGAATTATCTTCCATTAAAATTTTATGGGTACAGAAAGATGGGCTTATGCCCTTGATATCAGAAATTTGCCAAGCAATAGCCCGGCGATGCTTACGTAGAACTAGAAGAAGTTTATCGTTCTGCGTATCCGTGAGGTAGGCCGAAACGATAACTGATAACTTGGAGTCTTTTTCTAAGAAAGCATACTTAAGGTGTTCGGGAAGTTCTTTAAGTTCTAGGGTAGGGGGTTCTTCATAAGAGGATTTTGAGATTCTCTCTTTTTCAAAAATAATATCTTCATAAACTTTTTTATAAGGAACTTAATAAGGGGTGGGGCTAGCAGCCAAGACGGCTTCTTGTAGCGATTCAGTGGGAAGAATAGAGGAAGAACAAAAATCAGAAAATTCTTTTTCAAACTCAGAAAGACAATAAGAAGATTCATCACTTCCTTGCAGTGATTCAGTTGTAAGAGAAGAGGAGCAAAAAGTAGAAAATTCTTTTTCAAAGTCGGAGAGGCAGTAGGAAGAATCATCACTCACGGCGTCTACGAAAAAACATGAGTCATCGTTCGCTAAGGTGTTCTTCATCGAAGGGGTGATAGAAAATGTGACTTCGTCGTCGCCTATTCGAAGAAAGAGCTTACCATTGCTTATGTCAATGATGGCTCGGGAGGTGGCAAGGAAGGGTCGGCCAAGGATCAGGGGAACCTCGACGTCTTCTTCGATGTCCAAAATGACAAAGTCCACCGGGAAGATGAACTTGTCAACTTTCACTAGAGCGTCCTCCACTATTCCTAACGGGTACTTGACGGATCTATCGGCTAGCTGGATACTCATACGCGTGGGGTTAAGGCTACCAATCCCTAACTTTTTGAACAATGAAAAGGGCATCAGGTTTATACTCGCGCCTAAGTCGGCTAACGCGTGTTTAACAAAAAGATCACCGAAGACACACGGGATAGAGAAACTACCCGGGTCACTGATTTTCTTCGGCAAACCATTTGTTAAAACGGCGGAGCACTCGGCGTTTAGCGTGACGTGCGAAAGATTCTCTAACTTCTTCTTGTTTGTGAGGAGGTCTTTAAGATATTTGGCGTATTTCGGCATCTGCGAAATAGCCTCGTGGAAGGGAAGATTAATGTGGATTTGTTTGAAGATTTCTAAGAAGCGGGAGTACTGATCATCTTGACGTTGTCTATTAAGTTCAGAGGGGTATGGAGGAGTTGAATTATTTTTGAAGATGGGTGGTGGAGTGAGATTATTTTCTAAAATAGGGGTGATTACTTCTTCTGCAGATGGCGGAATTTTTAAAATGGGAGCGGAGCTTTGATTTTTAAAAACGGGAGCGGAGCTTGCCTCGGGCTCTTCACTTACCATACCGGAGACTTGCATCCCACTCCGAAGAGTTATAGCTTTCGCTTGCTCTCTCGGGTTGGGTTCGGTATTGGAAGGAAGAGACCCTGCGGGTCGCTCAGAAATTATTTTCGCGAGCTGTCCTACCTGATTTTCTAAACTTTTTACGCTTCCGGTTAAAGTTCTTATGGTAGCGTCATTTGTGGTGATATATTTAGAAAGTAATTCCTCCAAGCTTGGAGGTTTTGGGTAATTTTGAAGAAGTGGTGGTGGTGGTGGTGCAAAAAAATCATTTTGCGGGGGTGGGCGCATCGCATTCGATGGATTACTCCATGAAAAGTTCGGGTGATTTCTTAAAGCGGGGTTATAATTATTCGGAAAATTAAAACCAGGAGGATGAAAATTCGCAGCAGAAAAATTATTAAAAGCAGTTCTAGGCATATTATTAACATAATCTAAATGTTCTGGAGTAGGGGTTGCAGATTCCCATACCTGAGGGGCGGAGGCAGCAGTCATCTCCGTGATTTTTTTGCTTAGGATTTCTACTTGCAGAGCGAGCTGGGAGACGTTGTCCACTTCATAGATACCTGCAGGATTGTTCGGGCGGGACCTAGGCACATTCCACTGATAAGTGTTCATGGCTATGTCCTCAAAAAGCTCAAGAGCGGCTTCCGGGGTCTTATGATTTAAAGTACCGCCAGAAGCTGCGTCTATCATTTGCTTCGTACTTTGATTTAGCCCGTTATAAAACGTCTGCACTTGTAACCATACAGGCAGTGCGTGATGTGGGCATCATCTTAATAATTCTTTAAATCTCTCCCAGGTTTCGTATAGGGTTTCAAAGTCTATTTGTCCGAAGGCAGAGATGTCGTTCCTAAGTTTTGCAGTTTTAGCTGGCGGAAAATACTTCGCCAAAATTTTTTCAGTTAATTCATTCCAAGTGGTTATGCTATTTTTCGAAAGTATGTTAAGCCACTGCTTAGCTTTAGTTCTTAGAGAGAAGGGGAAGAGTCTCAGCCTGATCGCATCATTTGTGACACCATTTATCTTGAAGGTGTCGCAAATTTCAAGAAAGCTAGCTATATGTGCGTTCGGATCTACATCTTGAAGTCCGTCAAATTGCACATATTGCTGCACCATTTGAATTATGCTAGGCTTTAGTTCGAAGTTATTATTTGCTATAGCAGGGCGGACTATACTTGATTCTGTTCCCTCGAGGTTCGGTCGTGCATAATAGGACATAGTCCTTTGCACGGCCTCATCTACGTTGGGTTCTTCCATTCTTAAAGTAGCAAATGACTCGGAGTCCTCAACCGGCACTTGGATAGTAGGACCTTGAAATCACGATCTTCTCCGAAGAGTACGCTCAATTTCGTGGTCCAAGTCCAAAATAACCGACGGACTCCCGCGGGTCATGCACTAAAAGAACAGAAAAGAAGAAGAGGAAGAGAAAAAGGATAAACTAGAAAAAAGATTAGAAATTTTTTTTTCTTTTTGAAATAGATTTTTTTATAGATTAACTCCCGAACTTCCCAAGGACTACACCGTGAAGGGTTCGCAAGGTACTAGACAAGACAGTGGCGCTTAAAGCCCTTTGCCCTTTTCGAGAGAATTAGGTGGCGTAGAAAAATTGTGAGGTTGGTTTCTATTAAGAGCGGTGATAAAATTTTTGATTTTTAAAATTTTAAAGAAAGAGGATGAGAAAGAGAAGAGATAAAATTAATAGGTTCGTGTTTTCAAAATATCAACGGAAGTTGGTTCCCCGGCAACGGCGCCAAAAACTTGTTGCGCGCTAGGGTTCGAAGAAAATAAACGCAACCAAACTAGCAACCCGATGAGGCAAGTATACCTATCGAATTGTAGCAAGGGGACACAAGTGTCGTATTGAAATCCGGGAACTGTTGGCTAAGCTTACTCACACGAACGCTATTATCTTATCGATGGAAAAACTAGGGTTTTAGAAAATCTAAGTGCAGGGGAGAAAGTAAAGCTATACTAGAAAGAGAACTACTACAATTAAGTAAAGCTATTAAGCAAACAACTATGCTAGAAAGGAAACTACTGCAGTTAATTAAAGAGCACAAGATAGGTGATTACTACGAAAGGTAGAAAATTTGAAATGGAAATGCACTCAATCAAGATTCACCTCGGCTAAAGACGATTAAGAAAATGCGATAAAAATCTGAACTTAATAGGATAAAGGTCCTTGACCGTGGAGGTTCCTAAAGCTTGAACACGCTTCTCTCGAAGTCGTGCCCAACTGAGTTTAGGAAGGTCCGACCGACTCTCATCTAAATCAGAGGCCTAAAACTCGCTTTACGCGGTGAACCCCACTATTGGATTTTACTCCAATCCGGGAGATTTGAACGTCTGCCTCTCTCGAGGGGTGCGTACAACTCCCTTTACTCTTGAATGCTCACTTCATTCTTTCGGCCTCTCGGCTAGCCCAGAATGAAAGCAAAGGCGGAGAGTATATATCGAAAATATACCTCCAACCCGTGATTAATCAAGAGTAATTCAAGGCCCTAACCTAAAAAGAAAAGATTAATTAAAACATCATAACATAATCGCTCTAACCTCGGATCATCAAGATCGAGTACAAGGAGGATTAGTTAATCATAATGGAGTGGAGGAGGGGAGATGAGTAGAAAAGCATATAAAGGAAAACAAGTAAAGGAAGAACACTTTTATTAATGAAAAAAAGGCAAGTTACACTATTGAAATTGAAATTACAAGTGCATGAAAATTAAACCCTATTCTAGCCCTACAATTAGCACTAAGCAAGAGCAAAGATTACAAAGAAAGCTAAAGCAACTAAATATTAAACCATGATTAAGCAAAAATTACAAAGGAAGAGAGAGAGAGAGAGAGAGAGAAAGCATAAAAAACTCAAGAACCAAAGGGGCAGCACCTCCCCCTCTCAACCAAAGCTTCCTGAAATGGAGAGGGGGGGGGGTCTCAATTTATAGAAATTTTTCTCGGGTTGGTCACGCCCTCCGACACGCCCTAGGGGGGTGTGTTAGGGGGCGTGACAGTACTATGTTGACCTCGGGCTCTGGATTCTGGCGGGAGGGATGATTACTTCAGTACGTCGGTGGTCACGCCCTAGGTCACGCCCGTGACAGGGGGGCGTGACAGGCACGTCATGTCCAAATTATTGGTCGGAAATCCGTCAGTCGTCGAAAAGTTGATGTCACGCCCCAGGTCACGCCCGTGACGGGGGGCGTGATGGTACTGTTTGCGTGCTGTGGCGTAACGGTATTTAATGCGGCGGCAGGCTTTGCGGCAGAGGGCGACACGCCCATGGTCACGCCTGGAGACACGCCCGGGGAGGGCGTGTCAGGGGGCGTGACAGCGGTTTTGACCGTTTTTCTGTCCCTTCCAGTAGGAGTCCTCGGGATCGGGTGACACGCCCTTGGTCACGCCCAGGGAGGGCGTGACAGGGGGGCGTGACAGGTCATTTTGGCCAATTTTCTGGAAACCTGCAAAAAGACAAGAAAAAGTCAGTGGCAATAATATTTACAAAAAAATGATAAAAATAAACTAATAATAGACATAATTTGTACAATATAAAATAGAAAATACGATAATAGTTTATGCTACAAAACGTATTATCATATGCGCTATACCTTGCCGAGCCGAGGAATCCCGAGGAGGTTATCACAGGTAATTAAAATTACTGTTAATTTATTTAAAAATCTTCAATTACATAGTACCCTGACGCCATAGAATGACAACTTATTTTAAAACTCAAATCAAACCCAGGCATAGTTATGATCAGCAGCAAGCCCGCTCATACCCTCTTCGACACGGGTGCTTCGCACTCTTTTGTGTCGGACACTTTTATTGAAGGACTAGAGGGTGTGGAAAGTTTCCCTGGTATAGAAATTACGGTGTGTCTTCCTGATGTCTTGGAGCTACGGACCACGGTTAGCTGCAATATGGAGGCCAAGATTGGAGGCAAGGCATTCAAAGCTTTGGCGGCGGTCTTGAAATTACCGGACTTTGATTTGATTTTGGGCATTACATGGCTTCATTTGAACTATGCTCAGATCGACTGCCCCTGAAAAAGGATCACGCTCAGACATGGAGACTCTTATGTCACTATTGAAGGTATCCGACTATTGCCCATCTTTTATTATCTTCTGTACAGGCTGTCAATGCCTATGAGCAAGGGGAGCAGGTGTACCTAATCTGCTTCGAGATGGCAGTAGCAGAGAACTCTATAGCTGATATTCTGATAGTTCGGGATTTCTCCAATGTATTCCCAGAGAAATTTCCCGGGCTACCACCAGATCGGGACTTAGATTTCAGAATCCAGTTAGTGCCAGGGGCGAGACCAGTGTCCCGAGCACCTTACAGGATGGCTCCTAGAGAGTTGGTAGAGTTCCGAACTCAGCTTCAGGAACTTGTGGAATCAGGATTTGTACGTCCGAGCTCATCGCCATGGGGTGCCCCAGTACTTTTTGTAAAGAAGAAGGACAGATCATTGCGCCTATGCATAGATTACCGGGAGATGAACTGGTTGACGGTTCATAATACCTATCCACTGCCTCGGATAGACGAATTATTCGATTAGATATAGGGAGCCTTCTAGTTCTCTAAACTAGATTTGCGATCCGGTTACTACCAGCTCCACATCCGAGAAGAGTACATACCGAAGACGGCATTCAGTTCACGTTATGGGCTATACGAGTTCATGGTGATGCCTTTTGGGCTCATGAATGCCCCCCTCCACATTCATGACCCTAATGAACCGTATATTCGAACCCTACTTAGACCGCTTCATCATTGTGTTCATCGATGATATTCTGATCTATTCCCGGACTCAGGAGGAGCACACAGAGAACCTGACACAGGCTTTGCAGAGGTTGAGAGAGTTCCAGATGTATGCGAAGTTTTCTAAATGCCAGTTCTGGCTACAGGAGGTGGCTTTCTTAGGACACACTATTAGTGGGGCTGGATTGGCAGTGGATCCAGCCAAGATAGAGGCAGTACGAGATTGGCCGCGACCAAAATCAGCTTCTTATATATGCAGATTCTTGGGACTAAAAAGTTACTATCGTAAGTTCGTGGAGGGATTCTCAAGGTTAGCCCTCCCCCTCACGTCCTTGACAAAGAAGGATGCAGATTTTGTTTGGTCAGAGCAGTGCGAGACATCTTTTCAGGGGCTGAAGGACCGACTCACCTCATCCCCTATCCTTGCGGTCCCATCCGGGAGTGAAGGATTTAAGATCTACACAGATGCCGATTACTAGGGGATGGGTGTTATCTTGATGCAGCATAGACATGTTATTTCTTATGCTTCGAGACAGTTGAAGAAGCATGAGTATAACTATCCAGTGCATGACTTAGAGCTCGGGGCTGTGGTATTCGCCCTAAAGATATGGTGGCATTATTTGTACGGGATTCATTGTGATATTTTCTCTGATCACAAGAATCTCAAATATATCGATACGCAGAAGAACCTGAACCTACGATAGAGGAGATGGCTAGAGTTCCTCTGTGACTATGATTACAAGATCCATTACCACCCGGGGAAGGAAAATACTATAGCGGATGCCTTGAGCAGGAGAGCCGACACTTCTGGACCGGAGCACCGGATGATGGCTATAGAGTTGATCCGGATGATGGAAGAGATGCACATTACCATGGTGTCTGAGTCGGAGCCAGATCTATACAGGGAGTACTTGGGCTCCTTAGTCATGGAGTGTGACATTCAGGACCGCATTTGGGCACAGTAGAGATCAGATACAGCATTGGAGCAAGTATTCAGAGCTCTAGAAGTGGGCAAGATGGAGGATTATTCACTGCTTGATGGCCTTATTCACTTCCGTGGTCGCATTTACATTCCCGCAGGTGCGATATTCTCAGGGAGGCACACTGTTCTCGTTATTCAGTGCACCCCGATATCACCAAGATGACAGCTGATTTGCGGAAGGGTATGTACTGGCCGGGGATGAAGAGGGAGATCATCCATTTTGTGATACATTGCGAGATGTGTCAGCGGGTGAAGGCAGAGTGCAAGAGCCCGGGTGGTCTATTATAGCCATTGCCAGTACCAGAGTGGAAGTTCGAGGACATCGCTATGGACTTTGTACACGAACTTCCTCGCTCCCACTCTGGGCACGATTCCATTTGGGTCATAGTCGACAGACTGACCAAGGTAGCACGGTTTATCCCAGTCAGGAACGACATACCAGTTGCTGTGTTGGTGAGGTTGTTCGTGGAGAAGTTCGTCAGGTACCACAGTGTCCCTAGGACGATTGTCTTAGATCGTGACAGTCGGTTCACTTCCAGGGAGTGGAGGGCAGTGCAGGCATATTTGGGCTCTCAGCTTTCTTTTAGCATTGCCTTCTATCCACAGACCGACGGCCAGACGGAGCGGAGCAACAGGACCATGTAGGATCTACTGCGGCTTTGCATACTTGATAAGGGAGAGCCTTGGGAGCGACTGTTACCACTGATTGAGTTATCTTACAACAATAGTCACCAGGCTAGCATCAGGATGGCTCCATATGAGGCACTTTATGGGAGGAAGTGTCGGACACCGCTGTCTTGGGTTCAGGATGTGGACACCAAGGCTCTTAGCTTTGATTATGTGGAGGATACGGAGGCCCAGGTTCGTTTGATCAGGGATCGATGTTGGAAGCCCAGAGTAGGCAGGCCAAATATTATGATGCTCGGCACCGAAAGGTGGAGTTCCAGGTGGGCGACCGGGTATTTTTGAAGATACGTCCGATGCACGGTGTCACTCGGGTTCGGAGGCACAAGAAGCTCAGCCCTCGATATATGGGGTCGTACTTGATCCTAGAGCGGATTGGCCCCTTGGCTTATAGACTGCAGCTGCCACCAGAGTTGAGTATCCTACACCACGTCTTTCATGTCTCTTCATTACGGAGAGCTCTCCTTCGTCCGGAGCAGCACATTATTACTACGACTGGTCCGATAGCACCTGACCGGTCAGTTCGCTTGGAGCCGATCCGAATTGATGATACAGATGTCCGAGTGTTGTGGAAGAAGAAGGTCCCTCTTGTGAAGGTGCTGTGGTCTAATCATGGATAGGAGGAACACACCTGGGAGCCGAGGGATCTAATGTTGGAGCGATACCCGGAGCTGTTTGCTTCAGGTATGCGATAAATTATGTTTTTAAAATTACTTAAATTATTGCGAGTAAAACCCCGTGGACCCGAACTTAAATTTCGAGGACGAAATTATTATTTTTTTTATTGGAATTGTAACATCCCATGTTACTTCTAGGCCCCTTAACTTATAATGGGTTAGGCATGGGGTGGGTGATAGGGGTATTTAGCTAGGTTGACCCTAGTAGGTGAGTGAAACAATATGGGGCCCACCATAGGGCCCAAGTCAACCTAAGTCAAATTAGCCTAAATAGGGACCCTAGCCACACCATGACCCCACCACATTTCCCTAACCCTAAAAACAATCTAAGTGGACCCTAGGGCATATCACTAGGTCAACCCTTTGACCCTAGTTTACCATAGTCAACCTTAGCCCTATCTTGGTCAAACTCATACCTGTATGCCTAATTAGCCTAAGTGGGGAAAACCCTTGACCCAACCCAAGTTGGGTGGAGCCACTAAGCTCATGACCATTAAGTGGGGTCAGCCCACTCATCATGTTGACCAAGTCAACTTAAAAAAAAGTCCACTTGGTCAACATGAGGCCTAAAGGAGGGAAAATGAATCCAAACCATATTCCTTTGGACTAAACCCACCAAGCATGCCCATTATCAGCCCAAGGAGTCAAAGACCAGCCCTACCCCTCTGAATTCAGAGAGAGAGTACATGCATGGGGGTAAAAGGAGAATTTAGGAGAGAGAAGAGGAGTGAGAAGAGGAAAATAAGTAAGGGAGGCCACTTGGACTCTTTCCCTCAGCCCAAGACTTGCTGGCCAGCCTCCCAAAGACCTTCTAGAGGATTTTAGGGGTTGGTAGCCACTTGGCAGCCATAGTGATACAACCTATGCTCCAAACCGAGCTCACCTCGTTTGTATCTCCTTCTATAGCCCACCTCAACTCAAACTGACCTCGCCATCAGCTTCAGTGAGTGCAAACGAGTGGAGAATGAGTCCTGGAGCAAAGATTTTGGTGGAGGAATGAGAATTTTGGCAGGAGATCGCCGGAGCAGCTCGGCCATGGCAAACCGCCGCCAAGGCTTGAACCAGGTCTGTTTTGCCGCCCCTCTACCCATTCTAGCTTCCTAGATCCACTAGGAGAGATATCGGGCTCAATCGAGCCCGATGCCATGTGAGAAAAGGTGATCTTTTCCAAGCTTTTCATCCCGCTCGGAATCGTCGGAGGAGCCACTTCCGATAGCCTCACCGCCGGGAAACGCTAGCCCCCACCTCAGTGAAGGTGGTGGCGACATCCGCCGACGGTGGTGGTGGCCCAGCTTGCCAGAAAATAGAAGACAAAATGGCCCAGCGCAAATCAATCTGGGTTGTTGGCTGATCGGGGACGACGACCCGATGCCGTCCATATCATCAGGAATTTAATTAATAGAATTAATAGGAATCATTTAAATACTGTCACACTTATACAGTGGTTTTGCTTGTATATTCTAGGCCCCCTAGAAGCATTTTTAGGTCTGGTGGTTAAGATAAAACTTGTATCCCTTCCTCTCACCTTTAATATGCCACCCTAAACTTGTAATTTGGCCTGGTAGATTTTCCTGTAGGGCTATTTTCCTAGGGCTGGTCCTAGGCTTGGGCAGAAAGTAAAATGGATGCCCTTGCCAAACCAGAAGTCCACATGGGCTGAAGGTTTGGGCATGTGACTTATTTGGGCAAGTCTAGCTTCTCCCTAAAAATGAGAATTTTTGGGGAATAATTTTCTATAGTTTTAGTCAATATATGATAAATGAAATAAATGTGATTTTCGGAGTATTTCAACTCCAATGAGCCACAAATTTTGGTGGCATGTCCTAAGGGACATTATAAGAGTATGTGTAAAATTTCATCCACGTTGGACCACTGCATGTTGGGTAAACCCACTTGCATGTGTTGGCTAGTTATAGGCTTGGTGTGCATTTAGCCTAAAATAAAATAATGTGTATTAAGCCTAGTTGGTACATCCAAAAATTATGATATTGATTTCAGAGGCTCAATAGGGTGAATCATGCCCCTCACTACAATAATTGGATTTTTGGAAGAAAAAATCCATTATTTGGAATTTTTGGAAATAATTGAATCTTAGGAATATAAATTTGAAAATAGGTATATTGTTTAGATAAAATTTCCAAACTCTGCCAAGGTCATCATATTTTCATAATCAATTCCTAAAAAAAATTTAGGACACTGTTTCATGAAATTTGATAGATGTTATGTAGGATTTACTATTTTGCCCTTATATATATTTAATTGGAAATTGATAGAAATATGTGATAGAAAAATTGTGTAAATTTCTAGAGTAGTATTACTGCACAAAGAACCTTGTATAATTATCTCAATATTTTTGGAGGTCTTAGTAATGCTCAAAACCCCATAATGGCATTTTGGTAAATTACTTATAAATGGAATTGGTAGGCCATTATACATTAGAAGTTCATAAAACTCTATATTTAGCCTTATCTTATCAATACATGTACTATGTAATTTTCCTAGAATTTTTGTCAAAGAATTCCTTATACTTCATTTGGAAAATGTCAATAATGTGAATTTTGTATTAATTAAGGAATAAATGGAAATACTTAAAGGAAAATTATGATTCTTGGAAAACAGTGATATTTCACCATATTATAGGTCAGGGAAATTTATTACATCGGTTGGATTATAATTTATTATACTTCATGTCTAAAATGACCTGAAGAATTAATTGAAGGAATTAATTTAATGGTGTAATTAATTTGGAAAACTATGGAAATCATCATGGTCATCATATAGGTCCATACCACTCGGGGATAAATAATTTGAGGCATATGGCCAAAGGAATTAGAAGGTAACATTTGTGGGTGGTATTGGGGACATGGGTAAGAGTATAACACCGATATTCGTTCTAGTAGGGCCACCAGGGAGGAATACAATAAACTAGAAAAGTGAGAAAATTAGTAGAGGAAATAACCCTGGCTGGTCTCCTAGAGGATTCCTTAAACATGTGTGGATGAGTTCAAGTCCCGTGATAGCAACAATAACGGGGACCGGCGGAAGACCGCCGCGCTCCCAATAACACCTTAATTCATTAGGGTCGTCCTAAAGTAACAATGAAAGTTGGGTGATAATCCTGGGTAGACACTAATAAGTATAATTATCCTTGCGAAAGGGAACTTTTGGCTTGTCATCCCATCTTGGTTCCTAGTGCCTTCGAGACCCCTTCATTGGGCATACCTTGGGCAATCCTGGGATTAACCCTAAACTACTAAGTTTAATAATTGGTAGACAAGAGTAGTATACTAGGCTAAGAGAATTGGTACTCATGCTCACCCATGTAGGATTGGAGGGTTGTGAAATAAGATTGGAAACATGCTCACCGGTAATGGGTTGGAGGGAACTGAACTTGATATTATATTCTCACCCGTGATGGGTTGGAGGGATTCAGGATAGGTTAATCCTGCGAGCTGAAGGCTCGGAAGATTGTATATCAGGATAGGTTGGTCCTGCGAGCTGGGGGCTCGGGTTAAACTATTGCATGTGTATAACAATTGTGGTGGGTCATGCGGTACTAGCCAATCGTCACAACGATGGCAGTACGGTGACTCGAGTGAGGTGTACGGGTGGAGGGGCCAGTATGTTGTTTAATACTGCGGTAAGGAAGGCAATCCCCGAAGATGTGCACCCGACCTAAAAGTGTAGCAGGCAGCTAGCATTTAGTACGCAGAGATTCTAGAGTGCACTTGATACGTGTACAGAGGCGTACATGAGAGGTCTTGGCTTGGTGGTGTGAACACCCGCCTAGAAAGCGCAAGCGCCCGTTCCGCTGCTGCCGGAGCCACGACGGCGGTACCTGAGAGTGATGCTAGCTCTCTAAAAGTGGGAACTAAAGGTCTGGGATCTCAGAGTCATGTGCGTGCGTTGCACTTGCATGTTGCATAAACCATAGCATATTCATTCATACTCATTAGGTCATACGCTACATGGATCCTTATCATATAAACTAGTATGGGATGTTTTATATGATAAGTTAATTTGGAAACTCTAACTTATAAGTTTATATTGGCATTCATATAAGTTAGGGTACTTCTGTGATGGTAGAATAGTGGTAGTATAGTTTTCTTACTATTCATACTTCAGCTGTTGTACTTAATTCTTACTATTCTTTTCTACCGCACTTACTTCATATATAGAACTGCTAGAATAGAATCATTTATACTCTTTACATACTGCTATTTAGTGCCACTGTCACCTGTTTTTACATTGATACCCCTTGTTGTCCTCCACTTCGTCCTCCTGCACGGTACCTAGGAGTTGCGGGGCGAGGTGCAGAGGAAATGACTTAGTCTTTTTGACTAATAGTCGGTGACCATATCATTTTAGGAGCTCGAGGAGATGGAGCACCAGCACGACGAGGTCGCAGGACTTGAGGAGCAGATACCATTACCACCGACTACTACTACTACGCGTCCTCAGGTGGGACGAGTTTTTATGTTTTGGATTAGCTTCCGCTTTGATTTGAGTGAGAGATTTGATATGATGTATTGGGCATAAGTCCTTATTACTCTTTTCACTTTGTGCTCATTGTGGACTGTGCTCTTTCATTCATATATATATATATATATGATTTGTACCTGTGACTGTGGACTCGATGATTCTATACTCTTTGTTATACGTCTTTTCTCTTATTGTCCGAACATGGTTGTGATCGTACTAGCCGGCAGGATCGGCGTCTTGCGGTGTCGACTAACCCGTGAGTTAGTGTCACCATAAGATAACGGTTCTGGGCATAAGATCCGGGTTAACTCCTCGGATGGGGGAGATGGATCTTACATGCCCCATCCTAGAAGCTTCCAGAAATTGACCAGTCACCAAAATTTCGCCGTCTTCAGCAAGCCAGCTTGACACGCCCACCTGTCACGCCCGTGACCAGGGTGTGTCGCTTCTGAATTTTTTTATTATAAATAGAACTTCTCTGTAAGGTCCAAGGGTTCAAACTTTTGGGCCAATTTTGTTGTTTGTGGGTTGCTTGGGTGCACTTCTTGCTATATAAGGAGAATTTTCTCCCCCTCTCTTTTATATTTGTTTTAGCTTTGTAATCAACTTTTTTCCTTAATAAAATATGTTAGATTTTCTCTCCTTATGTTGTCTTAGAATGGATGTGAGTGTCCGACTTTTGTTCCTTTTTTATCCTTTGTTTTTCTTTGTCTTTCTCTTAAAAATGTGTGTGTGTGTGTGAGAGTGAGCTTAACTTTATGTTTTTATGTTTTCATAGTTTTGTTTTGCTTAGATTTTGTTCTAGGTTTTCTTTTATAGTTATTATTTGTTATGTTAACTTTTATTTTCTTGTCCCTTAGGATTGTTTAAGTTTAGTTTTTTTTAGTACTTTAATTTCATTTTTATGGTTTTATACAAGTGTTTTCAGAGTTGCATTCTATTCCCTTTTTTACTTTGTCTTTTTATTTTTGTAAAACTTTTGTTCTTTTCAACTTTTTTCCATTTTTTAAACTCTTTTATAAAATTATAACAATGAAAAAGTTGTTATTTTAATTTTTAAGATAGTTTCTTTACTTCCTCTTTTTATTGTGAGTGTGAGTGTATGCGATGATTTTTCTTGCTTTCTTTTATTGCTTTCTCTATCGCTTTCTCAATTATGTAGAGTGTGTGTGTGTGTATGAGATAATTTTTATTGCTTTCTTTCAATTATGTAGTGTGTGTGTGTGTGTGTGTGTGTGCATTTACTCCTGCCTACTCATTCGAGTAGGACTCGCTTTCATTTCCCGCCTACTAGTTTGAGTAGGACTTATCATTTCCTGCCTACTCGTTTGAGTAGGACTTGTCATTTACCGCATACTCGTTTGAGTAGGACTTGTAATGCATTTATTTTTCGCCTGCTCATTTGAGTTGGACTTTTAATGCATTTATTTCCCGCCTACTCATTCGAGAAGGACTTGTAATTTCTCTTTTTTGTGTAACTTAGCTTTTTATTTTATGATTTTTAAAGGTGTGAGTTCTTGTTTTAGTTATTTTTATAATTTTCTAACGTCGTGTTCTTTTCTGTCCCTTTTTGTAACCCTTTAGCGCTTTGTCTCAAACTCATGCCTCATTAAAATCATAAGTCGTCCCCATACCAATGAGTGGCTAATAGTTATTAGCCCTCGGCATCGAAGAGCATTGGGACATATGAAATCACTCTAAATAATTAAAGGATCTTTTTCTAACTTTAATTAAAGGGCTTAAGGTTTGCCCTGGGTTTACTATGCGTAGAACCACATATCGATGTGTGGGCTCTATTTCTATTTTCCATACGCTAGCTAGTCGAGAGGCCATGCATATGGACCGATCACCCTTTGGTAAAAAGAGTTGCGTGCATACCCTCGAGTGAGGAGAAGCGTAACTCTACCAGATTAGGTTCCCCACCCAATAGCGGGGTTATTTGCGTAAAGCGGGCATTAAGAGGAATCCTTCGTCGGACGAGAGTTCAGTCAAATAGTCTTAATGTTCAGGTGAGCGATATCCCTATAGCTAGGTGAGCTCATGTTTGTGGAACCTCTACGACCAAGTTGCCTTTAATTAAATTGAAAATTTGGTTCTCTAATTATAATGTGTCATTTTAGTCTTAATCTTATTCGATGTCGAGCGTTAACCCTTCACCGAATTTCCTAACTCATTTCCGTGCCTTTATTTTATCCGCATTAGTTAATTAAAATACCAACCATATTTTCAGTAAAATAATAGTTACTCCGAAAATAGTAAAAATAATCAACCAGCCCCCGAGAATAATACGACCTCGATATTCCCACCGAATATCGAGTACTACATGCGATATGTGCACTTTCCTCCTTTCATTTAAAAGTCGCTTTTTAGCAGTCCGCGACGTTCGACCAATCAAACCAACCACCTAAATAAGAGTCGGCTTCACGGTCATCAGTGGCGTTGAGACCACTCAACGCCAACAGCTTCCTGAATCTTTTCTAAGTTAAGGCGTTGAGTGGTGTTGAGACCACTCAAATCTAACAGCTTCTTGAATCTTTTCTAAGTTAAGGCGTTGAGTGGCATTGAGACCACTCAATGCCGCGTTGAGTGGCATTGAGACCATTCAATTCCATGTTGCGTGGCGTTGAGACCACTTAACACCTACATCTTCCAGAATATTTTCCAAGTTAAGGCGTTGAGTGGCGTTGAGACCACTCAACTCCACATTGAGTGGTGTTGAAACCACTCAACGCCAACATCCTCCTGAATCTTTTCTAATTTAAGGCGTTGAGTGACGTTCAGACCACTCAATGTCGCGTTGAGTGGCGTTGAGACCACTCAACGCCAACATCCTCCTGAATCTTTTCTAAGTTAAGGCGTTGAGTGGCGTTGAGACCACTCAATGCCAATAGCTTTCTAAATCTTTTCTAAGTTAAGGCATTGAGTGGAGTTGAGACCACTCAACTCTGCATTGAGTGGTGTTGAGACCACTCAATGCCTACAACTTCCTGAATCTTTTCCAAGTTAAGGCGTTAAGTGGCATTGAGACCACTCAACTCCTACAGCTTCCTGAATCTTTTCCAAGTTAAGTCATTGAGTGGCGTTGATATCACTCAACGCCAACAGCTTCCTAAATCTTTTCTAAGTTAAGGCATTGAGTAGCGTTGAGACCACTCAATGCCAATAGCTTCCTGAATCTTTTCCAAGTTAAGGCATTGAGTGGCGTTGAGATAACTCAACGCCAACAGCTTCCTGAATCTTTTCTAAATTAAGGCATTGAGTGGCATTTGAGACCACTCAACACCGCATTGAGTTGCGTTGAGACCACTCAACGCCAACATCCTCTTGAATCTTTTCTAAGTTAAGGCGTTGAGTGGCGATGTGACCACTTAACGCCGCGTTGAGTGGAGTTGAGACCACTCAACGCCAACATCCTCCTGAATATTTTCTAAGTTAAGGCATTGGGTGGCGTTGAGACCACTCAACGCCAACAGCTTCCTGAATATTTTCTAAGTTAAGTCGTTGAGTGGCATTGAGACCACTCAACGCCGTGTTGAGTGGCATTGAGACCACTCAATGCCAACATCATCCAGTAGAGTCTAAGTTAAAAGCATTGAGTGACGTCGAGTTCACTCGACGCTTCATCGAATGGCATCGAGATCACTCGACGCCTAAAGTTTCCAGAATATTTTCTAAGTTAAATTCATCGATTGGTGTTGAGTCCACTCAACGCACTCGACGCTTTGTCGAATGGTGTCGATTTCACTCGATACTTTCCGAGAATGAGTCAATTCTCTTGACTTGAAATGCGTGTGAGGGGCCTAGCGCGAAATGGGATGTTACAAATCCCAATAAACAAAAAAAACAATTTCGTCCCTGAAATTCAAGTTCGGGTCTACGAGGTTTTTATTCACAAGAATTTTAAGAACTTAAAGCATAATTAAAATATACCTGAGGCAAAAAGCTCAGGGTACCATTCACGCATCAGATCCATCGGCTCCCAGGTATGCTCCTCTTATCCATGGTTGGACCACAACACCTTTACCAAGGGAACCTTCTTCTTCCGCAGTACTTGAGTCGATGTATCGTCGATCCGGACTGGCTCTAAATGGACTTATCTATCAGGTGCTACCAGTCCGACTAAAGTGGTAATATGCTGCTTTGGCTGAAGGAGAGCTCTCCAAACCGTTGAGATGTGGAAGATGTCGTGCAAGGTCCCTAACTCTGGCAGCAGCTCCATCCTATACGCTGATGGATCGATCCGCTCCAGGATCAAGTATGGTCCCATAAATTGAGGGTTGAGCTTCTTATGCCTCTACACCCGCGAGACACCATGCACCGGATGTATCTTCAAGAACACCATGTCCCCCACCTCTAACTCCACCTTCGGATGCCTTGCATCGTAGTACTTTGTCTGCCTACTCTGTGCCTCTAGCATCCAATCCCTGTTCAACCGTATATGAGCATCTGTATCCTCGACATAGTCTGATACAAGTGCCTTGGGGTCCTCCTCCTGGACCAAAGATAGTGGTGTCCGGCACTTCCTTCCGTATAGATCCACATATTGTGCCAACCTAATGCTTGTCTTGTGACTGTTATTGTAGGAGAATTCAACCAGGGGCAATAGTCACTCCCAGGGCTTCCCCGTGTCTAGTATACATAAACGCAGCAGATCCTCCATAGTCTGGTTGGTCTGCTCTGTCTGGCCATCGGTCTGTGGATGGAAAGCGGTACTAAAAGCAAGCTGAGAACCTAAGTACCCCTACACCTCTCTTCACTCCATAAAGGTGAACCGACCGTCACGGTCCGAGACAATCGTCCCGGGGACGTCGTGGTACCTGACAAACTACTCCACAAACAACCTCGCCTAAATAATAACTTGGCTATCCTTCCTGATCAGTATAAATCAGGCCACCTTGGTCAGTCTATCAAAAATTACCCATATAGAATCGTGCCCAGAGTGAGAGCTAGGCAAACCGTGCACGAAGTTTATAGTTATATCCTCGAACTTCCACTCTAGCTCCGTCAATGACTGTAGTAGTCCTCCTGGGCTCTTGCACTCTACCTTTACCCGTTGGCAAGTCTCGCAATGTGTCACATAATATATTATTTCCCTCTTCATCCCCGGCCAGTACATGCTCCTCCGCAGATCCACTGTCATCTTGGTGATATCGGGGTGCGTTGAGTACTGAGAATAGTGTACCTCCCTGAGTATATCTTATTGGATACCGCCTCCTGCGGGTATATAGACATGGCCACGGAAATGAACGAGGTCATCATGCAAAGAATAGTCCTCTGACTTGCCCCCTTCTAGGGCTATGAATACTGCATCCAAATCCGCATCCAGCCTCTGATATATCCTACTGTGCTCTCGTATGTCACACTCGATGGCCAAGGAGTTCAAGTACTCCCGATAAACATCTAGAATAGCTATGGAAACCATGGTAATGTGCATATCCTCCATCATCCATACTAGCTCCATAGCCATCACCTGAGGCTCTGGTCCAGTAGTGTCGGATCTCCTGCTCAAGGCATCCGCAATGGTGTTCGCCTTCTTCGGGTGATAATGCATCTTATATTCGTAGTCGTATAGGAAATCAAGCCATCTATGTTGGTATAGATTTAGATCCTTCTGCGTGTAAATATACTTGAGGTTCTTGTGATCTGAGAAGATATCACAATGAACCCCATACAAGTAATGCCTCCAAATCATCAATGTGAATATCACTGCCCCGAGATCCAAATCATGTACGGGGTAGTTCTGCTCGTGGTTCTTCAGTTATCTCGAAGCATATGCGATGATATATCCATGCTACATCAGGACTGCACTCATCCCCTAATATGATGTGTCGGTATAAATGTGAAATCCTTCCTTCCCAGATGGAAGTGCAAGGATGGGGGAAGAGGTTAGCCTATCCTTCAACTCCTGGAATACTGTTATGCACTTCTCAATCCAAGTAAAAGCTGCATCCTTCTTTGACAAGGACGTAAGGGGGAGTGCTACCCTTGAGAACCCCTACACGAACTTGCGATAATATCCCGCTAGTCCCAAGAAACTACGTATATTTGAAGATGACTTTGGCCGCAGCCAATCTCGAACTGCATGTATCTTGGCCAGGTCTACGACCAACCCGGATCCACTAATAGTATGCCCTAAGAATGCTACCCCCTATAGCCAGTATTGGCACTTGAAGAACTTTGCGTACATCTAATGCTCTCTCTACTTGCCCAACACTAGAACCAAATGTTGGGTATGCTCCTCCATCGTCCGGGAGTAGATCAGAATGTCATCAATGAAAATTATAACAAATCTATCCAGGTAGAGCTCGAAGACATGGTTCGTCAGACTCATGAATGTTGAAGGTGCATTCATGAGCCCGAAGGGCATCACCAGGAACTCGTATAGGCCGTACCAAAAACTAAAATCTATCTTCGGTATATCCTCCTCCTGAATGTGCAGCTGATAGTATCTGAACCTCAAATCTAGCTTTGAGAACCAAAAGGCTCCCTATAGCTGATCAAAAAGCTTGTCTATCCGGGGCAATGGATACGTGTTACGGACTGTCAACCGGTTCAGCTCTCGGTAGTCAATGCAGAGCCACAACGATCCATCCTTCTTCTTAACGAATAGCATCGGTGCTCCCCACGGTGATGAGCTCAATCTGACAAATCCTGACTCCACTAGCTCCTGCAACTGGGTCCTGAACTCTACTAGCTCTTTGGGGGCCATCCTATACGATGCCCGAGATATGGGCCTCACTCCTGGCACCAACTGAATCCAAAATTCCATATCCCTAGTGGGCGGCAATCCGGGAAATTTCTCCGGGAATACATCGAAGAAATCTCGAACCACCTGGATATCAACAATAGAGGCTTCTTGTCCTGCCATCTCAAAGCAGATAATGTATACCTCCTCCCCTTGCTCATAGGCCTTGTTAGCCTGAACAGATGATAATAGAAGGTAGGAGACAGGTCTAATACCTTTGATGATGGTATCAGTGTCCCCATGTCGTAAGGTGATCCTTCTTGATAGGAAATCGATCTGGGCGTGGTTCCTGTGCAATTAGGTCATGCCTAAGATCAGATCGAAGTCCGGTATTCTCAAATTCGTCATCGGCACTTCGAATGTCTTTCCTCCAATTTTTGCCTCCATGTTACATTTGGCAGATTATAGTAGCTCTTATCCGTCTAACTGACGCACCCTCCTGGTTACACCTATGAATTGGTCTATGCCCGCTAATCTCTCCAAGAAGGCTTCTGATACAAACGAGTGTGAAGCACCCGTATAGAACAATGTATGAGTGGGCTTGTCGCTGACAAAGACAATGCCTGAGGTTTTTGTTTGAGTTGTATCATGTTTGTTGTTCTACTGAGGTTGGTAAGGTACTATAAAATGAAAACCAGATTGCAATTATTTTTAAGTACCTATAATAACCTCCTCGGGGTTCCTTGTCTCGGCGAGGTCCGACGTATATATCTGCTCCTATCCTTGACCACTACCATAATGTCCTTGACCTCGGCCTTAACCTCTTCCTCATCCTTTGCCCTGCTGTACTGGAGGGGCTGCTGGAGGTGGAGGAAGAGGTGGTGGATGGAACTACTGAGGGCAGTCATCTCTTATATGCCCCTGCTGTTGGCATCTATATAAAATCACCGGTCGGTGTCCACGGTCGTCCTGTCTCCTTGGGTCATGTATTTGTAGTGGCGGGGGAGCTAGTACTATAAGAGGCCCCTGCTCCTGCCTGAATTTGGGATGAAAAGGTCCCCCACCCTTCTTGTATCTCATCAATCTGCCTCTATGGGATCCCCTACTGCTCTCCCCGTGGGATGACCCATCCAATGGTCTCTTTCCCCTACTCTATACCATCAGCTGGTCTGCCTCTAGCTTCTTATCCATCTCTATGATCTGCGTCGAAGTGCCATGGGAAATGAATAATAGAGCCTGCCCGGTAGATTTCCTAAGTACTCGGTAGAATCTCTTTGCATACCTCATGTCATCCAGATCATATATCCCCGAGAATCTGGCCAGATGGGAAAATTCCCTCTGGTACTCTGTCCCTGATCTGGTCCCATGCCTGAGGTTCAAAAACCTCTCCTCCAACTCATCTCTATCCGTAACAAACATGAAGTGCTCCAAGAAGGCCTTATTGAACTCATCCCAGGAAATATATGACAGCTCCCTATCTATATGGAATCCATCATGGACTTCCACCACCTCTTTGCATGAACATCCAGTGCAGAAGTCGTCATAGGAACTGCCTTCCTGATAGTGCAGTTGATGCTTGCAAGCATCTCCTGAATGGCCACGAGCCACTCCTCCGTCTTTACCGCATTCACTGTCCCATGGTACATCGGCGGGAAAAGATTCTTGAAGGCACTCCGCCAATTCGATCCCGGATTTTGCTGCTTGGTCGGGGCCTGCTGATCCCTGAAGGCATCGAGGATGGCTGTCAGAGTCTGCCCCATCTCCGTTTGTTGGAAATGTGTGGTAGTCGGAGGGGGAGGAACCACATCCTGCGGTACAGCAACCTGTGGAGGCTGCATAAAATTAAGGTTTATATTAGGATTGGCCTAACTCATTGCTTAAATGGACTATTTTCTGTGACTTTTACACATGGGCACACCATTGCTTCCGCTGCATAGTTTATCCGCAAACTAATGCTCGAGCGGGGTGTCCTAGTGATGTGGACTTCTTTCTCATATGATTGTTTGTTGAATCGAGACCTATTTGTAAGACCACCCTCCCCTTACCAAGGAGGTAACCCGGTCTTATGCCGAAAACCGCTGCCTTTTGATGAAACTAACATACAGGCTAGTCGACACTGCAAGCCGCCTATCCTCCTAGCTAGTACGATCATTCAACCTATCGGCCAATCGAGAATAGAAGTATGCGAGTAGTAAGTAAAACTAGCAACTCCATAATATCACAGTCAAGATCATAATATATATGAAACTGAAAAGTACAATAGTCCACAATGAGTACAGAAATGAGAGAAGGATGTATTCCCTGTATATAGCAAATCAAATATCTTTCTCACAAAATAAAACCATGCGGAAGCAAACTCTATCACAAGTACACTCGTTCTCACCTGACGGCGAGCTAAAGTAGTAGTAGTAGGTAGTATCACCTCCTCATATCCTGCCACCTTGTCTTGCTGGTCGTGCTGGTGCTCCAGGTCCTCAAGCTCCTATGGTCACAACCGACCGTTTGTCATAACGACTAAGCCATTTTTTCATCGCCTCACCCCCACGACTCATAGGTATCGAGCGGGAGGATGAAGAGGAGAACAACAAGGGGTATAAAAAGGAAAGCAGGTGACAGTGGATCTATTCCATCATGGATATATATTAACAGTTATATCTCTACTCTAGCAGTTCTATATAGTACAAGTAAATAAAACAGTACTGGAAAGAAGTGTTGTAAATAAAGTAAACTAAGTACTACTAAGCTATTATCATAGAAGTACCTTAACTTATATGAATTCTCATACAAACTTATAAGTTAAGGTTTTAACAAATATAACTTATCATATAAAAGAGCCCATACTAATTTATATGATAAGAATCTATGGTGTGTATGTCCTAAGTATGTTTGTATGTTATGGTATGTTGGTTATGATTCATACAAGTGCAACTCACCCACACGACCCAGTGATCACAGACCTTTAGTTCCCACTTTTTGGCGTTAGCTTAACTCTCGGGTACCACCGTTGTTGCTGCGACAGCAGCGGATCGGGCATCTCTGCATCCTAGGTGGATATACACACTACCAGGCCTAGACCCTTTGTATGCCTCTGAAGGACACACTAGAGTCACCACGTACTAATTCTGACAAACCTGCCAGCCTTTTGATCGGGTGTGAATTTTTGGGGATTGTCCTCCAGACCGTAGTATAAACAACCTACTGGCCCCTCAAACCTTCACACCTCACCAGAGTCACCGTACTGTCATCGGTGTGACAATTGGTCCAGTACCGCATGAACTGCCACTAATTTGTTTATGCACATGCAAGTTATTTCCAATCTGAACCTCCAGCTCGGAAGACCAAAACCCATCCTATAACCAAACATCTGAGCCACCGGCTCGCAGGGCTAAAGCTCGTCCTGTAACAAAACATTCGAGCGTCCAACTCGCAGGACTAAAACCCATACTGTATCCCTCCAACCCTATGCGGGTGAGTTTTCCATATCATTCCCTTAACCTATTAGACTACTCTTGTCTAATTCTTGTTGCACATAGCAATTTAGGGTTAGTCCTTAGACTGTCCAGGGCATACCCAGTGAAGGGATCTTGGGGGCACAAGGAACAATGATGGGTTGAATCCCAAAGATCCCTTTCGTAAGGATAGTTACTTTTATTGGTGTCTACCCTTTATTAATACACCCATCTCATTATTGTTCTTGAGTAGACCTAATGGTTTAAAGTACTTATTAGGAAGAATGACGATCTTTCGCCGGCCCTCGTTATAATTGCTCTCATTGTAATTACACTCTAACACTAGTGACTATGTAGCAACATACTTGAGACACCAAGCAGGGTTTCAACTCCCCAATACACCTCTCAATCCAACCATCTATCATTTTCCTGTGGTTCCTAATGTTACACGTCACATTTGCTAAGCGCAACCCATGTCCTAATTCTAACCCAAATGAGATTATTCCAATTCCTTGGGCCAAAGGCCCCTAAATATTTATCACGGGTTTGTCATGTGTATGAAGTTTTCCATTTATAATTTCATCATTTTTCTAAGTATTTAGGACCATAATTTAAATCATTCAATTAGAAGACCAAGGTCACTTTGTACATGAGCTACTATATCCAATGGTCCATTATGTCTAGATAATTTAATTGGAGTTCATCTAGGTTAAAAATAGCTGTTCACCAAAGATACTAATTTTACCACTTGATTTACCATTCATTTTCTATTTAAGATTATGAAAGTGAGAGAAAGATCTACCTTGACTCTAGAGGGGGGGGTGAATAGAGTATTTTAAAATAATGTTTACAATTAAAAATTGTAAGGCAGTGGAAGATTTAATTTAATTATATGTGTAAGGTGCTTGTAGAACAACAAAGTTAAAGCAAGAAAAAAGAATCACACAGCACACAGCAATAACAAACAACCAGTAACCAGAAGACACAAGGATCTATAGTGGTTCCCCAAAAACTTGGGTACATCCACTCTTCTACCACCCTTGGTAGGAATCCACTGCAGGATGAGTTGATCAGGTGTCTTGGGCACCAATGAGCTTTTGATAAGGTGCTCAAAAACCATATCTAGATTTTTTGATAAGGTGACTTGCCACCACTGAGTTTTGGCAAGGCTCTCAGAACCAGATTCAGAACATTTGAAGGGAGTTTTGATAACCCTTTTATAGCAGGAAAAGAAAAAGAAGGAGATGATGATGTCTTCTCTGTCTCAAATCACTGAGAGAAGACTAGTGGATTGTTGATGTTGTCAAAGCCCCCCCTGAGATGTAGAATGGTTCAGGAGTGAAAGCTTTGCTAGGGTGATAGGCCTTCAGAAGCTTCAGATCTCCAGCAGAAGATGATTCCAGCAGATGCTGAAATATTTTGTGTCTGGAGTCCTTGATGTTGAAGCCTTTGAACACTTGAAGATTCAGTAGATTTGTAAATCACAGAAGTTGAAATCTTGATCAGAGAAATTGTGTTGTTCAATCTTCTGTAATGTAATCTAATTCTTCTGTATCTCTTTGTATGGTCTATGTTGATCACTGTATCTTCTGTATCTATTTTATGAGAATGAATACTGAAGGAGTATATCAGATATTCTCTTAGACGACCGTTTTATCAGTCATAAATGACTTCCATAATAGACAACTGTATCTGGGGAAAGTCCTAAGCAATATTCCATTTAGTCTTTCCTTGAAACTTGCATCAGATTGATTGAAACGGCTAGAAAATCCTTTGCAATCAATGCAGGAATTAATTCTGATTATAATCCATAACTGTCCTTGAATTTGAATTTTTTAAGGCGTCGATCTCTCACAGAAATCGTCGATATGAGCTCTACGATCGTTGAACTGAGCTCAGAGATTGGATTAACACAGCAGACAGAAAACGTCGAACTGAGCTCTACAATCGTCGAACTGAGCTCAGCGATTGGGAAAGTAACTGAAGACAGATCGTCGATCTGAGCTCGAAGATCGTCGACCGGTGTTTGACGACTCAGCAGAGTTGAGCTCAGAGAGCGTCAAACGGAGTTCGACGAAAAGTGACTTTGTCTCAGCTCTAAGTCTTGATCTTTGAATGGTCCTGGGGGCATCTTCAAACCTAAGTTCTAAGCCCTAGACTCATTCTAATTTGACCTTTTCAACTATACATCTAGGTCAAACAAAATTCCTAAAAACATAGTGATCCTTGCCCAAATTAGTAATAGGGTGTTCAAACAATCTCCCCCTATTTGGGTTAGGATTTCTATTTACAGGACTCAGGAAGAAATACAAAAGCATATATAGAAAAGCAAAATTTAAAACAACAGAGCAGAATATATAACATAGCAGCATTCAGATAAAATATCAGCAAATGTTTAAAGATAAATGTACTGTCTACTTACAAAATTAATCCTTCTCTTTGCTTTACTTGAAGATGATATCTCTGTTAGGATTTAAAGCTTCCTTCTTTGATCTTCTATCATCATTTGCACCTAAGGTTGTCTGCTGCTTTGTTCTTGGAACTATAGCCTCAGGATGCAGTCTCATATAACTTTTTGAATCAAAGAACTTGCTTGAAGCATACCTTTCTAGTTCCTTCTTTCTTTGTTCTGAGAGAGTTGTGAAGCTGGAAGTATCTCTGGCTTGTTCTCTTGCTTTCCTAATTTGTTCTAGTGCAGCTGACTCTTTCATTCTGGCTGTCCAGGAATTAGGATTATTCTCTGGATCTTCAAATGGCACTGGAGCTTCATATCTGTTAGAAGTCACTTCAGCAGGGGTTCTGGTAGACATAATGTCTTTGAGTTTATAAGGAAAAGGGCTAGAAGAAGGATCTGTGGGGCCTTGTTCCCTTTGTCTTGAATAAACCATTAAGTCTCTCTGATTACCTCTAAATTGACCTCTTCTAGGTTGGTAACCTCTGGAGTGGCCTCCCCTAGGCTGAGATCTGCCCTGAAACTGATAACAGCCTTGGCCTCTTTGAGTATATGAGAAGGCAGAGCTTCCACCTACACTTGCATCAGGAGGAGGTTGAGAAGGGGGAAGATAAGACTTGGAAGATCCTTTGTCAAACTTTCTTTTCTTTTTCATTGCCTTAATCTGATTTCTGGAGTATTGCATCCAAGGTTTAGTGATTTCACAACTATGCAATATATAATAAGGTACATCATTTGCATCTGTAACTTTTTAATGAGGAACTCTTTTCATGGCTTTGCTTCTAGCTTTTTTTTCCTTGCTATGGTAGCTGAGGAGTCATCACTGTTTGTTCTGAACTGGTCACTGTCAGAGCTCTAGGGATCATCATATAGAGCATCTATTCTCTTAATGTATTCTTGTTAAAGATTTTTGGCTTGAGAGAGTACTGGAGCAGCAACAATAGGAGAAGCAACTTGAACAAGAGGAATAACACTTTTAGAAACAAAACAAGCAGAATCAGCAGGCTCATCAATACATGCCTCTATCATCATAATATCTTTAGAAACAATTACAGAACTAATAACAGAATCAACTGAAAAGTCATTAACATTATCATTAGAAGCAGTAGCAACAGCAGTACTGGCCTTGTCCTCAGCTTGGACAAATTCTATAAAAGAAGCTAGCAAAATTGGCTCACATACTGGAACAGGCACAATTGACTTGGAGAGATCTTCACACTTTTGAGCTGGTAGATAGTTGAAGTAAACAGCATCAAAAACTGAGAGCAGGCTCTGGAGATCCACTGCAAAAAGTGGAGTAGCAACTGAAGCTTCAGCAGCAGCAAGCAATTCCAGAACTTCATTAGGCATCTCCCCCTGCCTGGATTCAGTATGAACTGGATCAAGGCACCCAGAGGAAGGGATTGCCTGAGAAGAGAGGAATGAAGATAGCCTGTCAGACAGCTCCTGAACATGTTTCATAAGTGGGGCCATTGTGGTCTCCAACAATGAGGATAGCCTGGGGGCTATCAGCTCATACAGCCTGTCTGCCAGTGCAGGAAGATCTACATGCTCAAGATGGGCTTGAGTAGAGGTAGGAGTTGATGTTGCTGGCATAATGTTTGATGGTGTGGTGGTAGGAGGTATAGGGATGAATGGCTCAGGAGTAGATATTGTGGAGATGGATGGTACTAGAGTGGAGATGGATGATATGGGTGTGAAAATGGATGGAGTAAAGGATGGTTGTGAGAGTATATCCTGAAGGAGTTGTTGGTAGGAGGAGGTAGATGGAATCTCAGGAGGAGAAGAAGGAGAATCATCCATGAAGGAGTCTTCCAGGAGGTGGAATGATGGATTGGTGAGAGGTGGATAATAATGGAGAGGGTGGAATGTTTCTGAAGTGGCTAGAGGAGATAAGGGTGATGAAATGGTAATGGGGGAAGAGATAGATATGGTTGAGGTGATTGTTGTTGTTAATGTGGTTGATGTGGAGATGGTTGTAGAAACAGGTGGAGAGGAAGCAGGCAAATCTTCTGCTGGGGCAGAGACCTGAGGGGAAGTGATTGTAGCAGTCCTTGTGCCTGAAGATGGAATTGTTGTAGGTCTGCTAGGCTTGACAATCTGTCTATCCCATTTTCCAAATAAGGCACAAGTCAGCCTCTTCGAAGCATTGATATGCATTCCACTTGAAACTAACAATTCAGGGCACTTAGCACGAAGAAATAGCCCAATTATTCTACCAAAATTAACAAAACTCTTGTTTATTTTATTTTTGATTAAATCAAAAAAGAGTTCTACCCAGTTTAGGTGCTTTTATCTACAAGAGATCCCATCAAACAGAGCTGATACTTGGAAATTGTATCATGAGCAGAGTGCTTAGCCAATATCACTTTCCCTACCACATCTGCCAAAAATCTGTATTCCACTGACAAATCTTTTTTCAAAAGCTTGTTGGGGTTAGCTGTTGTATGCCCCATCCTTTCAAGCATATTGGAGAATTCTTCTCAAGATAAATCAATGCAATTTTCTCCTGTACTCAACTGAAAAACTTCTGATAAAACCTCAGGCGAAAGAGATACCTGATTTCCCGAGATCGTGTCGACGATGGTGTTGTTATTCAGATTCTATGCTGTATATACCCATTCTTTAATTTCATCTGCTGCTATCTTGATTCTTGTTGTCATGATGTTCTCTAGTTGCTGTTCTTTGAAGAGCTCGAGTATGTCTTTGAATATTTGATCACTTCTTTCAAAAGAATCCATATCGATGTTAAATTCGGTGTCGAATTTCATTACCGACAGAGCTGCAACTGAAACGTCAATTTGATCCTGCAAATATGAACAAACAAAGAACAAGTGCAGCAAAAGTTTGGAGGAAAAAAGAGTTTTTCTGCAGAAACTATGAAAGCGCAAAGGAGAACGACGGCCGAAAAATGATTTTTATATTAGGGTTCGACGGCGGAAAGGAAGGATCGCTGAACTTCGTTCGACGATCTGGGCTTCTAATGGAATCTGAAGAGTCTTCAATAACGTCGATCTCCGTTCGACGATACTGGAGAGCGTCGAACTCCGTTCGACGATCGTTGACCAGAGGAAGATAGCCTAGCGCTGCCTGGAAAATGCTGAACTTCAGTCAACGCTTGTTTGAAAGCGTCGATCTCCGTTCGACGATTTTTGGAAAAACATCGAGCGCAGTTCAGAGATAAAACAGAACCTACAGACAATAGAAAATATAAGTTTTTAGCCTAGTCTTGGTCTGTTTTTAGATTTTCAAAATCTTTGAATTTATTTTAGACAGCCTCCATCTAGCATTCCTAACTGATTGAGGAAGAAGGTATGTTTCTTCTCATCCAAAGGCTTGGTGAAAATATCTCCCCTTTGCAAATCAGTTGGGATATATTGTAGTTCAATTTTATTCTTTTCAACATTATCTCTTAGAAAGTGATGTCTAATCTCTATATGTTTTGTCCTACTATGGAGGACTGGATTTTGTGCTATGGAGATAGCACTAGTGTTATCACAAAAGATTTTTGACCCTTCTAAGTTGTAGCCATAGTCTAGAAGCTGGTTTTGAATCCACAGAATTTGTGAGCAATAACTGCATGCTTCCATGTATTCAGCTTCAGTAGTTGAAGTAGACACAGATGTCTGTTTCTTACAGAACCAGGAGACAAGTCTGTCACCAAGGAACTGACAGGTTCCACTGGTGCTTTTCCTGTCTACTCTACAACCAGGAAAATCCAGTTAATTCAAATCCTGAGTCTTTTGGATACCAGAGTCCTAGATTTGGACAACTTTTCACATACCTGAGAATCCTTTTTACTAAGGTTAAGTGTGACTCTCTAGGGCTTACTTGGAACCTAGCACATATGCATGTAGCAAACATTATATCAAGTCTACTAACTGTAAGGTACAATAGAGAGCCAATCATTTCTTTATATGTTGTTTAATCAACATGTTTTCCATGTTCATCAGCATCTAATACAGCATTAGTGGGCATAGGTATTTTCATACAAGATGCTTCAGACATACCAAATTTCTTAATCAGTTCCTTTGCATACTTGGTTTGAGAAATGAATATGCCTTCAGCATGTTGTTTGACTTGCAATCCTAGAAAGAAGGAAAGCTCACCCATGCTACTCATTTCAAATTTAGAGTGCATTAGCTTGGAAAACTTTTTGCACAAATTTGAATCAGTAGAACCAAAGATAATATCATCTACATATATTTGTACTGGTAGGGTATGGGACTTATGGGTTCTAATAAAAAGAGTTTGGTCTACTCTACCCCTAATAAAATCATTTTCCAGAAGAAAGCATGTTAGGGTCTCATACCATGCTCTAGGAGCTTTCTTGAGACCATATAATGCTTTATGCAATTTAAACATATGATCAGGGTAAGTTGAAGAGATAAAACTTGGAGGTTGTCTAACATAGACTTCCTCTTTGATGTCTCAATTGAGAAAAGCACTCTTCACATCCATTTGGTAGACCTTGAATCCCTTGTGAGCAGCATAAGCTAGGAATATTCTGATGGCCTCTAACCTTGCAACTGGTGCAAAGGTCTGGTCATAGTCTATTCCTTCTTCTTGAGAGTAGCCTTGAGCAACTAGCCTTGCCTTGTTCCTTACAATGACTCCCTGATCATCCAACTTGTTCCTGAACACCCATTTTGTTCCAACAATGGAGTGATCCTTAGGCCTTGGCACTAGTTCCCAAACTTTATTCCTCTCAAATTGATGCAATTCCTCTTGCATAGCAATGATCCAGTGGGGATCTTATTCTGCATCTTGAATGGATTTAGGCTCAACTTGAGATAGAAAGCAAGTATGCATCTGGTTCTGGTTGACCTTATTTCTGGTTTGCACACCAGCTGAGATGTCTCCAATTACTTGGGAAATTGGATGATCTCTTGTTGTTATTAGATCAACAGGGGGTGTTGATTATTCACCAACCATTGTTATTATTTCCTCTTGTGGAACAACAACTGGCTCTTTTAGATGTTGCACATCCTCTTCATCATCACTGCTCTCATCCTTTTGCTGGATGGGTGGAAAAGCTGTATCCTTTTATTAAACCTGTAATTTGTCCATACTTTCTGAAAGAGAGTGTACCTGCAATGGTTCTATGGTAGAAGCAGACTTCTCCTTATAAAACATGTTAGTGTCATCAAAAGAAACATGAACAGATTCTTCTATTTTAAGAGTGGATTTATTATATACCCTATAAGCCTTGCTGATCATGGAGTATCCAAGAAACACCCTTTCATCCGCTTTAGCTTGGAATTTTGCTAAATATTTCTTGTCATTATTGTGTATATAACAAATGCAGCCAAAAATTCTGAAATAGTCTACTTTAGGTTTCTTCCCTTTGAGCAATTCATAGGGAGTCTTGCCCTTCAGTTTATGTATTAGGCTTCTATTTAACACATAGTTGGAGGTGTTCACTTCCTCAGCCCAAAAGGATAGAGGTAGGTGAGCATCTGTCAACAATGTAGTAGCAGATTCAATTAGGGTTCTATTTTTCCTTTCAGCTACCCCATTTTGTTGAGGAGTTCTAGGAGCTGAGAAAGTATGCCTGATCCCTTCACTCTGACAGAACTCTTGCATAAGAAGAGAATCAAACTCTGTCCCATGATCACTTCTGATCAGGGCAATGTGAGTATTGAACTCAATCTGTATACATTTGAGAAACTCTTTCAGACACTTAAAGTTATCAGACTTCTTCCTCAGAAAGAATACCCAAGTGAATCTAGAGAAGTCATCTACAATCACCAAAGTATAAGATTTCCTTCCTAAGCTTTGTACTGTAATGGGTCCGAAAAGATCCATGTGTAACAGATACAAAATCCTAGGTGAATCACTCTTATTAAGTGACTTAAAACTATTTTTAGTTTGCTTACCTAATTGACAAGCCTTACAAAGTCCTTCCTTCTTGTAGGGGCCAGAAGGTAGTCCTCTAAAAAGGTTGTCTTTGGATAGCCTAGCAATAGTTCTAAGGTTAATATGCCCTAGTCTCTTATGCCATAGTATATTAGGTCTAGATATGGAATTGAACAAGCAGATATCTACTTTAGATGAATGAAAATCTACTAAGTAAATGTTATCTTTTCTGTTACCTGTCAACACAGTTATGTTGTCTTCTGACTTGATCTTGCATATAGCTTTGTTGAAAGTTACTTGATATCCTTCATCACAAAGTTGACTGATACTTATCAAGTTGTGCTTGAGTCCTTCAACATAAGCTACTTTCTTGAAGGTGACTATTCCAATTTGGACTGCATCATATCCTTTTGTTGTTCCAAAGTTTGAATCACCAAAAATTACTTTGAATCCCAGCTTGGCTTTAAAAGATGTGAAGTTGTCCTTGTTCCCTGTCATGTGCTTTGAGCACCCACTATCCAGATACCATTGCTGGTTTGATGTTGGATAGGTCTTCACCTGCACATAAACAGATTATATGTTTTTGACCCAGTTTACCTTGGGCCTAGGTTGATATCCTTTAAATTCAAAAATGAAAGACATCCCTTGTTGACTCTTATATCCTTCATGATGGTATCTCCTATGAGGTACTATCCATTCAGTATAAGGGTTGAGGCTTTGGGATGAGGGACGTCTAGGATTGACTTGAGATTTACCTCTGAAAGAAGGTTCAAGGCTCTGAGCTCCGTTCGACGATCATCGACCTGAGTTCGACCATCTTGGGTCAGATCGTCGAGCTCCGTTCGAAGATCGACTATACCAGAGTTCAGAGTTCAGAAGTCGTCGATCTGAGTTCGACGATCAAGCTTTGGATCGCCGAGCTCTGTTCGACGATCGTCGAGCTCTGTTCGACGTTTTCTGTTGAACTTGATTTTCCTTAGGTAAATCTGGATTCTTCCTAGCTACCTCTACAACACCCTTTCCTTTATCAGAAATAAATTTAATTGGGGTTGTTAATACTATAGGTTGGCTGGATGAAGCACCCAAGCCTAGTGTACTGTGGAATCTTGAGTTCATTATGCTTGTAATGTCCATCAGTCTGATGTTTCTCCCATTAAGGGATTCTTCAAACTGCTTGGCCTTGGATAGTTCACTTTTCAGTGCAGCTATCTCCTCCCTATAGCACTCTAACTCCTTAGAGAGTTTGAGGTTATTTGATTTTAGGACACTGTAGTCAGATAATTGATTTCTGAGAGAGATTATCACTTTCTCAGACCTTAGCAAATCTAAACACAGTGTCTTAATTTCAATTTTAAAGTCCTCAAAAGTAAAACCAAAAGAGTTTATTACCTCATCCTCTTTAGATCTAGTTTCAGCTTCAGAATCAGACTCTTGTTCTGCATCAGAGTTTTGTTGGGAGGCATTGATTGCCATCATGCGGAATTCTTTTTACTCAGCATCATCCTCATCATCACTTGAGCTGGATGAGGCTTCTGATTCTTCTTCAGTGTCACTCCAGCTTTCTGCTACAAATCCCTTCCTTGTATTTTTATTTTTGTTGGATGATGATCTGTTGCTGTTGTTCTTTCTGGAGTCCTTGTCTCTTCTTCTCTCATTTCTGTCCTTCTTGTCGTTGTTTTTATTCTCTGGATAGTCAGGCACAATGTGGCCTGGCTTCTTGCATCCAAAGCAGATGATTTCTTTGCTGTTGGACTTGTCATATCTAGGCTTCTCATGCCCTTTGAATGACTTCTTTCTGAAGTCCTTCCTGTCCATCTTATAGAATCTTTTGGCCAGTAGACTTAGGAGCTTATCATTTCCTGTAGGTTTGTCTTCAGGCTTCTCTTCTATAGCTTTGAAGGATATGGTCTTCTCCTTTCTGATGACTGGAGAAGTAGCCTTTTGTTCTTCTTCCCTATTCTTGATGAGCAGCTCATAAGATTTGAGCTTGCCTAGAAGAGCCTCTGTGGTAATTTCACTTAGGCTTCTGGCATCTTTAATTGGCCAGATCCTTGAATCCCAAGTACTGGGGAAGCACATTAGGATCTTGTCATTGAGTTCAGTGAGTGTGATTTCCTTGTCCAATGACTTTAACTCACTCACTATCAGACTGAGCCTGGTGTACATGTCTGCAACTGATTCAGCTTCACCTTTCTTGAAGATCTCATATTGGGATATGAGATGGGATCTCCTGTCCTTTCTTTCATCAGCAGATCCTGATACAATTTCTGAAAGCTTATCCCATATGTATTTAGCTGAGCAGCATTCAGATACCTTCTAGAATATCTCATCAGACATAGTCTGAGCAAGAATATTCATGGCCTTTGCATCTGCAGTTTTCCACTTCTTTATTTCAGCATCTGTTCCTGAGGGAGGTGGAACAGCACTTGTGCTTGTGGTCTCTGGAGGTCTTGGACACACTGTCAAAATAGAATTGAAAATGTCCTCATCAATAGAATTCATGTATAATCTAATCCTTGCCTTCCAAAGTGCAAACTTGGAAAGATTGCATACTGGAGGTCTAGTGCTAGCATAGTCTTTGTTTCGTGCCATGGTTTTTGAAAATAACTATAATACAAAAAATAATATCCCTCTATATAAGATTGATCTTTTCAGAGATCTTTTGGTTCAGGTGTTAGCCTGTAAGAACCAACCTGCCTCTGATACCAATTGAAAGTGAGAGAAAGATCTACCTTGACTCTAGAGGGGGGGGTGAATAGAGTATTTTAAAATAATGTTTACAATTAAAAATTGTAAGGCAGTGGAAGATTTAATTTAATTATATGTGTAAGGTGCTTATAGAAAAACAAAGTTAAAGCAAGAAAAAAGAATCACACAGCACACAGCAATAACAAACAACCAGGAACCAGAAGACACAAGGATCTATAGTGGTTTCCCAAAAACTTGGGTACATCCACTCTTCTACCACCCTTGGTAGGAATCCACTATGGATGAGTTGATCAGGTGTCCTGGGCACCAATGAGCTTTTGATAAGGTGCTCAAAAACCAAATCTAGATTTTTTGATAAGGTGTCTTGCCACCACTGGGTTTTGACAAGGCTCTCAGAACCAGATTCAGAACTTTTGAAGGGAGTTTTGATAACCCTTTTACAGTAGGAAAAGAAAAAGAAGGAGATGATGATGTCTTCTCTGTCTCAAATCACTGAGAGAAGACTAGTGGATTGTTGATGTTGTCAAAGCTCCCCCTGAGATGTAGAATAGTTCAGGAGTGAAAGCTTTGCTAGGGTGATAGGCCTTCAGAAGCTTCAGATCTCCAGCAGAAGATGATTCCAGCAGATGCTGAAATATTTGGTGTCTGGAGTCCTTGATGTTGAAGCCTTTGAACACTTGAAGATTCAGTAGATTTGTAAATCACAGAAGTTGAAATCTTGATCAGAGAAATTTTGTTGTTCAATCTTCTGTAATGTAATCTAATTCTTTTGTATCTCTTTGTATTGTCTGTGTTGATGACTGTATCTTCTGTATCTATATTATGAGAATGAATACTGAAGGAGTATATCAGATATTCTCTTAGACGGCCGATTTATCTGTCATAAATGACTTCCATAATAGACAACTGTATCTGGGGAAAGTCCTAAGCAATATTCCATTTAGTATTTCCTTGAAACTTGCATCAGATTGATTGAAACGGCTAGAAAATCCTTTGCAATCAATGCAGGAATTAATTCTGATTATAATCCATAACTGTCCTTGAATTTGAATTCTGAAAGCGTCGATCTCTCACAGAAATCGTCGATCTGAGCTCTACGATCGTTGAACTGAGCTCAGAGGTTGGATTAACACAGCAGACAGAAAACATCAAACTGAGCTCTACGATCGTCGAACTGAGCTCAGCGACTGGGAAAGTAACTGAAGAAAGATCGTTGATCTGAGCTCGAAGATCGTCGACCGGAGTTCAACGACTCAGCAGAGTTGAGCTCAGAGAGCGTCGAACGGAGTTCGACGAAAATTGTCTTTGTCTCAGCTCTAAGTCTTGATCTTTGAATGGTCCTGGGGGCAGCTTCAAACCTAAGTTCTAAGCCCTAGACTCATTCTAATTTGACCTTTTCAACTATACATCTAGGTCAAACAAAATTCCTAAAAACATAGTGATCCTTGCCCAAATTAGTAATAGGGTGTTCCAACATATTATAATCACAATTATTCCATTTTCCAAATAAAGTACCAAAAATAATCAACAAAAAATTCAAAGAAAATTACTTGTAATTAACATTGTCATAATAATACTCTAAACAAAAATTCATACCCCTAACTAGTGAGTTGACCCAAAATAATTACATGTGAACATTATTACAAAAATGCCACTACCATGGTTTTCAACATACTCAATCATCCAAAATTCTTAAATAAATTCGCAGAGGTTTATATCACAAAAACAAGACTATATACATTTTTCCACAATTTTCCAAAAAGTATTACCCCTATATTTAATTTAAATCTCAAAATGGTAAAATTGTAAATCTACTAAATACACAAGATATAATCCTCAAACTGACTCATAACTTTTTATAGAGATATAGAGTCCTATTAGGGCTTGTATCAAAAATTTATAATTTTGCAAGGTCAGTAGACCTATATCTCATTTTAATTTCTAAAAGATCCTATTTTCCAATCATTCAAAATAATGGGATTTTGATCCAAAAAATCCCAATCTTTCTATGGGAGGTGTAATTCATCCCTATAAGCTTCTGTCCAAAATCACATGGACATGCATTGGGCTGAATGGGCTAACTTCCCACTTTCCCATTTTTACTATTGCACAATATTTATAATCTACCTCCAGCATGCATGTTGGATTTCCCTAATACGCAGAGGTCCAAAAGGTCTGTAACTTTTACCATGGTCATATAATCACCCAATTGCCATGCCAACCAAATTTGGGGGCATTTGGATAAGGGGATCGCCCTATATTACTTTTATTCAATAAATGAAATTTGTATTAAAACTATAGAAAAATACCCTCGAAAAATTCTTATTTTTGGGCAGAGCCTAAGTCTAACATAAGAACATGCATGACTTAAATTTCATTGCATGTGGACTTAGGGTTTGACCTAGGCATCCATTTTAAATTATGCCCTAGTACAAGAGCAGTCCTAGGAGAATGGCCCTACAAGGAGCTACAGAGATCCAAATTACAATTTAAAGGTGAGAACTAAATATACCTTTTTAATGTTGATGGTTTTCTCTGAATATGCCTCTACAAGTCCTGAATTTAGCATGAAATGTGTTGTATAAAATGTGACAGTAAATTAAATAACATATAGTTTATTACATATTAAATGGACGGGATCCATTCATCTTCCTCGCCCAGCTGACGGTCCAGGTCATCCCGACCTATATCAGCTAGATCTTGCATTTCTCGGCCATCTGGCCACCACCATCGCCGGTGATTGTTGCCACCACTTCCATTGAGGAGCTGGCTAGCATTTCCCGGCAATATGGCTGCCGGAGGCAGCTCCTCTGGCGAACCCGAGCAAGAAGAAAAGCTCGGTATTTCCCATTCTTTCTCTCATGGCATCGGGCTCAATTGAGCCTGATATCTCTCTTAAAGAACTAGACGGCTAACACCGAGGGAGGGGAGGAGAAACGGACCTGTAGTTGTGCTTGGCGGCGGGTTTGGTGGCGGCAAGCCATGGTCGACAATGTCTCCGGCAAACTAACTTATTTCCTGGTTTCTCCGGCTGTCTCCTTACTCCAGCTATTAATTTAGACTCATCTTGGCTTACTGAAGGTGATGGTGGGGTGAAATGGAGATGAAGTTGGCTGGTTTAAGGACTTTGAAAAGGAGGAGTGGCTGGGAGTGTCAGGGCATGGCTGGCCGTCCTTGAGCATGGTTCCTCCTTACCGCCACATATCACGAAAGTATTGGACCGTCAAATTATTACTTTAATTAAGTCTTGATTGAAAGGATCGGGTCCAATAGGCCAATTGGCGCTTATCCCGAACCCAGTTCAGCCTATAAAATATTCTTAAGTCCAAAAGCATTCAGTGGTGTTGACACCACTCAACTCCAACAGCATTCCAGAAATTTCTAAGTCAAAAGCGATGAGTGGCACTGAAACTAGTCAACGCATACAACTTCCTGAATCTTTTCTAAGTTAAGGCATTGAGTGGCATTGAGACCACTCAATGCCAACAGATTCCTAAATCTTTTCTAAGTTAAGGCGTTGAGTGGAATTTAGTCCACTCAACACATACAGCTTCCTGAATCTTTTCGAAGTTAAGGCATTGAGAGCACTCAACGCCGCATTGAGTGGAGTTGAGACCACTAAATGCCTATACCTTCCTGAATCTTTTCCAATTTAAGGTGTTGAGTGGCGTTGAGACCACTAAATGCCTATACCACTAGACGCCGCATTGAGTGGCGTTGAGACCACTAAATGCAAACATCCTCCTAAATCATTTCTAAGTTTAGGCATTGAGTGGCGTTGAGAACACTCAATGCCGCGTTGAGTGGCGTTGAGACCATTCAATGCCAACATCCTCCTGAATCATTTATAAATTAAGGCATTGAGTGGCGTTTAGACCACTCAATGCCAATAGCTTCCTGATGAGTCCCTATTTCATACCGAATTTCGGACTCATCTAGGCTCATTTGCATGTATTTGCACTACCATTTAGCGCCATTAGCACTCCTTTTGGTTCGCTAGACATTCCACGTCGTGTGCACTCTTTTAGCCTATTTTTGTGCGTGTATTTATTCTCATCGTGTGATGCATTTTTATTTCTATCTGTGACTGCCATGTCGACTTCCCATCCAGTTTTCCTGCAGGTTCTGGGATCGTGTGGGCGTCCGGGATAGGGCTTTCACTTTTTGTAGCAAAGGAGTCAATGGTCGTGCATTTTTACCCACGCACGACCATCGACCTCTTTGGCGCACGACCACTGGTCGTGCGCAGTCTGAGCTCTCGTTTTATTGTCCTGTCCCGCCATATCGCACGATCATCAGCTATACCGCGCACGATCACTGTTCGTGCACTGCTGGTCGTGCGCAGTCATGCTATCTTTTTCCATTTTTCTATCCCATATCGCACGATCACCACCCTTGCCGCGCACGATCACTGATCGTGCGCTGCTGATCGTGCGCATACTTAAATTTCCTGATGCAGGTTCTACAGGTTGTTGCCGCACGGGCGCTGACATTGTTCGCGCACGACCACTGGTCATGCGCCGGTGGTCGTGCGCGCTATTTATTCCTGTTTCCATATATACGCCTGTTCCGCGAATTAGGAAAAGAAGGCCGGGATCGAACTCAGCCGTCACTTCTCCCTTCCGCATTCCAGACACTCCATCCACCTCCACCTTCATCCCTACCATCGGGAGGTGATTTCCGGCACATCTAAAGCATTCTGCATCCTCCGGTGACCCCTCCGGCCATTAATGACCTCTTCTCCGAGCTTTCTACCGAAGAAGAAGATGATGAAGACGACCTAGAGAATGGACTCAAAGGCCCTCGAGGTGACAGCTCAATGGTACCGGAAGCCTCCTCGAACTGTGCGTGGAAGCAGATTGACAACCCGCACCTCCGGCCAACAACCGCGGTGGATCTTCACTCTTTTGGTTTACTCTTCCTCTACCTTTCTTGTAGTGTATGAATGACTCAAGCTTGTTGTGAACTTCGAATTTCTAGTTATTTGTAATTGGATTTTTGTTGTTTAAACTTGTTTGTGGGATTTGTGTTGTGATGCGCCTTGCCCCATCTCACTTCCGCCGTTTCATGTGATTGCACTCCACACTAAACTCCTCACCCACTGGCTCACCGTCCACTCACCCTACCGAAGTACGGCATAGCGGACGATACACCCATCTCGCCTTGCGAAGCGGTGAATGCGACCCGCATAATTAGCTTTAATTTCTTTGTTTGTAAGAACACAAATCTCAAAGCCCCTTTTGTTTCTTATTTCATTTTACAAACTCTATTAGCAATAATTTCGGATTGTTCGTCGTTCCACGCCAATTGCATTCCTCAAGAGACCGACACTTGGGGATTCACTCCCTAAAACTTTATTACTTGTGCGACCGGTGCGCTTGCCGTATTTTCACGCATCAAGTTTTTAGCGCCGTTGCCGGGGAATGCAACTGTAGAACGACCACGACGTACGAAAGTGTTGTTATAGAGTTAGTTGTTTTTCTTGACCGTTGTTTCTCTGCTTAGTTGCCGCGGTGAATGCAAGGACGCGCTGCTAGAGATCTCGTAGCTTACGACCCTGAGATTGAACGAACTCTTCGTGCACAAAGGCGTGCCGCTGCCATCAATCTAGTCCCAATGGGGGACCATCTGAACATTGATGCCGGGAATCATGCCGGAGGAATCCTTCATGGTGACCGAAATGGCGATGAGAATGAAGTAAACCCGCCCCAGGTCCGCACCATGAGGGACTACACCACACCAACTGTTGGGAGTATTTACCCCGGCTTCGGACCGGCGATCACCAACCAGCAGTTTGAGATCAAACCTGCTATCCTGAACATAATCCGGAACAACGCACAGTTCTCCAGAATGGCCACTGAAGTCGCCCATCTTCACTTGGCTGAATTTTCCGAAATCTGTGCCACGTTCCGCTATGCTGGAATCCTCGATGATACAGTCAAGCTCCGCCTTTTCCCCTTTTCCCTCAGGGACAAAGCCAAGACTTGGCTCCACTCTCTTCCGCCTGGAGCAGCCACCACCTGGGAGGCGTTGACAACAAAATTTTTAGCTAAGTTCCATCTGGTGGACCGGATAGTGAGCATGCGACGTGCAATTGCCAACTTTCGGTAAAATGATCAAGAAAGCCTGGCTGAGGTTTGGGAACGCTTCAACGAGTTGCTGAGGAAGTGTCCAAACCACAGATTCCAAACTTGGAATCTTGTCGAAAGCTTTTATTTTTCTATTGAACCACAGCACAGAGCTATGATTGATGCCGCCTCTGGAGGGACTATAATGAATCTTGCGCCTGATGATGCATTAAGAATTTTGCAGGATACTGCCACCCACAGCGCATATTGGACTGCAGGAAGGAATTTTCCATGAGGTACGAGTGGAGTTTTTGCTATGGAAGCATCCAAGCCCACCACCACTGCTGCTCCAGTTTTGGCGATTTCATGTCAGGATTGTGAGGTTCCGACCACCACAGCTTTGAATGCCAAGCAGGCGAGGTACATGGTGAAACCTCCTTTCTTAATGAGTCAATTAACTACATTGCAAATCAAAATAGGGGAGCGCCATATGGGAACACGTACAATTCGGGGGTGAGAAATCACCACAATTTCTCTTGGAACCAAAATGTGTCAGGCCAACGATGGCAGACGGGGCAGCATCAAAATGATGCGTATGCCTCTGGAAGCCAACCGCGGCCGCCTCTACCAAATTACCCCCAAGGGCCCCCTGCGACAAAAACAAACTCTTTAGCGGAAATGTTCGAAAAATTCGTTGAGGTCTCCCAGACCAACATGACGAATCAAGCTGCCTCAATGCGTAAGCTAGAGGCACAATTAGGCCAACTGGCCCAAATGGTCTCTGAGCAGACCCAAGGCACGCTACCGAGCAACACCGAAAAAAACCCCTATGAGCAAGGAAAAAGCCTTGGGGAAGAAAATAAAGATAAGACTCATGAGCTCGTTGTGGAGTGTAAAATTAATAATGTTGAAACTACCGCTTTGTGCGATTCCGGAGCATCTAGCAATATCCTCGCCATGCAGGATGTTGCGAGGATGAACCTGCATATTGATCCAGCAATCCGGAAGTCGCTAGTTTTAGCTAATGGTATTTTGGTTGACACCGAGGGAGGTGTGCATGAAGTTGAAATCGAGGTTAATGGGAAGTGCATAACCACTGATTTCCAGGTATTGGGACCCAAGGAAAATAATTCGATTCCTATATTGGGGGTTCCATTCCTGAAGGCTAGCGGCGCATCTCTTGATTTCTCCAAAGGATGCGTAACTTGGTCGGTTGTTGCTTCAACCTTGGATGTCGCTTCTGCACATGACCCTCTTCTCCATAACGACAATTTTCATAGTGCTGCAGATATTCAGATTGGATTGGAATTTGCCTTGGTGAGTGATACTCAGATGAAGGAGATGATTAGGGAAGTACCTTCCGAGGAGGTGATCAAGAATGATGAGAAGGAGTTCAAGGAAGAGACCAAGTGCACTGATGCAAGGGCCACCTTCCCGTCTCCCGTCGCATCGATTTTTGAACATAGCAAAACTAGTTTTATTCGGGAGAAATCCCTGGACAGTGAATTTTGTAATATTGTTTCAAACTCTGCTAAGCGATCAGTAGCTTGGGCTGATCCGGTTGCCGTTTTGGTACCGGAAATGAAGCCGCCAACCGAAAAATTGGAACCCCCCATGGACCGCAACATTTGGAAATCTCCTATGGTGGAGAAGCTGAAAAAGGCTAAGCGTATACGCGATGAGCGTTATGCCGCCCTACAGCGTGAGGAGGTGCACATTCGGAGTAAAGGGAAAGTCCTTTCTCCCAATGCAAAAAGGCACTCTACTGTTCCCTCGCGCCCCACCGGAGAGATTTATCACAAGTCCGCGTTTAGCTGATTGCTCCGCCCCTTTTCATGATTATCACTTATGCTTGTGCTTACTTATTTTCCTGCAACTCTTCTTTTACTGCAAGAACATTTTATAAACTGCTAATACAGGTATTTGGTCCACCTTAAGGACAGTAAACAAAAGGGCTATTCGGGAGATAACCCAAGCTTGGACCTCTTTTTGGTCCCTTCTTTTTGTGCTTTTTATTTTTGCTTTTATATTATATTCTCGGTTATTTGTCTTTTCTGTGGCTCTACCTAATTTGCAGGTTCAACATTCTTTTGTGCGATGTAGCAACCTCCGCCTTCTGGTATGCTCATTCTTTGGAGCATGGGTACCCTCTCTCCTCAGCCTACTTTTTATTTTAGATGTCCATTAGCATTTATGCTTGTGTTTTCATTCAAGTCTGGGGGGGAGAGCCGCTTATGGACACCACGAGCACACTGTTAGCATGCCAGTAGTTTATTTTATGTTCATTATTGTAGAATCCTGTCACGCACCACTGCACCCACTTGAGCGCGCGCTTAGCTTTTGCGTGTTGCGAGTCAAACTCGTGTCTTTATTAGATTTGGGAAAATTTTGGTGCTGGTTTAGGATTGGGAGATAGAGTAGAATGTTGACCTTGCTGTGTTTCTAGTCAACTGCTCTCGTCTTGTGTAGAAATTCGTGTAGATTTAATTTTTCTTTATGCTTATAGTTTTGTAATTTTCTATTTGCGTAAATTCTTTTTATTCTACTCAAAAATTGTGAATCTGGTGTGAATCAAACGGTAGTTTAGGAATGTGTGTAGCCGCCACTAGACTCGTTTTGCTCGAGTCGGGAGGAAGGATTATCTTTCTCGGTGGCTAAGAACTTGCCCCAAGCTACTCTCGAAGCATTGGTGCATGGTTAGTCTAGCGTGAGCGTGATGTAGGCCATCATTTTGGCCCGGTTGAGCTTTGTACCGTTCCGATCATCATACCCTCGCTAGCCCCGTTGTGCCTACCCTTCTTTTGATTCAGCTTCACCATTACTTCACCAAAGCTTTATAGCCTATCCTAGCTGCACACCCAAGTCGAGCTTAGAGTTTATCTCTTCATGTTGGGATGTGAAGTGGTGTTATTATTTGTGAATATGTGGATGTGCTCCAAGACCTATTTCTACTGAGATTGTGAAAATAAAGAAAATGTTTTGAAAAGAAAAAAATATATATGTGAAAAAGAAAAGTGAAAAGTAAAAGTCTAATTGAAATATTTATTTGAGATGACTTGGATTTGGAGTAGGCGGTGCACACACCCATGTTGTAAAAATTACGTCTGGGGGTGTGGTGTACTCGTTTATATTGTGGGGTTTTTGAGGGATTCTTTTAGGCTTGCTCACTTGGGTTAGGTGCAAAGCCATTCTTTTTATCATTGTTTACCTCACCGTAACCCAAGCCCCGTAATTACCTTAAGTCCTACGGATTTGCGCTTGAGTTTAACTAGTGCCGTGGAGAGAGTGTGAACGGGCAAGCGTATGCTCCCCGACATTGGTGGATTCCTTTGGAGGTGATCCTGAGCCCCGATCTTTGGCAAAGCTCACCTTAGTGGCCAGCCTACTTTCTTCCTACGCGTGACCGGTTGATTCACCGTGATTCTATTTTTGAGTAGTAATAAAATGTTTTTACGCATTGTGAAAAATCTAAACTATTTTGCATAATTAGGAATTTCTTCTATTGTATTTTTTATGCACGCGAGCATGCGACTTCGCATGGTACCCCGTATTTCAATCTCTATGTCAGCTAGGTTATTTTCTCGGCCTGCTTAGATTGTGTTTGCTCGCGACGCGCAAACAGTTAAGCCTGGGGGTGTGATGAGTCCCTATTTCATACCGAATTCCTGACTCATCTAGGCTCATTTGCATGTATTTGCACTACCATTTAGCGCCATTAGCACTCCTTTTGGTTCGCTACGACATTCCATGTCGTGTGCACTCTTTTAGCCTATTTCTGGGCGTGTATTTATTCTCATCATGTGATGCATTTTTATTTCTATCTGTGACTGCCATGTCGACATCCCGTCCAGTTTTCCTGCAGGTTCTGGGATCGTGTGGGCGTCCGGGATAGGGCTTTCACTTTTTGTAGCAAAGGAGTCAATGGTCGTGCGTTTTTACCCACGCATGACCATCGACCTCTTTGGCGTACGACCACTGGTCGTGCGCAGTCTGAGCTCTCGTTTAATTGTCCTGTCCCGCTATATCGCACGATCATCAGCTATACCGCGCACGATCACTGTTCGTGCGCTGCCGGTCGTGCGCAGTCATGCTATCTTTTTCCATTTTTCTGTCTCATATCGCACGATCACCACCCTTGCCGCGCACTATCACTGATCGTGCGCTGCTGATCGTGCGCATACTTAAATTTCCTGATGCAAGTTCTACAGGTTGTTGCCGCACGGGCGCTGACATTGTTCGCGCACAACCACTGGTTGTGCGCCGGTGGTCATGCGCGCTATTTATTCCTGTTTCTATATATATGCCTGTTTCGCGAATTAGGGAAAGAAGATCGGGATCGAACTCAGCAGTCACTTCGCCCTTCCACATTCCAGATGCTCCATCCACCTCCACCTTCATCCCTACCATCGGGAGGTGATTTTCGGCACATCTAAAGCATTCCGCATCCTCCGGTGACCCCTCCGGCCATTAATGACCTCTTCTCCGAGCTTTCTACTGAAGAAGAAGATGATGAAGACGACCTAGAGAACGGACTCAAAGGCCCTCGAGGTGACAGCTCGACGGTACCGGAAGCCTCCTCGGACTGCGCGTGGAAGCGGATTGACAACCCGCACCTCCGGCCAACAACCGCGGTGTATCTTCACTCTTTTGGTTTACTCTTCCTCTACCTTTCTTGTAGTGTATGAATGACTCAAGCTTGTTGTGAACTTCGAATTTCTAGTTATTTGTAATTGGATTTTTGTTGTTTAAACTTGTTTGTGGGATTTGTGTTGTGATGCGCCTTGCCCCATCTCACATCCGTCGTTTCATGTGATTGCACTCCATACTAAACACCTCACCCACTGGCTCACCGTCCACTCGCCCTACTGAAGTACGACATAGCGGCCGATACACTCATCTCACCTTACGAAGCGGTGAATGCGACCCGCATAGTTAGCTTTAATTTCTTTGTTTGTAAGAACACAAATCTCAAAGCCCCTTTTGTTTCTTCTTTCATTTTACAAACTCTATTAGCAATAATTTCGGATTGTTCGTCGTTCCACGCCAATTGCATTCCTCAAGAGACCGACACATGGGGATTCACTCCCTAAAACATTATTACTTGTGCGACCGGTGCGCTTGCCATATTTTCACGCATCACTTCCTGAATCTTTTCTAAGTAAAGGCATTGAGTGGCATTGAGACGGCTTAACGTCGTGTTGAGTCGCGTTGAGATCACTCAATGCCTACAGCTTCCCTAATCTTTTCCAAGTTAAGGCGTTGAGTGGCATTGAGACCACTCAACGCCTATAGCTTCCAGAATCTTCTCCAAGTTAAGGCGTTGAGTGGCGTTGAGATCACTCAACGCCAACAGCTTCCTGAATCTTTTTTAAGTGAAGGCATTGAGTAGCATTGAGACCACTCAACCCAAATAGATTCCTGAATCTTGTCCAAGTTAAGGCTTTGAGTGGTGTTGAGACCACTCAACACCAACAGCTTCTTGAATCTTTTGTAAGTTAATGCGTTGAGTGGCGTTGAGACCACTCAACGCCACTTTGAGTTGCGTTGAGACCACTCAATGCCAACATGCTCCTGAATATTTTCTAAGTTAAGCCGTTGAGTGGAATTGAGACCACTCAACGCTGTGTTGAGTGTTGTTTAGACCACTCAATGCCAGCATCCTCCTAAATCTTTTCTAAGTTAAGTCATTGAGTGGCATTGAGACCACTCAACGCCAATAACTTCCTGAATCTTTTCTAAGTTAAGGAGTTGAGTGGCGGTTAGACCGCTCAACACCGCGTTGAGTGGCGTTGAGACCACTCAATGCCATCATCTTCCCACATAGTCTAAGTTAAAAGCTTTGAGTGATGTCGAGTTCACTCGATGCTTCGTCGAATGGCATCGAGATCACTCGACGCCTAAAGTTTCCAGAATATTTTCTAATTTAATTCGTCGAGTGGCATTCACTCCACTCAACGTACTCGATTCTTTGTCGAATGGCGTTGAGTTCACTCGATGCTTTCCGAGCTTGAGTCAATTCTCTTGACTCGAAACGCATGTGAGAGGCCTAGCGCGAAATGGGATGTTACATGGATGGCATGTCCAGCCACAGAAACTACATATTTCTTTGCTCCATTTCCTCGAAGAAGCACCGGATTCCTGGGAACTCTTACCCTCACCAGTCTTCATCTTATCTTTTCTCATTCGTCGACCTCGTTTCTTGGCATTGTCGATCGCCTCGACCTTCAGAGTAGCCTCCAAAACTTCAGCATAGCTTTCGGATCCATAAGCACTAGCCAGCTGTTGGATGTCATTCCTAAGACCGCCCAAAAAACTTTTGACTCGACTAGATTCTGAGGACACCATATCAGGGGCAAATCGGCACAGTTTGCTAAACTCCACCTCGTACTCGCTAATGGTGAGCTGCCTTTGCTTGAGGTGTAGAAAATCATTCATAAAACAGTCCCTCTCGACCGACGGCAGAAACTTTTTCAGCAGCAATTCCTTGAAGGATTCCCATGAGCACCCATCCTTAAGGTTTTTCCTTTTCTCTCAACCACTAACTCTTTGCAAGTCCCTTGAGCTGATAAACATCGACCATCACTCTCTTGTCTGCTGAAACTCCTGAGTATGCGAACATCTCCTCGATGGCTATAATCCAATCATCCAAAGCCATAAAATCTGCTCTACAATCGTAGGTAGGGGGTCCAAATCACTGAAAAATGCAAAATAAAGGTCATCTATTGTGGCATCAAAATCGAGGGCACTAGAGGGGCAGGGGAACATGAGTAGTTTGACCCACAGTCGGGTCCTACAATCTAAGCGGCTAACTAGAAATAACCGACAACAACGCCTAGATCTGTGACTGCATCTCCAACATTTGCCTCGATAGAGACTCATTGCTCTGCCGCAGTCCTTCTATCACGGCCTCACTCTGAGCACCATACGATTCCCCCTCTTACTTGGGAGTCGGCCTCGTAACCGGACGCCTAGGCGACATCTAATCAAACAACAAATATCTAATCAAAACCTAATTTAACCACTAGAACCAAACAACTTAGTTCAGACAAATACATACATAAATACTTGCTCATGAAGCTAACTTGCTCTGGGATTTTCATTTATGATATCATGCCTAAACTTAGGATTATATACCGTCATCCTACTGACTCATGTGCCTAAATCATGAATGCATGAATTCTTATTCTTCTTTTTGACTCAAAACCATGTTTGTACATATGTCATCATGTAAGTCTTTAGCTTGGCATGTGTGCTAATGTTATGGTATGTCATGTATGTCGTGTTGTGCATTCTAAAAAGGCCTTAATGCATGTTATGAGTGGCGTAAACATGAAATATTGTGCATCTCATACTACATAATATCGCATGCAATAAAAATCAAAATCTAATGTGCATTCATGTGATGATTGTTATGCATCCCATACTACATAACAGTCATATGTTGCCTCCTATGAGAATTCATATACAAACACATATTATGCATCCCATACTACATAATATGTCATGTAAACTTCTTATCATGCTTATGAGTGTAGTGTTCAAGCTTCAGCCAAGACGTACTGATGACACATCGGTGTGTGTGTGTGTCAAATGAAATTAGACAACTAACATAAACCTGAGATAGCTGTTCGACCAATTGTTGATGTAGTGACGACCGTGATTCAGATGTGACTACAATACGGACTTATAAACGTTACTGAACAAGAAATAAAAAGAGGGAACGCCGACCAAAAGCAAACGAAAATGGGTCGGTTGGTTCCCAAAATCGGGGACTCGATACCACGTCCTTAGGACCTACCTCTCCAACAAGCACACAACTCACCGTAAGCCGGACTCGATACAACGTCCTTAAGACCTACCTCTCCAACAAGCACACAACTCACCGCACCTACACAAGCATCTATTCATTTCAATATAGTCGTTTCAAGCGCAGCAATAATTTATTTCGGAGCGACGCAAAACCTTTAAGAGCGATCGAAATTCGAGTCGTAATTAATTCCCTTGTTGGCACATAAATTGCCCCGAACGGAAGAGCAAATCGAGGCTAGGCCACGTTGCACTCCCGAGACGGATCTACGCATTCCGGACAACAAGAGATTCAATAACAACACCTTCAAATTCAGATTTTGCAAGCGACGGATTTAAAAATCGCGGAAAAAACGGTGCATGAAAAACCTCCACAAACTAAAGCAAGAATCACACAAAGAAAGAGATTACCCAACCGGGATGAAAGTTCACACAAAGATAAGGTGGGAGAATCACTCTCTCCACGGATCCGCCGACGCCACACCGAGGGGTTTGCAACCTTCTTCCACGGAGTCGCACCAAGGAAGCCGTGTCGGAGTCACACCGAACGGATGGAGGGAGCAAGGGGCGGCGGTTTCACACCACCAAGGGGTCGGCGGCTTGGAGAAAGCTCTTGGCCGAAATTCTCAAAGGAGAGGGAGTTTTAGGTTTCAAAAATTCAATGATCATATTCCTCTTAAACACCTCCTTAAATAGGAGTTTACAATAACTCTTAGCCCTCCATGATGGAGATGTAATCTCATCCATCCAAAAGGCTAAATGCACACCAAAATAAAATATTGTTCCAAATGAAAAAAATAACACATGCCATGAATATAAAATTATCACTTAAACATAGGATAATTTTATATTCCAAAATATTAAATAAAGTGCATGAAATAAGAAAATTAGGCTAATTTTTCCATGGCTGTTTTAGCACGTCGCGGGCGGAGATTGTAACGTGCACTTCCTTCAGCGTCATCGCGGCGTCTCAGATCTTTATGTCGTAGAGCCTCGGCAACCGGGTCATCATCAAGTAGTGGTGGCGTTGCATCAATCCTCCCCCACTCAAAATCACGTATCTCTGATGCGTGAGTGGAGAGATAGCGGCGGAGAAGCTCGGCATCCAAACGTTGAAGCTCTGTCGCGAGTACCCAAGAGTCGTCCGAAGGGGGGCGGTCACGCCAACGGACGAGGAAGCGGTAAGTAGTACCATCCAGAATAGTGAATGGTTCCGCAGCGAGTATCATATCTGGAGTGAGAAATGTCCTGGGGAACCTGGGAAACATGTCAGCAGTAGGAGTAAAAGAAGGCAGCGTACCATCCGATGTTATACCTGCGGGGACCAAAGGAGAGAGATCATCCGAACTACCACTCCCCAACCCATTAGAATTTTCAGTGGAGGGAGAAGACGACAGAGAATTCAACTCAGGTGGAGGTACAACAAACAGCGTCAAATCCGAGACATTAAAAATAGGGGAGATACCCCAATCAGCCGGCAAATCCAAAATGAAAGCGTTGTCACCTAGTTTCTTGATAATCCGAAAAGGGTCGGCGCGCTTCGGTGCCAACTTCTTAACGGTGCCAGATGGCAAGCGTTCGAGAACTAACCGGACTAGGACCAAATCGCCAACTTTAAAGTGCAACACCCTCCTATGTAAATTAGCGTGCGACTGATAAGACTCGTATTGAGCAGTCAAGGTAGCTCGTATACGTGCATGTAAGTCATGGATATATTGGGCGAAGGATTGTGCAAACTGACTTGTCTTGTATGTTGGGGGCAACAGTACCAAGTCAATAGGCACAGGGGCCTTGTATCCATGGACAATCTCATTTTGTGACAGACCAGTAGAATGATTTTTGGAATTATTATAAGCTAATTGGGCGTGGGGAAGAATAAGATCCCACGTGCCTTTGTGATTGCTTACGAGGCATCTAAGAAGGCTACCCAAGCTTCGATTATCCAAAACCAAACCATTCACATAACGGTGGAAGACTATTCGAAACAACCTCGCAAGTAATTTAAAGGACGCATTTAGAAGGGTCAAGAAATTAAAAATGCGCCTAATTAAATTAAAACCATGAGGGGAGAACCCATGTGCCACATGACTTGAATTAATAGAATAAAATAACGGAATTATGTCAGCTGACACATGTGCTTTAAATTCAAAAATTAACGTAGTGGGTTCCAACGTTTTCGTTTTAAATTTAAAATTAAATTTTGATTTAAAAATATCATAATAAATAGTCAGCGGAAAATGTTCGTCATCAACTACGTTCGCCCACGTCCTTCTAAGTAAGTTTAACGGGATGGCTGGAATAATAAACTTCTCTAAATATGAAGAGCTAGAAATGACTAAATCATCTACTCGAGCTAAGGGAACCGGAGGGAGAGTCGACAGGGTTGACTCCGTTGGGGGAATCAAGTCACACTCAACGTCAAAGCATGGATTAAGCGTCCAAGAGAACGCCTCCGGTTGCAAGCCTTTAAAATCAAAAGTAAACTCGAATAGTGGATTCGTCCTCACTGAAAACTCATCCTCAGTTAACATTTCACCCCAAAATGAATCCACCAAATCATTAGAAATTTTACTTAAGTCAGAAACAGTGATCGTCTCAATAGTAGGCAAATTTGTATCTGATAAAATTTCCAAACTAACTTGGGCCTCAGGCGAAGGGGCTATCATCAAAGAAAAGTCAGTTGGGCCCTCAGTGTTATTGTCATCCAAACATAATTCTTCCCATGAGGTGGGGACATCTTCTAAGTCAGAATAGGGGGATGGGCAAATCGAATCCAGGGGAGTATAATAATTTGCTTGAGTTCCGAGCGGCGATAATAATGTCAAAGGACTAACTCCCGGATGTATCACACTAAGCTTATCCCAAACTAAACATCCATCCCAAGGTGACTCTACCAATACCGTAGAAACCTCTAATAATCCTGGCTCAACCAATATAACGTCGGATCCTAGCAAGTCATCACCTAAATCAGTGACATGTAAGCTCTCAGCATCGGATGACTCTACCGACTCAACCGGAATGTCTACTGGCTCAGGGTCAACAGAAGATTCCATGACTAAATTATCGTCGAAGGGGATTGGAGATGATTCCTCAGGGGAGAAATCCTCTTCCAGGTCACTAGGGTAACCAATCTCCTCAACATCACTAAAAGCATCAGTGAAACTTACCTCGTCCTCAGTGACTGGCGCAGTCCTAATCACATCCTCAGGTTCAACAGGAGAGTCAGGCATTATCGTAAGTGAAGGAAGACTCTCACCTAGCTGATTAATTTCATCTTCCAGAGATTCCATATCCACATAAGCATCCTCAGAGGTATCAGTCACTATATCAGAGGGCTTAGATGTCGAGGCTAAGGAAGCAAGCACCCTAATAGTAACCTCTTTCGAGTTCAAATTTTTGGGTCGGAATGGCTTATGTTTCCTATAGGTGGGACTAGGCACACTCTGGGTAATACTACCTCTCTGGGGATAGGATCTATCCTGAGGCATAGGGTCACTCCTATAAGCGGATACGGGTCTAGTGCTGTAACTATTCTTACTAACGGGTGTGGTGCTATTAGTGCGCAGGTAGGCGGGATCAAATTGATCCGAGAGGAGGTTACGCATGTGCGGCCAAGCATAACGATAGCTACCAACAAGACGCTCTTCGTTTAACCAAAATAATCGGGCCCGACCTACTAATCGCTCTCGGGCAAAGCTAACCTTTTCGTAGTCATCCCATAAGTGATAATTAAAATATTGTTCTAATCCCTTAAGTCAGTCTCTAAAATTTTGGGGATACTCTAAACCATCATAAGTAGGATAAATGTGGTGTGCCCTAGGGGTGTGTTTAGCCATATCCTTAGCATAGGAATAGTCTAACCGAGAAGCATATACGTCATAGGCCATTTAGTGAGAAACAGAGAGGAAACTCGATCCGATACTTGTGCACATGCAAAGAAAAGTAAACTGACTCTAATTAAATCTCAAAGATTTAATTATTCCCGCTAGTTTCAAAAAATGATATATGCATATTTTATTTATTTTCTGAGCAAGAAAATTATAAGGATTATTAATTAATTTTTTCATATTTTTTTATTGCAGAAAATAAAATTTAGCCGGCTATTGGCACACCAAATACTAAATTTTCAAATTAATTAATAAAAATAATTACTTAATGAAAAATAATATTTTTTTATTTTTTTTTATTTTCTTACTAATAATTAGATGGAGAAATACCAGAAATTCTGAGTTTTAGATTTTGAGGAAAAAAAATAACATTTTTAGGCCGCTATTTACAGACCACTATTAATTTTTTTTTTAATTTTGAGAAAAATTTGAAATTTGGAATTTGAAGTTGGAAATTTGAAATTTGAAATTTATTATTTGAAATTTGAAATTTGAAATTTTGAATTTTATTATTTGAAATTTTGAATTTTGAATTTTGAATTTTGAAATTTGAAATTATGAATTTTGAATTTTGAATTTTGAATTTTGAATTTTGAATTTTGAATTTTAAATTTTAAATTTTGAAATTTGAAATTTGAAATTTTAATTTTGAGATTTGAATTTTTTTTTGAAATTTCGCTAAAAAATAAAGATTTCAGCCCGCTATTTGCAGACAAACTAGACAGAATTACGATGTTCCAATTTTCAGGCTGACCTAACGAGGACGAATCGAAAAATTTTCTATTTTAATATTGCTGGAAATAAGTGCAGGAAGCTATAGAATGTTTTTCAGATTTTTTTGACAAGTTTAAAATTCCGAGGATTTTACTAAACGCAGACCAATCCGAAAATTTCAGATCTTTGAAAGTTCAGATCGACCAACGAAGAACACAGAGAGGATGTTTGTAATGTGGAAGTTGAAACAACCGCCTCTGATACCAAATTGATGTAGTGACGGTCGTGATTCAGACGTGACTACAATACGGACTCCTAAACGTTACCGAACAAGAAATAAAAAGAGGGAATGCCGACCAAAAACGAACGAAAAGGGGTCGGTTGGTTCCCAAAATCCGGGACTCGATACCACGTCCTTAGGACCTACCTCTCCAACAAGCACACAACTCACCGTAAGCCGGACTCGATACAACGTCATTAAGACCTACCTCTCCAACAAGCACACAACTCACCGCACCTACACAAGCATCTATTCATTTCAATATAGTCGTTTCAAGCGCAACAATAATTTATTTCGGAGCGGCGGAAAACCTTTAAGAGTGATCGAAATTCGAGTCGTAATTAATTCACTTGTTGGCACATAAATTGCGTCGAACGGAAGAGCAAATCGAGGCTAGGCAACGTTGCACTCCCGAGACGGATCTACCCGTTCCGGACAACAAGAGATTCAATAACAACACCTTCAAATTCAGATTTTGCAAGCGACGGATTTAAAAATCGCGGAAAAAACGGTGCATGAAAAACCTCCACAAACTAAAGCAAGAATCACATAAAGAAAGAGATTACCCAACCGGGATGAAAGTTCACACAGAGATAAGGTGGGAGAATCACTCTCTCCACGGATCCGCCGACATCACACTGAGGGGTTTGCAATCTTCTTTCACGGAGTCGTACCAAGGAAGCCGCGCCGGAGTCGCACCGAACGGATGGAGGGAGCAGGGGGCGGCAGTTTCACACCACACAAGGGGGGTCGGCGGTTTCACACCACCAAGGGATCGGCGGCTTGGAGAAAGCTCTTGGCCGAAATTCTCAAAGGAGAGGGAGTTTTAGGTTTCAAAAATTCAATGATCATATTCCTCTTAAACACCTCCTTAAATAGGAGTTTACAATAACTCTTAGTCCTCCATGATGGAGATGTAATCTCAACAATCCAAAAGGCTAAATGCACACCAAAATAAAATATTATTCCAAATGAAAAAATAACACATGCCATGAATATAAAATTATCACTTAAACATAGGATAATTTTATATTCCAAAATATTAAATAAAGTGCATGAAATAAGAAAATTAGGCTAATTTTTCCATGGCTGTTTTAGCACGTCGCGGGCAGAGATTGTAACGTGCACTTCCTTCAGCGTCATCACGGCGTCTCAGATCTTTATGTCATAGCGCCTCGGCAACCGGGTCATCATCAAGTAGCGGTGGCGCTGGATCAATTGCCAAACAACCCATCCCTCTGATACCAACTGTCACAACCCACATTTTCTCCACATTTAACGATATATCAGAGTAAGAGAAAATGCATGTCATGATGTTACGTCAGCAGGGGATAACTGCAGACACTTAGGCAAAACTCTAACTTACTTTTATGAAAGATCTGTAAGTTATTAAGAGGAAGATCCAGTTAAAGTTTAAGCGGTTAGCTGTATCCCTCTTCTCAGTTGCTCATCTATTCCATGGGAAAAAGATAATTATACGCTGCGTAAAATACTTTATTTATAATATTAGAAGTCATCCTACATGAGTATAAACATCCCCAGAGGATAACTCATGGTATGCAAGACTCTATATTTATAATAATTATGAAAGTAGCTTTTACGACCGTTAAATATAGTGATTTAGATTTCAAATATGTCATGTATGAAGTAATAGTAATAATAATTTTTATATTTTAAAATATCTAACATGCAACCTATCAAAAAACCTTCCTAGAGAGCAAGTACAACCAACCAAAAAAAGGTGAACTAGCAGCTAGCAAAGTATTCAACATTTCAAATGAAAACTACCAGTTGGCGTCAATAACCTGACACGAACCCACTGAAAGTATGCATGTCTGAACTAAAACCGAAAACAATAAACTACCTCACGACGTTGAGGAAAACCACTGCAACAACTGCAGTCCACAAGCTATCACCCAACACAGTAGCTCCACCAGCTACAGCCCTGAACCTGAGGCATTCAAAGAAAGAACACCTCAGTAAGAAATTTGCAAGTAGCAATGGTAATAAGCAGGTAATAAGTAGACAAAGGCAAGAAAGAGTTTACAAAACCCGACCATAAGAAGTTCTGAAATAATAGCTGATTAGCCAAATAGAAACAGGTAAAGTGAAAAGTTTGCAATAACGGAGTAAAAGAAATTTGCACCAAGTGCGGAATGAAGCCATGCTTCGACAAAATCTGCAAGGATAAGCATGAAATAGCATAACTTATCTATAAGAAGTAAATAAGCACAAAATATCTCAAAAATGTGAATCATTAACACTGGTGAAAACAACCATGTCAGAGTCGGTGACCAAAACGTCCAAAACCAAACTTCCAGACCCAAACATCTCACAAAAAGGCACTATGTTGGTGACCACCTGGCCCAACACAACCCAACTGTCCAAAAAATAGAGACCAAACAAACCACCAAGTGTAATTATTCACAAACCGACATCCAATTGGTGGTCCTTTATCCATTGCCAACCTTCCTAGCCGAAGAAAACATCATACCCAAACACGCCACACCAAACCCAAGACGAAACCCAAAGAAATCCCTTGACAAGCCCTAAAATCACTTTAAGGACCATACACGACGAATCGGAAACAAATCGGCAAAAAATACTAAGTCCAGCTACAATTCGGCGAGTATACCCAACGAATATTGTTGATACTCGACGAAAAGGACATAAAGCGGTGTGTGTACTCAACGAAAAAGACTTGGCCGCCAAACCACTCGACACTTTCTAAGACTAAGCCAAACATGATGAATTTATCGAATGCACTCAACGCTTCCTACTCTAGGCCATACTCGATGAATCCTCGAGTGCACTCAATGCCTTTTACCTTCACTCAATGCCACGCCCGCCGATACTCGACAAACTCGACACCTAGACAATCAATGAATCTAACTTCACTCAATGCCATGCCAGCCGATACTTGACAAACTCGATGCCTAGATATTCGATGAATTTACCTTAATGGATTTCTACACCTAGTTAATACTCGACGAATTCTTCCCACTATATATGCCGAAATTGACCTTTGGCTAAACTATGATGCTCGACGAATCTACAACCGATACTTGACGAATTTCAGTCAGACCACTACGCCTAAACTCGACGGATAATGTCTGAAATCTTCTACCTCTCTTATGGATTCCTCAAGCTTAATCCCTACACTACTCCTACGCTCTAAGGATAAGAAATGAACAAAAGAAAAGGAAGAAACGATTACAAGAAGAAAATCGCCACTTGCCTCAAATCTCGGAAAAAACCGCCTCCTCCAATGCTCCACGGCAAGGATCAGCCGCAAGAAGACCTAGGTAACATTTCTTGAAACTTTTAAGGGAAGAAGGAGGTCAAAATCACAAACCCTAACACACACAAATCGGAGAAACGGGGAAAGCTTACCATAAACGCGTACATCTCGGCAAGAGCTTTCCAAATCTCTAATCTATTTACAAAACCGACCACCGAATCACTAGAAATCGTCGGCCGAAAGCATGAGGGACGCCGAACTCCTCCTCTTTCGCAAAATAGACGACGTTCGGGTAGGGAAGAGGATGAATAGGGTTTTGATATAACCCTTATAACCAGTTATATGTATATACATAAATAATTCTTAATATTATTTTACAATTAATAATAAATAAACCCAAAATGATCCGAACTCAAACTAACTCGGAATTTTACGAAAAATCGCATTGTAGCTAAATAGCGACGCTATGTATCCAACGATGAAGTCGAAATCAAAATCTGACAAACCAAACCTGGGTAGAACACCACACGAAGATAAAACGCCACCACATCCCTATAAAAAGCTCCACCGAGTCACCAAAACAGACTCGGCTTGCGAGGGAAGGTGCACAACCAAGCCAAACCAATTACACAGGAAAACCCACTGAGCAAACCCATGCTCCAACAAACGACACCCGTTAACTATGCATGAATGTAATGCCCTGACGTCAAAAAATACGTCATTACAAGAATTAAAATAAACACCGAAAAAAATAGGGGCGTTACAGAGAACTTGGCATAGAGTTTGTTTCTTTTCAGGGTGTGCAACACCATCCCCAAATGGTTCGCATGATCTTCTTCAGACTGAGAGTACACTAAAATTTCGTCAATAAAGATGATTACAAATAAGTACAAGTACTCTCGAAACGTTCGGTGCATTAGATCTATGAACACCAATGGCGCATTAGATAGCCCAAACGGCATTATCGTTAACTCGTAATGACCATAGCATGTTCCAAACACTGTCTTGGGAATGTCACATTCCCGAATTCTCAACTGGTAATAGCAAGACTTCCGGTCTAGCTTTGAGTATATCGTTGATCCAACCAGCTGATCGAACAAGTCATCAATCTGTGGTATTGGATACTTGTTTTTCTCCGTCAGCTTGTTTAGTTCTCTATAATCGATGCATAAACGAAGGCCACCGTCCTTCTTTTTCACAAAGAGGATAGGCGCACTCCAAGGTGACATACTTGGGCATATATATCCTTACTCTAACAGCTCTTGCAGCTGAACTTTTAATTCCGCCATTTCCTTTGGCGCTACACGGTACGGTGAGCAGACCACAGGTTTCGCATCTGGCACCAACTCAAAAGAGAAGTCAATTTCTCTTTGAGGAGGTAGCGCCGGAAGATCCTTCGGGAACACATCTGTGTACTTCGATACAATAAGAACGTCACTTACACTAGCTTTTTGCTCAATAGCCTCTATAAGCATGAAGAATAATTCCATGCCCTTTTGAACAGCTTTGACGACATGGAGAGCAGACATCAACATCTTGCTCGATCCTTGCATACCAGTGAATTTAGTCTCTAGCTCGGTATTCTGTCCGATTGTGAGCTCCTTTGAGTTGCAATCTATAAATGCATGTTGCTCCGAGATCCAGTCCATACCAAAGATTACATCAATCTCCAATAGTGGCAACACAGATGCTTCCAATCAAAAATCCTGACTTCTTATTCATACCTCGATATAGTAAGACTTATTTGCCCGCATCATGCATCCATTAGGCAATAATATCGTTAGTCTATCTGACAGCACACAAGTAGGCACTCCAATCCGAGACATAAAGTTCTCAGATAGAAACGAATGTGAAGCACCCGTATCATATAGTGCTCTCATTGGACAGTCCCGAATAAGGACAAAGCCTGTGACGATGTCACTCTACTTTATGGCCTCCTGTTGGCCAAGATTGTACACCCTTGGCTGAGCTGGAGCATACTGGGATGCAATGGACTCCACTACCTTTCCCTTTTTCAGCATATATTGCTCCTGCCTTCTTATAACCCTTTGGAGGACCACTCTGATATCCCGGGCCATATGGCCCACTTTTCTACAAGTATAACATGTCTGAGGGCCTTGTCCAGACGTTGCTCCGACATAATTGTGGAACCATCCTATCCCAAAGATTTGGATTTTCTACCACATCTTTTGCGGTAGCTCAATTTTCCCGGGTGCGGCACTTTGAACTCGGGCTTTGTTACGGCCAAGTCCCTCTTGCCCTGCACCCTCTTCATATATTTCTCGAATGCACAGGTCGTATCCCCCAATGCTTGAAACCCTTGATTCACTGAACTCGAGAGCAGCATCCTCAGTGTAACATCCCATTTCCAACTAGACCCCTAAGAGTGGTTTTGTCGTGACAAAACCCTAGGAAGCCCAAGAAAGAGTCAAGTGGACCTGGTGGTGTGGATAAAGGCACTATGGTCTGCAAATAGTAAACTCCAAAACCTTGGTTTAAGGTGATCATGAAGCTTCACCAAGACTCCAAGACCCCACCCATACCTTTATAACCCTAGTAAGGGGTCAATGGGTCACTAAGGACCCAAGGAGGGCAGCCAAAGGACCTGAGTTGACCAAAGTCAACTCTAACCCTAATTGGGTCAGACTGACCTACACAAGGGTCAATTACAGTCTCTTAGCCAAATGGACCACCCCTATACCTCCATAACCCTAGTGAGGGGTCAGTGGGTCACTAAGGACCCATGGAGGGTAGTCAAGGGAGCTAAGTTGACAAAACTCAACTCTAACCCTAATTGGGTCAAACTGACCTACACAAGGGTCAATTGCAGTCCCTTAGCCAAGTGGACCCCACCCCTACCCTCATAGACCTAGTGAGAGGCCAATAGGTCACCAAGGACCCATTGGGACCAATCATAAAGGCTAGGTTGACCAAAGTCAACCCTTGACCTAAAATGGTCAAAGTGCCCTAGTTAAGGGTCAAGTGACCTCCAAGGGCCAATCCAACCCCACAATGACCCTAGGGGAGGCTAATGGGTCACCAAGGACCCATTGAAGAAACCTCAAGGACCAATTTGACCTAGGTGGGCCCTAGTCCAACTTTGGGTCAAGTTAGCCCAAATGGGCTAACTCAAGCTCAAGCCCATTGCAATTGGGCTAACCTTGACTTAAGTGACCAAATGGACTTGTGTGCTGCCATAGGATAGGGAGGAGCCAAATTTCAGGCTTGGTGACTAGGAGAGAGAAAGCCACCCATGGAAGAGAGAGAAAGAGAAGGAAGAAGAAGGAAGGAGGACTTTGTGCTCCTCCTCCCCCCTCCCCAACCTCCCCATTCAATTCAGAAGAACAAGGGGGAGTGCAGTACCATTTTGGACTGGTTAGAGCAAGCTCCACCCCCCCTACCAACCAAGCCACCATTGTTGACCATGGCCAAAAATGGCACAAGGCATTCAGCCACCTAACTCCCCTCCTCTCCCTCTTTAAAAGCTTCACTGAGGTTCAAGGAGCATTTCCCACACTTTACCTGAAGGAGCCAAGCAATTTCCTGCATTTTTGAACAAGCCGACCACCACCGGCCACCACCATGCCAATCCGGCGATCAATACGGCTACAGCCGCCACCACAGGTCCTCCTCCACTCCTTCTTGCATGGGTAGATCGTAGGGATCATTAGAACCAAGGTTGGAGCTCAATTGAGCCCGATCCAAGTTTCAAAATTCATGGTTTTTCCGATAATTTCCACCTATCGGGATCGCCTGAATAGGGCTTCCCGACGGCCATGCCGCCGCCTGGAGATAGCCCCGACCACCACGAAGGTGTTGGCGGCGGTGGCCGGCCGGGGAGGTGGCCGGATCGTCGGCGGCAGCGGCTGGAAATCGGACCAGGCAGGAGAAATCCTGGCCGTCTGCTGGAGGAAGAAGGCGATGGGATGCCGTCGACTTTGCGTCAAGATGCGTGCGGGATTGATAATAAACTATGGGTTATAATATTAGAAACATTTCATTTCTGTCACAGCAATTATATTTAATGTTTTTAATTTTAAAAATACCTAGAGGCATTTTCAGAGAAAATGTTCAACACATAAATTGTATCCCTCTGAGTCTACTTTCAAACAAAATTGGTTTGAACCAATTTGGATGGCTGGTTTGACCAGGGCACTCATTTTGGTGGGGTCTATACATATGTCTAGGCAGACATTAAACAGAGTGCCCACACTTCATCCTTAGCCCAAATGAGTCGAAATTTGGGCATGGTGTCATACTAACTAATATCTAGACCCTGCCCAAAATGGGAATTTTTGGAGATAATTTTTCTATAGTTTTGTAAATAATTTAATTTATCTACGGTAAATTAATTTATGGGTCAAATGATGTCCAAACTCATCCAAATTTTGGTGGGAAGTATATGAGGTCAATATAGACCTCTGGTTTAAATTTCATTAAGTTTGGAGGTGATTTGAATGGAAATCATGCAAACCCTATTTTTGCCCTAAGAAGGGCATTTTGGTCCAAAATGTAATTTTTGCTTAGAGTGTCCAATTCACCTCAACAGAGGTTCAAATTTGGAACACTAACTTTTCCTGAGCTTGTGCACCTTCCAATGAAATATGGGGAGGTTTGGAATTGATTTGCCCCAAGATCCTAGGTCAAACCCTAAGGAATGGCTTTTGTACCTTGTGAAGGGCATGTGGCCAAAACACCTTGTAGGACTATGAAATTTTGTAGGGAGGGTATTAGGGTAATTATAACCCTCTGGTTAAAATCTTAGGGTGTTTTGGAAAGTTTGGGACCCACAAAATCTTAACCCTAGTTTAGGGCACAAACATTGTATGGTTGATATGGGCTAGCTAAACTCCTCAAACTAAGATGAAATTTTGGTAAATTGGTCATAAGGATATTATGAGCCTTTGGCAATTTAATTGGGAATTTTGGGACAGTAGTTATAGTACTTCATTTGTAACACAAGGGATGCCTCAATTTTAATAAATTGAATATTATGGTCCCTCTGACCCTTGGGAGGTCATGAAAGTTTGTCAGAGGAAGTTTTGAATCATTATATGCATATATAAATTTTATGAAAATTTTTGGATACATATTTGAGGTACTTACTTCACAAGCTTGTTAAAGGAGGAAATTATTCAATAATTTAATTAAGACTATTTACTGATAAATAAATTATGAAATTCTGCCCAAATCATTTAAATGCCATTAGAATCATACTGGAATTTTCTCTGAATTTTTGGAAGCAATATAGTCTTTTATATTTCTTTAAATGAATTTTCAAGGGTTAAAATGAAATAGGAATTTTGGGATAAAACCTTACTGAAAAATTTAGATATTTTGGAAGATGAGTAAAATCCTTATTTTAAATATCATATAAAATTAGTGGAATGATATCTTGCCTGAAAATGGTACTTCATGTTCATTATTGGAAATTTTAGTCACTAGAATAGTAAAATAAATTATTAAATAAATAAGGAAAATTTTGGGTCTCTGAATTTAGGGCTTAAAGGTCATAATGGACCTCCATTAATTATTATAGGAGTATTGGATGATTATTCGATGTACTCCCCATTTTGCATGGCATTTAACCCTGTGGTCTGCATTTAGAAAATTGTTGAAAGGAAATGATTTGGCATAATTGGAGTTAGCCATCTTGCTGGATTTTGTAGATGTGGATGAGTCATCCTAGAAGTTTAGGTTAAGTAGTGATATATGAGTCGGTAGTGTTGAGTAGTGCTTGGGGTCGACGAAAGATCGTCTTCCCCCGTAGAGTGAAAGGTCAAAATCACCTTAGGTTTAGTCTACCGTAATATGAAAAAGAAATGGGTAATGGATATGGGATTAGTTACCAACCAACAAGAATAAGTGCCTTGCGAAAGGGAGCTTTGGGATTCAGCCCATCATAGCTCCTAGTGCCCTCGAGAGCCCTTCATAGGGAATACCTTGGGCAGTCCTGGGTAAAACCTAAGTCGTAGGTATAAAATCGCCACAAGAGTAAATAGTAAACTTAGGATTTCACACTCTCACACCCAAATGTCCCGGGAGATAGTTTGGGTTACTCGGGCAATAAGCCTAGTGGTTATGGTGATGGGCATGGTGGCCCTGGGAGCTTTGGCTCAGTTGTTGATTATGACGGACGGGATAGTTCGGGGAGCTTTGGCTCGGTTATTGATTATGACGGACGGGATAGTTCGGGGAGCTTCGGCTCGGTTGTTGATTATGACGGACGGGATAGTTCGGGGAGCTTTGGCTCGGTTGTTGATTATGAAGGACGGGATAATTCGGGGAGCTTCGGCTCGGTTGTTGATTATGACGGACAGGATAGTCCGGGGAGCTTCAGCTCGGTTGTTGATTATGAAGGACGGGATAGTCCGGGGAGCTTCGGCTCGGTTGTTGATTTATGACGGACGGGATAGTCCGGGGAGATTTGTTTCGGTTGTTGTTTGGACTCATAACTATTGCATATACATAGAAGGTATAAGGTGGTGGGTCTTCGGTATTGGAGGGTCGATGCACCGACGCTAATACGCTGACTCGGCAAGTGTGGTTAGCACTTCGCCAATAGAAGTCTGGTGCGCCAGCCGGTAAGAGTACGCAGGAGTCCGATTTGTGCACCAAGCATTGAGGCGTACGATAGGTCTGACCGGTAGTGCTTTACTGTTTTAGAGGTGGGCGAGGCCCAACCCACCACTTCTGTCTGCCACTACGGAGGTATCCTGGGAGGTAACAGCTCCGAAAGGGGGAACTAAAGGTCTGTGTACACAGATTCGAGTGAGTGTGTTGCACTTGCATGTTCACGTCATATCATAATTGTATTTCATAGCATAACCATTGCATATAACCTGACACCTAATGTATAAGCGGTATGGGACGCTCTATACATTAGGCCTTGCAAAACGACCCCTTGGCCTATAAGTTCGTGCGAGCGTGCTTATAAGTCAAGGTTCTCTTTCAGTATTAAATATTTAAGCCTGCTAGTAAAACCGACACCCTATCGTATAAATCGGTATGGGACTTTTTATACGATAGGAGCCCTGCAAGAGATCCCTTAGCTTATGTGTATTCGCATAAGTTAAGGTTAATTTTGTATCATTATTTCCATACTTAGAACTGCTAGTCTAGTTCCGCTGACATCTGCTATTTGACATTCTCCACCTTCATGTCCTTTCCTTTCCTTCTCCCCGCTCGGTGCTTAGGAGCCATGGGGGAAGGGGTGGAGGACGATAGGACTTAGTCTTTTAGAATAACGGTTTTCGAACCACATCATTTAGGGGACCACGGAGCCCAGCATGGAGGAGCAGCCCCGAAGGTCGGCGCGCTTGGAGATCGGACAGTCTAGTACTGGAGTCCAGACAGCAGGGACTGTGAGTCCCGAACACTAGTAGTTGTATTAGTTTGCTTCCGCGATGAGTGATTTGTAGTGAGGACTTGATGTATCGGGCATAAGCCAGAGATTTTTATTATATGTACTATCTGTGGACACTCCCTTCATGGAGCTTATTTTCTATACCTGTGATTTTCTGTGGACCTGCTTTTATTCTATTGCTACAGTTATGATCGATTTTGGCCGGCAGAATCGGCATCTTGTAGTGACGACCTTCCCGGGTGCAAAGGTATCACCGCAAGGTGGCGGTTCTGGGCCTAAGACCCCGGTGTCAAAAAGAAAAAAAGTGGGGTCTTACAAGTGGTATCAGAGGAAACCTCGATCAGAAAAGTAGCTGTCCACTAACCCTAGGACACCCCCGCTCGAGTTTAGTTTGGGGACAAACTAAGCAGCGGAAGGAGTGGTGGGCCCATATGGGAAATCACATGAAAATTGTCCACTTTTAGTTAAATCTGTGAGACTTCTTATATTTGTCTTCTATTACGCAGCCCCCAGCGCAGCCAACACCACAAGGTGGAGTTCAGCAGACTCCGACTGTTGCACCACCTCCCCTGGTCCCCACTCCATTCCTACACTCGGAGATAGGTCAAACGCTGGCGGCCATTCTAGATGCTTTCAGAGCTCAGCAGGTTCCCGCTCCGCAGCCGAACCCGGGGCCAATTGGCTGAGCATCTTTCGAGGACTCTCCCCTCCATCTTACTTGGGGACAGAATCCACTGTACGGACAAAAGAATGGCTAGATATTATGTACGAAATGCTGACTGGGATACGGTGTCCCTGGGAGGAGAGGGTGGCCTTGGTTGTCTCCTACCTGGAGTACCATGCCAAGAGGTGGTGGAAGATGCTGTTGGACACAATGTTTGCTGATAGGGAGGTTGCGGAAGTTACCTGGGAAGAGTTCAGGACAGCGCTGTTGGAGCATTTTGTTCCACAGTCGGCCAGGGATGAGTTGGAGGAGCGGTTCTTACAGCTGAAGCAGGGCACCCGGACAGTGGTAGAGTACCATCGGGAGTTCGACCATTTGGCTCGATATGCAGATTCTTACCAGCTGGACGAAGCGGGATACATCAAGAGATTCTATAAGGGCCTGAGGGAGGACTTGAGGGAGGCTTTGTTGTTTGTATCCGACGGGCCTATCTCCCGGATTTTGGAGATGTCAAAGAGGATTGAGGCTGATTGGCACACCACTCGGGGCTGGAAGCGGCAAGCGGAGGATCAGGGCCGGAGAGCCAGAAATGATCAGTGGCAAGGTGTTATACCAGGTAGGAGAAGGATAGAGGACCAGCCTCGTCAGGAAGTGAGGCAGGAGCCGAGGGAGCAGGTGATTATTGGCCCCTCAGCCTCTTCAGATGAGGGAGGCACCAAGACCCGGGGGTATGGCATTTCCCCCATCGGAGTGCTACAACTGCCATCAGATAGGACACATTCGGAGAAACTGCCCCATGAGGGGAGCACCTTTACCAGCACCCCAGGATGCCCCGCATGCCCAACAGTTTGGAGGACGAGGACGTGGTCGAGGACGTGGTTTCCAGGGTGCAGATCGCAGGCAGCAGAGGGAGCAAATTTATGCACTGGATTTGGCTCAACCTCGGAACCCGGAGCAAGTAATCACTAGTACATCAGAAAATTGTAAACTTATTTCCTCATGACCTTTAAGTTTATATAGAAGTGATAATCTAGGGAAGAAAACCATAGCTAGATTCTAAGACATTTAACTTTCCCTACCCCCAGGAATAGTTTTCATCAGCGGCAAACCCGCTTATACGCTATTTGATACGGGTGCTTCACACTCGTTTATATCGGAAGCCTTCGTAGAAGGGTTGGAAGGCGTGGAACAATTCACGGGTCTGATGATGAGGATACGATTACCCGACGGATCAGAGTTGTTCACCTCTGCCCACTGCAATATGGAGGCGAAGATCGGCGGAAGGATATTTGAAGCTCCAACGATGATCATAAAGATGCCAATCTTTGATTTGATCCTAGGAATGACGTGGTTGAGCTGGAATCATGCTCAAATTGACAACACGTCCAAGAGAGTTACCGTGAGACATGGAGATTCCTACCTCGTCGTTGAAGGTACTAGATCTATCCCCCCTCTCATGTTGTCATCTGTACAGGACGTCAAGGCTCACTTACAGGGGGAAGAAGTGTATGAGGTAACATTTGAAATGACTGAGGCCAAGGTCTCCACCTCGGGTATTCCGGTGGTGCGAGATTTTGCCGACATATTCCCAGAGAAACTGCCTGGGCTACCCCCGCACCGGGAGCAGGATTTCCGGATACAGCTGGTGCCGGGGGCTAAGCCGGCAGCTAGTGTAGCACCCCCCCCCCCAACCTTTGCCCGGGTCGGGCCAGAGGGGTACTACTGGCCCAAGACGCCCACCCAGTGCTCATAGGGGAGACGATCCACCCAGTCCAAGCACTAGATGGCCGCCTTGGTTGGCTCGAATCATAACATTCACAACCCATCAGAATATAGTGGAAACATTAACAGGAAACCATTGCAGATTTAAATATCACATATCAGAATCACAGCGGTTCTAGGGCCGAAGCCAAAGTACTTATATAAGCACGTAGGCTATACATGTGCTACATATAATCCTCATAAACTCTCTCTCTACGCTGCTCGGCGGAACTCACGTCTCTAAACTCTGTGGATGGCGGGGGTGCATCTGCTCGAGTAGACCTAGCTGCTGGCGTAATCTCCTGCGGCAGCGGGTCACTACGGTGCTCCACCTCCTGTGAATGGTTAATCAAATAACTGTTAGTCACAGAGCTAAGTAGAAACAAATCTCCTCCCCGGATCCACATCCTGGGGACGAGCACGCACCCACCCAGCAGAAGTAAATAGCCGAAGCAAGAGAGGGTTAGCACAATATTCCATATAGGAACAGCTAGGAGCAAATATAAAAGAGTGCAGTATAACCGGTCAAAGCAGCAATAGTATAAAATGGTTATAACAATGCTCTACCAGCACAACAGGATTCCATTTCCTGAATTCTATCGCAGGCATTCACAGCCGTGCACCTACCACAGGCATTCATAGCCGCGCACATACCGCAGGCATTCACAGCCGCGCACATACCGCAGGCATTCACAGCCGCGCACATACCGCAGGCATTCACAGCCGCGCACACAAATCCTATGTCAACATAGTTTGGACCGCTTCTGTTCTAGCATGGTAGCGAGCCCCGCGTGCCTCACCGATGTGGCCATCGGTGATAGTGGCCAGTCCTGCCACTTTTGGGGGTGAACGTACCGCACAACCCCAGGCCCTAACGTACAACCTTGTGTACTCTTGGATGTGAGCGACATCCAACGAATCATTTTGGCCGACCAGCGGAGGAAAACCCGACGGGGAATAAAATGGCCGGTCACCCGTGGTACCCATCTCCCTATCGCCTTGAGTCGTCAACCTTCCCGCACCGGTACAAACGGTCTGCAGAAGGGACTGACCCGCCACTATTCCACTGCAAGCAATTTACAAACAATCAATCAACGACAAACATAATACACACTGGGTCTACGTCGGCCTGCCCTACTAGGCTTAAACTTCGGGTGGCGGCGCTTAGCTCTACTTTCGTCAAGGAGCGTGGGAGCGCATTATTTGGGGCTAGACCTGGAGGAATACCTCAACTCCAGTTATCCCCAACTAAGGCTCAACCTTAATAACGACTGCTCGTCAGAGCAGGACCCGGGGTTATAATAGTAAATTGCAATGAAGACAAATGCGGTGTTTATGCTGCTTATTTAAAGTGTTGTAATGAAATGTGACCAGTACAAAATTGGAGTAGTACAGAATGAAAGTACTTGACCAGTACGAGACTGGAGTATAACTGAATTGAAAATCCTTGACCAGTACGAGACTGGAGTATAACCGAATTGAAAATACTTGACCAGTACGAGACTGGAGTATAACTGAATTGAAAGTACTTGACCAGTACGAGACTGGAGTATAACTGAATTGAAAGTACTTGACCAGTACGAGACTGGAGTATAACCGAATTGAAAATACTTGACCAGTATGAGACTGGAGTATAACTGAATTGAAAGTACTTGACCAGTACGAGACTGGAGTATAACTGAATTGAAAGTACTTGACCAGTACGAGACTGGAGTATAACTGAATTGAAAGTACTTGACCAGTACGAGACTGGAGTATAACTGAATTGAAAGTACTGAACTGAAAAGAATAAAAGAACAGGACCAGTGCAAGACTGGAATAATCATAAAGAAAATGGTTAGTAGTCCAATCACTCCATCCAAGAGGCTTCAGTTCCATCTCCGTTCTCAGGAGAGATTTTCAGTTCTATTTCAGTTTTTAATGAGGCTTCATTGGGTTGCACCCATTATTAAGATCCGATTAGAATCTGGTTGCGCCTTATTAATTACGGGTTAATCAGATCAGGGGCTTATCAGGAGTTGCACCCTCATTAGTTATCGAGAATAATTCGCATAGCACTACTCGTACTCTCGCTTCCGAGCGTACCCAAATCACCCGAGAGGCGAGACGCTCAACGGTTTCACGAAGTCTCGGAGCACAAGGAGTTCGGTCACTTGCCTCGGCCACTCTCATTGATATGACAATTTTATTATTCTTTTTAGTAAGGATAGTCGCGCGCTCCAATTTTCATTTTCGAAGAAAATGAGCGTAATAATTTCCGAGCGCGACCCTAGGCTTCCAGATTTTAGGAAAAATATCAAAACTTATCCCAATGACCCCAAATTTTGATACAACCCTTAAGAGGACCTAAAATAAGCCTAGTAATTTTTTTGTAATTTTCCAAAGTGTTTTGGGCCTTTAATTTGGCCAAACAAATTTTATTTGGGCTTTTAAAAATACCAAATCAACTCCAAAAATTCTCAAAATTTTTGTGGAGGAAGCACTTAGTTAGGGAAACATTTTCCATGTTCAACATTTTTTTCCTAGAAGCCTATTTTAGCCTCTGAAAAAATCAAACCCCTTATTATATTATTATAATATTATAATAATATAAATTATAAAATAAAATCACTGTTCATCATCATTTTCACCCGCTGTCTCTCATCCCGCCGCCCCTTACGGGCTTTCCCAGCCACCGGTCGGCCACCGGCCAGCTGTGGCTCCACCACCGGCCAACCCGTCGGTGGTGGGCGTTCCCTCCGGCGGTGGTCCGGCAGCCTGCCGGCGCCGGCCGCCGCCGGAGCCATTTTTTTCTTAAAAACGGGAGGGGAGGGGGGTGACGGCGGCGGCGCTCCGGCCGCCGGAGCTCGCATGCGCTACGTTAGAAATGGGGAGGGGGAGGAAGAGAAGGTTCCACCTGAGTTTGGCGGGCTCGGGAGGGGCCGACTTGATCGGACATGGCTCAAGGTGGTGGAGGAGGGGGAGGAGCTCCTTGGCTTGCCTTTTTCTGGCCACCAGAGCACCGACAGAGGGGGGAGAAAGGGGAGAGGCTGCTCTGAGAGCTGTGAGGTAAATAGAGGGGGGTTGGGTGGCTTTTATAGGGAGGGGGAGGGGGAGCTCCCTCCCTTTGGGTGGTGTGGGACTAATCCCTCCTTAGGGAGGGATTAATCCCACCCTCCAGCTGTCCTTGGACAGCTGGAGGTATCTCATTTTCCCCCATGTGGGGAAAATGAAGGAGGCCCTAAATGGGCTTGGGCCTTAAGAAAGAAGGGGAGAAAGAGAGAAGAGGAGGGGTAATGGTGGGCCTCCACTCTCCTAGGGTGGGTTGTTTGCTGGTTGGGGGGCCCAAAGTGTGTGAGGGGGGGCAAGGGCTATTCATCCATGGAGAGGAGGTGGGCTCTTATTTGGAGAAAAATCCAAAAATGGATTTTTAGGGGGGTTTGACCAAAGTCAACCATGGAGTGGGTCCCCCATGCTGGTCAAAGTCAAAGTGGGTCCCAGTCATCGGGGTTGGGTCAAAGTTCGGGTGTCGTGTCATAATTGGTGTGCGCACGCTTTTCGGTGCACGACTATGCTTGATTTGACCATGGATTGACCAATTATCGTCGAAATTGATCTGGATGACTTCTGTTGACTTCGTATTGACTATACGATTCCGACGCCACTGACCGGGGTCGAATCGGAGTTCGTTTGGCGAAAGTCCGATATTTGCGCGTCGCAGCGTGCTAAAACGGTCAAAATGCCCATAATCATCGTTAGGCTTCGAATCGCGGCGCAACGAGTTCCGATGTGTTCGTATCAACTATACGAAGTCATGGGAATTGACAGAACTCAAATCGGAGTTCTCTATGTCAATATCCAAAAATCTCATTTTCGCGACGTTTTGTGAGGAATGGCCAAATCCACTATATGACCTCTGGGTTCAATTGAACGAGTTCTGATGCGCTCGTATTGACTATACGAGGCCACAGGAACTGACGGAACTCAATTCGGAGTCCTCTAGCTCTATTTCCTACCTTGGGTTACCCCTCACCGGGTCATGGGTAGGGTCCGGGCCACTTTTATTGGGCCCACTAGGGTTCTGGTGGCCCAATAAAAGTCGGGATGTTACAATCCAATAAAAATAAAAGGATTTTCGTCCTCGAAAATTTGCTTGAAGTAGGGGGGAAAAGTAACATACCTGGGGAAAGAGCTCTGGATGCTTTTCTCGGAGGAGTGCTTCAGGTTCCCACGTGAACTCTTCTCGTCTGCAGTATGACCATAACACCTTAACCATCGGAATGGTTTTATTACGTAGTATCTTGACCTTATAATCCACTACTCTGACGGGTTCGAGCCGGACGGATCTATCTGACTGTAGCTACACCGGTGGAGTAGGAAGGTACTGCTCTGGTTACCGGAGGACTCGTCTCAAGGAAGAGACATGAAACACATCATGAAGATTCCCCAACTCTGGGGGCAAGGCCAAACGATAGGCGACGGGGCCAACACGCTCTATCACCGGATAGGGGCCCAAGAAGCGGGGGTCTAACTTTTTCTGCTTCCTCAACCGGGAGACACCATGCATGGGCTTTATTTTCAAGAACACCATTTCCCCTACGCTAAACTCCACCGGTCGGTGACGCGCATTATAGTACTTAGCCTGCCGGCTCTACGCTTCCCGCATCCGCTCCTGGATCAGCCGTATCACTGTCGTAGTGTCATCGATGTAAACCACTCCCAAGGCTTCCGGGTCCTCTTCCTGAGCCCATGTCAACGGGGTTCGGCAACGTCTTCCATACAATGCCACGTACGGAGCCATCTTAATACTAGCCTGGTAGCTGTTATTATATGAAAATTCGACCAACGGCAACAGCTGCTCCCATGGCTCATTGTGCTCCACTATGCACAGTCGAAGAAGATCCTCCATCGTCCGGTTCGTCCTCTCCGTCTGTCCATCTGTCTGTGGGTGGAAGGCGGTGCTAAAGGCCAACTTGGTTCCCAAATACGCCTCCACTCGCCTCCACTCCTTAGATGTGAAATGCCCGTCACGATCTGACACGATGGACTTTGGTACTCCGTGGAATCGTACCACTTGCTCTAGGAACATCCTAGCCAGGATATCTACTCCGTCACCCTGTCGGTTTGGAATGAACTGCGCTACCTTGGTGAGTCGATCTACGACCACCCATATTGAGTCATTCCCAGCGCGGGATTGAGGTAGGCCGTGGACGAAGTCCATGGAGATGTCTTAGAACTTCCACTCTAGAATCGGCAGGGGCTGTAATAGGCCTCCTGGACTGCGGCATTCGGTCTTAACCTTCTGACAGGTCTGGCACCGGGCTATGAAGTCGGTGACATCTCTTTTCATTCCAGGCCAGTAAATGGTCCTGCGCAAGTCCACGTACATCTTAACTACGCCAGGGTGAATCGAGTACCTGGACTGATGGGTCTCTTGCAAAATTTCTTCACGAATCCCTCCGGTAGCGGGAACAAATATGCGATGCTTGAATTGCAGAATCCCATCATGCAGTTTATAGTCCTCCTGTGCCCCTTCTTGCAGAGATCGGACGATCGGCATCACTTCTGGATCGATCTTCTGGGCTTCTCATATCCGGTCCGGGATGTCGCATTGGATTTCCATCCAATACAGCTGCGAGTAGTACTCTTCCGGATCTCTTCGGGCTACCAGGGTAATCTCCATGTCTATCAGAGACTGGAAAAGTTCTTTAGGGATCTGCTCCATCCCACTCCCGGCTAATGCAGGCTGGCGGCTCAAGGCGTCAGCGACTCTGTTAGCCTTCCTGGGGTGATATTGGAGAGCGAAGTCGTAATCGCATAAGAATTCCAGCCATCGGCGCTGCCGGAGGTTCAGCTCTTTCTGCGTGAAGATATACTTGAGGCTCTTGTGGTCGGAGAAGATCTCACATCTTACCCCGTACAAGTAATGCCTCCAAATTTTGAGGGCAAAGACGACGGCGCCCAACTCTAAATCGTGTGCTGCGTAATTCAATTTGTGCGGCTTTAGTTGCCGAGATGCATAGGTCACTATCTTACCATACTGCATTAGAACAGCTCCCAATCCCTTCAGGGAGGCATCAGTGTAGATCTGGAATCCCTCAGTCCCTTGGGGATCGTAAGGATTGGCGCAGAAGTCAGCCGCTTCTTCAGCTCGACAAACGCAGCCTCGCACTCCGGCGTCCATCGGAATATGACATCCTTTTTGGTGAGAGCAGTTAGGGGTAGGGCAATCTTGGAAAAACCCTCGACAAACTTCCTGTAGTATCCGGCAAGACCGAGGAAACTCCGGATATCCGCAGCCGTCCTGAGTGGCGGCCAATTTTGTACTGCCTGGACCTTGGCTTGGTCTACTGCCACTCCTTCCTTGTTTATCGTGTGGCCTAAGAATCCAACTTCTTCTAGCCAAAATTTGCATTTACTAAATTTGGCGAAGAGAGAGTGCTCCCGGAGTTTTAGTAGCACCATCTGCAAGTGTCGAGTATGGTCCATCTTGGTCTTCGAGTAGATTAGGATGTCGTCTATGAAGACGATGACAAAGTGATCCAAAAAAGGTTCGAAGACTCTATTCATCAGGGCCATGAAGGCGGAAGGCGCGTTGGTGAGCCCGAAGGGCATTACTAGGAATTCATAAAGACCATAACGAGAGCTGAAGGCAGTCTTGGGAATGTCTTCCTCTCGGACTCGGAGCTGGTAATAGCCGGATCTCAGGTCCATCTTGGAAAATACGGACGCACCTTGCAACTGATCGAACAGTTCGTCGATCCTAGGGAGGGGGTAGGTATTGCGTACAGTCAGCTTATTCAGTTCCCTGTAGTCGATGCACAGTCGCAGCGTCCCGTCTTTCTTCTTGATGAAAAGTACCGGGGCTCCCCAGGGCGAGAAACTAGGGCGGACGAATCCATCATCTATTAGTTCCTGTAGCTGGATCTTTAGTTCAGTCAGCTCCCTTGGGGCCATCTGGTAGGGGGCTCGAGATACTGGTCGTGCTCCGGTCACGAGCTCAATCTAAAAGTCGACTTCTCGCTGTGGTGGCAATCCCGGGAGGGACTCAGGGAAAATATCGGGAAAGTCGTGGACTACCGGTACCTTGGTGAGAACCTGAGATTTGTCTTCCATCTCGAAGTAGATAAGGTATACTTCGTCCTTCTGTCGTACGGATTTCACTATCTGCGTAGAAGTCAAGATAATACGCGTGACAGAGGGCACACTTGTCAACGTGATGGTCTGGCCATTCGGGTTCCGTAGCCGGACTTCTCGTGTGGAACAATTTATCTGAGCTTGGTGCTCGGCTAGCCAGTCCATTCCCAAAATTATGTCGAATACAGTTATGGCTAGGATGGTTGCGTAGATTTCAAACTCCACTTCTCCCAGCACAGCTTGGAACGAGCACTTTTCGGTAGAATTCATATCCGACCCGTCCGGTAAACGGATTCGTATAGACAGTCCGGTCGAACGAACAACATTTCCTTTCATTGCGATGAATTCGTGGGAGACAAAAGAATGAGTTGCTCCCGTGTCGAAGAGGGTTTTGGCAGGAAGTCCTTCTACCAACAAGATTCCTGACGACATGAGAATATATATATATATATATATATATATATATATATATATATATATATATCAATTATCTAATACAGAGGATATATGTACACATAAGTAATATGCAACATCAGTAGTCGGATCTGATATCTCTCTATCACCTAAGATATATACCTATGACTACGTCAGGGGCTGGTCCGTGCTGCAGGTCTAGTGCATAGGCCTCCTGGGGCGCTGCTCGGCCCTGCTGGCCTCTCCTGCCAGCTCTGCCTCTGCGACCTCTCTGACCATGCCCTCGTGCCGGCTGTCCACCCTGAACAGGTCCCAATCCGGGTCTCCCCGTCGCCTGAGGGCAAAAGGCCCTCATATGTCCTGGCTGATGACATAAGAAGCAGTTCCCTGTGAAGGGAACAACTCGTCGGGCCACTAGTGGGGGCTGCGGTGCTGGAGCTGGTCTGAAGTCTAGCTGTGCAGCTGGGGGTGCTGGGGGTGCTGGTGGGTGCCTATAAGACTGCCTGCGGCGTCGCTGCCTGCGCTCTCTATCCTGTCTATGGGGAGCGACTCCTCCATATCGCCTTTGGTCTCGAGGGAGCTCTTCCTGACCTCTGCGCCGCTGAGCCACTGTCTGCTGGTCTAACTCTAAGGCTGTCGCATGGGTAGCTATGGTGTGGAAGGTGGCCTGAGAGAGCATAATCAGGGCCTGCCTCAGGTCGTCTCGTAGTCCTCGATAGAAACGAGAAGCTCTATCCCTGTCGGAGGCGGCCAGGTTCCCGGCGAAGCGTGCCAGGTGTATGAACTCTCTCTCTCATACTCTGCCACAGTGCGGTTGTCCTGTCGGATGAGTAGGAACCTCTCTTGCAGCGCGGCTCGGTCTGCATCTGTGATAAAGAACTCTAGTAGAGCTATGGAGAACTCTCCCCAAAGGACCGTGCTCATCGGTCGACCTCGAAAGGTAGAGCGACTAGCTGCTCTCCACCAATCCCTCGCATATCCCTCCAAGAGGGTCACAACCAAAGAGACTGCTGCCACAGCTGGGCACATCATCCCTACCAATAACTCCTCCACTCGCTCCACCCACTCCTCAACCTGAATGGCCGTCTCTGTACCCCTGAACGGGGGAGGCCTGAGTCCTCGGAAAGTCGTCAGCAGATCGGTGGGTGCGGTCATCTCCCGCGGTGGCTGTGCTAGGGCATCCCGGAACGTCGCTAGTATAGCCGTCAGCATCTGCCCCATATCCGTCTCGGCAAACGGTATAGCCGCGGGGGCGACCGGGTCTGGTGGTGGGGTAGCTGGAACATATCCCCTAGATGAGGATCCCCCGTTACTGTCCTCCGGTATCTGGAGAAGTAACAGGAAAGAGTGTCAGTATTTTGCAAAAGTAGTGGCAATTTGCAAAAACGACAGACAAAGCGGAAACAACGGTGTATGGGCATACTATCGTACAGTCTAGAATCCCTAATCCTCTACACTAGGGTCCATCAGGCTTCCGCTGCAAGGTTCGTCCCGAACCTAAAACGAAGCGAGGGACGAAGGGATCCTGAGACTGCTCCACAAGGAAGAATCGTGATCGCTCTGATCCATTTGTAGCAACCCCCCCCCCCCGCCCAAACCTTTGCCCGGGTCGGGCCAGAGGGGTACTACTGGCCCAAGACGCCCAACCAGTGCTCATAGAAGAAACGATCCACCCGGTCCAAGCACTAGATGGCCGCCTTGGTTGGCTCGAATCATAACATTCACAACCCATCAAAATATAGTGGAAACATTAACAGAAAACCATTGTAGATTTATATATCACATATCAGAATCACAGCGGTTCTAGGGCCGAAGCCTAAGTACTTATATAAGCCCGTAGGCTATACATGTGCTACATATAATCCTCATAAACTCTCTCTCTACGCTGCACGACAGAACTCACGTCTCTAAACTCTGGGGACGGCGGGGGTGCATCTGCTCGAGTAGACCTAGCTGCTGGCGTAATCTCCTGCGGCAGCGGGTCACTACGGTGCTCCACCTCCTGTGAATGGTTAATCAAATAACCATTAGTCATAGAGCTAAGTAGAAACAAATCTCCTACCCGAATCCACATCTTGGGGACGAGCACGCACCCACCCAGCAGAAGTAAATAGCCGAAGCAAGAGAGGGTTAGCACAATATTCCATATAGGAACAGCTAGGAGCAAATATAAAAGAGTGCAGTATAACCGGTCAAAGCACCAATAGTATAAAACGGTTATAACAATGCTCTACCAGCACAACAGGATTCCATTTCCTGAATTCTATCGCAGGCATTCACAGCCGTGCAACTACCACAAGCATTCATAGCCGCGCACATACCGCAGGCATTCACAGCCGCGCACATATTGCAGGCATTCACAGTCGCGCACATACCGCAGGCATTCACAGCCGCGCACACAAATCCTATGTCGACATAGTTTCGACCGCTTCTTTTCCAGCAGGGTAGCGAGCCCCGCGGGCCTCACCGATGTGGCTGTCGGTGACAGTGGCCAGTCCTGCCACTTCTGGGGGTGATCGTACCGCACAACCCCAGGCCCTAACGTACAACCTTGTGTACTCTTGGATTTGAGCGACATCCAACGAATCATTTTGGCCGACCAGCGGAGGAAGACCCGACGGGGAATAAAACGGTCGGTCACCCGTGGTACCCATCTCCCTATTGCCTTGAGTCGTCAACCTTCCCGCACCGGTACGAATGGTCTGCGGAAGGGACTGACCCGCCACTATTCTACCGCAAGCAATTTACAAACAATCAATCAACGGCAAACATAATACACACTGGGTCTACGTCGGCTTACCCTACTACGCTTAAACTTCGGGCGGTGGCGCTTAGCTCTACTTTCGTCAAGGAGCGTGGGAGCGCATTATTTGGGGCTAGACCTGGAGGAATACCTCAACTCCGGTTATCCCCAACTAAGGCTCAACCTTAATAACGACTGCTCGTCAGAGCAGGACCCGGGGTTATAATAGTAAATTACAATGAAGACAAATGCGGTGTTTATGCTGCTTATTTAAAGTGCTGTAATGAAATGTGACCAGTACAAAACTTGAGTAGTACAGAATGAAAGTACTTGACTAGTACGAGACTGGAGTATAACTGAATTGAAAATCCTTGACCAGTACGAGACTGGAGTATAACCGAATTTAAAATACTTGATCAGTACGAGACTGGAGTATAACTGAATTGAAAGTACTTGACCAGTATGAGACTGGAGTATAACATAATTGAAAGTACTTGACCAGTATGAGACTGGAGTATAACCGAATTGAAAATACTTGACCAGTACGAGACTGGAGTATAATTGAATTGAAAGTACTTGACCAGTACGAGACTAGAGTATAAATGAATTGAAAGTACTTAACCAGTACGAGACTGGAGTATAACTGAATTGAAAGTACTTGACCAGTACGAGACTGGAGTATAACTGAATTGAAAGTACTGAACTGAAAAGAATAAAAGAACAGGACCAGTGCAAGACTGGAATAATCATAAAGAAAATGGTTAGTAGTCCAATCACTCCATCCAGGAGGCTTTAGTTCCATCTCCGTTCTCAGGAGAGATTTTCAGTTCTATTTCAGTTTTTAATGAGGCTTCATTGGGTTGCACCCATTATTAAGATCCGATTAGAATCTGGTTGCGCCTTATTAATTACGGGTTAATCAGATCAGGGGCTTATCAGGAGTTGCACCCTCATTAGTTATCGAGAATAATTCGCATAGCACTACTCGTACTCTCGCTTCCGAGCGTACCCAAATCATCCGAGAGGCGAGGCGCTCGACGGTTTCACGAAGTCTCGGAGCACACGGAGTTCGGTCACTTGCCTCGGCCACTCTCGTTGATATGACAATTTTATTATTCTTTTTAGTATGGATAGTCGCGCGCTCCAATTTTCATTTTCGAAGAAAATGAGCGTAATAATTTCCGAGCGCGACCCTAGGCTTCCATATTTTAGGAAAAATATCAAAACTTATCCCAATGACCCCAAATTTTGATACAACCCTTAAGAGGACCTAAAATAAGCCTAGTAATTTTTTTGTAATTTTCCAAAGTGTTTTGGGCCTTTAATTTGGTCAAACAAATTTTATTTGGGCTTTTAAAAATACCAAATCAACTCCAAAAATTCTCAAAATTTTTGTGGAGGAAGCACTTAGTTAGGGAAACATTTTCCATGTTCAACATTTTTTCCTAAGAGCCTATTTTAGTCTCTGAAAAAATCAAACCCCTAATTATATTATTATAATATTATAATAATATAAATTATAAAATAAAATCACTGTTCATCATCATTTTCACCCGCTGTCTCTCATCCCGCCGCCCCTTACGGGCCTTCCCAGCAGCCGGCCGGCCACCGGCCGGCCGTGGCTCCACCACCGGCCAACCCGCCGGTGGTGGGCGCTCCCTCCGGCGGTGGTCCGGCGGCCTGCCGCCGCCGGCCGCCGCCGGAGCCATTTTTTTCTTAAAAACGGGAGGGGAGGGGGGTGACGGCGGCGGCGCTCCGGCCGCCAGAGCTCGCATGCGCTACATTAGAAATGGGGAGGGGGAGGAAGAGAAGGTTCCACCTGAGTTTGGCGGGCTCGGGAGGGGCCGACTTGATCGGACTTGGCTCAAGGTGGTGGAGGAGGGGGAGGAGCTCCTTAGCTTGCCTTTTTCCGGCCACCAGAGCTCCGGCAGAGGGGGGAGAAGGGGGAGAGGCTGCTCTGAGAGCTGTGAGGTAAATAGAGGGGGGTTGGGTGGCTTTTATAGGGAGGGGGAGGGGAAGCTCCCTCCCTTTGGGTGGTGTGGGACTAATCCCTCCTTAGGGAGGGATTAATCCCACCCTCCAGCTGTCCTTGGACAGCTGGAGGTATCTCATTTTCCCCCATGTGGGGAAAATGAAGGAGGCCCTAAATGGGCTTGGGCCTTAAGAAAGAAGGGGAGAAAGAGAGAAGAGGAGGGGTAGTGGTGGGCCTCCACTCTCCTAGGGTGGGTTGTTTGCTGGTTGGGGGGCCCAAAGTGTGTGAGGGGGGCAAGGGCTATTCATCCATGGAGAGGAGGTGGGCTCTTATTTGGAGAAAAATCCAAAAATGGATTTTTAGGGGGGTTTGACCAAAGTCAACCATGGAGTGGGTCCCCCATGCTGGTCAAAGTCAAAGTGGGTCCCAGTCATCGGGGTTGGGTCAAAGTTCGGGTGTCGTGTCATAATTGGTGTGCGCACGCTTTTCGGTGCACGACTATGCTTGATTTGACCATGGATTGACCAATTATCATCGAAATTGATCGGGATGACTTCCGTTGACTTCGTATTGACTATACGATTCTGATGCCACTGACCGGGGTCGAATCGGAGTTCGTTTGCCGAAAGTCCGATATTTGCGCGTCGTAGCGTGCTAAAACGGTCAAAACACCCATAATCATCGTTAGGCTTCGAATCGCGGCGCAACGAGTTCCGATGCGTTCGTATCAACTATACGAAGTCATGGGAATTGACAGAACTCAAATCGGAGTTCTCTATGTCAATATCCAAAAATCTCATTTTCGCGACGTTCTGCGAGGAATGGCCAAATCCACTATATGACCTCTGGGTTCAATTGAACGAGTTCTGATGCGCTCGTATTGACTATACGAGGCCACAGGAACTTACGGAACTCAATTCGAAGTCCTCTAGCTCTATTTCCTACCTTGGGTTACCCCTCACCGGGTCATAGGTAGGGTCCGGGCCACTTTTATTGGGCCCACTAGGGTTCTTGTGGCCCAATAAAAGTCGGGATGTTACAGCTAGAGCCCCTTACCGGATGGCCCCAAAAGAGATGACAGAATTTCGAAGCCAACTCCAGGAACTGGTGGAAGCCGGATTTGTTAGACCGAGTTCCTCGCCATGGGGAGCCCCCGTCTTATTTGTGAAGAAGAAGGATGGGACACTTCGCCTGTGCATCGATTATCGAGCACTAAACAGGCTGACCGTCCGGAATACCTATCCGCTCCCACGGATAGACGAATTATTCGACCAGCTAGAGGGAGCCCATTATTTCTCGAAGCTGGATTTAAGGTCGGGTTACTACCAGCTACGAATCCAGGAGGATGACATTCCAAAGACTGCTTTCAGTAGCAGATATGGGCTATAAAAGTTTACCGTGATGCCCTTCGGGCTCACAAATGCTCCGTCGGCATTCATGAGCCTCATGAACCGGGTTTTTGAGGCCTAATTGGATGTGTTCGTCATAGTATTCATAGACGACATCCTGATCTACTCTAGGACGGAAGAGGAGCACACTAGGCATCTAACGCTGACTCTGGAGAGACTACGGGAGCACAAGCTCTATTCGAAGATCAGCAAATGCCAGGTTTGGTTGAAGGAGGTGGCCTTCTTAGGCCATATCATCAGTGGTGATGGGTTGGCAGTGGACCCGTCCAAGATGCAAGCAGTCTGGGACTGGACACAGTTGAAGACGGCCACAGATGTACGAAGTTTCCTAGGACTCGCCGGTTACTACCGGAAGTTCGTAGAGGGATTCTCTCGTATCGCCCTTCCACTCACATCTCTGACAAGGAAAGAGGTGCCCTTTATCTGGACCCCACAGTGTGAGGCGGCTTTTCAAGAGCTAAAGGGGCGACTCACTTCGGCACCTATACTTGCTCTCCCTTCAGGGAAAGAAGGATTCCAGGTCTACACCGATGCCTCCTACCAGGGCATGGGTGCAGTGCTTATGCAGAGTGGCCATGTAATAGCTTACGCTTCTCGGCAGCTGAATAAGCACGAGTAAAACTACCCAGTCCATGACTTAGAGATGGGAGCTGTCATCTTTGCACAAAAAGTCTGGCGTCACTATCTGTACGGTGTCCACTGCGACATATACTCTGACCATAAAAATTTGAGGTATGTGGACACGCAAAAAGAGCTGAACATCAGACAGAGACAATGGGTGGAATTTTTGGCAGACTACCAGTATGAGATGCACTACCACCCGAGAAAGGCAAATATGGTAGCAGATGCACTGAGCCGAAAGACCGCAAAAGCCGGAGTAGGAACACAGTTGATGGCTTTAGAGTTAGTTCAGATGTTAGATAAGATGCAAATATCCCTGGTGTCCGAGGATCACCCTGAGTTATACCGAGAGTATCTTTCGTCATTAATCGCCACTGATGACATTCGAGAAAGGGTCAAGGATGGACAGAGGCAGGATACCCAGCTAGAGCCGATATTCCGGGCCTTAGAAGCAGGCACTGCGGGAGATTACACACTGAGGGACGACTTAGTATGCTTTAGAGGACGGGTCTACATACCAGAGGGAGGCCGGGTCCGGGAGGACACCATGATGGAGGCTCATTACACTCGATATTCGGTACACCCGGGGATTACAAAGATGACTGCAGATCTGAAGAAGACTATGTTCTGGCCCAGCATGAAGAAGGATATCACCTACTTCGTGACCCATTGCGAGGCATGCCAGTTGGTGAAAGCGGAGTGCAAAAACCCCGCAGGATTATTGCAGCCACTCCCAGTACCAGAGTGGAAGTTCGATGATATCGCCATGGACTTTATACACGGACTTCCTCGATCGAGGACAGGGAATGATTCGATCTGGGTGATCGTCGACCGGCTGACGAAGGTAGCCAGGTTTATTTTAATCAGGAAGGATGACTCGGTGGGTGTGTTAGTCCGAAAGTTTGTGGAGCAGTTCGTCCGTTATCACGGCGTGCCCAAGTCGATTGTATCGAACCGGGATGGACGATTTACGTCCAGGGAGTGGAGGTCAGTGCAGACTTACTTGGGTACTCGACTAACATTCAGTATGGCTTTTCATCCCCAGACGGATGGACAGACGGAACGCACCAACCGGACTCTGGAGGATTTACTACAACTCTGCATATTAGATCACGGTGAACCTTGGGAGAAGTTGTTTCCGCTGATCGAGTTCTCGTATAATAACAGCTACCAGTCTAGTATAAAGATGGCTCCTTATGAGGCGTTGTACGGACGGAAGTGCATGACTCCGCTGTCATGGATACAGGGCGAGGACCCTAAGGCATTGGATTCGGAATTTGTCGAGGATACCGAGGCTCAGGTGAGATTGATACGGGACAGGATGCTAGAAGCACAGAGCCGGCAGGCTAAGTATTACGACGCTCGGCACCGTCAGGTTGAATTCCAGGTGGGACATCAGGTGTTCTTGAAGATCTGACCAATGCATGGAGTTACTCGGGTACGCGGACAGAGGAAGAAGCTCAGTCTAAGATATATGGGGGCCTTATAGGATCCAGGAGCGGATCGGTCCCTTGGCATACAGGTTGGAGCTGCCAAGTTTGCACGACGTGTTCCATATATCTTCTCTTAGGAGGGCTCTACTATGCCCGGAACAACAAGTTACAACCACAGATGGACCGATAGCCTCTAATCGGTCAGTTCACCTAGAACCGGTCCGGATTGACGACAAGGGGGTACGAGTCTTACGCCACAAGAAGGATCCGTTAGTCAAGGTCTTGTGGAGAAATCACGGAAGAGAGGAGCACACATGGGAGCCCCAGGACTTGATGCGACAAAGATACCCGGAACTCTTCAGTCAGGTATACCTCACAACCACTCAAGATGTTCAACTTAATTCCCTATTTTAAACTAGTAGGACTGAAATTTCAAGAATAAGGGCTAAACTTTTGTTTATTGGGGTCTAGACTTTGCCAATTGGGCAATTTGGTCTTAAATTTGACTATCACCTTTAAATCTCACATAATCAAACATGGTGTCGTAACGTAAATCTTTCAATTCTCATGGGATGTTACAAGTTTCTCGCTCCCCGATAGGAGTCCCCGTAGGCTTAACCTTGATTTCGGGGACGAAATCTTTGTTTTGTTTATTGGGATTTGTAACATCCCATTTCCAACTAGACCCCTAAGAGTGGTTTTTTCATGACAAAACCCTAGGAAGCCCAAGAAAGAGTCAAGTCGACCTGGTGGTGTGGATAGAGGCACTATGGTCTGCAAATAGTAAACTCCAAAACCTTGGTTTAAGGTGATCATGAAGCTTCACCAAGACTCCAAGACCCCACGCATACCTTTATAACCCTAGTAAGGGGTCAATGGGTCACTAAGGACCCATGGAGGGCAACCAAAGGACCTGAGTTGACCAAAGTCAACTCTAACCCTAATTGGGTCAGACTGACCTACACAAGGGTCAATTGCAGTCTCTTAGCCAAATGGACCACCCCTATACCTCCATAACCCTAGTGAGGGGTCAGTAGGTCACTAAGGACCCATGGAGGGTAGTCAAGGGAGCTAAGTTGACCAAAGTCAACTCTAACCCTAATTGGGTCAAACTGACCTACACAAGGGTCAATTACAGTCCCTTAGCCAAGTGGACCCCACCCCTACCCTCATAGACCTAGTTAGAGGCCAATAGTTCACCAAGGACCCATTGGGACCAATCATAAAGGCTGGGTTGACCAAAGTCAACCCTTGACCTAAAATCGTCAAAGTGCCCTAGTTAAGGGTCAAGTGACCTCCAAGGGCCAATCCAACCCCACCTTGACCCTAGGGGAGGCTAATGGGTCACCAAGGACCCATTGAAGAAACCTCAAGGACCAATTTTGTAACACCCCGAAACTCAAAAGAGGGACGGGTGATGTTTTAAGCCTAATTTGGTTTTTGGAGCAGGTGTCACGGGCGTGTCACGGGCGTGTCACGGGCGTGTCACGGGCGTGACACGGGCGTGTCACGGGCGTGACACAGGCGTGTTCGGCCTAGGGTCATGCGGTCGACGCTTTGGCGGTCGACGCTAGTCGAGTTGTAGAACACGGCCTAGGACACAGGCGTGTCCCAGGCCGTGTCACTCCAGGGATTCTGCAAGTGTGGTACACGGGCCGTGACACGGGCACAAACACGAGCTTGTAAAATTTGACACGGGCGTGTCTGATGCCGTGTCACAAGGCCGTGTACCTCTCTGACTGCGAAATGTTGGTCGAGTGCACACAGGGGGCGTGACACGGGTCCCGACACGGGCGTGTCGCAGGTGACACGGGCGTGTCGGAGGCCGTGTCAAAGGCCGTGTACTGGTTTTTCGACTCGATCGAGACGGCGAATGGGTGACACGGACAGGCACACGGCCGTGTTGCAACCCGTGTTCGGCCCAGTTTTTGTGATTTTAGGCCGAATCGTGGCCGTCCGTTTCTTTGATTGAGATCCAACGGCTGGGGGCTAGGTCTGAGGGATTAAACTCGGGAATAGGGTTTGAAACCCTCACTTTTCTCCCATCTTTATCTCTCTTGATTCAAGAGAGAAGGGAGAGCAAGGAGGAGAAAGAAGGCCAAGATCCGGCCGCCGGCGAAGCTTTGGAGGTCCGTTTCGCGAGCAGAGTTCAGATCCACGAAGGTGGGAGCGTTGCGGTGGTGTTCATCCGAGCGAATCTTCTCCATGGCTAGGAAGAGGGGACGAAAGGTAACGACACTTCTCCTCTCGGTTTTTAGGATTTAGGATGCATGAATAGCATCCCCTTCCTTTCGTATTTTTGAGCGCCGAATCTCTCAAATGAGAGGGATTCGTGTAGCCTAGGTTCAAGAGGAACCTCCGGGTTAAGTATGTTCATCCCGGCATGCTTTGAATTAGAGATCCGCTCCGTTAGCGGATTAGGCATTGTGGGTGAAGCCGTGGTCGCGACCGTTAGTCCGACCCGGTGATGTTGCATAGCGAGCTTCGGGGATTCGGTAGAAATCCATTGCGGCAATACGCCATTGTATGTATGTGTTTCCCCCTTACATTTGAGTGAGTACTCGTGGTCGGAACCAGACAAGGTTAGCTCCATGTTGTGCGGTAGATGATTTCCTTGGAGCACGGGAAAGACACGGTGTGAATGGTGATTGGGGTGGGGAAACCTTTGTTTGTGCTGTGCAAAGGCGCGGCTATGTCTCCGTGGTCGGCTGGCTATCCCGTGACGCGCAAGTCATGTGGGGGAAGTGTCTCGGCGAGACTAGCCCCTTGTGTGGACTGACGAGAATGTCGAGCGGAGGATAAGCCCGGGCATTGTGGCCATGAGCGGGTGGGGTCCAGCAAGGCTTCTTAGAATCGGTCAGTGTGAGACGGAATCCTGACGTGCGAAGTCAGAATGTGCGGGCAAGCCCCAGGGTATATGACCATTGTGCGGGTGGGGCCTTTGCAAGGTTCCGTGTGATGGCGTGTGTGCTGTTAGGGACATGGTGGTTCCCTTGTGTTTGCGGCTTTAAGCCAATGGGGAAACGGAAGTACCCAGTGTTTGATATTGTGCTAGATGCATACGAGCTAGGGTGCCTTTGGTGAAACCCGGGTTGCATTCATGTTGCATGGTAGGCCCCTTTCACTTTGTACAAAACGTAGAGAACATGTATGCTGTATGAGACATCCAAGCCTGTTTTACCGCTTTAATATATATGCTCTTTTGGTATACGAAGTGCTAACTTGCAGGTGGAGTGGTACCCCGGGGTCCGTTAGGGACGGCCGGGAGGAGATGTGTTTGTACACAGTAGAGGTCAGCCTTTGCTGACCCACGTTACTTCAAATCCTTACAGGGCAAGGATCGCATGCAGGAGCTAGCGTGCCGGGCGAAAAGCCCTAAGCCTCATGAAGTGTTGTTGTGCTTGGTTTCTCCTTTTGTGTTTGCTACTTTTGTTATGTTTATGTCCGGATTGCATGCCGAGGTAGCCTAGGAGTGCTTGGCACATTTATATGTTTTGGACTATTATTGTGTAAGGCCTTAAGGCCATTTAATACTCTATCGTTAGTGGATAACTTCTGTCGGTTTGTTCTGTTTCCGCTGTGTTTGTCTGGAGTTTTGAGATTGGGTAGTTTTCATATCATCTTTTAATACTAAAGCTGTGGCGTCCGTATGTTGTGGGGCCCCGGCCGGACCACATATTATATGGTCTTTACAGGGGAGGTGTTACAATTTGGTATCAGAGGGAGGTTGGCGTTCTAGTGAGAAGTTTCGCGGTCGAAAGTATAAGTCGAGTCACGTGTTAGAAGTTATCCACATAGGAGTATCGCAGGACCATGAGTGTCCTTGTGTTCGAGTCTTGCAATTAGAGACTAATTTGCGTTTTCTTGCTTGTGTTTAGAGTGCAAGTAACGAGGTTGGGACCTCGAGGCCAAGAGAAGAGCTCTCGGCAAGTAGTGCGACTGCGCAAGGTCCGCTAGGGATGGGGGTCACACCGGCCGACTTCTGCCGTATGCTTGCAGAAGCGATGGTGGCGGCCCAAGCTGTAGCGACAGCACAGGTAGCAGCTCCCGTTGCTCAGGTAGCAACTCCTGCTACCCCGGACACGGCAGCGACCGTGCCGGTTGAGGAAGTCAGGCGGGCAGAGCCGCAGGCCGAGAGAGTGGTTGTCGGGCATGGGGACCGGCAAATGAAGTACTTTCTGAGCTTCCACCCTCCAACCTTCAAGGGAATCAGCACGCCCACAGATGCAGAAGATTGGTGGGCTAGAATTCAGGAGTTTCTGAGGGCGGCAGAGGCGCCCGAAGAGAAAAAGGCAGAGTTCACAGCCTTTATGTTGGAGGGAGATGCCAAGTTATGGTGGGTGAGCCACAGTGGCCGGCAATTTCTAGGAGGCGCACCGTCCATCGAGGAATTTGGGAATGCCTTCCTGAAGAAGTACATTCCCACCTCAACGAGGTTAGCCCTCCAGAGGCAGTTCCTACATTTGGTGCAGCGAGACAAGTCAGTGGATGAGTATGTTCAGGAATTTACTCGCTTGGGTCATTATGCAGGGACGACCATGGCAGACGATGAAGAGAGGGACAATCTCTTCTATCATGGATTGAGGGAGAATCTAAGACAACCCCTCATATCGATGAAATGTGCGGGTTTCAACGAATTGGTGGAGGAGGCCCGAATTTTGGAGAGTGACATGGAGCGATCCCAGCGTCGCAAGGGTTTCACACCCAAGCAGGGGGAGGAGAAGAAGCCTGCTCAGTCCCATGGAAAGACGGAAGGGAGCCGATGGAAGAAGAAGCCTTCCCCATATAAGTCGGGCGAGAAAAGTAATTGGACGCCTGGAGGGTCACGCTCTAAGGGCCCTCAGACGTGCTATAGTTGTGGCAAGCCGGGCCACATAGCAAGATTTTGTACCCAAGGGGGCACTAAGCAAGAGCCAAGGCAGGAGCAAACTGTGCGCTCCGGCCCCAGTGCCGCAGAGAAAGGGAAGATGGCGGAGTCGAGTGCCTCTCGGTTTCAACCAGTGCAGCCAAGGGCCTACAACCTTGGGCAACAAGAAGCAATCCGTCAACCCGATGTGGTGACAGGTACGAGAGTTCAACCTGCACCTTAGATTCCTGTCTTTCAAGCCTTTATGTTTGTTGCATGTGTGTAGGCTTTGTAATGGTATCTGGGTACCCCGCTAGGGTACTCTTTGATACGGGAGCGTCGCACTCCTTCCTTGCGGAAGGCTTTATCCGGAGGATCGGAGTGGAGTCTTTCTTGACGGACTCCGAGTTGAAAGTGCGCATGCCCAATGGGTCATCTATGACAACCAGGGCTAGAGGCCAGATTTGTTAGAGTCTTGAGGGAGTCGACTTCTTATTGGTAGCGGCGATCTTGCCGTTGTCCGAGTTCAATGTGATTTTGGGGATGGATTGGCTAGCGGAGCAGCATGCCAGTATCGACTGTTTGTCCAAGGTGGTAACCCTGAGGGGCGTGGGGCAAGCGGAAGTCAAGTTTAAAGGCCTGCATGGAGTGGCCTGTTCCCTAGTTTCGGCACTTCAGTTAGTGCGAGCTCTAGTAGCGTTATTGGAGGTTAGCCTCTCCAAGATGTCTCTTGGATAAGTGCCCGTGGTGGCGGAGTTTGGAGATGTATTTCCCGAGGAGTTACCGGGAGCACCTCCTCGGCGGGAGATTGATTTCTCCATCGAGTTGGTGCCCGAGGCTAGACTAGTGTCGCGTCCACCCTTCAGGATGACACCAAAGGAGTTGGCCGAGCTCAAGGTTCAGTTGCAGGAGCTTTTGGAGCAAGGGTATATCAGGCCCAACTCTTCACCGTGGAGTGCGCCGGTGTTATTTGTAAAGAAGAAGGACGGTAGTATGCGCCTGTGCATAGACTACCGAGAGTTGAACAAATTGACTGTCAAGAATAAGTATCCGATTCCTCAGATAGACAATCCCTTCGACCAGTTGGTGGGATCGGTGGTGTACTCCAAGTTGGACTTGAAGTCCGGGTATTATCAGTTGCGGATTCGTGACGAAGACATACCCAAGACCGCGTTTGGTACGAGGTATGGTCATTTTGAGTTCTCGGTGATGCCGTTCGGGCTGACGAACGCGTCGTCCGTGTTCATAGACTTGATGAACCGAGTGTTTCGCGAATATTTGGACTGGTTCGTAGTCGTCTTTATCGATGACATTTTGGTGTATTCCAAGTCGGAAGCGGAGCACGAGTCGCACTTGCGGACAGTGTTGCAAGTATTGAGAGAGAACCAGCTTTATGCGAAGTTCTCCAAGTGCGAGTTCTGGTTGGAGAAAGTGGCATTTCTAGGCCATGTGATTAGTGGGGATGGGGTGGCAGTAGATCCAACGAAAGTAAAAGCCATCAGAGAGTGGCCAGTTTTGAGGACCGTGGCGGAAGTCCGAAGTTTTCTTGGACTAGCCGGGTACTACCGAAGGTTTGTGGAAAACTTTTCGCGGATAGCTCTATCCCTCACTTCACTAACTCGCAAGGATCAGAAGTTTGTATGGACTCAAGAGTGCAACGAGGCGTTTGAAACCCTGAAGGAAAGGCTAATGACGGCGCCGATCCTAAGTCTACCAAAGGGGACCGAAGGGTTCCAGATTTTCAGCGACGCATCCGGATGCGGTTTAGGGTGCGTGTTGGTGCAGCATGGTAGTGTGATAGCTTTTGGGTCGAGGCAGCTGAAGCCTCATGAGAGAAATTACCCCGTCCATGATTTGGAGTTGGCGGCGGTAATTTTTGCTTTGAAGTTGTGGAGGCACTACGTTTATGGTGCAAAGGTGGAGATCTTCACGGACCACAAGACTCTGAAGTATCTCCTAGATCAGAAGGACGTAAATATGCGGCAGCGTAGGTGGCTCGAGTTCCTAGGGGACTACGAGGCGGCGATTCAGTACACGCCAGGGAAAGCCAATGTGGTGGCAGATGCTTTGAGTAGGAAATACTCGGGGCAAGGAAATTGGATTGAAGCTCACGATGAGCGGTTAAGGCGGGACTGGGAGTCCCTTGGTTTGGAATGTGTGGCAAGAGGCGAGTATAGCGTGGCTCGACTAAATTGGATTGAGATGCAGAGTGACTTATGCGATCGTATTCGGTAAGCGACCCGTGTAGATGCGGAGTTCCAACCCTTCGTGGAGGAAGATCTAAAGGGCGAGGGTAGCGCCTGGGAGATGGTTGATGGGACTCTGAGGAAGGGCGGAAGGATTTGTGTACCGCAGTTCAGCAAGCTCCGCGAGGAGTTGATGTTTGAGGCCCACTTCACTAAGTACTCCATTCACCCGGGTAGTACAAAGATGTACTTGGACTTGAAGAAGTCCTATTGGTGGCCTGGGATGAAGCGGGACATAGCTTTGTGTGTGAGTCGGTGCCAAACATGTACCTTGGTGAAGGCTGAATGTCAGAAGCCGGGCGGGTTCTTGAAGCCTCTTCCAATCCCCGAATGGAAATTTGATGACATCTCCATGGATTTTGTGCATGGGTTGCCTAGATCGTAGCAGGGTAATGATGCCATTTGGGTGATTGTGGACCGCTTGACCAAAGTGGCACATTTCATCCCAAACCGGAAGGAGGGCGGTGTGGAAAAGTTGATGGAGTTGTACGTCTGCAATATTGTACGACTCCATGGGATTCTGAAGAGTATAGTCAGCAACCGGGATGGACGTTTCACGTCTAAGGATTGGCGGTTGGTGCAGAAGAGCTTGGGCACAAAACTCAAGTTCAGTACGGCTTTTCATCCTCAAACCGATGGGCAAACTGAGAGAACGAACCGTACCTTGGTGGATATGCTAAGGATGTGTACTCTCGACTTCGGCAAGAAGTGGGAGGATCACCTCTTCATGGTGGAGTTTGCTTATAACAATAGTTACCAGGCTAGTATCAAGATGGCGCCATACGAAGCTCTGTATGGGAGGCGGTGTCGAACACCGATGTCTTGGACAGAGGCGGGAGACACCAAGCTTTTGGGGAAAGAAGTGGTAGCCGACGCTAGTGAGCTAGTGCGGACCATCCAAGAGCGCATGAAGGTAGCTCAAGATCGGCAGTCGAAGTATTTCAATGCTCGCCACAGGCATGTGGAATTCGCTGTGGGCGACTGGGTGTATCTTAAGATCAAGCCGTTCAAAGGCATTTCGCGAATTCGCCGACTCAAGAAGCTGAGTCCGAGATTTTTGGGACCATTCAAGGTCATCGAGCGAGTGGGAGAGGCAGCGTACCGGTTGGCGTTGTCCACAGAGCTAAGTGGATTGCATGACGTTTTTCACGTCTCCGTCCTGAGGAAAGCGTTGTTAGAAGCCAGCGTGGTGATTGAGCCGACGGCGGTGCCGGTAGAGGAAGACTTGAGGACGCGAGTTTGTCCAATCGGGATAGAAGACTCAGAGGTTCGGCAATTGCAGAACAAGGAGGTCAGACTCGTAAAGGTCCGTTGGGACAACTGCGGTTGCGAGGAGCTCTCATGGGAGCGAGAGCAGGCCATGCTAGAGGAGTACCCCGAGCTTTTCTCCTCAGGTACTGTTTAGTTTTGTTTACCTTCCATGTTTTATATTTCGGGACGAAATTCTTTTAAGGGGGAGAGAGTTGTAACACCCCGAAACTCAAAAGAGGGACGGGTGATGTTTTAAGCCCAGTTTGGTTTTTGGAGCAGGTGTCACGGGCGTGTCACGGGCGTGTCACGGGCGTGTCACGGGCGTGTCACGGGCGTGTCACGGGCGTGTCACGGGCGTGTCACGGGCGTGACACAGGCGTGTTCGGCCTCGGGTCGTGCGGTCGACGCTTTGGCGGTCGACGCTAGTCGAGTTGTAGAACACGGCCTAGGACACGGGCGTGCCCCAGGCCGTGTCACTCCAGGGATTCTGCAAGTGTGGTACACGGGCCGTGACACGGGCACAAACACGGGCTTGTCAAATTTGACACGGGCGTGTATGATGCCGTGTCACAAGGCCGTGTACCTCTCTGACTGCGAAATGTTGGTCGAGTGCACACGGGGGGTGTGACACGGGTCCCGACACGGGCGTGTCGTAGGTGACACGGGCGTGTCGGAGGCCATGTCAAAGGCCATGTGCTTGTTTTTTGACTCGATTGAGACGGCGAATGGGTGACACGGCCAGGCACACGGCCGTGTTGCAACCCGTGTTCGGCCCAGTTTTTGTGATTTTAGGCCGAATCGTGGCCATCCGTTTCTTTGATTGAGATCCAACGGCTGGGGGCTAGGTCTGAGGGATTAAACTCGGTAATAGGGTTTGAAACCCTCACTTTTCTCCCATCTTTATCTCTCTTGATTCTAGAGAGAAGGGAGAGCAAGGAGGAGGAAGAAGGCCAAGATCCGGCCGCCGGCGAAGCTTCGGAGGTCCGTTTCGCGAGCGGAGTTCAGATCCACGAAGGTGGGAGCGTTGCGGTGGTGTTCAACCGAGCGAATCTTCTCCATGGCTAGGAAGAGGGGACGAAAGGTAACGACACTTCTCCTCTCGGTTTTTAGGATTTAGGATGCATGAATAGCATCCCCTTCCTTTCGTATTTTTGAGCGCTGAATCTCTCAAATGAGAGGGATTCGTGTAGCCTAGGTTCAAGAGGAACCTCCGGGTTGAGTATGTTCATCCCGGCATGCTTTGCATTAGAGATCCGCTCCGTTAGCGGATTAGGCATTGTGGGTGAAGCCGTGGTCGCGACCGTTAGTCCGACCCGGTGATGTTGCATAGCGAGCTTCGGGGATTCGGTAGAAATCCGTTACGGCAATACGCCATTGTATGTATGTGTTTTCCCCCCTTACATTTGAGTGAGTACTCGTGGTCAGAACCGGACAAGGTTAGCTCCGTGTTGTGCGGTAGATGATTTCCTTGGAGCACGGGAAATACACGGTGCGAATGGTGATTGGGGTGGGGAAACCTTTGATTGTGCTGTGCAAAGGCGCGGCTATGTCTTCGTGGTCGGCTGGCTATCCCGTGACGCGCAAGTCATATGGGGGAAGTGTCCCGGCAAGACTAGCCCCTTGTGTGGACTGACGAGAATGTTGAGCGGAGGACAAGCCCGGGCATTGTGGCCATGAGCGGGTGGGGTCCAGCAAGGCTTCTTAGAATCGGTCAGTGTGAGACGGAACCCTGACGTGCGAAGTCAGAATGTGCGGGCAAGCCCCGGGGTATATGACCCTTGTGCGGGTGGGGGCTTTGCAAGGTTCCGTGTGATGGCATGTGTGCCGTTAGGGACATGGTGGTTCCTTTGTGTTTGCGGCTTTAAGCCAATTGGGAAACGGAAGTACCCAGTGTTTGATGTTGTGCTAGATGCATACGAGCTAGGGTGCCTTGGGTGAAACCCGGGTTGCATTCATGTTGCATGGTAGGCCCCTTTCACTTTGTACAAAACGTAGAGAACATGTATGCTGTATGAGACATCCAAGCCTGTTTTACCGCTTTAATATATATGCTCTTTTGGTATATGAAGTGCTAACTTGCAGGTGGAGTGGTACCCCGGGGTCCGTTAGGGACGGCCGGGAGGAGATGTGCTTGTACACAGTAGAGGTCAGCCTTTGTTGACCCACGTTACTTCAAATCCTTACAAGGCAAGGATCGCATGCAGGAGCTAGCGCGCCGGGCGAAAATCCCTAAGCCTCATGAAGTGTTGCCGTGCTTGGTTTCTCCTTTTGTGTTTGCTACTTTTGTTATGTTTATGTCCGGCTTGCATGCCGAGGTAGCCTAGGAGTGCTTGGCACATTTATATGTTTTGGACTATTATTGTGTAAGGCCTTAAGGCCATTTGATACTCTATCGTTAGTGGATAACTTCTATCGATTTGTTCTGTTTCCGCTGTGTTTGTCTGGAGTTTTGAGATTGGGTAGTTTTCATATCATCTTTTAATACTAAAGCTGTGGCATCTGTATGTTGTGGGGCCCCGGCCGGACCCATATTATATGGTCTTTACAGGGGAGGTGTTACAAATTTGACCTAGGTGGGCCCTAGTCCAACTTTGGGTCAAGTTAGCCCAAATGGGCTAACTCAAGCTCAAGCCCATTACAATTGGGCTAACCTTGACTTAAGTGACCAAATGGACTTGTGGGCTGCCATAGGATAGGGAGGAGCCAAATTTCAGGCTTGGTGACTAGGAGAGAGAAATCCACCCATGGAGGAGAGAGAAAGAGAAGGAAGAAGAAGGAAGGAGGACTTTGTGCTCCTCCTCCCCCCTCCCCAACCTCCCCATTCAATTCAGAAGAACAAGGGGGAGTGTAACAGCCATTTTGGACTGGTTAGAGCAAGCTCCACCCCTCCTACCAACCAAGCCGCCATTGTTGACCATGGCCAAAAATGGCACAAGGCATTCAGCCACCTAACTCCCCTCCTCTCCCTCTTTAAAAGCTTCACTGAGGTTCAAGGAGCATTTCCCACACTTTACCTGAAGGAGCCAAGCAATTTCCTGCATTTTTGAACAAGCTGACCACCACCGGCCACCACCATGCCAATCCGGCGATCAACACGGCTACAGCCGCCACCACAGGTCCTCCTCCACTCCTTCTTGCATGGGTAGATCATAGGGATCATTAGAACCAATGTTGGAGCTCAATTGAGCCCGATCCAAGTTTCAAAATTCATGGTTTTTCCGAGAATTTTCACCTATCGGGATCGCCGGAATAGGGCTTCCCGGCGGCCGTGCCGCCGCCTGGAGATAGCCCCGACCACCACGAAGGTGTTGGCGGAGGTGGCCGGATTGCTGGCGGCAGCGGCTGGAAATCGGCCCAGGCAGGAGAAATCCTGGCCGTCTGCTGGAGGAAGAAGACGATGGGATGCCGTCGACTTTGCGTCAAGATGCATGCGGGATTGATAATAAACTATGGGTTATAATATTAGAAACATTTCATTTCTGTCATAGCAATTGTATTTAATGTTTTTAATTTTTAAAAATACCTAGAGGCATTTTCAGAGAAAATGTTCAACACATAAATTGTATCCCTCTCAGTCTACACTCAAACAAAATTGGTTTGAACCAATTTGGGTGGCTGGTTTGACCAGGGCACTCATTTTGCTGGGGTCTATACATATGTCTAGGCAGACATTAAACAGAGTGCCCATACCTCATCCTTAGCCCAAATGAGTTGAAATTTGGGCAGGGTGTCATACTAACTAATATCTAGACCCTGCCCAAAAATGGGAATTTTTGGAGATATTTTTCTATAGTTTTGTAAATAATTTAATTTATCTAGGGTAAATTAATTTATGGGTCAAATGAAGTCCAAACTCATCCAAATTTTGGTGGGAAGTATATGAGGTCAATATAGACCTCTGGTTAAAATTTCATTAAGTTTGGAGGTGATTTGAATGGAAATCATGCAAACCCTATTTTTGCCCTAAGAAGGGCATTTTGGTCCAAAATGTAATTTTTGCTTAGAGTGTCCAATTCACCTCAACAGAGGTTCAAATTTGGAACACTGACTTTTCCTGAGCTTGTGCACCTTCCAATGAAATATGGGGAGGTTTGGAATTGATTTGCCCCAAGATCCTAGGTCAAACCCTAAGGAAGGGCTTTTGTACCTTGTGAAGGGAATGTGGCCAAAACACCTTGTATGACTATGAAATTTTGTAGGGAGGGTATTAGGGTAATTATAACACTCTGGTTAAAATCTTAGGGTGTTTTGGAAAGTTTGGGACCCATAAAATACTAACCCTAGTTTAGGGCACAAACATTGTAGGGTTGATATGGGCTAGCTAAATTCCTCAAACTAAGATGAAATTTTTGTAGATTGGTCATAAGGATATTATGAGCCTCTGGCAATTTAATTGGGAATTTTGGGACAGTAGTTATAGTACTTCATTTGTAACACAAGGGATGCCTCAATTTTAATAAATTGAACATTATGGTCCCTCTGACCCTTGGGAGGTCATGAAAGTTTGGCAGAGGAAGTTTTGAATCATTATATGCATATTTAAATTTTATGAAAATTTTTGGATACATATTTGAGGTACTTACTTCACAAGCTTGTTAAAGGAGGAAATTATTCAATAATTTAATTAAGACTATTTACTGATAAATAAATTATGAAATTTGGCCCAAATCATTTAAATGACATTAGAATCATACTGGAATTTTCTCTGAATTTTTGGAAGCAATATAGTCTTTTATATTTCTTTAAATGAATTTTCAAGGGTTAAATGAAATAGGAATTTTGGGATAAAACCTTACTGAAAAATTTAGATATTTTGGAACATGAGTAAAATCCTTATTTTAAATATCATATAAAATTAGTGGAATGATATCTTGCCTGAAAATGGTACTTCATGTTCATTATTGGAAATTTTAGTCACTAGAATAGTTAAATAAATTATTAAAGAAAAAGGAAAATTTTGGGTCTCTGGATTTAGGGCTTAAAGGTCATAATGGACCTCCATTAATTATTGTAGAAGTATTGGATGATTATTTGATGTACTCCCCATTTTGCATGGCATTTAACCTTGTGGTCTGCATTTAGAAAATTGTTGAAAGGAAATGATTTGGCATAATTGGAGTTAGCCATCTTGCTGGATTTTGTAGATGTGGATGAGTCATCCTAGAAGTTTAGGTTAAGTAGTGAGATATGAGTCGGTAGTGTTGAGTAGTGCTTGGGGTCGACGAAAGATCGTCTTCCCCCGTAGAGTGAAAGGTCAAAATCACCTTAGGTTTAGTCTACCGTAATATGAAAAAGAAATGGGTAATGGATATGGGATTAGTTACCAACCAACAAGAATAAGTGCCTTGCGAAAGGGAGCTTTGGGATTCAGCCCATCATAGCTCCTAGTGCCCTCGAGAGCCCTTCACAGGGAATACCTTGGGCAGTCCTGGGTAAAACCTAAGTCGTAAGTATAAAATCGCCACAAGAGTAAATAGTAAACTTAGGATTTCACACTCTCACACCCCAATGTCCCGGGAGATAGTTTGGGTTACTCGGGAAATAAGCCTAGTGGTTATGGTGATGGGCATGGTGGCCCGGGGAGCTTTGGCTCGGTTGTTGATTATGACGGACGGGATAGTTCGGGGAGCTTTGGCTCGGTTGTTGATTATGACAGACGGGATAGTTCGGGGAGCTTCGGCTCGGTTGTTGATTATGACGGACGGGATAGTTCGGGGAGCTTTGGCTCGATTGTTGATTATGACAGACGGGATAGTTCGGGGAGTTTTGGCTCGGTTGTTGATTATGACGGACGGGATAGTCTGGGGAGCTTCGGCTTGGTTATTGATTATGACGGACGGGATAGTCCGAAGAGCTTCGGCTCGGTTGTTGATTTATGACGGACGGGATAGTCCGGGGAGATTTGGTTCGGTTGTTGTTTGGACTCATAACTATTGCATGTGCATAGAAGGTATATGGTGGTGGGTCTTTGGTATTGGAGGGTCGATGCACCGATGCCAATACGCTGACTCGGCAAGTGTGGTTAGCACTTCGCCAACAGAAGTCCGGTGCGCCAGCCGGCAAGAGTACGCAGGAGTCCGCTTTGTGCACCAAGCGTTGAGGCATACGATAGGTCTGACCGGTAGTGCTTTACTGGTTTAGAGGTGGGCGAGGCCCAACCCACCGCTTCCGTCTGCCACTACGGAGGTATCCTGGGAGGTAACGACTCCGAAAGGGGGAACTAAAAGTCTGTGTACACAGAGTCGAGTGGGTGTGTTGCACTTGCATGTTCACGTCATAGCATAATTGTATTTCATAGCATAACCATTGCATATAACCTGACACCTAATGTATAAGCGGTATGGGACGCTCTATACATTAGGCCTTGCAAAACGACCCCTTGGCCTATAAGTTCGTGCGAGCATGCTTATAAGTCAAGGTTCTCTTTCAGTATTAAATATTTAAGCCTACTAGTAAAACCGACACCCTATCGTATAAATCGGTATGGCACTTTTTTACGATAGGAGCCCTGCAAGAGATCCCTTAGCTTATGTGTATTCGCATAAGTTAAGGTTAATTTTGTATCATTATTACCATACTTAGAACTGCTAGTCTAGTTCCGCTGCCATCTGCTATTTGACATTCTCCACCTTCATGTCCTTTCCTTTCCTTCTCCCCGCTCGGTGCTTAGGAGCCATGGGGGAAGGGGCGGAGGACGATAGGACTTAGTCTTTTAGACTAACGGTTTTCGAACCACATCATTTAGGGGACCACGGAGCCCAGTATGGAGGAGCAGCCCCGGAGGTCGGCACGCTTGGAGATCGGACAGTCTAGTACTGGAGTCCAGACAGTAGGGACTGTGAGTCCCGAATACTAGTAGTTGTATTAGTTTGCTTCCGCGATGAGTGATTTGTAGTGAGCACTTGATGTACCGGGCATAAGCCTGAGATTTTTATTATATGTACTATCTGTGGACACTCCCTTCGTGGAGCTTATTTTCTATACCTGTGATTTTTTATGGACCTGCTTTTATTCTATTGCTACAGTTGTGATCGATTTTGGCCGGCAGAATCGGCATCTTGTAGTGACGACCTTCCCGGGTGCGAAGGTATCACCGCAAGGTGGCGGTTCTGGGCCTAAGACCCCGGTGTCAAAAAGAAAAAAAAATGGGGGTCTTACACTCAGCACTTCCCGCACTCCCTCATAGAACCGATTGTCTTACACTCTTCTTCAGTGAAGGTAGACCCACATAGCATCCCAATCTGGTAAACTCATGTAAATATGTGTAAACACTACTTTCTCCCTATGTTAGACGTTGAAACTCATTTTCCATGGCTATGCACTGCAACGATGACATATCCTTTGCCAAGAACAGTCTCAAAAACTCCTCGATCGAGACCTCTATTAGTTACCTACCTACTAAGTGGTGCAGCTCCATTTCGTCCCACCAAAGCCGAGACTCTCCTTCCAACAGGAAAGTGGCCAAGGTGACTTTCTATCCCTCCTCAGTTCTTATTACCGTCAAAATTCTTTTAACTCGCGCAAGCCAGACCTCTGCCTGCATTGGGGACCCTGCCCCCATGAACGTAGGAGGACTGAAACTCATGAACTGCTTCAGTTGCCATTCCGCTACTCGTATATCTACCACAGCCTCCATAGGTTCTGGCCTCACACCAACCTGTACTGGCATCATTGCAGGCTGCGCCTACCAAGTAGGCTATGTGTGTATCATCGCAAACAACACCTCAGCAACTAAGTGCATTGTCTCTGCATAAGGAGGAGGAGGTGTGGATACCTCACTTGGTAATGCACTTTCAACAGAACGCTGGGGATCAGACTGCCCCGCACCACATCGAATCACCGATATATATAAAAGACACACTTTAGTGACTTTGCAAAAGTAACACAACTAGTAGGAATGTGTAGGTTCCTCAAGTAGGTGTATTTTTATTACTAAGTAGACATTCTTGAGTTTATATTTGTTATAACGATTCGCACTTACACATGCTCGCCACCCTTCAAAAGAATTCGACCACGAATTCACAGGAGGAAGACCAGGCAAGCTAATACCAAATTGTAACACCTCTGTCCATCACATGAAATAAAATAAAGGGTCCAGCCGAGGCCCCACACCATATTCCATAAACAGGCAACGAGATTACATGTGAATATCAAAAGACTACATGTTCCCTAACTTAGAGCATTCTAGCGGAAGCTTCAAGGGTGAAAATTTGAACTCAAGTACACATGAATGTCCACTATATATATATATATATATATATATATATATATATATATATCTTTATTATATAAAATGATATACATATCTTAAAGCACACCACACTTTCAATATTAGCCGCACAATCATTCTATAATCAAAGGCCACGAATTGACCTAGGACAAAGCCAAGGATTGTCTTTGTAAAAAACCACGGATCGTGACACCGCCATGTAATCCCGCCAAGTCTAATTCCTGCAGAAAAGCTGCAGAAAATATGTAGGCTGCATGAGGTGTCACAACCCGCATTTTCTCCGAATTTAGGAATTATCAGAGTATGAGAAAACACGTGTCATGATGCAACGTCAAGCAGGGGATAACTGCTGACGCTCAGGCAAAACCAACAACAAACTTAATGAAAGAAAATCATGTGTTTAATGATTAGAAAATCAGTTATATTTTAGAGGTCGTATCCCTCGGCTCGGTGGATCACCTAGTCCACAGTTAAAAACAATACTTATGCGCTGTGAAAAAATACATTATTCAGGTTTAGCATCCTAAGGGGTGTATAAGAGTTCCAAGAGAACCACTCATATTATGCAAGACTCTACATTTAATTTATATTATATATAAGAAAACGGTCTTTATGTGTGATTAGAAAATAGTGATTTAGTTTTATAAAACATGTTGATCATGAGCTTACTTATAAGAATAATTATAGTTTAAAAGTAACTAGCAACCTAGCATAAATCCTTCTCAGAGCAAGTAGACTATCTCCAGAAAATGGTAGCAGCATAAGTAATATATCCAGTACAAAGGTAAAAACTACCAGTGGGCGCCAACAACCTGACACGAACCCACTGGCACATATGTATGTCTGTAAGAAAGTACTGAAAACTACCTCACCAACAAGGCAAACGGATCTCCAAAGTCCAAGAGACCACCAACACCACCACTGCAAACTAGCCACCCAACTGGCTACAGCTCAGAACCTGAGGCATTCCAAAAGAAAATAGAATACCTCAGCAAGCAAGACAAGGTAAAATCTGCATGAAAGAGTCAACCAAAGGAGAAAAAGTAACTGAAAAACAGGCCGTAGAAAGAGTCACAACTGTCCAAAATAGGACGACAAGAAATGCACTACGTGCGAGGAAACATCATCAACCCAGCTCAGGAACAACATCCTGCAGGGCCTACTAGGCTACCAAGAGCCCAAAGTACTGCAATTTACCAAGGAAGAAACTTCTAACACCCTAAGCTGTGGGAGATGGTAGTAGCAAAACAACAGCATGGATCCGGGTTGGAGGCAAACTCAGTCCCCCAACCACCAATTTCCATGCCAACAAGCTCAGGGGTCTACATGATAAAGCACAAGGGACCTTCCACCCCCTTGCCCAGCCCGTACCTGGAGCAAGATAGAAGAATAAGGGTGGCCTTGGCTAGATTACACAACACCTCCCCCATGAAGAGCTTCAAACCACCACTACTATCCACATCCCACGATTCGGCCTTTAGGAAAGAAAACATGGCCAACAAGGAAACTATAAATATAATCAAGGAAACTCACTCGGGAACATAAATCGAGGAAAGAGAAACAGTGTTGAAGTTACTCAACACGGCTCGGCGTTGGGTGGAATCCACTCAGTGCCTAACTAGACCTTGGCGTTGAGTGAGTTAGCCTCAATCAGCGCCAGAACAGCCATGGCGTTAAGTGAGGTCCACTCCCTCAACACTTCCAGCAAAACCACAAAACCTAACAGCGGCATTGAGTGAGTCTACCTCCCTCAACGCCAAAACAGCTTTGGCGTTGAGTGAGGTCAACTCTCTCTACGCCAAAGTTCACCTCCGCAGGGGGACCCTAAGCCAACGCCAACAAGAGAAGGTCGGCGGGAATGCCGACTGATTCTCGCCGAATCGGCGGGAATGCAGGACGTTTCTCGCCGAATCGGCAAGAATGCAGGATGATTCTCGACGACCAGCGGGAATCCAGAATGATTCTCTCCGAATCGGCGGGAATCAAGGATGATTCTCGCCGATCGGTGGGAATCACTGACGATACACGTCGAAATCGGTGGGAATCACCTGGTGATTCCCGTCGATTTTGACTTAGACAGAAATTTTCACTTAATCACCCCACCGCTCAGCCGCAAAGAACAAACCGAACTATGGCTTTGAGTGTGTCCACCACACTCAATGCCATGTCCGGGCGGCTTTTGACTTTGAGTGTGTTCACCACACCCAACACCAAAACTCGAGAGTCTGCCACCAAGACTAGTTCTAACCAGAGCCCTACCACAACAACCTCCCTCTCTCTCTCTCTCGGCTCCACCCGCAAAAGCACCCAACTAGAACTACAAATCTGGAGTCTAAAATGGTGAACACAACTAGCACGAGGAGCAAACAGCCCAAGGAGGGGGCTCATAGGAGAATCTAAGCCCTAAAACTTAACAAGATAATAAGAGAATAAGCATGGTTTCTACCCTAGGGCTAACCGGGAAACATTCCAAAATTCAAAAGAACAACAATGGCAAGGGCAAGAATACCACTTGCCTCGATTTCCGGCGAAGCTTGTCGGCTTTCCCTCCTCTTCGTTCTGCACTAGAAGGAGCAACACCTAAAAATATACTCCCGGACATTAATGGCGGAAAAACCTCCAAAACCGAAAACCCAAATCTCAACAAAACTACACGAAAAACGAATATCTTACCGTCGAAATGAAGATCTGAGCGAGAGCAAGACAACGCCGATTTCGGAATCGAAATCCGTCCACAAACAAGCCCGGAATCACCGTCCGAAGGGGAAGCAGGCCGGCGGTTTTCTCCTCTGTTTTCCGCGAACAGCACAGGCGACGGTTCGGTCTGGACTTCGGGAAGGAGGAAGGAGAAGTGGGTCCGCCACTTCTTAACAAGGCTTTATAATAAAGGACACGCCTATTCGGCCCTAACCACTGCCTAAACTGTCGGTTCACTTAATTTAAAAGGGTTTCTAATTTGTTTTTTACTAATAACACACCCAAAACGACTCGAAAACCGAACCACCTCGGAATTCGACGAAATTCGCACCGTAGCTAAATACCCACGCTACGAACACAACGGCGAAGTAGAAATTAACTTTCAACGAACAGAACTCGAGTTATACCCAAATAAAGCCAAACACAAACATCCCCCCGAGAGGCCACACCGGGTCACCCAAAATGACTCGGCTTCCTAGGGAGATCTTGCCAACAGGCTACAAAACAGGGCACTCAGTTCTAAGGAGCTAAACCACACTCCACACATGGCACATGCCACGGAAACGCGTCATCGTAACGCCAACGAGAATAAAAATAATCGCAGAAAAATCAGGGGCGTTACAGTCACTCCCCCTAAAAGAAAGTTTCGTCCCGAAACTTTACGCACAACACTCCTACTAAAGAAGGAGAAGGAACAAATAGGAGTTACAAGAAGGAAAACATACCGATCAAATCAGCGAAACAGGTGAGGGTAAGCCCTCCTCATAGCCGACTCTAGCTCCCAAGTCGCGCTTTCCAAATCCTGATTTTTCCAAAGAACTTTAACCATCGATATGGACTTCTTTCGCAGCACACGCTCATGAGTATCCAAAATACGAACCGGCACCTCAACAAAAGAGAGGTTGGGCTCCAACTGGGGCACAACGTCCAAGAGCTGCCCACTGTTGCGCACACACTTCCGCAATTGGCTAACATGGAAAACATTATGAACACCTGGGAAGTTTGCTGGCAAATCCAACCTGTAAGCTGACACGCCAATTCGTTCCAAAATCTTAAACAGGCCCACATACCTCGGGTCCAATTTCCGATTCTTACCAAACCTCTTTACACCCACCATTGGGGAAACCTTGAGGAATACAAGGTCCCCTACAGAAAACTCCAAGGCAGACCTACGCCGATTGGCGTTCTTTTCATATCTCTCCTGGTCTATACGAAGCTTCTCCCGAATAAGCTTCACGACAACTTCCATATCCTCCAGCGCATCAGGACCCAACAACAGCCTCTCACCAGCCTCGGCCCAAAACAACAGAGTCCTACAGAGCCTTCCATACAAGGCTTTGAACGGAGCCATCTGCAAACTTTCCTGATAGTTGTTGTTGTAAGCAAATTCCATAAGTCGCAGCCGCTCATCCCACGCTCCACCGTAGTCTAAAATATAACATCGGATCATATCCTCAACAATTTGGTTCACCCGCTCCATTTGCTCATTGGTTTGTGGGTGGTACGCAGTAGAATACCTCAGATCCGTACCCAAACCCTCCTGCAGACTCTGCCAAAAATGAGAAGTAAACCGGGAGTCTCGATCAGAAATGATGCTAACCGGCACACCGTGGAGTCGGATGACTTCATTCATGTATAACTCCGCTATCTTCTTCATCGGGTAATCAATCTTATAAGGCACGAAGTGAGCACACTTCGTCAATCTATCCACTATAACCCAAACAGAATCAAATCCCCTCGGGGACTTTGGTAAACCCGTAATGAAGTCCATAGATATACTTTCCCACTTCCAAGTTGGGATCTCTAGCGGAGTCAACTTACCACCAGGCCTTCCATGATCGGCCTTCACAGGCTTGCAAGTGTGACACTCAGAAACAAATCGGTCTATATCTCCTTTCATGCCATACCACCAGTCAATTTGCCTTAAGTCACAGTACATCTTCGTAGATCCTGGATGATAGGCAATGCTGGATCCATGAGCCTCTCTGCAAACCATACCCCGAATGTCCCCAATCACGGGGATGCAAAATCTATCATGGTACTTCAAAGTTCCCGCATCATCGATGGAATAATCCGGCAACTCTCCTCTCTCAGTCCTGGAGTACAAGCGAAGAAGATCTGGGTCGTCCTTCTGGTGAAGTCTGGTCAAAGAAATCCAAGACGGCTCTGCCACTGATAAACTACTCTGCAGGCCACCGCATTCCACTGATATATCCATAAGGAGGAACTTTTCCACTAAACGGTCGGCGGAGAGATTAAAGATTTTACCCATCCTCCGACTCAGGGCGTCGGCCACCACATTGGCCTTGCCTGGGTGATACTGGATCTCTACATCATAATCGGCCACATACTCTAGCCACCGACGCTGGCGCAGATTTAAATCCTTCTGCGTGAACACGTACTTCAGGCTCTTATGGTCGGTGAAGATCTTGCACTGAGCCCCATAAAGTAGGTGTCTCCACAGCTTCAATGCATAAATAACTTCTGCGAACTCGAGGTCATGTGTAGGATAATTCTTCTCATGAGTCTTCAGTTGCCTTGGCCCATAGGCAATCACCCAACCCACCTGCATTAATACGCATCCCAGACCCACATGCGAAGCATCCACGTATATATCATAATCCATGCCCTCGGTAGGCAGGGTCAGGACAGGAGCAGTGCACAATCTCCTCTTTAACTCCAGGAAGGCTTCTTCGCACTTCTCGCTCCAAACAAAAGCCACGTTCTTCTGAGTCAGCTTAGTCAGAGGTGCAGCTACGGTAGAGAAACCCTCCGCAAACCTCCTGTAGTAGCCGGCTAACCCTAGGAAGCTCCTGATCTCTTTGGGCGTGCCCGGCCTACTCCAATCCATCACTGCTGGGAACTTTTCCGGGTCAACCGAGATCCTATCCTCATTCACCACGTGGCCCAGAAATGAGACCTGAGGCAACCAAAATTCGCACTTGCTTAACTTGGCGAATAACTTATGGTTCCTTAACTCCGATAGAACCAAGCGCAGATGCTGCTCATGCTTCTCAGCACTGCGAGAGTAAACCAACACATCATCGATGAAGACCACCACAAACTTATCTAGGAAATCCTTGAACACCCAGTTCATCATATCCATGAACGCTGATGGAGCGTTGGTCAATCCAAACGACATCACTAAGAACTCAAAATGTCCGTGCCTTGATCTAAACGCAGTACGTGGAATATCTGCATCACGGATCCTAAGCTGATGATAGCCTGAACGAAGGTCAATCTTGGAGAAGACCGTGCTACCGCGCAACTGGTCAAATAAGTCATCGATCCTCGGTAGAGGGTTCCTGTTCTTGATTGTGACCTTGTTCAGCTCCCTATAGTCGATGCAAAGCCGCATTGACCCATCTTTCTTCTTCACAAATAGAACAGGAGCACCCCAAGGCGACGAACTCTGCCTGATAAACCCTTTCGCCAACAACTCATCTAACTGAACTCGCAACTCCTCTAGCTCTTGAGGGGCCATCCGGTACGGCGCCTTAGCAATAGGACGCGTACCCGGCTCCAAATCGATCACAAACTCAACATCCCGCTCGGGAGGAAGACCAGGAAGGTCATCAGGAAAAACATCGGCGAAATCTCGTACAACTGGAATCTCCTCTAAGCGCGGTACACTAACAGCGGTCCCAACCACAGAGACCAAACAAGCAAAACAGTCCGAAAGAAAAAACTTCTGAGCACATACCGCAGAGATGACAGGAGAATCCTGGCTCAGATCCGCATACACGCTTCCTGGCTGACCGTCGTCCCTGATGAATTCCAAGCGCTTCCCTTTGCACTGAATGACTGCATCATACCTAGACAGCCAGTCCATGCCCAAAATAACATCGAAGTCCTCCAGATCAATCATTTTCAGGTCTGCCTTCGCAAGGAAGTCCCCCAACAAAACAGGGCAATCCAACATGCCCACATCTGACAACACAGATTCACCAGAGGGGAACTTAACACGATAGGTATCCCGAACTCGATCTAAAGTCAACTGATGTCGCTCTACAAAGGCTTTAGCCACGAACGAGTGGGTAGCGCCGGAGTCAAACAGAACATGCGCCCAGCGGTTCTTCACCTTAAACTTCCCTATAGGAACATATATAACTAAGGAACTACCACAACAATACTACATTTTAGCAAGACAAGAACAAAACATTCAGGCTGGAAGACAACTAACCTGAAATGACCAGATTCGAAGCTTCAGCCTCCTCAGAAGAGATCACATTCAGCTTTCCCTTTCCCTTGTCCATACGCTGAGGTGGAGGTAATGCCTGAAGGGGAACTGCTTGCAGGGCAGGCTGGACCTGAGGACACCTAGACTTGATGTGTCCCTTCTGCCCATACTAGAAACAGACCTTATCCTTGGACCAGCACTGGGCAGCATCATGCCCGGGTCGCTTGCAAACAGAATAAGAGACATCTCTCCTCGGAGTACCCTGAATCGCATAAACCTGCTCCTTCCTCTGAGCTGCTGCTCTCTTGAAACATCTCTCGACCGGGTGGCCTGACCGGCCACAGAAACTGCACACCACTTTGCTCTTCTTCCCAGGAACTGCATCCGGTACCCGGGGTTTCTTTTCCTCCACAGACTTCCTCTTATCCTTCCTACTTTGCTGTCCTCTGCTCTTCGCGGTCTCAATAGCCTCCACCTTTAGAGCAGCCTCCACTACTCCTGCGTAAGTTTCTGACCCATAAGCACTAGTCAACTACTGCACCTCACTCCTCAAACCACCGAGAAATCGCTTAACTCGATCAGCCTCAACGCTGACCAATCCAGGGGCAAAACGGCTCAACTTGCTGAATTCTATCTCATACTCACCCACCGTGAGCTACCTTTGCTTCAGATGGAGGAAGTCGTTCATGAGGCGGTCACGCTCGACCGAGGGTAAGAACTTCCTCAATAGCATCTCCTTGAACACTTCCCAAGAGCATCTGGTTACCAAGCTCTCCTTCTCTCTCAGCCACCAACTCTTAGCCAAACCTTTAAGCTGATAGGCGTCTATCATCACCCTCTGATCGTCTGCAATCCCTGAATATGAGAACATCTCCTCTATGGAGATCAGCCAGTCATCTATCACCATGAAGTCTGCCTTCCCGTCATTAGTGGGAGGGCTCAGCCTCTGAAACTGCGAGATGAAGGCCATCTCCGCTGGCACCACCACTAGAGGTCTTAAGGGTGCAGGAGGGGGAGGAACAGCAATCCCCCCTGCAGGGCCTTGCACTCCCTGAGTCTGACCCGCCACAACTGCTACCAAAGACTCGATCTGGGCTCGCACCTCCACCAACTGCCTGCTCAAGGAATCGCTACTCTGCCGCAAGCTTTCGATTACCGCATCATTCTGAGCTCCAGAAGACTCATCCTCAGACAGGGGAGTTGATCTAGTCGAAGGACGTCTCGCCATCCTAAAGTCATAGCAACACTAGTTAGATCCTAGTACAACGGCTAGACTCAACTACTAGTATAGACCATACATATATAGATATGAACTTAAAGCTGCTAAACTTGCTCTGGGAGTTTACCTTTTACAAAACTTTATGTTATGCCCTAACCTAGGATGGTTAACCACCACCATACTAATTCTTATGCCTAGATCGGGAATGCATGAATTTATATTATTATTTTGACTCGAAAACGTATGTGTGTACATATGTCATCCTGCCAGACTTTAGCTTGGCACGTTGTGCTTATGCCATGTTATGCTATGCATGATTGTGCTATGCATTCTAAAAAAGTCTTAATGCATGTTATGAGCGGCGTACACATGAAAATGTTATGCATCCCATACTACATAACATTCGCATGCAACGAACAAGAAAATGTGTTAGTCGGAGCCATGTGGTGAGGTTATGCATCCCATACTACATAACCCTCACATGTTGCCCCTATGGTGGATCCATATATGAACACATATTATGCATCCCATACTACATAATATGCCCCGTATACTTCATGTTATGCTATGAGTGTAGTGTTCGTGCTTTTGCCAAGACGTGCTGATGACATATCGGTGTGTGAATGACATGATGCTGAACTACTAAAAGCAAACAAAGGTAGGTTGCCCGACTAACTTGTCAAGCAACCTCCCTCTGATACCAACTGTCACAACCTGCATTTTCTCCGAATTTAGGAATTATCAGAGTATGAGAAAACACGTGTCATGATGCCACGTCAAGCAGGGGATAACTGCTGTCGCTCAGGCAAAACCAACAACAAACTTAATGAAAGAAAATCATGTGCTTAATGATTAGAAAATCAGTTATATTTTAGAGGTCGTATCCCTCGGCTCGGTGGATCACCTAGTCCACAGTTAAAAACTATACTTATGCGCTGCGGAAAAATACTTTATTCAGGTTTAGCATCCTAAGGGGTGTATAAGAGTTCCAAGAGAACCACTCATACTATGCAAGACTCTACATTTAATTTATATTATATATAAGAAAACGGTCTTTATGCGTGATTAGAAAATAGTGATTTAGTTTTATAAAACATGCTGATCATGAGCTTACTTATAAGAATAATTATAGTTTAAAAGTAACTAGCAACCTAGCATAAATCCTTCTCAGAGCAAGTAGACTATCTCCAAAAAATGGTAGCAGCATAAGTAATATATCCAGTACAAAGGTAAAAACTACCAGTGGGCGCCAACAACCTGACACGAACCCACTGGCACATATGTATGTCTGTAAGAAAGTACTGAAAACTACCTCACCAACAAGGCAAACGGATCTCCAAAGTCCAAGAGACCACCAACACCACCACTGCAAACTAGCCACCCAACTAGCTACAGCTCAGAACCTGAGGCATTCCAAAAGAAAATAGAATACCTCAGCAAGCAAGACAAGGTAAAATCTGCATGAAAGAGTCAACCAAAGGGGAAAAAGTAACTGAAAATAGGCCGTAGAAAGAGTCACAACTGTCCAAAATAGGATGACAAGAAATGCACTACGTGCGTGGAAACAACATCAACCCAGCTCAGGAACAACATCCTGCAGGGCCTACTAGGCTACCAAGAGCCCAAAGTGCTGCAATCTACCAAGAAAGAAACATCTAACACCCCAAGCTGTGGGAGATGGTAGTAGCAAAACAACAGCATGGATCCGGGTTGGAGGCAAACTCAGTCCCCCAACTACCAATTTCCATGCCAACAAGCTCAGGGGTCTACATGATAAAGCACAAGGGACTTTCCACCCCCTTGCCCAGCCCGTACCTGGAGTAAGATAGAAGAATAAGGGTGGCCTTGGCTAGATTACACAACACCTCCCCCATGAAGAGCTTCAAACCACCACTACTATCCACATCCCACAATTCGGCCTTTAAGAAAGAAAGCATGGCCGACAAGGAAACTACAAATATAATCAAGGAAACTCACTCGGGAACATAAATCGAGGAAAGTGAAACAGTGTTAAAGTTTCTCAATACGGCTCGGCGTTGGGTGGAATCCACTCAGTGCCTAACCAGACCTTGGCATTGAGTGAGTTAGCCTCAATCAACGCCAGAACAGCCATGGCGTTGAGTGAGGTCCACTCCCTCAACACTTCCAACAAAACCACAAAACCTAACAGCGGCGTTGAGTGAGTCTACCTCCCTCAACGCCAAAACAGCTTTGGCGTTGAGTGAGGTCAACTCTCTCTACGCCAAAGTTCACCTCCGCAGGGGGACCCTAAGCCAACGCCAACAAGAGAAGGTCGGCGGGAATGCCGACTGATTCTCGCCGAATCGGCAGGAATGCAGGACGATTCTCGCCGAATCGGCGAGAATGCAAGATGATTCTCGACGACCGGCGGGAATCCAGAATGATTTTCGCGGCGGGAATCAAGGATGATTCTCGCTGATCGGTGGGAATCACCGACGATACACGTCGAAATCGGCGGGAATCACCTGGCGATTCCCGTCGATTTTGACTTAGACGGAAATTTTCACTCAATCACCCCACCGCTCAGCCACAAAGAACAAACCGAACTATGGCTTTGAGTGTGTCCACCACACTCAACGCCAAGTCCGGGCGGCTTTTGGCTTTGAGTGTGTTCACCACACCCAACACCAAAACTCGAGAGTCTACCAAGACTAGTCTAACCAGAGCCCTACCACAACAACCTCCCTCACTCTCTCTCTCTTGGCTCCACCCGCAAAAGCACCCAACTAGAACTACAAATATGGAGTCTAAAATGGTGAACACAACTAGCACGAGGAGCAAACAGCCCAAGGAGGGGGCTCATAGGAGAATCTAAGCCCAAAAACTTAGCAAGATAATAAGAGAATAAGCATGGTTTCTACCCTAGGGCTAACCGGGAAACATTCCAAAATTCAAAAGAACAACAATGGCAAGGGCAAGAATACCACTTGCCTCGATTTCTGGCGAAGCTTGGTCGGCTTTCCCTCCTCTTCGTTCTGCACTAGAAGGAGCAACACCTAAAAATATACTCCCGGACATTAATGGCGGAAAAACCTCCAAAACTGTAAACCCAAATCTCAACAAAACTACACGAAAAACGAATATCTTACCGTCGAAATGAAGATCTGAGCGAGAGCAAGACAACGCCGCTTTCGGAATCGAAATCCGTCCACGAACAAGCCCGAAATCACCGTCCGAAGGGGAAGCAGGCCGGCGGTTTTCTCCTCTGTTTTCCGCGAACAGCACAGGCGACGGTTCGGTCTGGACTTCGGGAAGGAGGAAGGAGAAGTGGGTCCGCCACTTCTTAACAAGGCTTTATAATAAAAGGACATGCTTATTCGGCCCTAACCGCTGCCTAAACTTCCGGTTCACTTAATTTAAAAGGGTTTCTAATTTGTTTTTTTACTAATAACACACCCAAAACGACACGAAAACCGAACCACCTCGGAATTCGACGAAATTCGCACCGTAGCTAAATACCCACACTAAGAACACAATGGCGAAGTCGAAATTAACTTTCGACGAACAGAACTCGAGTTATACCCAAATAAAGCCAAACACAAACATCCCCCCCGAGAGGCCACACCGGGTCACCCAAAACGACTCGGCTTGCTAGGGAGATCTTGCCAACAGGCTACAAAATAGGGCACTCAGTTCTAAGGAGCTAAACCACACTCCACACATGGCACATGCCACGGAAACGCGTCATCGTAACGCCAACGAGAATAAAAATAATCGCAGAAAAATAGGAGGCGTTACATGAGGTGTAAAAATTATATTCAGGAAACCTACTCCCATACGGCAATAGCGGCAGAGCTCTCAATCTTGCTTAAGGTTCGCTCTCCCCATGGAGCCTTCGACGGAGAAGAAGATGAGTGTGTTCAAGATCCCGGCGACAACAGCTATCCCGTCTCCGTCTGGAATGGAATGGCGAAGTGGCCGTCGAAAAGAATATAAAGCTCATTTTTGAGTTTTCAGCCTTAGGTATGTCGCCGCATGGAGCCCTATAAAAACCCCCTTATCTTTCATATATCCTTACTATAACTGAGCTCTGACTATCCTCATCTTCCTCCCGCATGGATCCCTACAAAAACCCCTCTTATCTTTCATATATCCTTGCTATAACTAAGCCATTTATCTCTCACTGGAAAAACTGGTGTCAGCCGATTCTTTTCCATCATCCCGCAACTCCGCATCCTAGGGAATCACTGATGTCCGCTTTAACTTGATTTCGAGTCCGCACCTCTCCACTGTTCGCCTTCCTGGTGCGGCCTACTACTCTTCTCCTAAACCCTACTGTGGAATTGAGCGGGTAATCCCTTTCTCGACCATCATCGTTGTGCTCTGTCTTACCTCAATCAGGTATTGATTTCGCCACTGCCAGGTTTTCGCCGTCGAGCTTCCGTCGTTTAGCTTCCGCCATTGGAATTCCGCCGCCTATGCCCAGAAACACCTTAATCGCCGCCTTTGCTCTGCTTACAGAGGCGATATAGCATGAGTTCTAAGGTGCATTTGTTTCTTATTTTTTTCATCACTGTTATAGATCTCTTGCTTCATCATCATTGTTTTTGTAACTCTTCATCATTACTGTTATTTTAACTTAGTTCACTGTTATTGGTTTTATTTCATTTTATGTGCTTAATTATTTTTTTATGAAACACCTATTATTTGCCACTTTCATTCTTTTCCCAACTGAAAGAGATGGAAAATTAATGAGTTTAGAGATAAATATAAAGTTGATTTCTTACAAATTATGTTTATTAAGAGTGATTGATCAAGGGTGTTTACCTATGCAATTGATTATTAATCATATTCTGGTGATTTTATACAAGTTATTATCTATCCATGCCTTCTGATTTTAAGAATGAATTTTATTCTGGTGATTATTAAGGGTGTTTATTAAGGGCAATTGATTAAGTATATTTTCATGTGATTTATTAAGGCTGTCTTTGTGATTTATTATAAGCTCATACTATCTTCCTTTGCCCAAGACATCAAGATGGGTTTTATAATTTAATGTGTTTTTTTATTGTAGGTTTATGTCTTCCTCCATCCTTTGCTCCAATGATCTTGCTGAACAGAAGTAAAACGATGCACACAAACTGTTTGTTCTTTTGCCAATGTGAGGTATTTATAAGTTAACAAGTTGGACTACACTGACTTACACGACAATTGCTAGATTTAATGATTATTAACTGTCTCAAAAAATGTACGCTTATAATGACACCCATTTTTGAATTTTGTTTTCTTTCATTTTCGTATTTTACTACATGTTTCCTTTTGCTTTTGTTTTTGTTTTAATAAATGCTACATGCTCATTTGTATACTAATTATAATATTTTAAGTGCCTATTTGCCCCGAGACTTTAACATTTTAGACTACTGAAGGAGATAACCTAATGTATTTTAAAAATTATTGTTTATTACATAAAATTTGTTAATTGCATCGCATATGACTAACCTGTAGAAACTGTACATATTACCGTCTTCAAAAATTAATGATATGACAACTATAAGCATACAGAAAGAGACATACCTAAGTCCTATTAATTGATTAATTTAAGCATTCAAGATTCAAGAATGAAGAACCTAAGAGGTATAGCTAAGTGATAGAGGGTTCCATAACCCCACAGAATGTATGTCCCCATCAAATATCCCCGCCCCCGCCTAATGCCGCCGTCCATGCCAAATGCCGCAATCTATGCTGAATGTTGCATAAATAGGCTTGCGGACGAATGTCAATGCCGAATGTTTGCAAGTGAAGCCCGCATATTTGCAGGCGCAGCCCGCAATGCTGCATCGAGAATGAGGACTCTTGACGAATGTCATCGCCCTCGAACAATGTCGCCTCCCCGAACTGTGTCTCCACCCTGAAAAGTGTCGCTGCCTCGAATAGTGTTGCCGCTACATCGAGAATGGACACTCCCGACGAATTTCGCTGCCCCTGAATAATGTCGCCGCTCCCGAACAATGTCACCTCCCTCGAATAATGTCGCTGCCCCCGAATAATGTCGCTGCCCACGGACAATGTCGATGCCCACGAACAATGTCGACACCCACGAACAATGTCACCACTATGAACAATATTGTTGTTCACGACCAATGTTGTCACCCGCGACAAATGTAAACCCCACGACCAATATTTCCGCCCACGACACATGTTGCCGCTCATGACAAATTTCGTTACCAAGCGGGCGAAGCCCGCAGTAACGCATCGAGAATGGGCGAAGCCCGTTCGAAGATGCTAGTATATATATATATATATATATATATATATATATATATATATATATATATATTTATATCAGGAATTTTTTACAGAAATACAACTATTTCCTTTACACAAGGTGTTTTCATACATCAGCACGTAGGCCAGCCACACATGAAATAGTAAAAGTTTGCCTTTGCTTTGCCTTTGAGGACCGGGATAGCAACAAGGGTTACAATCCGCTATTTCTTGCTCGACTCTCCAGCACCTACACATGGACAATCGACCATAAGTGCGGCAAATAAGGCAACGATCAGCATTCAGCTGACCAATTTATAACGACCCTACCCCTTTCCTGGGGCAAAAGTATTCCTTCCTTGCAGGCATAGCATTTATCACAAGCAGATATATCACAAGAATGTGCACTCACACACAGTTCAATATATCACAAATGTCGGCCTTAACTGCTGATGCTCTGTGTACTCAGGGCACATTATCGGTGTGCTAGTTTCCCGGATTACACCACCGTTCAGAAGTTCAAGACTTAATGGTAAACTTTAAGCATTTATAGTCTTTATGGACACCGTCCTGAGACTTTAGTCTTGAAGGCGTAAAGCCTATGACTCTCATTATGCAATCCTAATGAATGCCAATAATCTAGGCACTTGAGTTAGACAACCATAACGCGGATACAGTTCAGCCATTGCACATTGCTCAAATCGTCAATTCAAAGTCTAGACTGACGCGGGTCAGCTTCCCCTTGTCCATTCGGCACACTGGCTTTCAAGAGCTCATAGCTCATAATAGCCACATAGTCTCCGAGAGACTGGCCACACAATCAAAAGGTTACATAATCAAGAGCCACTACTGGAACATCAATCCAGAAAACAAACCTGCAGCATCTTATAGTGCACGAAACATAACACATAGCACAAATATCTCACCAAGACCAATCATCGTCGGCGTTACCCACTGTCGCCCAGTGATATCAAACAATTATGCAAACTATTATATTTTCTGGGTATTTTCCTAGAGTGTGTCTCCAGTACTTCCTACTACTCCCTTTCACAGGCATAACCCATCAGACTCCATAAATGCCCCGTTTATTCTCAGAGTCTTCTCCGGCATGCAAAATAAAACATCACCAATCAATACCAACCTGTCTGGATGGGCTTCACACAGCATGCCTATTCCGTTCTACACATTTTTCGGATCTATATGCAAGACTAACCGGGAATTTCATGAATCGACCTAAAGGAATTCCCTTCACTTTTCCACCTTTTGGTGGGGGATTCCATTCATATTCCAAAAGAAGGACTTCACTTGTCCAAGCAAGAAGATCGTTTCCCTATTAATCCATTTCAGAGCCATGAACGAGCTTTTCTGTCTGGTTGGAAAGGAGCACCTCACTTTACTCTTCACATATCTTACTTCGACTCTTGAATTTGACCACAAGATCTCCTTAGTAATGCTTAGCCTCAGCTTTCTTGCTCTCAAGAACCTCGGGAACTAAGAGAAAGAACAATGGGAATTCATTCTCTTTAACAGCTTATATCTGGAGGCTACCGCCGCGCGGTATCTACTACCGCCACATGGTATCATAGGCGGTTTCCTCTTGGGCCAATCGACATCGCGTTGTCACTCCAAAGTAGCCTCCACCTTACTATCATGTGGCAGCTACCACTTCGCGTCGAGTTACCGCCAAGCGGTACTTTAACTTGAGTCATCTCCACGTGTTAGGTCACTACATCCGCACGGTTGTCACTCAACACTTCGCCGATAGCATTTAGAGCGTTGAGTTCTATCATCACGTGAAAGCATACGACCGCCCAGTGGTAGTCACTCAATGCTTAAAAGCGATGAGTGGTAGCGCCACGAGCTAGATTACTACCGCCACGCTTTAGATTCCTGAGCCCTCAGACGATTTAATTTAAAGTCTAATGCCGACGTAAACCCTGCCATCACACATTAACGACCAGTTCTTCCTTTTCTACGATTTTTGGGTTGTTACATCTATGAAGTGTCTATAGTAGCTGGCAAGCCCAAGAAAACTCTTGACTTCCACTATAGTAGTCAAAATAGGCCACTCCCGTATCACAACTATCTTCACCGGATCCACTTTGATGCCCTCTCCTCTAACTATGTGACCAAGTAATGCCACTGAAGACAATAGAAACTCACATTTTGAGAACTTGGCATAAAACTGATCCTTTCTCAGGGTCTCCAAAACAATCCGTAAATGATTCACATGGTCTTCCACCGACTGAGAGTTTACCAGGATATCTGAAAGTTAAGGGTTGTTACTCACCTAGAGGGGGTGAATAGGTGATTTACTAAGTTTATTGAATCTTGTTGTTTTCTTTTCAATTAGCCCAAAAGAATAGTAAAGCATACAGACAAGCCACAACACACAAGGATTTATAGTGGTTCTCCAAAAATGGGTACATCCACTTTCCCCCTTCACCTACCAAACTTATCCAACCTTTCCTCTGATCCTCGGATCATACCACTCAGGAACACTGGTTCTCTACCTCAGACCTTTCCCTAGGTCCTACAGCTCAAGCTACACAAGAGCCCAACACATTAAGGCACAAACTCTTACAACTCAGGCTATAATACAAGACTTACAACTCAGGAAATAATACAAGCCCTATAACTCAAGATATAACATAAGCCCTACCTCAATCTACACACATAGAGATTTACAGTCAGATCATAGATCATATAGCTCATATTCACAAGGAATTCTATATAGATAATATAATATAGGTTTTGACTCAACACATTAAAGATTGAGTCTTCTACTAGAAGCCCTAATAATAGGCTTCCTCTTCTTTATCTTGATCAACACTTGAAATATCTCCTTTGAAATAGCTTACTTGATCAAGAAAAACTTGTAGCAGAGAAGGGTCCTTCACAAAAGATGTTGTTCAATAAAATCAAGAAGGAACTTTTCTCTGAATGATGCAGCAGTGGTTGAAGATGAAAATACTTGAATACTTGATCACTGTTATCATAGAAGACTTGAAAAAATTTCAAAGGCTAGCACTCAGTTAAAAAACAAAAAATATATTCTTGAAATCACTAAGTGCTTCTTTTATACTTGACTTGGCTGCTAGAGAAAAAATAGATGTTAAGTTGAATTCTCTAATACCTAGATTGATTTTACTTTGGTAAATTATGTATTAGGAAAGTCGAATGGCTCAAATATAATTATGTATAAGGAATACTTTCAGAATAAACTAATTCTTGGAAAATTCTCTTTTACACAGCTAGCCGACACTTTAGTAAAAATCCTCCTTTGATATAAACAAAGGCTGTCAAAATCTGATTAAAGAAAGATTTTGGAATAAAGAATTATTCTCTGATAAATAAGAATATTTCTTCCTGCTAGCCGACCCTTGAAGAATGCAGCAAATCCCGCTTTTTATTCTGATTTGAATATTCTGTATAATATATGTGCCTATATTCAAGGATATAGTTGTGGTGCCACGTTTCAGGCCGGGAGAAATTGGTCTATGTGACCATGACATGTTGTCATAGACTAAGTTTAACAGTACTCATGAAATTTACATGGATAGCCCATAAACCTTATAAGACTTATGTAAGAAAAGTCTCGGCACTTAGCCATTTCAGCCTGTTCAAAAGCTTCTATCAGTTTGCAGTCGATCCAGTCAATTTCTATCTCTAATGCAGTCGAACTCTTGTAGTCGATAAAGTCGATATTTTACCTAGTAATAAATTTGATGCCTTCAATCCAGTCGAACTTTTGCACTCAATGCAGTCGAACTTTTACTTAGTCATAAATTCAATGCCTTCGATACAGTCAAACTTTTGCACTCGATGCAGACAAAATTTTACATAGTCATAAATTTGATGCCTTCAATCCATTCAAACTTTTCACTCCATGCAGTCGAAGTTTTTATCCTATGAACCCGATTAATTACGAAGTTAATTTTATGATCTTGCCATTAATTTCTTCTGCCCTTAGTTACTTTTTCTAATGATAGTGACATGTCTAATATATAATTAGTCCAGAGGCCAACATGAATTCTTCTACTTGATGGATTATAAGTGCAAAATCATGTTTGGGTGACCAAGTGTCTAATCATACATTAGTCATGCACTTTAGTTATACCTGTCACACCAAAACTAGAGAGAACATCAAATACAAGATGTTTATTGTCATTTTAAGGCCTTCTTCCAATCAGGAATCATGAGGACAATATTCCAAACAATCTCCCCCTATTTGAAGAAGTCAAAACCTTATATGATAATAACCATACAAATAATAAAACACATAAAGACAAATTATAGATAGAGAGGTGAATAATTTCATATTATAAATCGTGAAATAAACAGGATTACAAAATGTTATTTAAGGCAAAATCTCTCACAGTTATCCTAGAGTTCTTAGTCTTATCCTAGAAGTCTTCTCCTTCTTCTTTCCTCTTCTTCCTTTCAAAATATCCTATGGGCTTAGGTATATATCTAGGAGGAGGAGTAGGTCCATGTGGGTTGTTCTTTTTGTGAATTCTTCTCCTGATCTCCTAATCTTCATGTTTCTTTCATTCCACATAATTGTAATATCTTGAAATATTTTTACCATACTTTCGAAAGTTGTTCCAGGTATACAAGATGATAATATCTGAAATGGGGATCCAGTTCTCATACCCAGGCATGTTCTGAATTTCTATTCTCCGACTCTGTCTTGCTTCTATTCTCTCCTCGTGAAGTTGATAAGCCATCCTCTTCCTTAAAAAAGACTCACCTTGCTCTGTAGGGGGAGGTGTAGGCTCATACTCTCCTCCCCAGGCTTCTTCATAGTCCTCTAGGGGAAGATTGTCATCTTCAGCAGCAGGGTTAGCCTCAGGGAAGGGAGGTTGAGGAGAAAATTCAAGTGGATTCATACCCAAGGCAATCCTGATGGCGTTTGTTTTCCAAATAGCATGTTAGGCAAAATGGTAGGTCATATTTCTCTCCCCGTTTCTGAGTTCTTCAAATGTTCTTGTGAAGATTGTTTCTTGGGTTTCACCAACTCTCTCCTTTGGCAAATCTACACCAGCTACTATAGTGTTTTTGGTTTATAAAAGATGATCATCTAATAGCTGGTTGCAGGAATCCATTCTCTCAAAAATGGTTGTCTTGTTCTAAGTCAATCTAGAATGTGTGGCCTGGAAGGCCTGTTTTAGATTTTCTGTAGTGGCATTATGATTGTCTATAACTACTTGAATGCCCTGATTAGTCATCTCATTTTGGACTGCAGTTGTAACATCCAATTTCCAACTAGAACCCTGGAAGTGGTTTTGTCATAACAGAACCCTAGAAAACCAAGGAATTTAGGTTTATCGACCAAGATTTCGAGTCAAGGGGTGGTCACACCCGTGACCGACCTGTCATGCCCGTGACCTAGGGAGTGACCCCTTCGACGATCGTCGACCTCAAAAAGACGATCGGCAAGCTCAGAAATGTCAACATGGGCCTGACACGCCCGTGACCTTGGAATGGCGTTGAGTGAGCTAAGCTCACTCAACGCCATAGTCTGGATGGCGTTGAGTGAGCTTAGCTCACTCAAAGCCATAAGCTAGACGGCATTGAGTGCACAGACTGCACTCAACGCCATTTGGTGTCATCTGGGTGGCGTTGATTGAGCTGAGCTCACTCAATGCCGTAGACTGGATGGCGTTGAGTGAGCTTAGCTCACTCAATGCCATAATCTGTCAGGCAGGATGGCGTTGAGTGCGTTGAGTGCACTCTACGCCATAAGTTGAACGGCGTTGAGTGCACTGACCACACTCAATGCCATTTGGTGTTGTCTGGATGGCGTTGAGTGAGCAGAGCTCACTCAACGCCATAATCTGGACGGCGTTGAGTGAGCTAAGCTCACTCAACGCCATCATTTAAAAAGGGCATATTCTGGTTGGCGTTGAGTGAGCAGAGCTCACTCAATGCCATAATCAGGATAGCATTGAGTAAGCTGAGCTCACTCAACGCCATGGTCTGGGAGGCCATTTTGGATGGCATTGAGTGAGCAGAGCTCACTCAATGTCATATCTGGGATGGCGTTGAGTGAGTAGAGCTCACTAAATGTCATAGCTTGGATGGCGTTGAGTGAGCTGAGCTCTCTCAATGCCATTATACTTAGAATTTTTTCTGGCAGGAGTTTTGGGCTGGGTGCTGGTTCAGCTGAACCGGGCCGGTCTAGGAGTGGGCCGTTTTCTTTTAATAAGACACAATTAAGTCTTATTTTAAAGAAGGTTGACCGGTCAAGTGAAGCTGTGCAACGTGGACTGTCGGTTTTGCAAAAGGGGCAGTTACGGCCATGGCCGAGCCCGACCTTCATAGCTAGTAATGACACTTGACGCCTTGGCAGCCCTTCCCCTCCCATTTTACGGTTGGATTCAAATCCTCTAGGGAAGAGGAGGAGTTTCCAGCCATTAGCTAGCTGTCACAGAGCCATTTCATCCCCCCTCCACCATGGCCGACCCAAGCTTTAATGGACCAATAATGGCCATTGAAGCTTTGGTCGTTCCCCCTCCTTGTCCAAGCTTTTAAACACCCTCAGAGGCCCAAGAGGAGGTTTTCCCAGCTTTTACCTTAAATTTTCGATCCTCCCACTGTGCTATTGAGAATTCTGGCGACGCCCCCACCGCAACAATGGCATCCCGACGGTCTGCACGCCTCCAGCACGCGAACAAGGTCCTCCCCTCCTCTCTCTCTACGGGTAGATCTTAGCTTTCTTTAGGATTAAGACTCGGGATCAATTGAGCCCAATCGGAAGAGCTCTTTTTTCCCGTTTTCCCGCAAAAAGCTAGTTACGGGCTCGCAGGAAAATAAAAGACTCTCCGGCAGCCGCACCGCCGCCCCGCGATGGCCACCACCTCAACGGAGGTGGTGGCGGCGGTGGCCGGCTAGGGAGGAGGCTGGATAGCCGGCAGCTGTGCTTGGAGGTAGCTCCAGGTCGGGCAAATCATGGCCTTTGGCTGGAGGAAGAAGACAATGATAGGGCCCTTAGATCTTACTTCAAGATCTGTGCAATTTAATTAGCTTTTATTTTATAAACATTTTTCTGTATTGATATAACAGCCATCTTAGATAAATTAGGAAAAATACTTATGGGCTTTTTATGAAGAAATGACCAACATGAAATTTGTAGCCCTATGGGTCGACTATATTTTAAAATTTATTTGGGTCAATTTGGTCAACTGGTTTGACCAGGGCACCTCTTTTGGTGGGATCTAGACCTAGAGCTTGGCAGAGACCAAAAGGTGTGCCCACCCTTCATCCCTTTACCAAATGATCTGAAATTTTGGCAGGGAGCCTAACCTAGCTATACCTAGGGCCTGTCCAAAAATGGGAATTTTTGGAGAATTGTTTCTAAAGATTTTAGAAAAATTTTATAATCTTAGGAAAAATTTTTTGATTGACTTCCACACCATCCCAAATCTTGGTGAGTGGTCCCTGGGTTTATCATAAGGTTCTGTATAATTTTTCATATCATTTTGAGATGTTTTAGGTTGGTAATGGACAAACCTAAGCTATGCCCTATTAAGGGGTTTTAGGTCAAAAGTGCACTTTGAGATTTGAGTGGTCAGATCACCTCAACAGAGGTTGAGATTTTTACCACTGACTAGGGATGCCCTCTAGCACCCCCTCATGGATTTTGACATGGATTGGGGTAGATTTTCCCTAGGATCCAAGGCCAAACCCTAAGGATGGCTCTTGGTGGGTTGTGAAGGTAATGGGGTCAAATGACCTTGGACTGATTTGAAATTTGGTGGAGAGGACCATAGGGCCATTATAGTTCTCCGGACAAAACCTTAGGGGATTTGGAGATAGTTAGGCCACCTAAAATCCTAACCCTAGTTTAGGGCACCAATCTTAATTTAAACTATTATGCTAACAATTGAACTACAAATCAAATAAAATTTGGGCAGGGTGATTTTCTGGTCTAAATGGCCATAATAAAAAAAATTTGAGACTTTTGGGTTATTTTATACAGTACTTCATTCACAACTCTAGTTGTGCCCTAGATATATATTTTGATGATTCTGGAATTTTTGTTCACTGGAAAGTTATGAAATCTTGGATTAGGGCATTTTATAGCATGTTATACTTTCTGTATTTTCATGGAAGTTTTATCTGATTATTTTGGGTACTTGCTTCATTAACTTAAAATTTGGGATATGTAGTCAAAAATACAAATAATGCCCAATTATTATTTTGAAAATTATTACATTTTGTCAGTGGGTGTTTCAATATTAGAGAAAAATCATGGGACTTGGTTTCTGATAGTTTTAGGTCACCATAAAGCTTCTGTAATTTTCTTGTGATTTTTGGGTGCATATTTACAGTACTTGCTTCATAATATAGTAGAAGTAGCCTAAAATAGTAAACAAGGAAATATAAGCCTAAACACCTCTTAAATTTCTCAAAATTTGGAATTAGTGCTTTAATTCCTCATAGGATTTTTACTGATTTTATGATGATTTATTGTTGGCTCATTAGTGCACTTCATGTTCATACTAGAGCATTTGGAGGGTTGGAATAAATAAATTAAATGCCTGATAAATAGGAAAAATTTGGAAATCTTGGACTTAGCTATATTGTGTCATGATAGACCTCCAGTAAATATTATAGGAGATTTGGAAGATAATTTGGAGTACCTCCCCTTATATACCTCATGTATCTTAGGATGATCTGCATATAGCAAAACCACAAAAACTGAACTAGAGTTAATAATGAACTGAAGGAGATCGAATTTTGGTAGTTTGTTGGTTTGGATAGGGCAAGATAAGATAAGTTCATTATTGGAAGTCAGGATAAGTAGAGTGTTAGATTGGCTAGTGTTAAGTGGTGTTCGGGAACGACGAAAGATCGTCCACCCGGGTAGGAGAGGAAGAGGCTTAATTCTCTAGAGCTAGGTCTAAAGTAATTTAAAAGGGATCGGGTAACGGGTATCAACCAATAACAATAAGTGCCTTGTGAAAGTGAACGGTGGGCTTCAGCTACCATCATAGTTCCTAGTGCCCTTTGAGAGCCCTTCATGGGGAATACCGGGGGCAGTCCTGGGCCAACGTAAACAGAAGGAAAAATAAATTAAAAGATCAACTAGAATAATTAGGGTTGCACTTTCACACACCCCAATGGATAGGGAGGTAGAATAAGGTGTTTTGGTTGTCATTCAGACGATAGCTCTGAAGGTAGATGCACGGACGGGACAGTTCGGGGAGCCGAGGGCTCGAGGGTTTGAGTACAGAATAAGGTGGTGGGTCTTCGGTATTTGATTGTCATTCACACCGACATCGATACGTTAACTCGGCAGTATGAGACACTTAGCCAAAGAAAGTCTGGCGGATATAGCCAGCACAAGTACGCGGATACTCTAGGTTGTGTTCTTCTAGGGGCGTACGGAAGGGCTAGGCCCGGTAGTGTGGATACCCACCTAGGAGTGGGGGTCTGACCCACTATCTCCATTTGCCAATACGGAGGTTCCTGGGAGTGAAGCTAGCTTCCCGAACAGGGGGAACTAAAGGTCTGTGCGCATAGAGTCGGGTGCGTGAGTTGCACTTGCATGAATCATGGCATAGCATATCACTACACTCATATTTGCATACAACCGACACCCCAACGTATAAATCGGTATGGGACTTTTTATACGATGGGAGCCTTGCAGAAGACCCCTTAACTTATAAGTTTGTATGGGAATTCATATAAGTTAAGGTTACTTACTTATTTACTTACTTGCTTTCTATTTGTCTTCTTATATATTTGCTACTTACTGCATGTCTACTTTATTACTTACTATCGTAAAATTGCTAGATGTACTTTATTCTAGATAGTTGTTTATACACCATGATTGTTGTTAGATTAGCTCCTTTGTCATCTGCTTGATTACTCTCCACCTTTGTAGCTTCCCTTTCCTTCTCTCTACTCGGTGCTTAGGAGCCATGGGGGGAGGGGTAGGAGATGATAGGGCTTAGTCTTTATGACTAATGGTTTTCGAACCACAACATTACAGGAGCTCCGGATGGGAGACAGGGACCAGCAGTCCAGGGACCAGCACCAGCGGAGTACGGTGCGCATGGATGTGGGTCAGTCTAGCACCCGTGCACCTGCGACCAGCTCCGTGAGTGATTAGTATTTTATAGCTTCCGCGATGAGTGATTTGAAGTGAGGACTCTGATGTACCGGGCTCGAGCCCATTTATCTATATTTCATCTGAACTGTATCTTTGCAGTACTTCTATTTTCTATTATTATCTATTGATGGACTGGTTGTGATTTCTATTCATACATGTTTCTATGGACTTGTTTACATTTTATGTATACTTACTTCTCTCTCTTTGTGATCGAAAAGGGCCGGCAGAATTGGCGTTTCGTAGTGGCGACCTTCCCATGAGTCGGTGCCACCGCGAAGCTGCAATTCTGGGCTAAGACCCCGGTGTTCAAAAAAGAAAAAAAGGGGGGTCTTACAACAGTATAGTCCACTGCTTTAGTAGCCTTCATGAAGAATTAAAAGTTTTTAGTGTATAGGAATTGCATCTCCCTTTCAACTTTTGAAATCCTAGTATTCACTTCAATCCTCAACCCTTGGACTGTATTCTCAAAAAATTATTCAATACTCCTCCTTTGAGTATCCATCATTATTTGTAGTTGTACTAGAAGAGAGCTAGATTCTTCAACAAGACTTGTGGTTGGAACTACTGTTTGAGTCTCAGCTTGAGTGGCTTGTTGGTTGACCATTTAAGGACCTTCATAGTCCTCATATAGATAGTCAGGAGTAGACTTCTTTGAGGTACTTAGGTCTATTTCTGGTTCCTGAAGCACACTCTTTCCTTTCCAAACTACTATCTAAGGGCCAGTAGGATGGAATTCTTCAGATTGTTCTTCAGCAGCAGTATATTCTTTTATTGTGTCAGCCATTGTTGTTTTGACATCCTCTTTAACTAAGTTTAGGGCTACTTCTCCTTAGGCAGTGTCATATAGACTTGACTCCCCCTGAGCTTCTTCAGGTATTACAATAACTTCAATCTCTTGGGCAGAGTCCTCAGGTATAGGCTCCCCCTCAACTATATATTATCTCTGTAAAGAAGGTAGACTTTCTTCTGCTCCCTTTTCAATATAGAAGAGGGAAATTTCCACCACGTCAATGGCTGTGAACTGAGGATTAAGGTCTTCAAGAAATTGTTCTAGAACATCCCCTACCATGGTCCCTTTAGGACTAGTCACACCCCTTGATTTCTCCACAGGGGTTGTGCTCTCCAGGTCTTCAGGAATAAATGTTTCATGGAGATCAAGGTGATGATCCCCTATATTCTGCCCCTCAATATGTGTGCATGGAGGTTTGGTGAGAGTTGTCATCAAGATAGGCTTTCATCGGCCTTCTTCTCTTGGCAACCACTTGCCCCGTGGGGCTTAAAGCAGCCCTTTTCTTATCTTTCTTCTTCTCCTCTCCTTGGGAGTGCTTGGAGATTTCTCCTCCTTTCTCTGATTTGGGAAAAGCTTTATTCCATCTGTCAAGATTCTTGTAGTCCATCATTTTAAGATAATAATGGGAGACTTCTAGAACTTTTGTCAACCTATCTCCTAGGCTTTTGTGTAGATATAGAGATATAATCCTTCCCAAGTTGGGGGGTAGTCATGCACTCCTTCAGTCTTCTTGGAATGAATTTACTCTAATCAGTCCTCCTGGTTAGTATGACAGCAGTCATAACCTTGAACATGTCTCTTGATATCCAATCGTGTGATCAAGGTTTACATAACAGAGCTTGACTAATTATATCTGCCAGTAGTTTTCCTTAAGAATTCATGTCATTTTTCTCCAAGGACCTATATATTTTTCTAGAATACCCATATCAAGTTAGGGTATCTGTTATGTCTTCTTTGGTGATGTCTTCCTCTTCTTCACCCTCTTGAAGGGTAGGCAGATCCAAGTGACGGATTAAGCTTCTCTCCATAACCCGTAATCCATGATTGAGCACTGAAGTTCTAATTTTTGTTCCTGAACTACTAACTTCTGCATTTTGGAAGAACTCTTTAACGGCTGACGGAATAATTTTGGTAGGTTCAGAGAGAATTACCTCTACCATGGTCGCATCTATGAGAAAGATGACTTCATATATGCCTTAAGAGCAGGTTCTAAAACTACCCCTAACGACTTCACTACCAGTGTTGATTCTCTCTGGTGCGCTCTCCTTCAATGCAATTCACAAAACTAGGGTTTGAGAAAACTGGGAAATTTTCTATCTAGATAGGAGCGAGAGTGTGAGAACAAGGGTAACGATGTTTGGGATTTTTATGTCTTATTTAACCTATTATTTCCCGCTATTTTTTATTTAATAATATAAAAAGGAATAACAAACGGCGCGTACCTATTAAGGAATAGGATATAGGAAAATATTGTCCCGATTGCCTTTTAATAAGGATTTGAAATGGTGCACTGATTTTCCTCATGTTACTAATCCTTCCTTTTGAATGAGATCGGGTCTTTATGTCATGTATCTTGATTAGTATTCAAGAACTACTTGCAGACCAACCAGTAATAAATGTCACAAGAAAAAATGTTTATTTACAGCCCACTAAGAGGAGATATGAAGTTCCTCATCTAGTGAATAGGCTAGACATGTTTATTCAAGGATTAACATGCCTAGTTCAATCTTGAAATGATTGAACTTCTCTTCATCTAGAGGCTTGGTAAAGATGTCTACTACTTGCTTGTTAGTTGGGACAAACTTAAGGCAAATATCCTCTTTTTCCATATGCTCTCTAATGAAGTGATACCTTATCTCAATGTGCATTGTCCTGCTGTGTGATACAGGATTTTTAGCAATTGAGATTGCACTATAGGAGTCACAAAATAAAGGTGTTGTACTTAGTTGGATGTTATAATATTGAATTTGATGTTGTATCCATAACAACTAGGCTCGACAACTTATAGCTGAGATGTATTCAAACTCTACTGTGGAAATTGTCACACTTGTCTGCTTCTTACTGCTCCAGGAAATAAGTCTCCTTCCAAGGAACTGGCATGTTCCTGAAGTGCTCTTCCTATCTTCCTTGCATCCTACAAAGTCTGTATTTGAGAACCCTGTTAGTTTAAATTCATTACTCCTATGGTACCATAAGCCAAGATTGAGTGTACCCTTAAGGTATCTTAAAATCCTCTTGACAAAGGAGTGGTGAGATTCCTTAGGGTTCACTTGGTACCTAGCACAAACATATATGGAGAACATGATGTCTAGTCTGCTAGTAGTAAGGTAGAGCAGGGATCTAATCATACATCTATACATGGTTTCATTAACAGGTTTCAACTTTTCATCCTTGTCTAGGGATATGTTGGATCCCATTGGTTTCCTCATGGAGGTTAAACTCTCCATTCCAAACTTCTTTAGAAGCTCTTTTATAAACTTGGTCTGTGAGATGAAAATTCCATCTTCAGATTGCTTCACATGGAGCCCTAGGAAATATTTCAGTTCTCCCATACTACTCATTTCAAATTTCCCTTGCATAAGTTTGGCAAACTTTTTGTAAAGGTTATCATCTGTAGATCCAAAGATAATGTTATCAACATAGATTTGCACTAGTAAAATCTTTCCTTTTATTTCCCTTAGGAATAATGTATTGTCTATCTTCCCCCTTGAAAATTTGTTTTCAATGAGGAAATTGGACAAAGTCTCATACCAAGCTCTAGGTGCTTGCTTGAGACCTTATAGTGCCTCTCTTAAATAGAAAACATGAGTTGGATAAGTTGGGTTAATAAAACCTGGAGGTTGTTTTACATATACTTCCTCTTTTAGATCTCCATTAAGGAAGGCAGACTTCACATCCATTTGATATACCTTGAATCCTTTGTGAGCTACATATACTAGAAATAGCCTTATGGCTTCCAATCTTGACACTAGTGCAAAGGTCTGATCAAATTCTATTCCTTCTTTTTGTCTGTATCCTTTTGTAACCAGCCTCTCTTTATTCTTGACAATAACTCCTTGCTCATCCAGCTTGTTTCTTAACACCCACTTTGTCCCCCATTGTGGTTGAGAGGTCTGGGGACTAGCTTCCAGACCTTACTTCTCTTGAATTACTCAAGTTCTTCTTGCATAGACAAGATCTAGGATGGATCTATGTTGGCCCCCTCAAACTTCTTTGGCTCTACTTAAGAGAGAAAACTCAGATAGAGCACTTCATTCATAACTTTTCTTCTAGTTTGTATTTCTTGATTCTGATCTCCAATGATTTGAGTTTGAGGATGATCCTTTAGATGTCTTATAGCAGCTGGAATTACTTCTGTATTGTCTAGTTCAACTAGTTCAGGTTGACCTATAGGTAGCTTTATCTTTTCAGCTGCTTCATTTTCTTCTTCATTGAGGTAGTTTCCATTTGGGACCAATTCACTCAAGGAATATTGCTCACCTTCCTTCCTTGGTTCATTGATGTTTGCAAGCTAAAGTCTTTTCTCTATACCTACAACACTAGGAGAAATAGACCAGCCCATTTGAATCAGGCTTGTCTCATTAAATACCACATGAATGGACTCTTCTACAACTCTGGTCTTTTTGTTAAATATTCTATAGGCTCTACTGTGATATAAATAACTAACAAAAATTCTTTCATAAAATTTCTCAGCAAACTTGGTCAAAAAATTCTACCCATTGTTTAATACATAGCACTTCCAAAGATTTTGAAGTAGCCTAGTGTTGATTTTCTGTGCTTTACAAGATCATATGGGGTCTTATTGTAAAACTTGTTGATTAGTGCCCTGTTCTGAACATGACATGTTATGTTGACAGCTTCAGCCCAGAAATATTCTGGGAGTGACAAGTAACTCAGCATGGGTTCTACATGCTTCAATTTAGGGTTCTATTTCTTCTCTCTGTAACTCCATTTTGTTGTGGAGTCCTAGGAGAGGAAAACTCTTGAAAGATACCTAGTTTTTTACCGAATTTTATCGTTGCAATATATTGAAATTTTGTCCCATGATCACTCCTAATCTTTGCTACAATGCTTCTTATTTTATTCTGAATTTGCTTGACAAAATTAGAGAAGATTTCTAGGGTATCTGACTTTTGTTTGAGAAAGAACACCCAAGTGAACCCTGAGTAATCATCAATAATCACTATGGTATAGACCTTTACCCCTAAGTTGTAAAGTGGAATATGACCAAACAAGTCCATGTGTAATAAGTATAAACACCTTATGGAGTCCTTAACCCTGATGGGATTGAATGTTCCCCTTGTTTGCTTTCCCTTTTGGCATGCCTGACAAGAACTTTCTCATACACACTTCCACTATGGATCAGGTCTAACTAGGTTTTCTGAGATCAGATTATTGATAGTCTTATAGTTGAGGTGAGCCAATCTCTTGTGCTATTGCACAGAGTGTGAAACTTTATTCTCAACCATAAGACATATTGAAGAGTCAGAATTATTACAAAGAAAATTTAGGCAATAAATGTTTCCACTCCTAGTGCTAGTTAGAATTGTCTCTTCAGACTTCTTAATTAGGCACTCATCCTTGTGAAAATGAATGATATAGCCAAGATCACATAGTTAGCTTATGTTTATTAGATTATGTTGCAATCCTTCAACATAAGATACCCTTGAGATGGTGACTATGTCATTTGATATCTTACCATAAACCTTAGTCTTCCATCTATCACAACCTCCAAAGATGACTTTAGGTCCATCCTTAACTGGAGAATAATCTATCAGAAGGCTTCTAGTTCCAGTCATGTTCCTAGAACATCCACTATCAAAATACCAGATGGGAGTTTGGTTGGCTTCTAGACATCCCTAAAAAAGAGATTACCTTTTCTTAGGAACCCAAATCTTATTGGTTCCTAGATGCTTGTTAGTATTTGCTTCTTGCCTTAGCTTTAAATCTTGTTGAGGTGCATTATAGAATTGTTCAGATCTGGGGGCTGGTCTGTTGGAGAATGTTCTATAGATAGTTGAGTTGAACCAATAGTCTATAGCAAAATGTCCAACCTTTCCACAACACCAGCACTCAAATCTATTATACCTTATCTTGGAGCTCATATCAGGAATTGGAGGGTCCTCTCTAGATCTGAGGATTATTTGCAGGAGATTGCATGTGAGTCCTTGCTGGGCTTATGGTATTGTTCTGGTGGTGACTTAACATCTACAGCCACAGCCTTGACCTTCCTAGAATCTCTTCTTATAGGACTACTCTCCTTACCCTTAGTGATGGTGTTAACACCAAACAAAAAGGGGCCATTATCCTTCATCACAACTTTATCATGAGCTGCTTTGAGAGCCCTCTTTCCACAGTGCATATCTCTGGTTCCACTAGTAGAACAACAATTTTTCCAGCATCCATAGACACTTTTCAGGTCATAGTTGTTTGAGGATAAGAGAACCTTTTTGAAATTTATGGGTTGCAAGGGTGCTTTCCCTTTAGCTTTAGTTCTCCTTCTATTGCTCTTCATGTATCCTAAACCATTTCTATATGGTGCATATAAGGTGTCTATTATAGGGAGAATAGTCTGGGGCTTGGAGTAATTTTCCACCAGGTCTCTCTCCTTGAAGCGATCATTGCCAAGCTTCTTAATAATCCTTTTTTTTGAAGGTGAAGCTCAACATGCTTGTCAATGATTTCCTTGAGCTCAATGATCTTTAAATTCATTTGATGGATCTCATCCATCTTCCCCACAAGCTTGTTGGAACTGTTATTTCATATTCCCTATGTTTGAGAACATCAAATCCCACCTATATTTGATCACGTCTTGTGTTGATATAGTGTGCAGGTTGACAGTTCAAGTAAAGAGAAGAAGTCTACTATGGATGATAACACCGAGCAGTAGAAGTTAACGCTGAGCGGTGGCTGTGAATTAATTAGACAGAGTTCTCGGGAACCTACCGCTCCACGCTAGTCCTACCTCCCACGCTAAAGCAAGGAAATATTTTGGCCAGCGTCTCGGGAAACTACTGTCAGGAGATAGTGCGTTTCGCGCCGCACTAGCCACTCTACGAGTGTCGAGACGGGTTCGTCGAGTTACTTACCTACCTCCAGGAGATAGTGGTTACCACACAACATTAGCAATTCCACGAGTGTCAAGACGGATTCATCAACTTACTGACCTACCACGTGGCGTTACCTTCTACCACAGAACGCTCGCTCTATGAAAAGGAAAAATATTTGTTTTGAAATATTATTTCAAATTTGGAGGATAGCTGGCACAGCAAGCACGCAAACCTACCACCAGGCGCTAGTATTACCACCGACGGTAGCCTATTTTCATGAAGATGTATATAAGTCCGCCTCAGTTTCTATGCCTTAGGTATATGAAAATGAAAAGCGACAGGAGTTCATGCATTCTAGGGTTCAGCCGCTCTCTCTTGCGCTCTATTTCAAAAAGTCTCCATCGAAGAAGAAGAAAGTCATCTCCCTCCCATTCAGGAATGAAGAACTCTGGCAATCCAAGATCTACATCGAATACGAAGAGACGACAGGTTGCTAATAAACGAAGATCTCAAGCAACGTCCGCGGATCGCTCAATGGAGAAGTCGTGAAGAGGGATAACTTTATCTTTTAAATTCTTTATATCCTTATTTCTGTAATCTTTTATTTTCTAAATATTGTGGTGAGGAAAATCGACCGGTGAGGGTCGTCAGAACCCGAGTATGATTTCGTGGAAAATCATCCTAGGGATAGGGACGTCAAGATTGGAGGATCTAGCGGGGCTCTAAGACCCTTCCTTGCATGGAGGTGAAGAGTCGGCTTGAGGACCTTTCTTGGAGGGAAAGTGATGAGCCAACCAGTTCGTGGAGAGGGTCGGTATAGAAAACACAAGAGTTTTTATTTCACATCTCCTTCGATCTCCAGCATCACGGAGATCACAGTTTTGTAATTGTTCAAAAACTATTGTTGTTTTAAATCTTGCAATGAAATTTATTTTATGTGATTTTACCTATATTAGTTTCCTATGAATAATGTTTTGATTTCTGGTGAGTGGTGCTCAAGCGTAACTACCCAGGAAAATGAGTTACGAGACTTACCATCGCACGTTAGCTACCTAACGCCCCACGGTAGCTTCCAGAACTTGATTTTCTGGGTCAAAATATTTTAAATTGCATTAAACGCGAGAAACCTTACTCACCCCCTCCCTAAGGTTGGCCACGAGATCCAACAAGTGGTATCAGAGCAGGTTACTTCTAAAGGCTTAAAATTCTAAAGTAAGATGGCTAACTCTATTCACGCGTTCTCTAAGGGACAAGGTGTGAGTAGACCTCCACTCTTTATGGGGAGTCACTATAGTCACTAGAGAACACGCATGACAATTTTTCTGATGACTCAAAGCATAGACAAATAGTTCATGGTAGAGACGAAATACACTGCACTTACTGTCATTACAGGGGACACCGTCCTAATCAAACCAAACGTTAAGTGGGATGACGCAGATAAGCTTAGATGCATGAATAATTCTAAGGCAATGAACTTTCTATTCTGCTCATTAGATAAAACTGAATTCAATCAAATCAGTAACTGTGAAACTATGTATGATATATGGCGGTTACTTAAACTTACTCACGAAGGTACTTCGCAGGTGAAAGAGTCGAAGATGTTCCGACTCGAGTCTAAATATGAACAGTTCCGAATGGAGATCGATGAGGAGGTTGACAACATGTATACACGATTCACCAAGATTGTCAATGCCTCAAGATCCCTCGGGAAGAGCATTTCAAATGATGATCTGGTGAGGAAGATCCTACGATCTTTGCCTCCTCGCTTAAAACCGAAGGTGACTGCGATTGATGATTCTCACGATATCAGCACCCTGGAGATAGAAAGCCTCATCGGAAATCTGAAGACACACGAACTTGAACTAAAGATTCAAGCGAAAGAATATCCTAGGGAAGTAAAGAAGAATGGACTGGCGTTGAGGGCTATAAGGGAGAAAAAGGCTGCTGAAGAATCTGAGGAGGATGATAAGGAAAGCTTCTATATTTGGGAGTTCAAAAAATTCATGAAGAATCCCAAGAAGCAGGGACAATTTAAGAAATTCTTGAAGAGAGGAGCTGGAGAAGCCTGAGGGTGGACCAAGCCGGTGAAGGAAGCAGAAAGCGATGATGAGAAGTCCCAGCCTGAGTGTTATCACTTCCACAAGCCTGGGCACTTAAAGAGGGACTGCCCAAGACTCTAGAAGGAGGAAAAGGAAAAGCTAATCCAGCATAAAGGGAAGAAGAAGGTACTGAAGGCGCTCATATGGGATGAAGAAGGATCTGACGAATCAAGCACCTCAGATTCTAGCTCTGAAGACAAGGCAAATTTGTGCCTCATGGGAAGGAGTCGATAAGAATCTGAAGATGAGTCCAGTGTCCATAGCGACACTGAGGTAACTCCACCCACATATACTGAACTTCTTGAAATTTATGGTCATTTATGTGAAAATTAGATAGTGTGATTCTTGAGAAGAAGTCCATACGAAATGAGAATAAGAAAATCAAAAAGGACTTTGAAAACTTAAAGAATGAACTAACAAAAAGTGGTAAAGAGAAGATCGAATGTCTAGAGTGTCCATACTCAATGACAATGATCAAAGAACTAAAAGCAAGTCTCTCCAAGGCATCATTGAGAACAACTAGTCTCATCAATGAAAAGAATGCCTTGGAGAAAAGACTTCAAATGTCTCTTACCAAGATGGAGGAAGGAAAAAAGAAATTCGCCAATCGGTGCGTAATGCTAGTTACTGAGAACACCGCCTTAAAGGCAAGGATTCATGATCTCAATTGTGTTGTCCAAAAATTCAGAATAGGCCAAAAATCATTGGATATGCTGTTGGGAGCACGGTGCCATGGATCTGGGAAATTTGGAGTAGGATATGTGAGTCCAACATCACCACCGAGCAAAAATCACTATCATTTCGAGCCTAAGTCCAACTTTAACAAATCTAAAGATAAGGTTAAGGTTTCTGGAGGGCAATCCCCATCCTCAAGCAAGAGCTCGAGCAACTCGATAAAGGATACATCCACTGCTTATACTTTGTGTGCAAACTGTCATAAGTTTGGTCACAAATTTGGCTCGTGTTTGAGAAAAGGTGCCTAGAAAAATTTGCAAGTCTGGCTACTAAAGTATTCTACCTATCGTATGGGTGGGACAACTTGGGTAACCATATCTTTACCCTCATCTTCTTGTTAGGTGTGTTGGCAAGCTAAGTACAAAGGGAATGTGTGGTACTTGGACTCTGGTTTCTCCAAGCACATGACAGGAGATAAAGAGAAGTTCCTTAGCCTAGAGAAGAAGAAGGGAGACATGGTGACATTTGGGGACAATAACAAAGGACGAATACTTGGAAGCGGCACTATAGGTAACAAGGCATTTTTTATTTCTAATGTTCTGTTTGTAGATGGACTTAAGCATAATCTCATTTTATTAGCCAATTTTGTGATAAAGGTCTAAATATCATATTTGAGTCATCTACAAATACTTGCAAAATTATTGATGCCAAAAATACTAGTGTATTACTTGTAGCTCACAGAACTCATAATGTTTATACTGTTAGTTTTGATGATATATTTGCGTCTGATTTGAAATGTCTAGTTACCAAGAATGAGGAATTAGATCTTTGGCCTAGGTGATTAGGACACTCTGGGAGTAAGCTTATTATTAAACTATCTAAGAACAAGCTAGCGGGAACTCCCCACACTTAGTGGTAGTTTAAATTCATTATGTGGTCCGTGCCAAAAAGGCAAATTTGTTAAAACCTCATTCAAAAGTAAAAAATGATGTTTCCACGATTAGACAACTAGAACTCATTCACATGGACCTGTTTGGTCCCCTAAGTAAGTGTAGTCTAGGTGGAAAGCGATACACTTTCGTTGTTATAGATGACTACTCTCGATATTGCTGGACAATTTTTCTCGCGAATAAATCTGACACATTTAGCGAATTCTAAAATCTTTGCACGAGACTTCAAATGAGAAGGAACTAAAAATAAAATGCATTAGGTCAGATCATGAAGGAGAGTTTGAGAATGAGGATTTCACAAATCTGTGTGACGAGTTAAGGATTAAGAAAGAATTCTCAGCCCCTCTCACTCCTCAAAAAAATAGAGTTGTAGAACGAAAGAATCGCACCCTTCAAGAATTAGCATGCACAATGCTCGCCGAGTTTGGCTTGCCACGTTATTTCTAGGTTGAATCGGTTAATACGGCATGATATATAATGAACCGAGTCATGCTTCGCCCCCTTATTAAGCGAACTCTATATGAGCATTACTTTGATAAGAAACCTTCCGTGTCGTATTTTAGTGTATTCGGTTGCCCATGTTATGTTCTAAACACTAAGGATCACTTAGGGAAATTTGATGAAAAATCTGATCTAGGCATCTTCTTAGGATACTCGAGTACAAGTCGTGCCCATAGGGTCTACAATAGGAGAACCTTAGTTGTAGAAGAATCGGCTCTTGTACACTTTGATGAAAATATTCCAACTGAAATACTTAGGCTGAATGAAGAGGAAATTAATGATGATGCCCAGTTATAAGTAAGGAGTGAGGAGAGAATAGCGCCGGATGAAGTCCCAATTCATGTAAATGAATATAAGCCTCAGAAAACTCTAAATTTCTTAAAAGAGTAACATTGAGAACTAGTAATAGGAGAACCCTCTCATGGAGTTAGAACTCGGTCTGCACTACATGAATCATTTTCAAACTTATGCTTCCTATCTGAAATTGAACCCAAGAACATCTCGGAAGCCTTACAGGATGAATCATGGTTCTTGGCTATGAATGAGCAGTTAAATCAATTCGAGAGGAGTAAAGTTTGGGTTTTAGTGGAGCGTCCAGATAGCCATCCTGTCATAGGTTTGAAATGGGTTTATAAAAAAAATTGATGGTGAATCCAGGATAACTAGAAATAAAGCTAGGTTGGTGGAACAAGGGTACTCTCAGATAGTGGGTGTTGATTTTGAGGAATCATTTGCCTCGGTTACTCGTCTTGAGTCCATCCGTATGTTTTGGCGTTTGCAAGTTATAAGCAAATTAATTGTACCAAATGGATGTTAAGAGTGCTTTCTTAAACAGATATATTAAGGAAGAGGTATATGTCGAGCAACCACCCCGTTTCATAAATACCGCCTACCCAAACCACGTATACAAGTTGGTGAAGGCCTTGTACGAACTTAAGTAGGAACCTCGTGCTTGGTATGATAGGCCCACCACCTTTCTCATAGATCATGGCTTTAGGATGGGTAGTGCAGACACCACTTTATTCGTAAAGAATGAGAATTCAGATCTAATTATACTACAAATCTATGTGGATGATATCATTTTTGGGGCCACGAATGAAAAGTTGTGTGAAGAAATTGTCACCCTAATGTAATCCGAAATTGAAATGAGACTAGTAGGTGAACTTACCTATTTCTTAGGATTTCAAATTTCTCAACGCAAAGACGGTATTTTTATAAGTCAATTAAAATATATCAAAGATATGCTTGTGCGTTTTGGGTATAAGAATCTGAAATAAGTCAAAACTCCTATGAGTGCTTCTATTAAATTAGGAAAAGATGAAAGTGGTATTTCCGTCGATTAGACTGTGTTTAGAGGTATGATAGGATCATTGCTATATTTGAGTGCCTCTAGGCCTGATATCAAGTTTTTGGTAGGTATGTGTGTTAGGTACCAAGCTGACCCTAGAGTCACATTTGAAAGCAGTAAAGCATATCTTTAGGTATCATATAGGAACACTAAATCTTGGACTTTGGTACCCACACACCACCGATTTCACACTTCACGGGTACTCTGATTCTGATTATGAGGGGTGTTCACTTGATCGCAAGATCACAAGTGGTAAATGACATTTACTAGGCCCTACACTAGTCTCCTGTTCAAGACACAAACAAAACTCGGTTGCACTCTCCACTGCTGAAGCCAAGTATATCACCTTAGGAAGTTGTTGCCCTCAAGCACTGTGGATGTCTAAAATGTTAGAAGACTTTGGCCAAATTTGTAGGAATGTTACACTTAGGTGCGACAACAAGAGTGCCATAGACTTGACATATAATCCAGTGCACCATTCAAGATCAAAACATATTGATGTGCATCACCATTTCATTCGAGATCATATAAAAAAGGAGAACGTAAGAGTAAGCTTCATTGGCACCGATGACCAACTAGCTGACATATTCACTAAACCACTCCCAGATGCACATTTCTCATTACTTTGACTCGAGCTTGGGGTTTTGGACCTCTCATCCTAGTCATTGTTGTTTGTGTTTGACTGTTTTTTTTTATATATGTTTCATTTTCTTCATTTATTTGCTTGTGTTTTATTTACTTGAGTTTCATTGTTGTTGTTTTAATAAAAAATAAACAAATAAATATATATAAACAAAAAACTGTGAATTGATCTTGTGTTACGGGCACACATGACATGAACTTAGGTTATAATGAGTACATACAATATTTGAGCTAGAATTGTTAATCCGTGTGAGCATTTTCCATGGTCATGGTGTGTCGAATCTATAGATGCTTAGCCACTGTTGGAGTATGAGACCGGGCTATTGCTGTGTGTCGAATCTATAAGTGCTTAGCCACTGTTGGAGTACTTCTTCCTCAACCTCTACCTCCTCTCGTCCATCTGCTTCTGTGGCCACGACCTCAGGTAGTGCACACGTCGTTACCCAAGGTAAATGGCTGATTGACTCTGGTGCTACAAATCACATGACCGGAAACCCTCACTGCTTCTCTCTCCTAGAAACGCATGATCAATTACCCCCGGTTCTTGTTGCGGATAGTTCGCCTTCCCCGGTTTACGGGATGGGCATGGTTCAAGTCACCATGTTTCTTCACTTAGCGGACACTCTCTATGTCCCGAAGTTCCCTTGCAATTTGCTATCAGTTACTACTTTATGCAAGCAACTTCAGTGCTCTGTATTATTTACTCCTACTTCTTGTTATTTTCAGGACCCGAGGACCCAACGGACGATTGCTACTGGGACTGAGAGCGGCGGCCTCTACTTCCTCGACAATATTTCCGCTCTGTCCGTCTTCTCTTCCTCGTCTACCGATATGCTTCAATGACATCTTTGCCTTGAACATCCTCCTCCTCGGATTCTTCGTCAGCTTATTCCCCACTTATCTCAGACCAGTCCTCCGCTCAACTGTGATGTGTGTCAGCTTGGCAAACATCACCGCTCCCCCTTCCTGCCGAAGCAAGGCCATGGTTTCTCCCGCCCTTTTGATCTCATTCATTCTGATGTCTGGGGTCCTGCTCCTACTCTCACCATTGGTCGGGGTAGTTCTTACTTTGTAACTTTTATTGATGTTTTCTCTAGATGTACCTGGGTGTATCTATTAAAAGATCGCTCTGTATCTGTATGGCAATCTTTTTATAATATGATTAAAACTCAGTTTGCTATTTCTTTTAAAGTACTACGCTCTAATAATGCTAAAGAATATCTCATTCATGAGTTTTCGTCTTTTTGTATGCAACATGGTCTTATTCATCAGACCAGCTGATGACTAGTTCTAGTCATCCTTTTTGGGGGTAATTTAATAGTCAAAATTCCTGAGTTTTATATTATTTTTGTTATTTGTATGCTTGTTATGATTATTATAAGAACATATAGTTTTATTATATGTATTATTGTTATTTTGTGTTATTAGTGTTATATGTTATAATATAGTTTATATGTAATGTTATTTTATAATGTTTAATATTATGTGTTTAGTTTATATGTTTATGTTCAATATTATAGTTTATATGTTTATATTATTGTCATGTTATTTTGTGTTTAGTTTTGTTTTCTTATATAACTAATTATTGTATTAGTTATTAGTTTTATGTTAGTCTTAATTAAATAGGATATCATGATTATGAGCTAATGTTTATTTTATTTTGTAGGTTTATTGTCCAATTGATGAAGCCCACAAGGCATGGGCAGCCCTTGTTCAAGCTTGGCCCTACCCGAGCCCCTCCCTCAAGTGCAGCCCAAATCATCAAGCATGCAGCCCTCTTCCACTTTGGTGCAGCCCGGCCCCTACATGTAGCAGCACAAGCAGCCCATTGAAGCCACTCTTTCATGCTACCCGAGCCCACCAAAGGAGCAGCCCACCATGCAAGTGGTCGGCCCTCTCCACACTCCAAGCAGCCCTTACTCTATACCCGACCCCCCCCCCCCTTCCTCTCTCTCTTTTAATGTGGCCGGCCACATCTTTCCCCTCTCCTCTATCATTTTATTTTATTTATTTGCCACCTTTTCTCTCATGCATGCATCTTCCTCTCTCCTCCTTAAATCCTAATGCATGAACCAACTTTCCCCTTGCAAGTGGCCGGCCACTTCAATTAGCCTCATCCCTCCTCTCTCTCCTATATATTAATTGCATGCATGAACTTTCCCAAATCACATGGCCGGCCACCCTCCATTTTCATCCCCCCTTGGTTGTTTTATTTTTTTATATTTTTCATTCCCATTAATACAATACATGCATGAAGCCATTCTCTCTCTCCCTCATTTAATGAAGTGCATGAATCATCCCTCCAACAAGTGGCCGGCCACCCCTTGAAATTCCTCTTCTAGATGCTTCCCTCCATGCCTATAAAAGGAACCCACATCCCATGCTTTGGAGGAGTTGATTTTTGGCTTGAAGCAAGAGAGTGCTTTGTGAGAGAGTTTCTATTATTGTAATTCTCATTTCTTAGTCTTTTCTTCTAGTTGTAATTTTTAATTGTTGTCTTAAAATTTCGTTCAAGTTTGTTTTGTTTTAGCATTGTACACCTTTCTTTTTAATAATAATGCAAATGTTCTTCTCTCTTTATTTTGTTATTTCCCTTTCCAGTATGAGTAGCTAATTTCCTATAGCATTCGATCGTGAGAATCCATGAAGTGAGATGAGAGTTTATTTTATTTCTTAGTTTTATTTTTGTATTTCATGCTCGATCCTTCTTTGATTCATTTTGCGTCGACTCCGTATTCCCGGTATACGGTAGTAGGCCTTGTTCTCATTTCATAGTAGCCGAGAGGCTCATGATTTGAAAGATCACTCAAAGAAGGAGGGAGTTGAACGCAATCCTAGAGATAGGACGACGTAAATCCTCCGGATTGGAGTCAAATCCAATAGTGCGGATCACCCCGATAATGCAACTTTAGGCTTCTTCGGTTTGTAAAGAGATTTCGATCGAAGAGTCTATAAGTTAGGAGACCTAATACTCTAGCGAGATTTTGTCTTATTTTCGGATCTGTCACGGTCGAGTATGGTTTGCAAAAATTAAAACTATCTTTTATCTCTCTCATCTAATTTCATGGTGAATCATTGATCGAATGCTAGTTTTTTTATATAAGTTTTTCATCCCGCAATTTGTCTTCGTTTTAATTTAAAAAAATTCTAAAAATCCGACTATTTTCCGGTAGGATAATATTTCAAGCGTGAGTAAGAGTACTTGACAGCCCCGAGTTTAAATACGACCTTGGTACTACAATTCGACAGGTACGCTTGCCTGTTCGGGTTTTGGCCCACCAAGTTTTTGGCGCCGTTGCCGGGGATTTTTCTTCGTCAATATTTTGAAAACGCTTGCGCTATTACTTCTACAAAAATCAAAAAAAAAATTATATTTTATATATTTAAATATTTATAATCAACCCACTTCACTTTATTTCTACTCCACCTAAAATCTCTCGAAAAGGGTAAGGGGCTTTAAGCGCCACCATTTTACCTAGTACCGGGCGAACCCTTCACTGGGTAGTCCTCGGGAAGTTCGAGAGCCAAGCCGTAAAAAAATCTATTCAAAAAAAAAATTTTCCTTTCTTTTCCTCTTTTTTTTTCTTTTTTCCAAGCTTCCATTTTCATCTCCCCTTGTTTTCTTTGCTAGTGCATGACCCGAGCGAATCCGTTGCTACTTGTTGATTTGGACCCGGAAATCGAACGCTCCTTTCGGAGACAACTACGATTCGGGGCTTCCACATCTCAAACAGCGGTTGAGGATTCCTTTGGGGATTGCAATTTTCATTCTGAAATGGGAGACCATAATCCAGGAGTGGCTCAGCAAAGGACTATGTCTGATTATGCTCGACCCAATCTGGAGGGGACTGAAACAAGTATTGTTCGACCTGCAATTGCGAACAATAACTTCGAGCTTAAGCCTAGCATCATACAAATGGTGCAGCAATATGTACAGTTCGACGGATTACAAGATGAAGATCCGAACTTGCATATTGCCAATTTTCTTGAAATCTGTGACACCTTCAAGATCAATGGTGTCTCAGACGATGCGATTAGGCTAAGACTCTTCCCATTCTCCTTAAGAACTAAAGCCAAACAGTGGTTGAGTTCTCTTCCAAGAGGATCAATCACTACTTGGAACATTTTAACTGAAAAATTTCTTTCTCGTTATTTCCCTCCCGCCAAAACAGCTAAGCTGCGTAATGATATAACTTCATATTCTCAAATTGATTCTGAGACCCTCTATGACACTTGGAAGAGGTTCAAAGAACTTTTGAGAAGATGCCCACATCATGCTCTGCCTGTATGGTTGCAGGTCCAGACATTTTATAATGGGCTAAACCAAGAGACTAAGCAAATGATAGATGCCGCTTCCGCTGGTTCTTTAGACCGCAAAACTCCGGAAGCCGCTCTTGAGCTTATCGATGACATGGCGATGAACACTTATCAGTGGAATTCGTCTAGGTCTCGCCCATCTAAACCTGCAGGTATTTACGAAGTGGACTCGGTGACGCAACTGGCGATGCAAGTGGAAATGCTCAACAAGAAGATCTCGGAGATGACTGCTCCCTCCGCCGCTAAGGTATATGAAAATGCTGCTGCTGCCGAGCAGGTGGATTATCTGGGGAACATACCCAGGCCTGCTCAAAATAATTCTGCGAATAATTTTTCTGCTTTTTCGAATTTTTCTTCTCCTCCTGGTTTTAATGCTGCTACGAATTCTTATCATCCTGGATGGCGTAACCATCCAAATTTTTCTTGGAGTAATAATGCTAACGTAGTACGCCCACCACACGATTTTACACCACCACCACCACCGCAACAAAATTTTCAAAAACCTTCCCCTTTGGAAGAGATCCTCGTTAAATACATAAGCTCGAACGATGCCACTATTAGAAATTTAACAGGGTCAATGAAAAACTTAGAGAATCAAGTTGGCCAACTCGCCAAGGCCTTTTCCGAGAGACCACCTGGAACTCTTCCCTCGAACACTGAGCCTAACCCAAGGGAGCACGCAAATGCGATTTCCCTTCGGAGTGGTAAAGTTGTTAACGAGCCCACCACAAGGGAAGAGCCAAGGGTGAGTGTCCCTCCTGTTTGCACCCCTACGGAGAATGATAACTTAGATCTTGAAAAAGACAAATCTATTTTTGAAAAAGAAAAGGATAGCTCTATTATTTCTAATTCTGAAAAAGACAAAAATGATTTTCAAAATGATGCTCCGATTATTATAAATGAATTTCCGCCACCTCCTTATCCGGCTAGACTTAGGCAAGAAAAACTAGATAATCAATATCAACGCTTTCTTGAAATATTTAAACAAATTCATATTAATTTACCATTTCATGAAGCGATTAGTCAAATGCCGAAGTACGCAAAATATCTTAAGGACTTATTAACGAATAAGACGAAATTGGAAAATCTTTCTCATGTCACATTGAATGAAGAATGCTCGGCGGTCGTTAAGAATTCTAATCTTCCTAAAAAGATAAACGATCCGGGTAGTTTTTCCATTCCTTGCATCTTTGGTGATTTATTCGTTAAACATGCGCTGGCAGATCTAGGTGCGAGCATCAATTTGATGCCTTTTTCTTTATTCAAGAAACTAGGATTGGGCACTCTCAGCCCTACGCGAATGAGTATCCAATTAGCTGATCGTTCGATTAAGTATCCGTTAGGAGTCGTTGAGGATGTGTTAGTGAAGGTCGACAAATTCATCTTCCCGGTGGATTTTGTCATTCTCGATATTGAAGAGGACATCGAGGTCCCTCTTATCCTTGGTCGTCCCTTCCTAGCCACCGCTCGCGCAATCATAAATGTGAGTGACGGAAAACTTTTTCTGCATGTAGGAGATGAGGAAGTAGCATTTGATATTAATAAATCGATGAAAAACTCTTTACAAAATGATGACTCTTGTTTTTTCATTGATGATTTAAAAGAAGACTCCTATTTTTCTCCAAACGATTTTTCTTCTCCTTTTTTTGGACCCTCATCAACTATTTTTGAAAATACGGTTATGTCCGTACAAACTATTTTTGAAAATGAAACTGACTTTAAACAAAAGAATCTTGAAAATTTTACTTTTGAAAAAGACAAAAATTTGAACAACTATTTTGATAAACCACCCGATCTTGAAACGAAAATATATTACGATAAGAACTGTCGCCATCATAAAAATTTTAAACCTAGGCGATCATGTTCTTCTCTTAAATTCACGATTACGCATTTTCTTTGGAAAATCTAAATCTCGTTGGTCTGGACCGTTTGCGGTCAAGGATGTTTTCTCTGATGGAACTGTGTTACTTTTGCACCCGGAGAGGGGTAAATTTAAAGTGCATGAACGCAAGCTTAAGCTCTATTTCTCTAATGATTCTGTGACTCCTGCAAAGGAGAATCTTCTTTTTGATTCTTAGTTATTATTATTTCTAATGGACATTTTTTTTTATTTTGTGATGGACATGTTTACTTTTATTTTTGGACTTCTTATTATTATACTCTTTTATTTGAATGGTTGTAATAATAAAAACATTATCGGGCAATCTGCCCATGGACTCTATTTCTTTTTGCTTTTATTTTTGCTCTTCCTACCGGAGGCACATCAAGTCCATGATCGTGGTCGCCGCTCCACCATTGCTGATATCAGATGGATCAAGTCATACCTGCTGACGATCAAGTACTCCAAAAAGCAAGCATGGGGGAGCGACATCCGCCTTCATCTCACGAACCCGGGGAAGTCCTGTTCCTTTTCCTTATTTATTTTCCTGCATTTTTCTTTTTCTCTTCTTCTCAGTCCCCTTCTTTTTCTTTATGTTTTCTTCATTGAGGGCAATGAAGAATTTAAGCATGGGGGGGTCTAGTTTCTTTTTGCCTTTCTTTCTGTTTCTTATTTAAAAAAAAAAGAAAAAAAATGTATGTTTTAAATTAGTATAATATTTTATGTTGTCTAAATCTAAAAATCCAAAAAAATTATAAAATATAAAACCCAAAAAAATTAGAAAAACAAAAAGATCAAAAAAAAAATTGTGCTTAAAATTGATTTGAAAAACAAAACCTAAAATTATTTTCTATCTTTATTTTCATGTTGCTTCTAGTGAAGTGTAGGCCCATGCGGTTTTTGTAGTTCTATATAGATTACTTTGAAAATGGTTTTCTAAACCTATCATTTTAACATAGTTTAGTTCTACTAGTTTCTTTTTCTTAAATATAGGCATCCGGTTTTTAAGTTATAAGCTAGCAATACGTAGTTATGTCTTTTTATTCGGTTAGTTACTTACGAATGGTTGCTAGGTATCATTAGTTCTTTTTCATTTGCGGGGTAGTCTTTCTTGGTGTCTAGAACTTGTACCAAGCTACTCTCGAAGCATTTGCGCCGTTTTTATGTTCTTTAGAAATGATTTAGGCCACCATTTGAATAGTTTGAGCTTTTCTTGCCCACCGAAAACATAACCCTTGCAAAACAATTTTGGGCCTTTTCCTTATTTTCATTGTTTTTAGCTCCACCTTTCATTTCATCTTGTTCACCAAAGCCAAATGCCCGTCCTAATTTTTGCACTATAACCTTGAGCTTAAAAATTATTTTTGTGGGAGGGGTATTATATTATTTTGGAAATGAAAAGGATAATTATAAAGCTTATTTTTGGAGTTTCCTTATCGATTGTTATTCAAAAAGTGAGAAAGAAAAAAAAATATCATTACAAAATCAAAAAGAAAAAAATGAATGCAAAAAGTTTATGGTTGGCCAAGTTTAGAAAAGAAAAATTTTCATGGCCTTGTTTTTGTAGTTTCATATTGGAGAAATGACATACTTGTTATTTCTCAATTTTTATGTTTTGTTTATTTTTAAGCTCACCCTTGGTTTAGTGTTTAAGCCATTATGTTTATCTTTGTTTTCATTTCCTAATCATTCACCTAAACCAAGTCTTAACGCCTTAGAAGTCCTAATGATCTTAGAATGTAAATTCGCGTAGTGGAGAAAGTGTGAACGTACAAGCCTATGGCCACCATCATTGATGGATTTCTTTGGAGGTTATCTTGGAGTGTTTTAGGGTTAATGATTATCTAGCAACCTAGTAGTTTGTTAATGCGCCGTTTATTTAGAACTTCTACTTTTGCTTTCCTTATTTTCGTTTATTTTGGATGCCTTGTTTTAAGATTTAGAAATGTGTAGACTTTTATTATGTTTTAATGAGATTTTTAGGATTGCACTTTCAATTTTTCTATTGCGTACTTCTCACCCCACTAGTTGATAACATGAATATTAGGATAGTTTAATTTTTCATGTTTTGTTTTTCTTAAATATGAAACCTAAATTAGCTTTGTTTATTTTCTAGTTCCTTCCCTAGTTTTCATTTTTATTTGCTTGAGGGCAAGCAAATGTTCAAGCATGGGGGAATTTGATGACTAGTTCTAGTCATCCTTTTTGGGGGTAATTTAATAGTCAAAATTCCTGAGTTTTATATTATTTTTGTTATTTGTATGCTTGTTATGATTATTATAAGAACATATAGTTTTATTATATGTATTGTTGTTATTTTGTGTTATTAGTGTTATATGTTATAATATAGTTTATATGTAATGTTATTTTATAATGTTTAATATTATGTGTTTAGTTTATATGTTTATGTTCAATATTATAGTTTATATGTTTATATTATTGTCATGTTATTTTGTGTTTAGTTTTATTTTCTTATATAACTAATTATTGTATTAGTTATTAGTTTTATGTTAGTCTTAATTAAATAGGATATCATGATTATGAGCTAATGTTTATTTTATTTTGTAGGTTTATTGTCCAATTGATGAAGCCCACAAGGCATGGGCAGCCCTTGTTCAAGCTTGGCCCTACCCGAGCCCCTCCCTCAAGTGCAGCCCAAATCATCAAGCATGCAGCCCTCTTCCACTTTGGTGCAGCCCGGCCCCTACATATAGCAGCACAAGCAGCCCATTGAAGCCACTCTTTCATGCTACCGAGCCCACCAAAGGAGCAGCCCACCATGCAAGTGGCCGGCCCTCTCCACACTCCAAGCAGCCCTTACTCTCTTACCCAACCCCCCCCCCCCTTCCTCTCTCTCTTTTAATGTGGCCGGCCACATCTTTCCCCTCTCCTCTATCATTTTATTTTATTTATTTGCCACCTTTTCTCTCATGCATGCATCTTCCTCTCTCCTCCTTAAATCCTAATGCATGAACCAACTTTCCCCTTGCAAGTGGCCGGCCACTTCAATTAGCCTCATCCCTCCTCTCTCTCCTATATATTAATTGCATGCATGAACTTTCCCAAATCACATGGCCGGCCACCCTCCATTTTCATCCCCCCCTTGGTTGTTTTATTTTTTTATATTTTTCATTCCCATTAATACAATACATGCATGAAGCCATTCTCTCTCTCCCTCATTTAATGAAGTGCATGAATCATCCCTCCAACAAGTGGCCGGCCACCCCTTGAAATTCCTCTTCTAGATGCTTCCCTCCATGCCTATAAAAGAAACCCACATCCCATGCTTTGGAGGAGTTGATTTTTGGCTTGAAGCAAGAGAGTGCTTTGTGAGAGAGTTTCTATTATTATAATTCTCATTTCTTAGTCTTTTCTTCTAGTTGTAATTTTTAATTGTTGTCTTAAAATTTCGTTCAAGTTTGTTTTGTTTTAGCATTGTACACCTTTCTTTTTAATAATAATGCAAATGTTCTTCTCTCTTTATTTTGTTATTTCCCTTTCCAGTATGAGTAGCTAATTTCCTATAGCATTCGATCGTGAGAATCCATGAAGTGAGATGAGAGTTTATTTTATTTCTTAGTTTTATTTTTGTATTTCATGCTCGATCCTTCTTTGATTCATTTTACATCGACTCCGTATTCCCGGTATACGGTAGTAGGCCTTGTTCTCATTTCATAGTAGCCGAGAGGCTCATGATTTAAAAGATCACTCAAAGAAGGAAGGAGTTGAACGCAATCCTAGAGATAGGACGACGTAAATCCTCCGGATTGGAGTCAAATCCAATAGTGCGGATCACCCCGATAATGCAACTTTAGGCTTCTTCGGTTTGTAAAGAGATTTCGATCGAAGAGTCTATAAGTTAGGAGACCTAATACTCTAGCGAGATTTTGTCTTATTTTCGGATCCGTCACGGTCGAGTATGGTTTGCAAAAATTAAAACTATCTTTTATCTCTCTCATCTAATTTCATGGTGAATCATTGATCGAATGCTAGTTTTTTTATATAAGTTTTTCATCCCGCAATTTGTCTTCGTTTTAATTTAAAAAAATTCTAAAAATCCGACTATTTTCCAGTAGGATAATATTTCAAGCGTGAGTAAGAGTACTTGACAGCCCCGAGTTTAAATACGACCTTGGTACTACAATTCGACAGGTACGCTTGCCTGTTCGGGTTTTGGCCCACCACCAGCTGTGTTTACACCTCCCAGCAAAATGGGGTGACGGAGCGTAAAAACCGTCATCTCATCGATATCGCTCGCACTCTAATGACACAGATGTAGGTGCCTCGCTCCTACTGGGGTTATGCTATTCTTCTTGCCTGCTATCTCATCAATCGCATTCCCTCTTCGGTTCTCCACGGCAAAACCCCCTTCTCCATTCTCTACCCGGGCAAGGAACCCTTTCCTCTTCCTCTCCGTATCTTTGGGTGTACGGCTTTTGTGCATGCTCTGTCTGCTACCCGTGACAAGCTTCCCCCTGTTCCAGAAAATGTGTCTTTTTGGGATACTCGACCACTCAAAAAGGCTATTGTTGCTTTGACTCCGTTCTGCGCAAACAGTTTGTTTCCGCGGACGTCACCTTCTTCGAAAATTCATCCTACTTTTCTTCTCAATCCCTGCTTCCTCCTACTGTCTCTTACTCTCCACCATCTCTCTGTGTTCCTTCCACGCATATCAACGTCTCCCCTCCTATATAATCTCCTCCTCCGTCTCCTCCTCTCTCTATTATACCCCCTCCTTCTTCTCCGCAGCCGTCTCTCTCTAGTCCCGGGCCAGCTTTCTCCGCCACGGACGCTCTGATCCCTGAGGCACAAGACGACCTGGATCTTCCCATTGCTCTTCGCAAAGGGGTGCGGGCGTGTACCCAACACCCACTTGCAGCTGTTGTTTCCTATGATCGGCTTACTCCTTTTCGCAGGTGCTTTGCTTTGGCTATCTCGACTATTACCACTCCCCACACTTACCAGGATGCTCTTGTTATTCCTCATTGGAAATCTGCCATGGATGAGGAAATCGCCACTCTTACTGAAAGGGGTACCTGGACCCTTGTTCCTCCACCGGTAGGTACTGATATGGTTGGCTGTCGTTGGGTGTTCATTGTGAAGTATCGCCCAGACGGCACTGTGGATCGTTACAAAGCCCGGCTGGTGGCCAAAGGCTTTACTCAGACTTATAGAGTTGACTATTTTGATACTTTCTCCCCGGTTGCTCGCCTTAGCACCATCCGGGTTCTTCTTTCTGTGGCTGTCAACAGGGAGTGGGCTATTTCCAAGCTTGATGTCAAGAATGCTTTTCTCTATGGGGATCTTCAGGAGGACGTCTACATGGAGCAACCTTTTGGGTATGTTGCTCAGGGGGTGACACGAGTATGCCAGTTGAAGAAGGCCAATTACGGCCCAAAACAGAGCCCTCGGGCATGGTTTGACAAGTTTAGTAGCATTGTGGCTACCATTGGCTTTACAAGAAGTTCGGCCGATCACTCATTATTTATTCGCAAAATCGCATCGGGCCTTGTGGTTTTGGCATTGTATGTGGATGATATTCTTCTTACCGGCGATGACCAGGCTGGGGTGGACTTGACAAAGAAACACCTCCGTCAACACCTAGTTACGAAGGATATGGGCTCCCCGAAATATTTTTTGGGGATAGAAATCTCTCGGAAGCCCGACTCGTTGGTTCTCTCCCAGCGGAAGTATGCTCTTGATCTTCTACAAGAGGCAGGATTGACTGGTGCCAAATCGGCCCGGTATCCCATGGCCACTGGAGAGGAAAAAATATGGATAGATGACTCACCTCTTATATCCAATGCCACGAGGTATAGACGTCTGGTGGGCAAACTCATTTATCTCACGGTGACCAGACTCGACATCGCTTATACTGTAGGCAAGGTCAGTCAGTTAATGCAAGCTCACTGGGAATGTCATCTTCAGTATGCCTTGAAGATACTAGAGTATGTCAAAGCAGCACCAGGAAAAGGGATACTCTTTCAGAAGCTTGGTCATCTGAGATTTGAAGCCTACTCGGACTCAAGCTATGTGGATGATAAAGGTGACCGTAAATCTACATCAGGTTTTTGCATATTTGTTGGAGGTAATCTTGTGAGCTGGAAGAGCAAGAAGCAGTATGTTGTCTCAATGTCCAGTGCAGAAGCCAAATACCAGAGTATGGCGTCAACCATGTGTGAGTTAAAATGGTTGTGGGCTCTCATGCTTGACCTAGGAGAGGTCTACAACTATCCTCTGCCTATGTTCTGTGACAACAAGGCCGCTATATACATATCCAAAAATCCGGTCTTCCATGAGAGAACGAAACATATAGAAGTCGACTGCCATTTCATCCGAAAAGAGGTCTTGAAGAGACAGATTTGCACTCTGTTCGTCACCTCTGACAAAGAGTTGGCAGATATCTTCACCAAGCCGGTTTCTACTTCCTTCTTCCACATTTGTGACAACCTGGGCATGATTGATATCTATGCTCTAGCTTGAGGGGGAGTGTTGGAGTATGAGACCGGATGGTCTGGCTGTTTGTGCCTAGCGGGTTGTAGACCGGGCGGTCTGGCGGTTACTCTCCAGCGGTTTGATATCCAGGCTATTGCTGTGTGGTGTCCGGCGGTCTGGCGGTTTATCTCCGGCGGCTTGGAAACCGGGAGGTCTAGCGGTCTCCTACCGCATCTCTCTCTTGCTTCTGGTATTGCTAAGCGGTTAGAACATTGTCTAACCGCGCAACCTATTTCGGTCTGTTATTCTAGCCGCCCAGATTTGTTGTATAGCTTTAGTACCACATTGTTAGTTTGTACTCTCTCCTCTCTCCTCCATTCTAAAAAAGGGAGGCCATACCTTTGTAAATGATATCTTTTTGGATAATAAAATTTTAAATTATTCAAAGTTTCGGCTTGTTTTCTAGTCGTTTGTTCGCTACTTTAGTCGTTTGTTCGCTACTTCTCACAGCCACTGAGTGCGACATTATATGTTAGTATATGTTGACTATGCCTCTAGGTATGTGTGAGGATTTAGATAGGGGAATGACTTCACACAATTCACACATCCCTAGACGGAGCACTCATGTACAAATACTAGGCTTACATGTTATAACTTGTGACATTGCATCTTAACACGTTAGGAATATTTTGAATAATCAATGTCACGATTTATATATATATATATGTGCGTATATGAAGATCAAAACTTTGGGCCAAATCTTTAGTGCTAAAGTCTTATGTATACAAGTTAAAGTGTATATATCTAGGTGGATAGATTTTATTGACTCGGGGCTCCTTGAACTCACAAAATATAGAAGAAAATGATAGCTCAAAGCAAACTAAAAAGAAAACTATGCAAGTTATCCAAGTTCATGTCAAGGACCACCCAAGCACTATTCACTCCTCCTGATAAGTATTTATGAGCATTGTGAGGGTGAGCACCTTGGTTCAAAACGTCATTTTGATCTTGTGCATAGACTCTAACTTAAGCTTAGTGCCCTTAGTTCTAGTCTTAGTATGGCATAGATTTGTTTGTGACGTGACTGTTCTCTCTATTTCTCCTGTGTTAGCATTTTAAAAGATCGAGATAAAACTAGTAACATACGTTATTTCTACTTGGTGTTTTCTCTCTGTTGATGCTACACGCATACATCATTGCTATATTTAACACTTACATGCATAAGAATTGGACTGAAACTACACTATATGTCTTTTGCACATAGGTACTAGCACACGATTTACACTTTTAACGCTTACAATGTTTTAAATGTGATTAACTCTATAACTCTCATAGCAGTGTTGTGTTCCTCGTTGTGTGCTTAGTATACTTTGTGTTGTCCAATCCATATAAACTCTACAAAATGACTTATTTCATGTTTGTGTACTCCTCTCTTACTTTTATGACCATGTGCTTCATATTCTCTGATTTGCATGTTTTTGGGTCTCCCCTATGTTTCTCTTTTTCTTGATTTACTAATTGTGTGCACTGTCTATTATTTATATCATGTTCATTCTTTATACTCATCCCACATGCCTGTTTGGTCGTGCCCACCCCTTTTGTATTCTATCAAAGGGGGAGAAGAGATTGTTCATGAGAATGGATCATGGGTATGATCTCATGTAGGGGAGCTTGTTACAATGCGTGCACATAGATAGGGGGAGCGTGTAGAACACGTAGATATGGGGAATGTATAGAACACGTAGGTAGGGGGAGCGTGTATGTAGGGGAGCTATATAGAGAACCTGAAACCTGAAACCTGAACGTTCAAGACTATCTCTTATATATATATTCACTCAATCATGAACATTTTTAATCTCATGAACGGGATTTGATATTATCAAAAGGGAGTTTGTTGGAACCGCTATTTCATATTCCCTATGTTTGAGAATATCAAATCCCAGTTGTATTTGATCACGTCTTGTGTTGATAGAGTGTGCAGGTTGACAGGTTCAAATAAAGAGAAGAAGTCTCTTATGGATGATAACGTCGAGCGGTAGAAGTTACCGTCGAGCGGTAGCCGTGAATTAATTGAACAAATTTCTCAGGAACTTACTGCTCCGCGTTAGTCCTACTGCCCGAGCTAACTCAAGAAATTATTTTGGCCAGCCTCTCGGGAAACTACTGCCAGGCGATAGTGCTTACCGCACCATGCTAACCACTCTACGAGTGTCGAGACGGGTTCGTCGAGTTACTGACCTACCGCCAAGTGATAATGGTTACCGCGCAGCGCTAGCCATTCCATGAGTGTCGAGACGGGTTCGTCGACTTACTAACCTACCGCATGGCGCTACCTTCTACCACAGAATGCTAGCTTTATGAAAAGGAAAAATATTCTTTTGAAATATTATTCCAAATTTGGAGGACAGCTGGCACAACAAGCGTGCAAACCTACCATTGGGCGCTAGTCTTAACACCGGCGGTACCCTATTTTCATGAAGACGTATATAAGGCTTCCTCGGTTTCTGTGCCTTAGGTATCTGAAAAATGAAAAACGACAGGAGTTCGTGCATTCTAGGGTTCGGCCTCTCTCTCTTGCGCTCCATTCCAAAAAGTCTCTATCGAAGAAGAAGAAAGTCATTTCCCTCCCATTCGTGAATGAAGAACTCCGGTGATCCAAGATCTACATCGAATACGAAGAGCCGACTAGTTGCTAACAAACGAAGATCTCAAGCACCAGCCACGGATTGCTCAACGTAGAAGTCATCAAGAGGGAGAACTTCATCTTTTAAATTCTTTACATCCTTATTTCTATAATCTTTTCTTTTTTGAATCTTGTGGTGAGGAAAATCGACCGGTGAGGGTCATCGGAACCCGAGGAGAATTCCGTGGAAAATCGTCCCGGGGATAGGAACGTCTAGATCGGAGGATCTAGCGGGGCTCTAAGACCCTTCCTTGTGTGGAGGTGAAGAGTCAGCTTGAGGACCTTTCTTGGAGGGAAAGGGATAGAGCCAACTGGTCCATGGAGTGGGTCGGTATAGAAAACACAAGAGTTTTTATTTCTCTTTGCCTTCGATCTCCGGCATCACGGAGATCACAGTTTTGTAGTTGTTCAAAAACTATTATTATTTTAAATCTTGTAATGAAATTTGTTTTCTATGATTTTACCCATATTAGTTTCCTGCGAATAATATTTTTATTTCTGGTGTGTGGTGCTTAAGCGTAACTGCACAGGAAAACGAGTTACGAGACTTACCGTCGCGCGTTAGCTACCTAACTCCCTGTGGTAGCTTCCAAAACTCGATTTTATGGGTCAAAATATTTTGAATTTCAATAAATGTGAGAAACCTTATTCATCCCCCCCCCCCTCTAAGGTTGGCCATGAGATCCAACAAAGCTAACCACTCAGAGGTCTGAGGAGTTTAAGCTCTTCAGCTTTCTTTTTAGCAAGCTTCCAGCTCTTTCCCAAGGCTTCTAGTAGGGCCTCATACTTCTCCATAATCTCATCACAAGAATTCTCTGGTTCAGAGTCCTGCTTATTTCCAGAAGATGTGACAGCCTCTAACTCAGCACCAATTTCATATTCTGAATCAGACAAGATAGTTTTAGTTTGTACCTTATCAAGATGTGTGTCATCCTGAGCCATCAGTCCATAGTTATTTTCCAATTCTTCATCATCACTATCTAGGGATGATAGTGGAGCCATGATTCATATATGTTGAAGAGTAGGTGTTGTATTTTCAGATGATGCAATCAGTCCTACAAAGGCTTCTTCCTCTTCTAATTTTGAAGAGTTGGTGTCACTGTCACTCCAGCTTCTTTCCTTTTTGGTAAAGAGGTTCTTTTAGATCTCTTTCCTTTCTGGTGTATGTCCTCCTTATTTCCTTTCTTCTCTTTTCTCTTGACTTGATAGTCAGTTATAGCATGTTTAGATATGTTACAGCTATAGCAAACAATGTCATTATTAAGTTGTTTGTTCTGCTCAGAGCCATACCTGTCCCTTTTGGGGTCTTTTCTGAACTTGTCAGGCTGATGATTGTGCCTTCTAGAGTTTGAAGAGGAGGATGGTTTGGAATTGCTCTAGTACTTCCTCCTTAGCATCTTCTTGAATTGTCTAATGAACAAGGCCAGATCTTCATCAGACATTTCTTCTCCAGAGGTGTTTGGTTCAGATTCTTCTAACACCACTACCTTACTTGGGGAAGGCAGGGCCTTTTCCATTCCTCTGTTGAAGCTTTCAGCATTTAAGGCCATGTATCTCTCCTTGTTGTGTCCTTCTTCATCTTTTTTGGTGTTGAGGTGAGCTCATGGGATAATAACTTCCCAAACAGTTTTTGGGGCTCAATATTCCCTAGGTTTCCCTTTTATATAATGGCAACAATTTTGACATCCCATTCCTTATGCAGGGATCTAAGAAATTTATCATTCAGTTCATAGTCTATCAATTCCCTTCTATAGTTTCTTAGGGTTATTCACAATGCTAAAGAATTTCTCATAGCATTCAGTAATACTATCTTTCTTTCCCTATTTGAATGCCTCATACTATTGATTGAGAAGGGATTTTTTATCATCCCTAAGTTCTTTAGTTCCTTCCATGTATTTATCAATGTGTCCCACATTTCTTTGGTTGTATTGCAATGGTGGATAATCTGGAATGTAGAATCATCAATTGTACTGACAATGATGCTTTTGGCACTCTTATCCATTAAAGCCAGAATGACTTCATCTTTATTTATTTCTGAAAGTTTCTTGTGAACTTTCATATTTGCATCCAAATGAGAGACATTCATTGGGACATAGCATCCCTCTTGAACAGTCACATAGATTATTGGATCAGATGCTTCCATGAAGAGCTTGACTCTTTTCTTCCAGATTCCAAAATTCTCTTTCCTACAGATAAGAAGTTTTATGGAGCTGAGCTCCTTGCTGTTTTCTCCAAGACCCATAGTGTTGTAGCTTCTATTCAACCCTTTTAGGATCTTATTCAGTTGTTAGGACTTTTTGAACAACCTCACTTTGATACCACTTAAAAGTCATGGGTTGCTACTCACTTAAAGTAGGGTGAATGGGTGATTTACTAATTTTATTGATTCTTGTTGTTTTCTTTTCAATTAGCACAGAAGAATAGTAAAACACACAGACAAGCCATAGCACACAAAGATTTATAGTGGTTCCCCAAGAATGGGTACATCCACTTCCCCTTTACCTATCTAATAGAGAGAGAGCTTAGGCCAAACTTATCCAACCTTTCCTTAGATCCTCAGATCTTACAACTCAGGAACACAGGTTCCCTACCTCAGACTTTTTGTCAGGTCTTACAATTCAGGCTACACAAGAGCCCTACACACTTAGGCACTAAGCCTTATAACTCAGGCTACAATAAAAGCCCTATAACTCAGGCTATAACACAATCCCTATAACTTATGCTATAGCACAAGCCCTACCATAATCTCCACATAGAGAGAGTTACACTCAGATCAGAGATCCTATAGTTCAGATTCAGAAGGAATCCTATAGAGATTATAGAATATAGGTTTTTACTTAACACTTTGAAGTTTGAGTCTTCTAATAGAAGCCCTCACAGCAGGCTTTCTCTTCTTTATCTGTATTAGCACTTGAAATATCTCCTTTGAAATAGCTTGCTTGATCAAGAAAAACTTATAGCAAAGAAGGGTCCTTCACAAAAGATTTTGCTGAATAAAATCAAGAAGGAACTTTTCTCTGAATGATGCAGCAGTGGTTGAAGATGAAAATACTTGAAGACTCTATCACTGCTACAGAATTTTCATAGAAGACTTGAGAAAAATTCAAAGTCTAGCACTCAGTTAAAAAACAAAAAACATATTTTTTAAATCTCTAAGTCCTTCTTTTATACTTGACTTGGCTGTCAGAGGGAAAACAGTTGTTAAGTTGAATTCTCTAATGACTAGATTGATTTTCCTTTGGCAAATGATGTATTAGGAAAGTCCAACGGCTCAAATATAGTTCTGAATAAGGAAGACTTTTAGAATAAACGTATTTTTGTCAAATTCTTTTTCAGATAGCTAGCATGCACTTTAGGAAATAATCCTCCTTTGCAATAAACAAAGGCTATCGAAATTTGATTAAAGAAAGATTTTAGAATGAAGAATTATTCTCTCATAATTGAGAATATTTCTTCCTGCTGGCTGAACCTTGAAGTATGCAGTAAATCCCGCTTTTTATTCTGATCTGAATATTCTGTATAATATGTGCCTAAATTCAAGGATATAGTTGTAGTGCCACGGTCAGGATGGGAGAAATTGGTCTATGTGACCATAGTATGATGTCATAGACTAAGTCTAATAGCACTCATGAAATTTACATGGATAACCCTTTAACCTTATAAGACTTATATAAGGAAAGTCCCAACACTTAGCCATTTTGGCATACTCAAAAGCTTTTGTCAGTTTGTATTCGATCCAGTTGAATTATATCTCTGATGTAGTCGATGCAGTCAAACTCTTGTAGTCGATGCATTCGATATTTTACCTAATCATAAATTTGATGTCTTCGACCCGGTCAAACTTTTGCACTCGATGCAGTCAAACTTTTACTTAGTCCTAACTTTGATGTCTTCGATCCCGTCAAACTTGTGCACTCGATGCAGTCAAACTTTTACTTAGTCATAAATTTGATGACTTCGATCCAGTCAAACTTTGGCACTCGATGCAGTCGAACTTTTTAGCCTATGAACCCGATTAATTACTAAGTCAATTTTTGATGTTGCCATTAATTTCTTCTGCCCTTATTGACTTTTTTCAATGATAGTGACATGCCTAATATATAATTAGTCCAGAGGTCAAAAAGAATTCTGCTACTTGAGGGATTACAAGTGCAAAATCTTGTTTAGGTGACCAAGTGTCTAATCATACATTAGCCATGCACTTTAGTTATACCTGTCACATTAAAATTAGAGAGAACATCAAATACAAGATATTTATTATCATCTTAAGGCCTTCTTTAAAATAGGAATCTTGGGAACAATATTCCCAACAATATCGTCAATAAAGACTATCACAAACAGGTCCAAATACTCACTAAAAGTTCTATTCATCCGGTTTATGAATACTGATGGCGCATTCATTAGCCTAAAAGGCATAACGGTTAACTCGTAGTGTTCATAACGAGTATTAAATTCTATCTTAGGAATATCTCTTTCCCTGATCCTCAACTGATAGTACCCAGATTTCAAATCCTGCTTCGAGTACATTGTCGATCCAACTAGCTGATCAAACAAGTCATCGATCCTTGGAATCGGATACTTGTTCTTTTTTTGTCAGCTTGTTCAGTTCATTGTAGTCAATGCATAGATGCAAGCTCCCATCCCTATTTTTCACAAAAGTACTGGTGTAATCTAAGGAAATGAACTTGGATGTATATAGACTTGCTCTAGCCGCTCCTACAACTGAACCTTCAACTCCACCATCACTTTTGGCGTAATATGGTATGGTGTGCATGACACTGGTTTAGCACCAGGCACCAGCTTAATAGTAAAGTTGATCTCTCTGTAAGGTGGATCTCCAGGGAGATATTTTAGAAACACATCCGCATACTTCGATATAATAAGGATGTCACTCAAACTAAGCTTAGGCTTTGAAACTTCCAATAGCGTGAAGAATGACTTTGCACCCTTCTGAACCACTTTGACCCCTTGGAGAGCAGACATCAGTATCTTGCTCGATCCTTGCATATTAGCAAACTTGGTCGCGCATTCAGTATCTTGCCCTAGTATGACTTCCATTGAGTTATAATCAATGCATACATGCTTCTCTGAAAGCTATTTCATGTCAAAGATCATATCAAACTCTAATATCAGCATTATCGATGCTTCCAAGGCAAACTCATGAATTCCTCTCTGCACCTTAATACAGCAAATTCTATCTGTGTGCTTCAAGCATCTATTCGACAATAACACATCCAATCTATCTTTTGACATAAAAAGGCACTCTGATACGCATTACGAAGTCCTTTGATAGAAAGGATTGAGAAGCTTCTGTATCAAACAGTGCTCTCGTCGGATAGTCCAAAATTAGTACAAAGCCTAATACAGACAAGTTATATAAGCAATGCATAAAGTATAAAGTACATAAAGCAATAAAGTTGTATAGTAATGCATACCTATCACCACATCACTCTATTTAATGTCCCTCTGCTGGAAATGATTAAAGACTCTGGGTTGAGCTGGAGCATAATGGTACGCAGTCAACTCCACTGCCTTCCCATTTTTAGTACACGATGCTCTCGCTTTTATATTTGTCTTTCGACAACCACTCCAATAATATTGAGCCATATGTCGCACCTTTCCACACGCGCAGCAAATAATTAGACCTCCTCGCCAAGTACTCGCCCTAGAAATAGTAGAAGAAGGAGTTGACCCAGTAGACCTAGATTTCTTCTTCCACCTGTTGTTATCCCGGATTGACCGCTCCCCTGGATTTTCTCAAGTCTCGACGGCAAAGCCTTTTCTAGCCATCTGTCTGCCCTCTCGTAGCCTTCTCGCAGGTTCTTCTTAACATCAGCCATTGAGAAGGTGCAGACTAATTGTAGGTCTAACCGTCTAGCCGCACGGTTTGGTGTTTTCTTTTCTCTTGTTTCTCCCTGTATCTGGTCACCGCTGCCTGTTTCTCCTATCCCTAGGCAACCGGTATTTTTATACCTGCCTGTTTGGGCAGGCCCCTGAACCTATAAAGAGGCATGAACAGTACTTCCAAAAGGGAGCAAGTTCGCATCCCAAAGCTAACCGCATATGGCTGCGGACTCAAACTCTTCTTCTAAAGGATACCAGTTCGCTCGAGTTCTCTGTTTTAACCATTGTAACTAATTCTCTTCTAATTAAAGGAAAAGCTCGTCGTTGGAGTGGCATTTAGCCGCGGAGGGCGAACTCTGGTGTTTTCACTGCCAGCGGCCTCTCTCTCTCCTCTTTTCCCTATCGAACTTAATCGCTTGTTCTAACCGCTAATATTTGGTTATTCGACAGTTTCCTCCACCCTCCTTTCTATTCGCAGAACTCGAAGGCACATTTTGTGCATCAACATTCAACAAGCGACCTTTAGATTTAGATTAGTCGGTCAAGTCATCGGTTATGCGATGTTAGACTGCTAAACTGCCGAAAACTTTGTTCCATCGAGTCCATGTGAAGATACTCTCTAGGAAGCCCTTGAACAATCGTGTCGGGAAGTCGACAAAGCTCGTAGGGAGACTGCCGAGCAGTTCTAGGCGATCAACCAAGCCCTATTCGATATTACGTTGCGACTAGTTGTGCAGCCCGCTCTAGCGTCGGTTACCCCGATCAATCTGGAGACAGTAGTGGAGAATCCGCAAGTTTTCCCACCAGCTTATCCGCAGGCTGTTTCTTAAGCTTATCCGCCAGCTTATCTGCAGGCTTGTTCTCAAGCTTATCTGCCTGTTTATCCGCCTGCCTTCCCGGTAACTTACCCGCCAGGGGAAGGTGCAGCTCCTTTGCGATCTCAAGATGATGAGTTCGCCGCTCATCATAACTTTTTCCGGGAAGCCGCCCGGGGAAGTCCAGCAAGAGCCTTGAACTTTTAGGGAAGTTATCCTTACCCTCCAGCACCAGTATTTTCTCCTCCAACAGTAACTTTTCCTCTTTATCCACCTACTTCTTTTGCAACTACTGCTTACGCTCTATATTTTTCCTTTTCCTTATGCTCTAGGGTAACAGAAAGATTTGTCTCCATTCACAGATATTATTTGACAAGAGCCAACTACATCTCACTTCAGAGAGCCTCGATTACCAGTTTACACTAAAGAGTCTGACCCAATAGCACATCTGCAAGCTTTTGAGTCAGTTGTTGCCTTGAAGACGCTTACAGAAGCTACTAAGTGCAAACTTCTTGTAACATCCTTTGATGGACAAGCAAGGGAAAGGTTCTATGGACTACATCCCCAATCTATCGCATCCTTTGTTGATTTAATAAGAGAGCTTCTACTTAGATTTTCCACCTCTACAAAGATAAAAAGCGGTCCAGAAGCATTATTTGAGATCAAATAATGAGAGAATGAGACTTGGGCTCATTTTGTAGATCGCTTCCAAAAAGAAATTTTGGAAATTCAGAACGTTAATCTAGAGCTATACATAGTCAACCTGATTAGTTGATTAAGGGAAGGACCGCTTAAGTTTGAAGTTAACATCCAAATGCCAAGGACATATCATGAAATGATCAGTTTAGCCAACATGTACATTCGGGTAAAAAAGAGCAATCCTAGTTATGTTTAAAGGCTCATCGCAGAGAAAAATTCTTCTCTTGCATCCGAACCTTCAAGGTCTCCTCATAGGGATTTCCAACCTCGAGCAAGGAAGGAAAGAAACTTTCATCAGCATCGGAATCTTTTCCCAAGCCAAGATCAATTATGAAACCAAATATTGCAACTACCTATTCCTCCTGCATATCCAGCTCAAGCTCCACAAGCAACTCCCATTTATCAATAGAAGATGATGAATTGCAAGAATCTGACATTGATAGGGTTATGCAAGAAGTAATTCAAGTCATGAGAGGCTAGCCAAGCTACAAACGACCTTACCAGCTCACAGACCAAAGATCTAAAGACGTTCCATACTGCAAATACCACAAGGAGAAATGGAACCCAACTGAAAATTGTTGAGCACTTCGCCAATTAGTGTAAAGGATGCTAAAGCAAGGAAAATTTCGGGATTTGGTCCAGAAGGATGACTCCTCACTCCCATCTACTTCGAATGGCAAGGAAGTAGCTGAAATTCCAATCGGCCCAAAAGGGGTGAAGAAAATCGGCAATGACATTAACTTCAATATTGTTAGCGAGTGCATCGGCGCTGATGATAATGGCACCCTTAGAGAACTACAATGCGGAGGTGAAATAAGATATGGCAAAATCCAGAGAGTTCTTCGCAATATTGGCTAATTAGTTTTGTTTTTCATTATTGAACATTTATTCTGGCACTTTTCTGAACATTCATCCATTCATTTCAATGCTTATTTCAGAGAACCAATACTGACACTTTTCCTTCTTTTGGAGCTTCTCCTCCTCTCTATTTTCTCTTTACCAAAGGGATTGCTGAACCAAGGATATATCGACGAGTCTTGCTTAAACCCCAACAGATTGGTTTCTAGCATAACACCGCGACGACCACATATAGCGGGGAGTGTTCATATACGTGTAGTGGGAGCCATCCATCTCTCGTGCGGAGTAATTCAAGGCTTTGGATCCTAGCTAGTATCTAACACACCACGTGCATCAAGAGAGGTCCCAGTGTTGTTAGCTCTATTGTGCACTGCTTTGGATATTATAACAGCTAAGATGATCTTTCTTGAGCGAGGAATGGTCCCCCGGGTGAACCTGGCCTCATTGATCATCTCACGCAGTGATAATCGAACACTCTAAGGTACTCTCAAGCTGTGCCTTTAAGGGACGCAATAACTTCATTGATCTTTCTTGAGCGAGCAATGTTATAGACCATTTGGTGCACCTAGCCTCATTGATCAGCGTAGCTGGTAACCCAAGGCATGAGAGCAGTGTGTCCATCGTTCTTTCTTATAAGAGGTACAACTTCGATGATCTTTCTTGAGCGAGCAATGTTATAGACCATTTGGCACACCTGGCATCACTGATCATTTTAGGCTGTATGACTCTCCATTCTCTTTTTTCCCTTCCGGGGGAATCGCAGTTAGTCCGCCTTTAGTAGAACTACATCTTTGATGATCTTTTATGGCAAGCAATGTTATAGACCATTTTGGCGCACCTGGCCTAACTGATCATCTCCAAGTGTAGATCTCTGTTTTGAACTGTTTTTTACTTTCAGGTTGGTTAGTTACCTTAAGTTTATCCACTGGCATGCGATTAGATACAGCGGCTAGATATATTCGATTAATTTAAACTATCCACCGGCTTTCGAGGTTTTATTTACTCTATTGTCGGTAATCCTGTCAGCTACTTAGCCGCGGCTCAACATATGAATTATCTAGTTTTTAGTTCTCTATACAGCTTATGTTAGTTGTCTTATGATATATATCAATCAGCCCCTTGCTGCTTCAAGGTTATACTTTATCTACTCGACCTGTAATCAATCGGCTAGGCTATCAGTAACCGAGAGGTTAGCAATGTCTGATCAATTCATCGAATTTTTCTGCACAATGTTTAAAAGCAAAATCAGGTTTATTTATTGTCAGTTAACCGTGCGGTTTGGATCTTTTCTAGCAGACTAATGAGTCCGATATTTATAGGATTTTTCGGACTCATTTGGGCTTGTTTTCTCACTCGTGCACTGCATTTCAACCAGATATCAGTTATATTTGCATCGTTCGGTCATCGACCGCTTTGTGCACTATTTTGGCCCGTGGGTGTGCAATTGTATATTCGTTTATTGGGGGCAATCACATGGTGCTCCCCATGTCTCTTTCTTGTTGCTGTTGTTTGCTTCTTGGTGTGGGGTGCTGGTGTTCTAGCTATTTTTATTGTTTTTCAGGTGGTTGCGATGTCCAAAGTTCCATTTTCAATTTCCTGTGTGAAACGCACGGTCGTGCATTTTTCTTCTCGCACGGTCTCTTGCAATCATGCATTTTACATAGCAGTTCTGGGGACATCTTTGGCCACCCGTGCGTTTTGTTCGCGCACAGTTTCTCTCAAACCGTGCGAGAATGAAGCGCACGGTTTTCCTATAGCTTTCCTATTTGCACCAGTCTGTGGTTTATCGTGCAATTTGTTCACTCACGGGCGGCAGCGCCCGTGCGCGAGTAAAATGCATGGTTTTCCTGTTTGTTCCTGCTTTTTCAATTCTATCGTTACCCGTGTGATTTCCTTCACGCACGGGCAGAAGCGCTCGTGTGTGAGTAAAACGCACGGGTCAACGCCTCTCCTTCTACAGGCTTATCCTGAAAATTAAATAACGCACGGTGGACGCACGGTCGTGCGCCAAACTATGCGTGCCCATTTTTCTGACCTGTTTATTTCTTCTTCCTTTGAGCCGGTCCCAAACCAGTCTTCCTCTAGCCGCCATTTCTGCTCTTTTGAGCGGGAAATCTTCCCTCAAGCCACCATTTTCTCTCTCCTCCTTAAAGAGTTGATCCAGCCACCATTTCAACACCAAGAGCGAGCAAACTCTTCATCTCCGACCACCTTTGTCATCCCCAAGCTCTAAGCTCCATATCAAGCTCAAAGTTTGATGCATCCATGAAGTTCTCCGGTTAGAATCAGCCAACGACTAGTCACAAAGAAGACGGGATATTCGAAGGAAGTGACATCCCTTATTAGTTTCCAGACGTCAACTGTAGACCAAGTTCAGACAAGGCCCGACAACCCTTGCATCCGGCCATGAATCTCGGAGAGACTTCGTGCGTTTGGTTGTTTCTCTTCCCCTTCACTTGTAGTATTTCATTTTCCTGCATATTTTGAGATTTTGAATGATATGTATGAATGTTGTTAGCTTGAATATTTCAGCATGTCTAGGTGTTGATTTATTTCAGTACTTGATAGCTTGTTGAGCTCTATTTTCTCTTGTGCTAGTTGTGTTTGTGTCGTTCTAGCGATTTCTAGAAGCGAGCGTTGCGAAGAGGTGATTGTGACCCTCATTAGGTCATCCATCTTCCATATAACTCTCTCGAGTAATCCACCCAAGAGATGCGGTGACGGCGACCCGCAATAGGATTTTTAGCAATAGATTTAGGAAAACCCCTAATCAAAACCCCCTTTGTTAGGTTTGCGCTTGCAACCACTTTTCCAAATAGATAAATCACACTCCATACTTGCGCTCTCTGAGAGATAGATATCCGGGGATTCATTTCCTCAACTTTATTACTTGACAATGATCGGTACACTTGCCGTGAGTGCATCAAGTTTTTGGCGCCATTGCCGGGGAGTGAAACCGTTGTGTGTATTTTTATTTTGAAAAAGTTTGCAAGTGTTGTTGGTATTATTGAAAGATTTTTTTTTGTGGTGTATGACAGATCCCAACTCTGGTGAAAGGGTTGAAGATCTTGTGTTGGATCTAGAAACTGCGTATGCAAGGCAAGCTTGCCTGCGTGCTGCTGCTGCTGAAGAAAGAATGGAGAATAATGGCATAGGAGGAAATGGCCAAGGAGAACCGGTTGTTGCTGGCCAAGAGGTGGTCCAGCCATGCGTTAGGACAATGCGTGATTTCATAACTCCAACCGCAGGAAGTGTTTACCCTAGCTTCGGGACAGCCATCGTAAATAACCACTTTGAGATAAAACCCGCCATCCTGAATATGATCAGGAATAATATGCAGTTCTTGGGATTGTCAAGTGAGGACCCGCAGCTCCATCTGGCGAAGTTCTCGAAGATTTGTGGCACATTCTGGTATGCTGGAATTTCTGATGATGTTGTGAAGCTGAGGTTGTTCTCGTTCTCACTAAGGGACAAGGCAAAGACCTGGTTGCATACCATTATTCCAGGGACTACTACTACTTGGGAGGCATTGTCCTCTATGTTCTTGACTAAGTTCCACCCTGTAGACAAGATTGTGACTGCCTTGAGGGATATTACAACCTTCCGACAACTAGACCAGGAGACGCTATCTGAGGCATGGTAGAGATTCTCGGAACTGCACCGTCGATGCCCAGAGCACGATTGTGAGCTGTGGAATCTAGTTGAAATATTTTATTTTGGTATTAAGCCTAATTTAAGGGCAATGATCGACACAGCTGTTGGTGGCACGATAATGAACTTATCTTCGGAAGAGGCATTGAGGCTACTTTGAGATACCGCCTCCCATAGTACTTATTGGACCACCGAGAGAAATACACCTATAGGGGCGAGGACTTTGTTTGAAGTTAATGTTGTGGTGCAGCAATCAAAGGCGAGCCATCACAATTTAGATGGAAGGAATATGTTGACCAGATCTGCCTCTCCTCTAGCTCGGCATATGGACATATCTTGTCAGGGTTGTGGTAACCCTGTCCATCATGCCTACGAGTGCACCGCTGGAGAAAGCATTGCTGAGCCGTCAGGTATAATATCTGATGAAAATGTGAATTTTATAAATAGTCAAAATCACAATGTTCCTTTTTTGATAATTTTTATAACCCTAATGTGAGAAATCATCCCAATTTCTCATGGAATCAGAATGCTCCCGATCAAAGATGGCACGGAGGCCAGCATCAGTTTGATGCTCAAGCCTTTAGTAGCCAGCCATGACCGCCACTTATGGGTTATAATCCTAACGCGCAAGGAACTCGTAAAAGTGCTTTGGAAGAGATGATGGAGAAGTTTATGGAGATGGCCCAATCAAATATGGCCACTCAAACTACATCTATAAGGAACTTGGAGACACAGCTGGGTCAACTGGCCCTTGCATTCTCTGAGCGTACTCACGGCACCCTCCCTAGTGATATGGAGAAAAATCCCCGTGAGCAAGGGAAGAGTGTTGGGGATGCGGAGGAGTGCGGTAATAATGAATTGGTCGTCAAATGCGAGATCAATGAAGTTAAGACAATAGCTCTATGCGATTCTGGATCATCCTGCAACATTCTTGCTTCGCAAGATGTTGAAAAATTAAATTAAGTATCAAATCTGATGTCCAAAAATCTCTAGTGCTAGCGGATGGATCGGTAGTTAAGACCGATGGTGAGATCAAAGATGTGGAAGTTATTATGAATGGGGCTGTTGTGGTCACTGACTTTGAGGTGTTAGGGCCTATGGGTAACACGTCAAAACCCATCTTAAGACTCCCATTCCTAAAAGCCAGTGAAGCTACCTTGCAATTCAATGCGAGTGGTGCTACTTTTGCTCCTAAGGTCAATCTGACTCTACCATCTTCACCTCCCCATATTAGTTTAAATGAACATGGAGAATTTTTGCAATTGAATGATTCGTTATCTAACGATGTGTCTAGTGCTGCTAAGATAGGTCTTTTGCTGAAGGAACGCGAGCAGTTTAAGAAAGTGATTGAACCGCTGACGAAAGCTGAAGGAGAGAGAGAGATGGAGTCACCTGACGTGGAGCAAGATTCCGTTGTGAAGAAATGTGAGTTGAGCACGCCTATTGAAAGCGTGCAGAAATCTGATTTGAAAACTTCTATTTGTTCTAACAAAGTTTGTAAGACTATTAAACAGGTAACTTGGGATGATCTTTCACCCGCTGCGGGTGAGGAAAGGATGCCCCCAGTTGAGAAAGATAAACTTGTTGCTGAAATGGTCGGTGTGATCATACCACCCTGGCGATCCCCTTCTTTGGATTTGAAATGAAAGGAGTTGTTCCTGCGCAAGGCGCAGAATTCTTCCCGCCGGCGCGAGAAGGACAAGGTTAGGGGTAGGGTAGACTCGTCTACCCTGGGCCCTAAAGACTTCGCCTCACCCTCATCTCGCATATCTGGGGGGATCTATCACAAATCAGCGTTCAGCTGAGGAGTGAAAGATCTTCGGGGCCTGTTTTAATTTTCTGCTTTCTGCTGTGTGTGGATGTAGACTTTTTAATTACGTGTTGAACTTTTGACTTGAACATTATATAAAACTGCTAATACAGGTATTTGGTCCACCTTATGGGTGGTAAAGAAAAGGGCTTATGGGAGACAACCCAAATTTTGCCACTTTTAACTTATTCATATATGCTGCTAAAATATATGTTTTGAGTATGCATGGTTGGAAATAATATCATGTGCAGGTGGAGTTAGTTTGAGTCGTGGACTGTTTGCTGAAATTAACACCAATCTTCGGGTATGCTCATTTGCTGAGCATGGGGTAACCTCTTCCCTCAACATTTATTTTTATGTTTTTATTGCAAATCATGGATAGATTGTTTAGTATAAGTCTGGTGGGGGAAAGTTTTACGAGTTACCTTTGCACATGCACTTGCATACCACAAGTATATTTTCATTTTCAGTTTTTATTTTATCATGACAGCATTTTTCACCTACACCGCATGAGCGCGCACTTAAGCACGCGCTCGGCCCAAGTTTAATTTATTTCTTTTGTGTTAACTTTAAGATAGTGGTGCTTACTTAGGATTTTATGATAGAGTAGTGTGAAACTCGTGCAGTGCTCCTAATCGAGGACTCATGGTGTGTAGAAATAGTATAGATTTAATTTTTCTTTATGCTCATAGATTTATGCTTTTCTACATTTGTAATAATGTTTGTACTACTCAAAACTGTGGAATATGAAGCGATCGAACGGTAGTGTTGGAATGTGTGTAGCCTCCACTAGCCTCGTATTGCTCGAGTTGGGAGGAAGGATCATCTCTCTTGGTGGCTAAGAACTTGCCCCAAGCTACTCTCGAAGCATTCGCGCATGGTTAGTCTAGCGTGAGTGTGATGTAGGCAATCATTTTGGCCAGTTTGAGCTTTGTACAGTTCCTAACATCTTACCCTCACTAGCCCCGTTGTGCCTACCTCTTCCTTTGATTCAGCTCCTCTTTTATTTCACCAAAGCCTCATAGCCATTTTTAATCGCACACCCAAGTTGAGATTTAGTGATGTACTATTTCATTTGGTGGTGTGGATGTGGAAATTTTTGTTGTGAATATGTGGATGAACTCCCAAGTTTGCATTTGCTGAAAATAGAAAAAGTAAAGAAAAAGTAAAAAAAATTAAAAGAAAATTCTACTTGAGATTTTGTGGTGGTAGGTGGTGCACACGCTTGTGTATTCAAGTTTAAGTCTAGTGTCTTGGAGCTTCTGCTTGTATTGTTGGCTTGGAGATATCTTTTAGTAGAGCTCATTTGGGTTTGGTGCATAGACTGCTCTTTTATCTTCGTTTACCTCACCGAGACCCAATCCCCACTTTTACCCTAAAGTCCTACGGATTCGCGCTAGAGTCAAACTGGCGCTGTGGAGAGAGTGTGAACAGGAAAGCATATGGTCCCCAACATTGGTGGATTCCTTTGGAGGTGAACCCGAGCCCCGGTCTTTGGCAATGCTCAACTTAGTGGCCTGCCTACTTTCTTCCTACGGATGACTGAACGATTCTCCAGGATTCTATTTTTGAGTAGTTACAATACTTATTTACATTTGTAGAAATTTATAAACTTCGTAGCATAAATAAAAATTGTATCTATTATATTTTCTATGCCCAAGCAGTTTTCAATTTCTCGCTTTACTTTATTTAGAAATCTCTAAGCCAGCTAGCCATTTTCTAGTTGATGAAGAGATAATTTGCTCGGGACGAGCAAATGTTTAAGTCTGGTGGTGTGATGATTTCGATATTTATAGGGTTTTTCGGACTCATCTAGGCTTGTTTTCTCACTCGTGCACTGCATTTCAACCAGATATCGGTTATATTTGCATCGTTTGGTCATCGACCACTTTGTGCACTATTTTGGCCTGTGGGTGTGCAATTGTACAATCGTTTGTTGGGGGCAAGCACATGGTGCTCCCCATGGCTCTTTCTTGCTGTTGTTGTTTGCTTCTTGGTGCGGGATGCTGGTGTTCCAGCTAGTTTTATTGCTTTGCAGGTGGTTGCGATGTCAAAAGTTCCATTTTCAATTTCCTGTGTGAAACGCGCGGTCATGCATTTTTCTTCTCGCACGGTCTCTTGCAATCATGCATTTTACACAGCAGTTCTGGGGACATCTGTGGCTACCCGAGCGTTTTGTTCGAGCACGGTTTCTCCCAAACCGTGCGAGAAGGAAGCGCACGGTTTTCCTGTAGCTTTCCTATTCGCACCAGGCTGTGGTTAATCGTGTGATTTGTTCACGCACGGGCGGCAGTGCCCAAGCTCGAGTAAAATGCACGGTTTTCCTGTTTGTTCGTGCTTTTTCCATTCTGTCGTTACCCGTGTGATTTCCTTCACGCATGGGCAAAAGCGCCCGTGCGCGAGTAAAACGTACGGGCCAATACCTCTCCTTCTACAGGCTTATCCTAAAAATTAAATAATGCACGGTTGGCGCACGGTCTTGCGCCAAACCGTGCATGCCCATTTTTCTGACTTGTTTCTATATAAAGTGCAGATCTCTTCTTCCTTCGAGCCGGTCCCAAACCAGTCTTCCTCCAGCTACCATTTCTACTCTTTTAAGAGGGAAATGTTCCCTCCAGCCACCATTTTCTCTCTCCTCCTTGGAGAGTTGATCTGGCCACCATTTCTACTCCAAGAGCTAGCAAATTCTTCATCTTCGGCCACCTTTGTCATCCCCAATCTCCAAGCTCCATATCAAGCTCAAAGGTTGCTGCATTAGTGAAGTTCTTCGGTTAGAACCAGCCAATGACTAGTCACGAAGAAGACGGGATATTCGAAGGAAGTGACAGCCCTTCTTGGTTCCTGGAAGTCAACCGTAGACTGAGTTCGGACAAGGCCTGACAACCCTTGCATCCGGCCGAGAATCTCGGAGAGACTTCATGTGTTTGGTTTTTTCTCTTCCCCTTCACTTGTAGTATTTACTTTTCCTGCATATTTTGAGAGTTTGAATGATATGTATGAATGTTGTTAGCTTGAATATTTCAGCATGTCTAGGTGTTGATATATTTTAGTACTTGATAGCTTATTGAGCTCCATTTTCTCTTGTGCTAGTTGTGTTTGTATCGTTCTAGCGATTGTTAGAAGCGAGCATTGCGAAGAGGTGATTGCAACCCTCGTTAGCTCATCCATCTTCCCTATTACTCTCTCGAGTAATCCACCCAATAGATGCGGTGACGGCGACCCACAATAGGATTTTTAGCAATAGATTTAGGAAAACCCCTAATCAAAACCCCTTTATTAGGTTTGCGCTTGCAACCACTTTTCCAAATAGAGAAATCACACTCCCTACTTGCGCTCCCTGATAGATCGATATCCGGAGATTCATTTCCTCAACTTTATTACTTAATAACGATCAGTACACTTACCGTGAGTGCATCACAGACCAATCCTTAGAATTATTGATGAATTTCACATTGCAGTTCTCATGTCTAACTGCGCGAGAAGATTATTATTATATCTTAATCGCCAGTCTATCTGACTACACAATGGCTAAGTTGGATTTTCCTTAGCCTATCCTATCATACTACTATTGATTATTAGCAGCTCGAGAAGTAGTTCTTATCGTGTCATGTGTTGTTATGTAATCTGCTATTTCAAGGGTATTCAAACTGCAGCGGATACGGTTTTCTTTCTGGATTTATCTTTCAACTTGGCAAACAAGCTGGAAAGTGCGGTCAGCGCTACAGTACCCTATGATTTTGACTTGAACATTATCATCGCAAGTTGATACAATCATATTTTGGCAGATAGCACGGATATAAATTGTTCGCATTCAACATTCACACAGCCATTACCAATGTTATCTGTCTATGTTTATTCTTATTTTATTCGCCTTGTTGGTTTCTAACTCTTTCTGGTTAAGATTGTTTAACAGGTTATCAAGATGCATTTGTTGGCCATCACAAAACAAATAGAGGTAGAATCTAAAATATCATTTATATTGTCAAAAAATAATATAAGTCCTATATCCGTGCGGTTTACAAAAATTCTTGTCGTCGGGTCCTAAGGAAGAAAAAAAATTTATACAACTTTTGTTTTCTTCTATTTTGGCTCCGATTCACCTGATTCTGACGAACTCGGAGAGTTGCTTGATTTTGTCGATCCTAAGCCCAGAGACTCTTCTTCGCTTGGGATGTTGCTTTTCTTAGAGCTTTTATCTGCAGTGGTCTCGGCGGGTAGAGTTTCTTGTTCGCCTACGGCTTCGACATCATCTTCCAAGATTTATTCTATTTCCGCCCATGCTGCCTCTGTAACACCCCAAAAAGACTCAAAATTGGATTTGAGGTGCAGGTTGCTTAATACGGCCTGGGATACGAGCGTGTCCCAGGGCGTGTCGGGGTACACAGCCTGGGACACGGGCGTGTCCCAGGGCGTGTTCAGGTTAGTCGACGATCGGAGGTCGACGATAGTCGAGCCCGGGACACGGCCTTCGACACGGGCATGTCCCAGGGCGTGTCACTAAATAAAATGCCGTATCGAGTTAGAAATGTACACGGCCCGGAACCAAGGCTTGAACACGGCCGTGTCAGTTTTGACACGGGCGTGTCAGAGGGCGTGTGCCTACCCGTGTACTGCTCTGACTAGTTGTAGCGCTCGTTGAGCACCGTGTAACAGGTGTGACACGGGCGTGTCTCATGACCGAAACGGGCGTGTCAGGTTCGGCACAGGCGTGTCGATGCCCGTGTTCTGGTAATTTTTAGTCGGTGCGAGTGCCTCGTGTGCCGCTTAAGGGTACACGGCCTGTGACACGGGCGTGTCACAGGCCGTGTCGGCCAAAAAGTATAATATTTTGGGCAGATCTTGGCCGTTCATTTTCCTTAAAGAGATCCTGTGGCTGGGGCTTATTCCTGGGCTGATAAGGCCGGGAAATGAAGGAGAAAGGCTCATTTCTAAAGTTCATCTTCTCTTTCTAATTTTAAGAGAGAGGTGAGAGCAAGGTGAGGAAGAAGAAGTTGAGTCCGGCTGCCGGTGGAGCTACGGTGGTCCAAATCGCGAGCCGAGTTCGGATTTGTGAAGGCAACGCTGCTGCGAAGGCTTTCATCTATCTCAAATTTCTCTTCATGGCTCCGAAGCGAGTTCCTATGGTAACGATTTCCTGCTTGGACATGTGAAGTCCTTAATTCCTGCATTGCATAGGGAAAACCCTTCCCCGCGAGTGTGCGGTGGGTTGTGGCGTCCCTTGGGGTAGATATGTGAAGTCCCCCTTGTTAGAGTCCGAAATTGGAGTACGGATCTAGGCATGCTGTGTGAAGCCCATCTGGACATGGTCTAGATTGGTGATGCTTGTTTGCATATCAGAGAAGACTCCGTGATTCTTGCTTGTAGGCATGATGGATAAAGTACTGGAGGAAGTCCAGGAATTATGAGAGTTGAACTCTCCTGTAGCCGTGAGTTGCTACTTTGTGTGAGGTGGAGCCATTGAGCCGTGGGGCTGCAACTAGGCAAATGCCTTGGAGGTGGAATGGGCAAGGTGAAGCTGTACCCGCGTCAGTCCAGGCGTGAGTCTGACGATTTGAGCAACGGGAAAGGTGGATCTGTACCCGCGTTATGGTTGTCTAACCTTGGGTGCTTAAGACCCTGTTAGGATCACATAGCGAGAGTCGACGGCCTGTGAGCCGATCAGACTAGAATGCTCATATTGAACCATTATGTCTGGTACCTCTGAACGGTGGTGTGGCCGTAGAACTACGGAACACCGATAATGTGCCCTGAGTGCACAGAGCGTCGGGCTGTCGTGCCGACGTTTGTGATATGTGACTGTGCGGGCATGCACGTCTTGCTTGAATTGCTATATATCATATTGGAAGATTGCTATGCGGGGATGGAATTCCGCTGCCCCGTGCCAGGGGCAGGGTCGTTATAATTGGTCAGCTGAATGCTGACCGTTGCCCTGTTTGCCACCGCTTGGTGGATTGGTTCTTACAGGTACTGGAGGTGCTGGTCCGAGCGGGACTTAGCGGGCTGAAGCCCAAAGCTGCGTTGCTGCCCTCGAAGGCATTATTTTGTTACTTTTGTTCATGTGTGGCCGGCCTGCGTGCCGATGTCTGTAATCCACACTCTTGTAAAGAGAAACTATTGTAAGGCCTTAAGGCCAGACTCTTGTGGTGTTTATATATATTCCTAAGTTTTAGTGGACAATGTTCTTTATCTTGAGTTCAATTATTCAACCGTGAAACTTCCGCTAGAATGCTCTGTGTTAGGATGCATGGTTTTGATATTATTTCGTAGCGTCTCTGCCTGTTTGTGGAATATGGTGTGGGGCCCCGGCCGGACCCTCTTTTATATTCTTCTTGACGGGTAGAGGTGTTATAATTTGGTATCAGCTTGTTGGTCGATCTCTTCCGAATTCGCGGACGAATTCTTTTGAGAGGTGGCGAGCACGTGTCAGTGCCGTCATTATAACACTTAATTTGAACTCAAGATTGTCCACTTAGGAATGCAAATACACTTGTTTGTTGAACTTGTGTATTCTTTTTGTATGGTTGCCGTTTTCATTGGTCGTTAACCTGTGTATTTTACACATATAGGTGACCAGAAGTGTTGCGGGTCAATCCGAACCACAACGTTCTGTTGAGAGTGCGGCACCAGCCGAGGTGCCCACAACTCCTCCATCCGCTGAAACAGTCCGTCTCATCACGGAAACGGTACTTGCTGTGATGAATGCTCAGCAAGCTAGGCAGGCACGTCCTGCAGTGGTGCCAACGCAATCTGGGGTACGGCAAGAACCGGTAGAAGCCGAAGTTGATCCGCGGGTAGCAGATCAACAATGGAAGCAATTCTTGAGCTTTAACCCTCCGCAGTTTCATGGGGCGGGTACACCGGCCCAAGCAGAGGATTGGCTTGCAAGAGTCAAGAGGATTATGAGAGCTATCAACGTTGAGGAGGAACAAAAAGTCATGTTAGCCACTTTCCTACTGGAAGGAGAGGCGCGATTGTGGTGGGATGAGATTGAAATGCATCACTTGGCCGGCAGGCAATTGGCAGAGGTTACAATGGAAGAATTTTCTCGATTGTTCTTAGCACAACATCTGCCGATGCAGCAAAGGATATCGATGGAAATGGAATTTCAACGGTTAGCACAGGGAGATCGAAGTGTGGATGACTACCTGCATGAGTTCACCCGTTTGGGAAGATATGCGGGCACGATCTTCGCCGAAGAAGAGCGTAAGACTAGTCAGTTTTATGCGGGACTGCGAGATGAGCTGCGGTATTTGCTCTCGAGTTCTGTGAGTCAGGGATTCCAAGCCTTAGTCTGTACGGCTCGTTCTTTGGAGACGGACATGAAACGGGGGCAAGCAAAGGGAAACTTGGCGGTTGTGAAGCCGGAGTTTAAGCCGCCTCGTCCGGACAAGTTTGGCTACCGAAAGAGATGGAATAAGAAGTCTAAGTCTTCTGGACAAGCTCCTTCTGCGATTGGGACGGATACATCTGGGTATGGATCTCGTGTGATAAGAAGACGGGAGCGTCTTATGTGGAGAAGGGGAAGGCTGTGGTGGAGTCTTCTGCCTCACACGCGCAGCCCAGGGTCTTCAACCTTGGACAACAGGAGGCCATTAAGTAGGCGGATGTCGTCACAGGTGCGCGTAGGTTTTAATGTTCTTGTTTTTGATGTGATGTGCTTGTTTTAATTGTAATGTTATAGGGTTTGTCCTTATACGAGAGTATCCGGCGCGAGCACTGTTCGACACAGGTGCTTCACATTCGTTTCTGTCTGAGGACTTTGTCTTTCGTGTCGGGGTGCCTATCCGGACCACGACAGACAGTGTAAAGGTGTTGTTGCCTAACGGATGTTTGATGTGCGCGGATCGATCTTGCGATCTTGAGGTCAAGATAGGAAGTCGGGAGTTCAAGGTGGAAACATTAGTATTGCCAATCAAAGAGTTTGATATAATCTTTGGTATGGACTGGCTTTCAGAGCAGCGTGCCTGTATAGATTGCACTTCAAAAGAGGTCACACTTGGGCAAAATACCGAACAAGAGACCAAGTTCATTGGTATGCAAGGGATGAGTGGGATGTTGTTATCCGCTCTCCAAGTTGTTAAGGCAGTTTGGAAGGGTGCGGAGTTGTCCTTCACACTCATAGAGGCGGTGGCGCCAAAGGCCAGTGTGAGTGAAGTGCCGATTGTGTCGGAATATGCTAATGTGTTTCCAAAGGATCTTCCTGGGTTACCTCCCCAAAGGGAAATCGACTTCGCTATCGCGCTGGTGCCGGGTGCGAAACCTGTGGCCCGTTCGCCGTATCGGGTAGCACCAAAAGAAATGGCCGAACTGAAAGTTCAGTTGCAAGAGTTGTTGGAGCAGGGATACATACGCCCAAGTATGTCACCTTGGAGCGCGCCTGTTCTTTTTGTGAAAAAGAAAGACGGTGGTTTGTGACTATGTATTAATTATCGCGAACTGAATAAGCTGACGGAGAAAAATAAGTATCCAATTCCACGGATCGATGACTTGTTTGATCAGCTAGCAGGCTCAACCGTCTATTCAAAGTTGGATTTGAAGTCCGGGTATTACCAGTTGCGGATTAGGGAAGGTGACATTCCCAAGACAATGTTTGGCACACGCTATGGTCATTATGAGTTCACAGTGATGTCGTTCGGCTTATGTAATGCGCCTTCGGTTTTCATGGATCTCATGCATCGAACGTTCCGCGAATACCTGGATCTGTTTGTGATTGTGTTTATTGATGATATCCTTGTATATTCACAATCGGAGGAAGATCATGCGAACCACTTGCGATTAGTATTGCATACCTTGCGAAGGAATAAGCTGTATGCCAAGTTCTCGAAGTGTGAGTTCTGGCTCTCGTCGGTGGCTTTGCTAGGCCATGTGGTGAGTGGAGAGGGCATAGCGGTGGATCCGGCAAAGATAAGTGCCATTCGTGATTGGCCAGTGTTGTCTTCGGTGGCCGAGGTCAGGAGTTTCCTTGGACTGGCGGGCTACTATAGACGGTTCGTGGAGAACTTCTCCCGGATTGCTTTGCCTCTGACTACGTTGACGAGAAAGGACCAGAAGTTCGTTTGGATGCCGGAGTGCGCACGAGCTTTTGATGAGCTGAAGAATCGTTTGACCACGGCGCCCGTTTTGACGTCGCCATGTGGTACAGATGGATTTGAGATATACAGCGATGCATCAGGAAGCCGCTTAGGCTGCGTTCTCCTGCAGTTTGGCAAGGTGATCGCTTATGGCTCACGTCAATTGAAAGTGCATGAGCGTAATTACCCCGTCCATGACTTGGAGTTGGCGGCGGTGATTTTTTTGCTAAAGTTGTGGCGGCATTATCTTTATGGAGTGAAAGTGGATATTTATACAGACCATAAATGCTTAAAGTATCTGCTCGAGCAAAAGGAGTTGAATATGCGACAAAGGTGGTGGATGGAATTCCTTGGGGATTATACCTTCGACATTCACTATGTTCCTGGAAAGGGAAATGTGGTCGCTGATGCCTTGAGTCGTCGGACTCCGGTGCGGGCAGCTTGGTTGTGGATACATGATGAGCGGTTAGTCCAGGAGTTAGAAGCTTTGGAGATATCTTGTGTGGAAAGAGATTCTTCAACTGTTGCATGCGTGAACTGGTTGGAGGTTCAATATGACCTTGTTGACAGGGTTCGGCGAGCAACGGAGTTGGATGAAAGTCTCCAACGTTATGCAAAGGAGGGGTCTGGTGATCAATTCTCCTGGGATGACGGTTTATTACGAAAAGATGGCCGATTGTGCGTTCCTAGTGCGGGTAAATTGCGAGAAGGATTGCTATATGAAGCACACTTTACAAAGTACTCAATTCACCCTGGGAGCACTAAAATGTACAAGGACATGAAGAAACTGTTCTGGTGGCCTAGTCTAAAGAAGGACATAGCCGCGTATGTGGCTAAATGTCGCACTTGTGCTTTGGTAAAGGCAGAATGTCAACGGCCGAGTGGTTTCCTGAAGTCATTGCTGGTTCCGCAATGGAAGTTTGAGGATATTTCTATGGATTTCGTGCACGGATTGCCGAGATCTCAGCGTGGCCATGACTCAATCTGGGTGATTGTAGACCGGTTGACAAAGGTGGCTCACTTTATACCGAACAAGCGGGATGATTCAGTGGAAACGTTGGCAAAGCTCTATGTGGAGCAGATTGTTAGATTGCACGGTGTTCCCCGGAGCATCGTAAGTGATCGAGATGGGTGCTTTACCTCGAAGGATTGGAGATTAGTTCATCAGATGTTGGGCACGAAGTTAGCATTCAGTACGGCCTTTCACCCGCAAACGGATGGCCAAACTGAATGAACCAACAGAACGATGGAGGATATGCTCCGTATGTGCGCCCTGGACTTCGGTAAGAATTGGGAAGAACATCTTGTTATGGTGGAGTTTGCCTATAATAATAGCCATCAAGCGAGTATAGGCATGGCCCCATTTGAAGCGTTGTATGGTCGGAAGTGTCGTACACCGCTAGCTTGGGCAGAAACTGGCGAGACTAAACTTTTAGGCAAAAAGGAAGTCGAGGATGCTACCTCAACAATACGCTCTATTCGAGAGAGGCTCCTAATAGCCCAGGATCGGCAAGCCAAGTATTATAATGCTAAGCACCGGAACGTGGAGTTCGCGGTTGGTGACTGGGTCTATTTAAAGATTAAGCCCTTCAAAGGCATATCTCGGATTCGGCGGTTGAAAAAGCTAAGTCCGCGATACCTTGGTCCGTTTGAAGTGGTGGAGCGTGTTGGGGAAGCCGCCTATCGGCTAGCTCTTTCATCGGAATTGAGTGGATTGCATGATGTATTTCACATCTCGGTGCTACGCAAAGCAGTCAAGGATCCAGCTCAAGTAATTGACAATGATCGAGTGCCGGTTGAGTATGGGCTAACGACAAAGGTGAAGCCTATACGGATCGAGGATCGAGCTGAGAAACAGTTGCGGAACAAAGTGATCGGGATGGTCAAAGTCCGGTGGGACAATTATGGCCGAGAAGAGCTAACATGGGAGCGCGAGCAGACCATGCGAGCCGAGTTTCCCGAGTTATTTTCGTAACTTATTTGCTCGTTATATATGTAATAGAAACATATAAATGTTTTGTTATTTTTCTCCCTACTGTCTTCAAATTTCGGGACGAAAATTTATTAAGGAGGGGAGGATTGTAACACCCCAAAAAGACTCAAAATTGGATTTGAGGTGCAGGTTGCTTAACACGGCCTGGGACACGGGCGTGTCCCAGGGCGTGTTGGGGTACACGGCCTGGGACACGGGCGTGTCCCAGGGCGTGTTCAGGTTAGTCGACGATCGGAGGTCGACGATAGTCGAGCCTGGGACACGGCCTTCGACACGGACGTGTCCCAGGGCATGTCACTCAATAAAATGTCGTATCGAGTCAGAATGTACACGGCCCGGAACCAAGGCTTGAACACGGCCGTGTCAGTTTTGACACGGGCGTGTCAGAGGGCGCGTGCCTACCCGTATACTGCTCTGACTGGTTGTAGCGCTCGTTGAGCACCGTGTAACAGGTGTGACACGGGCGTGTCTCATGACCGACACGGGCGTGTCAGGTTCGACACGGGCGTGTCGATGCCCGTGTTCTGATAATTTTTAGTCGGTGCGAGTGTCGCGTGTGCCAGGTACACGGCCTGTGACACGGGCGTGTCACAGGCCGTGTCGGCCAAAAATTATAATATTTTGGGCAGATCTTGGCCGTTCATTTTCCTTAAAGGAGATCCTGTGGCTGGGGCTTATTCCTGGGCTGATAAGGCCGGGAAATGAAGGAGAAAGGCTCATTTCTAAAGTTCATCTTCTCTTTCTAATTTTAAGAGAGGTGAGAGCAAGGTGAGGAAGAAGAAGTGGAGTCCGGCTGCCGGTGGAGCTACGGTGGTCCAAATCGCGAGCCGAGTTCGGATTTGCGAAGGCAACGCTGCTGTGAAGGCTTTCATCCGTCTCAAATTTCTCTTCATGGCTCCAAAGTGAGTTCCTAGGGTAACGATTTCCTGCTTGGACATATGAAGTCCTTAATTCCTGCATTGCATAGGGAAAACCCTTCCCCGCGAGTGTGCGGTGGGTTGTGGCGTCCCTTGGGGTAGATATGTGAAGTCCCCCTTGTTAGAGTCCGGAATTGGAGTACGGATCTAGGCATGCTGTGTGAAGCCCATCTGGACATGGTCTGGATTGGTGATGCTTGTTTGCATATCGGAGAAGACTCCGTGATTCTTGCTTGTAGGCATGATGGATAAAGTACTGGAGGAAGTCCAGGAATTATGAGAGTTGAACTCTCCTGTAGCCGTGAGTTGCTACTTTGTGTGAGGTGGAGCCGTTGAGCCGTGGGGCTGCAACTAGGCAAATGCCTTGGAGGTGGAACGGGCAAGGTGAAGCTGTACCCATGTCAGTCCAGGCGTGAGTCTGACGATTTGAGCAACGGGAAAGGTGGATCTGTACCCGCGTTATGGTTGTCTAACCTTGGGTGCTTAAGACCCTGTTAGGATCACATAGCGAGAGTCGACGGCCTGTGAGCCGATCAGACTAGAATGCTCATATTGAACCGTTATGTCTGGGACCTCTGAACGGTGGTGTGGCCGTGGAACTACGGAACACCGATAATGTGCCCTGAGTGCACGGAGCGTCGGGCCGTCGTGCCGACGTTTGTGATATGTGACTGTGCGGGCGTGCACGTCTTGCTTGAATTGCTATATATCATATTGGAAGATTGCTATGCAGGGATGGAATTCCGCTGCCCCGTGCCAGGGGCAGAGTCGTTATAATTGGTCAGATGAAAGCTGACCGTTGCCCTGTTTGCCACTGCTTGGTGGATTGGTTCTTACAGGTACTGGAGGTGCTGGTCCGAGCGGGACTTAGCGGGCTGAAGCCCAAAGCTGCGTTGCTGCCCTCGAAGGCATTGTTTTGTTTCTTTTGTTCATGTGTGGCCGGCCTGCGTGCCGATGTCTGTAATCCACACTCTTGTGAAGAGAAACTGTTGTAAGGCCTTAAAGCCAGACTCTTGTGGTGTTTATATATATTCCTAAGTTTTAGTGGACAATGTTCTTTATCTTGAGTTCAATTATTCAACCGTGAAACTTCCGCTAGAATGCTCTGTGTTAGGATGCGTGGTTTTGATATTATTTCGTAGCGTCTCCGCCTGTTTGTGGAATATGGTGTGGGGCCCCGGCCGGACCCTCTATTATATTCTTCTTGACGGGTAGAGGTGTTACAGCCTCATCCTGTGCGGCCTCCACTTCATAGAATGCAGGGAACGACTTATCAAAGGAAATATTTCAATGTTCAGCTTTAAAAGTTGCCGCTCCCTGAGGATTTCCAGCATGTCCTCCTCGCCTTCCCGCAGATGTATCGCGATTTCATGAAGGAAGGCTTGGTTTTCGGTATCATAGGCTTTCTACAAAGGAATTGAACAAGGTAAATTTGTGGTTAACTTAAACTAACCGCAAAGGCCATCATGTGAAATCTTACCGCTGCCCCTTGGACCCCGTTAGGGGATCTGCCCCTAAGACCTCGCCAGGGGCGCAGCCCCTTAGAACCCCACCAGGAGCGCATGTTATTTTGTTGTGATACCTTTGTTACTCCTTAACAGTAACCGTCCCGCTTGTTGGTTTGTGAAACCAAGTGTGTTAGATTTTGAATCTCACATAGAGAGATGAGCTTGTCTACTTTATAAGTGGAGTTGGTGTTAATCATGTCTAGTGCATGTAAATCTGAAGAATTATAAGGGTTCTAGATGTTCAGATTTAGCCCAGTTCATCAAGTATTGATGATTTTTTTGTGCACATCAGGGATGCATTTGGATTATGATTACTGCTAGTTTTATTTTGTTGATGTGCACATTGGTTAATTGTTAACCATGATTAAGTGTTAATCAAGTGTCTAAAATCCCTTAAGTAATATTAAGTATTTGTATGCCTTCTGATGGATAATACTCTTCCTGTCTCGATCGATGAAGTGTGGGCTTGCCAAAGCAAGGTGCATTAATCTATCTTAGTGAGGGTGTGAGCGGATAATTGTGATATCCCATTGTCGACATCGGGTCAAACTTAACTAGGTGACCTCAAAGGTTGAGTTCCCAGAGGCATGGGGTGGCATGCACCATATGATGGATGTGAATAAAGAGTTATTCACCAACCATATAAGAGTTGCATTGTGATGCAATTGGCAAGCGTTGTCTACCTAAATAACTACATTATCAGAGAAAAGCCAAAGCTGACTCAGTGTTGGTAAAATACGGATCTTGTCCACTAAGAGAGTAACTCATATATACTCTTTGAATTGATATTGAGGGTATTCAGTTTGATAAAAATAGTGGGAGTTATTTTAATTAAAGTCCTAATTGAAATATAGTACTATTTTTTTCTTTATTGAATCCTTGTAGAATTTCCATGGCTAGTGGATCTCATTCCACCCAGTCCCTCAAAGCCATCCTTGAGAAGGATAAACTGAGTGGGATGAATTATTTAGACTAGTACAGAAACTTGAGAATTATTCTCATGCAAGAGCGTAAGCTCTATGTTTTGGAAGAGGAATCTCCTGAAGAGCCTGTCGGGAATGCATCTTGATCTGATAAAAATGCTTACAAGAAGTATCAGGATGACTCCTTGGATGTCGAATGCCTCATGTTGGCAACCATGAACTCTGAGCTTCAAAATCAACATGAGAACATGGGTTGCAAGGAAATTAACGAGCATCTCAAAAAATGTTTCAGGGGAAAGCTCATCAAGAGAGGTTTGAGGTCACTAAGGCGTTGTTTCAGTGTTAGATGGGAGCTTGAGACCTAGTAGGGACTCACATACTCAATATGATTGGGTATATAGAGAACCTTGAGAGGCTAGGCTTTCCTCTAGGCCAAGAGTTGGCTATAGATCTGATCCTGCAATCGTTTCTGGAAAGTTATGAGCAGTTTGTCTTGAACTATAATATGAATGAAATAGATAAGACACTGCCTGAGCTCCTAGGCATGTTGAGAACTACTAAAATCAATATGAAGAAGGATAAGCCTGGTAGCCCCATACTGATGGTGCATAAAGGCAAGGGCAATGCAAAGGGCTTCAAGAAGATGAAGGTGGGACCTAAGTCATCTCTTGAGCCCAAGTCTTCAGCACTGAAGAAGAAAGGCTTAGAGAAAGAAGGGAAATGCCACCACTGTGGCAAGTCTAGTCATTGGAGGAGGAACTGTCCTTCTTATATTGAGGGTCTGCAAAAAAGAAGGGAAGTATGACTTTCGCTTCAAGTATCTATATTATAGAGATAAACCTTTCTGCTCCTTAATCTTGGGTACTAGATACCGGATGTGGTTCTCATATTTGTATAAATTTGCAGAAAATGGGAAGGAGAAGATTGGTGAGTAAAGGGGAGTTAGACCTAGGTGTTGGTAATGGAACAAGAGTTATTGTTGTTGCCGTAGGAGTTTATCGTCTTTCTTTGCCCAGTGGGCTTGTAATAGAACTAGATAATTGTTATTATGTTCCTTCCATAACTAGAAATATTATATCTATTTCATGTTTGGACATGATTGGAGTTTCTTTTATTATTAAGAACAATTATTGTTCTATATTTAAGAATGATATTTGTTATGGGATAGCTCAAATGTTTAATGGTTTATATGTTATGAACTTAGACCATCAGATCTATAATATAGAAAATACTAAAAGACTACAAAAGAATGACTCAAATCCTATGTACCTTTGGCATTGTTGTTTGGGCCATATAAATGAGAAACGCATATCCAAGCTCCATAAAGATGGACTAATAGACTCATTTGATTATGAATCATTTAAGAGATGTGAGTCTTGTTTGTTAGGGAAGACATCTAGGGTCCCTTTCACTGGTTTCAATGAGAGGTTTGATGATCACTTGGGTATAGTACATAGTGATGTATGTGGACCCTTGAGTTTTATGGCTAGAGGTGGGTACTTCTACTTTGTTACATTTACTAATGATTTAAGTAGATACAGATATGTGTATCTTATTAAGTGCAAATCTGAAACCATTGAAAAGTTCAAAGAGTTTAAGAACGAAGTAGAGAACCAGCTGGGTAAGAAGGTTAAAGCACTTCAATCTGATCGAGGTGGCGAATACTTGAGTCATGAGTTTCGTGATCATCTGAAAGAGTGTGGTATTGTATCACAGCTCACACCACCCAGAATGCTGCAACATAATGGCATGTTTGAGTGGAGGAATCATACTCTGTTAGACATGGTACGGTCGATGATGAGTCATGCAGATTTGCATATTTCCTTTTGGGGTTTTGCTCTAAAAACCTGCTTTTACACTGAATCGTGCTCCAACAAAAGCATTTCTAAAGACACCATATGAGATATAGATTAGGAATCATCCTAGTATGTCATTCATTAAGATTTGGGGTTATGAGGCATACGTGAGACGTCAGAAGCCTGACAAGTTGGAACCAAAGTCAGATAAATGTTATCTTGTGGGGTATCCTAAGGAAACTAAAGAGTACTATTTCTACATATCGTCTAAGGGCAAAGTGTTTGTCGCAAGGATTGGTTAGAACCAGCCAATAACTAGTCACGAAGAAGACGGGATATTCGAAGGAGGTGACAACCCTTCTTGGTTCCCAGACGTCAACCGTAGACCGAGTTCAGACAAGGCCCGACAACCCTTGCATCTGGCCGTGAATCTCGGAGAGACTTCGTTAGTTTGGTTGTTTCTCTTCCCCATAACTTGTAGTATTTCCTTTTCCTACATATTTTGAGAGTTTGAATGATATGTATGAATGTTGTTAGCTTGAATATTTCAGCATGTCTAGGTGTTGATTTATTTCAGTACTTGATTGCTTGTTGATCTCCATTTTCTCTTGTGCTAGTTGTGTTTGTGTCATTCTAGCGATTGCTAGAAGCGAGCATTGCGAAGAGGTGATTGCGACCCTCGTTAGCTCATCCATCTTCCCTATTACTCTCTCGAGTAATCCACCCAAGAGATGCAATGACAGCGACCTGCAATAGGATTTTTAGCTATAGATTTTGGAAAACCCCTAATCAAATCCCCGTTTGTTAGGTTTGCGCTTGCAACCACTTTTCCAAATAGAGAAATCACACTCCCTACTTGCGCTCCCAGAGAGATCGATATCTGGGGATTCATTTCCTCAACTTTATTACTTGACAACGATCGGTACACTTGTCGTGAGTGCATCACAGACCAATCGTTGGAAATATTGATGGATTTCACATTGCAGTTCTCATGTCTAACCGCGCGAGAAGATTATTGTTGTATCTTAATCGCCAGTCTATCTGACTACACAATGTCTAAGTTGGATTTTCCTTAGCCTATCCTATCATACTACTATTAATTATTAGCCGCTCGAGAAGTAGTTCTTATCGCGTCACGTGTTGTTATGTAATCTAATATTTCAAGGGTATTCAAACTGCAGCGGATACGGTTTTCTTTCTAGATTTATCTTTCAACTTCACGAACAAGCCGGAAAGTGCGGTCAGCGCTACAGTGCCCTTTGATTTTGACTTGAACATTATCATCGCAAGTTGATTCAATCATATTTTGGCAAATAGCATGGCTATAAATTATTATTCGCATTCAACATTCACACAGCCATTACCAATGTTATCCTCCTATGTTTATTCTTATTATATTCGCCTTGTTGGTTTCTAACTCTTTCCGGTTAAGATTGTTTAATAGGATATCAAGATGCATTTATCGGCCATCACAAAACAAATAGAGGTAGAATCTAAAATATCATTTATATTGTCAAAAAATAATATAAGTCCTATACCCGTGCGGTTTACAAAAAATTCTTACCGTCGGGTCCTAAGGAAGCAAAAAAATTTATACAAATTTTGTTTTCTTCTATTTTGGCTCCGAGTCACCTGATTCTGACGAACTCGGAGAGCTGACTGATTTTGTCGATCTTGAGCCCAGAGACTCTTCTTTGCTTGGGATATTGCTTTTCTTAGAGCTTCTATCTGTAGAGGTCTTGGCAGGTAGAGTTTCTTGTTCGCCTACAGCTTCGACATCATCTTCCAAGATTTCTTCTATTTCCGCCCATGCCGCCTCATCCCGTGCGGCCTCCACTTCATGGAATGCAGGGAATTGCTTATCAAAGGAAATAATTAATTGTTCAGCTTTAAAACCTGCCGCTCCCTGAGGATGTCCAGCATGTCCTCCTCTCCTTCCCGCAGATGTATCGCGATTTCATGAAGGAAGGCTGGGTTTTCGGTATCATAGGCTTTTTGCAAAGGAATTGAACAAGGTAAATTTGTTGTTAACTTAAACTAACCGCAAAGGCCGTCATGTCAAATCTTGTCGCTGCCCCTTAGACCCCGTTAGGGGCTCTGCCCCTAAGACCTCGCCAGGGGCGCAGCCCCTTAGAACCCCACCAGGAGCGCATGTTATTTCGTTGTGATACCTTTGTTACTCCTTAACAGTAACCGTCCTGCTTGTTGGTTTGTGAAACCAAGTGTGTTAGATTTTGAATCTCACATAGAGAGATGAGCTTGTCTACTTTATAAGTGGAGTTGGTGTTACTCATGTCTAGTGCATGTAAATCTGAAGAATTATAAGGGTTCTAGATGTTCAGATTTAGCCCAGTTCATCAATTGTTGATGATTTTATTGTGCACATCTAGGATGCATTTGGATTATGATTGTTACTAGTTTTATTTTGTGGATGTGCACATTGGTTAATTGTTAACCATGATTAAGTGTTAATCAAGTGTCTAAAATCCCTTAAGCAATATTAAGTATTTGTATGCCTTCCGATGGATAACACTCTTCCTGCCTCGATCGATGAAGTGTGGGCTTGCCAAAGCAAGGTGCATTAATCTATCTTGGTGAGGGTGCGAGCGGATAATTGTGATATCCCATTGTTGACATCGGGTCAAACTTAACTGGGTGACCTCAAAGGTTGAGTTCCCGGAGGAATGGGGTTGGCATGCACCATATGATGGATGCGAATAAAGAGTTATTCACCAATCATATAAGAGTTGCATTGTGATGCAATTGGTAAGCGTTGTCTATCTAAATAACTACATTGTCAGAGAAAGCCAAAGCTGACTCATTGTTGGTGAAATATGGATCTTGTCCACTAAGAGAGTAACTTGTATATACACTCTGAATTGATATTGAGGGTTTTAAGTTTGATAAAAAAAGTGGGAGTTATTTTAATTAAAGTCCTAATTGAAATGATCAAATGTATTTTGAAATGTAGTACTATTTTTTCTCTATTGAATCCTTGTAGAATTTCCATGGCTAGTGAATCTCATTCAACCCTGTCCGTCAAAGCCATCCTTGAGAAGGAGAAACTGAGTGGGATGAATTATTTAGACTGGTACAGAAACTTGAGAATTGTTCTTATGTAAGAGCGTAAGCTCTTTGTTTTGGAAGAGGAATCCCCTGAAGAGCCTATCGGGAATGCGTCCTGATCTGATAAAGATGCTTACAAGAAGTATCAGGATGACTCCTTGGATGACGAATGCCTCATGTTGGCAACCATGAACTCTGAGCTTCAAAATCAACATGAGAACATGGGTTTCAAGGAAATTAACGAGCATCTCAAGAAAATGTTTTAGGGTCAAGCTCATCAAGAGAGGTTTGAGGTCATTAAGGCATTATTTCAGTGTTAGGTGGGAGCTTGAGACTTAGTAGGTACTCACATACTCAAGATGTTTGGGTATATAGAGAACCTGGAGAGGCTAGGCTTTCCTCTAGGCCAAGAGTTGGCCATAGATCTGACCCTGCAATCGTTTCCGGACAGTTATGAGAAGTTTGTCTTGAACTATAATATGAATGAAATAGATAAGACACTGCCCGAGCTCCTAGGCATGTTGAGAACTGCTAAAATCAATATGAAGAAGGATAAGCCTGCTAGCCCCATACTGATGGTGCATAAAGTCAAGGGCAAGGCCAAGGGCTTCAAGAAGATGAAGGTGGGACCTAAGTCATCTCTTGAGCCCAAGTCTTTAAGACTTAAGAAGAAAGGCTTAGCGAAAGAAGGGAAATGCCACCACTGTGGCATTGGAGGAGGAACTGTCCTTCTTATATTGAGGGTCTGCAGAAAAAGAAGGGAAGTATGACTTCCGCTTCAAGTATCTATATTATAGAGATAAACCTTTCTGCTCCTTAATCTTGGGTACTAGATACCGGATGTGGTTCTCATATTTGTATAAATTTGCAGGAACTGGGAAGGAGAAGATTGCTGAGTAAAGGGAAGGTGGACCTAGGTGTTGGCAATGGAACAAGAGTTGTTGTTGTTACTGTAGGAGTTTATCGTCTTTTTTTGCCCAGTGGGCTTGTAATAGAACTAGATAATTGTTATTATGTTCCTTCACTAACTAGAAACATTATATCTATTTCATTTTGGACATGATTGGAGTTTATTTTATTATTAAGAACAATTGTTGTTCTATATTTAAGAATGATATTTGTTATGGGATAGCTCAAATGGTTTATGGTTTATATGTTTTGAACTTAGACCATCAGATCTATAATATAGAAAATACTAAAAGACTAAAAATGAATCACTCAAATCCTATGTACCTTTGGCATTGTTGTTTGGGCCATATAAATGAGAAACGCATATCCAAGCTCCATAAAGATGGACTAATAGACTCATTTGATTATGAATCATTTGAGAGATGTGAATCTTGTTTGTTAGGCAAGATAACTAAGGTCCCTTTGACTGTTTTCAATGAGAGGGTTGATGATCACTTGGGTATAGTACATAGTGATGTATATGGACCCATGAGTTTTATGGCTAGAGGTGGGTACTTCTACTTTGTTATATTTACTGATGATTTCAGTAGATACGGATATGTGTATCTTATGAAGTGCAAATCTGAAACCTTTGAAAAGTTCAAAAAGTTTAAGAACGAAGTAGAGATCCAGCTGGGTAAGAAGGTTAAAGCACTTTGATCTGATCGAGGTGGCGAATACCTGAGTCATGAGTTTCGTGATCATCTGAAAGTGTGTGGTATTATATCACAGCTCACTCCACCCAGAATGCTGTAACATAATGGCGTGTCTGAGCGGAGGAATCATACTCTGTTAGACATGGTACGGTCGATGATGAGTCATGTAGATTTTCCTATTTCCTTTTGGGGTTTTGCTCTAAAAATTGCTGCTTTTACACAAAATCATACTCCAACAAAAGCGATTCTAAAGACACTATATGAGATATAGATTAGAAAGAATCCTAGTATATCATTCATTAAGATTTGGGGTTGTGAGGCATACGTGAGTCGTCAGATGTCTGACAAGTTGGAACCCAAGTCAGAAAAATGTTATCTTGTGGGGTATCCTAAGGAAACTAAAGGGTACTATTTCTACATACCGTTTGAGGGCAAAGTGTTTGTCGCAAGGACTGGTGTCTTTCTTGAGAAAGAGTTCTTAAGTAGAAATATAACAAGGGTAGAACTTAAAGAAGTTCAAGAACTACAAACCATGAATGAACCGGAATTGGATCCTGAGTAAGGACTACAAGTTGTTGTAGCTAGAGAGCCTGCTCAAGAAACACAAGTTCCACGTAGATCTGGTAGACCAAGGTTTGAGCCCGAGATATGGATTTCTCGCATCTCAGATGGGTAATGTGTTGCTTATAGATCATGATGATGAGCCTACAACCTTCCAAGAGTCTATGAGTGGACCAGGCTCTTAGAAGTGGCTTGAAGCCATGAAATCTGAAATGGACTCCATGTAGGTAAACCAAGTTTATATCTTGGTGAAACCACCTGAAGGGGTACGACCCATAGGGTGCAAGTGGGTCTTCAAGAAGAAGACCAACATGGATGGGAATGTACAGACATTCAAAGGGCGATTTGCGGCTAAAGGTTTCAAGCAAATCCATGGTGGTTACTATGATGATACTTTTCCCATGTTGCTATGGTTAAGTCCATCTGAATTCTGCTTGCTATTGCTGTGTATTATGACTATGAGATCTAGCAGATGGACGTCAAAATGGATTTCCTAAATGGAAACCTCCTTGAGGAAGTGTATATGACACAACCCGAGGGTTGAATCTCCAGGTGAAGCCACTAAAATATGCAAGCTGCAGAGATCCATTTATGGATTAAAATAGGCTTCTCGAAGTTGGAATCTTCGTTTAGATGAAAAAGATCAAAGAGTTTGGTTTTATCAAGTGTAACGACTCCACCTGTTAAATAACATATAATAGAAGGTCAGGCCGGGGCCCCACACTATATGTCACAAACAGACGGTGAGGTCACAGGTTAATACTAAAATACCATTGCACCTAACCTAGAGCATTCTAGTGGAAGCTTATTACTTGCAAGAACTCAACCATTGAATGTCAACTACTATATAAATATCACATTTATATAAATAACCAGGAATGTATACAAGCACACCCCTCTCACGGCCTTACGGCCTTACAAGTTTCTCTTTAAGAAATATGATTTCATACATCGGCACGCAGGCCGGCCACACATGAAATCCAAAGCTTTGCATGGCCTTCAAGGGCCTACAAGCAGCAGCAGCAAGGGCTTCAGCCCGCTCAATCCAATCAACCCGCAACACCTGCATATGAACGTCCACACCAAGGGTGAAAAACAAAGCAACGGTCAGCATTCAGCTAACCAATTATAATGACCCTACCCCTTACCTGGGGCAGTGGTTCCTTCCCTGCATGCAATACAATCACAACATATATATATCTACCACAATCAGATCACAAACGCTGACCTTCGTGCCAGACGCTCCATGCACTCAGGGCACGCTTATGGTGTACCGAAATCCTACAAGTCCCACCATCGATTAGAGGTTATTCGCTAGTTAGTCAGGCATAAGCCTCCAAACACACGTTGGAGACCTCTCGCACCCAATACACTCAGAGGAGTTCACCTCACGGCAACAATGAGCACTAAAGATCGACCTACCACAGTAGTGTAACATGCATTGTTACCAAGCGACCGCTCACAACGATCCTCCCACTGAACTTATTGGGTTGCAAACCCACTCAGAGGTTCTTAACTTGTTGTCCATGGGCATCAGCCTCCAAACCCCTGTTGAAGACCTCTCACGCCCATCCCACTCAGAGGTATCCATAATCCATCACATAACACAGGCACATAGTGCCGCTTTCCCATCTATCTGTAACACCCCTATCCGTCACATAGCATATAGCAGTGGGTCCGACCGGGGCCCGACGTCATATACTACGGACAGACCGGTTGGTTACTTATTGAGATCATTCAACCAATCAAAACGTCCTACAGAGAGCACATAGAGGAAGCAAATTATTAAGTTACAAGATAAAAAACCCAGCCAAAGAATGAATGTCCACTACAAAAGACCCATAGGAATATACGATACACGAATAATGGCCTTAAGGCCTTATAAAAGTTTGCTTAATAAAAGTGTCTTCCAAACCTCGGCACGCAGGCCGGTCACACATGAGTACAAAAGAAAAACACTCAAGAATTTGCCTTCGAGAGCCTGCACAGCAACTTGGGCTTTAGCCCGCTATTTGTCACTCGGCTCCGCAGCACCTGCAAGCAACAATCCACCGCACGGTGGTAAACAAACATAACGGTCAGCTATGCTGACCAAATTATAACGACCCCGCCCCCAACTCAGGGCGGCGATGCTCTTCCCTGCATTTTGTAAGCATAATCAAGCGGTATAGTGTAAACACACACTACATCACAGGTGCAGGCACGTACGGCCACACACCCCATGCACTCAGGGCACATTCACGGCAAATCGACCAACATCACGTCAATTTAAGCCATAGACGTTCCCGTCTCACCACCGTCCCTTGGACGGCCAACCATATGAGCATTTTGTCTTCCTGGCATTGGTCACGTCAATTTAATCCATAGACCGCCGAAGACCCTCATCTATGCCAATAGTTCCGCCGAACGACATAGATCGGGTACGGTTCCGCCTGACCCATGCTCATACCGCAATGACAATTTAATCCATATGCGCAGGTCAAGGCTCCCCCGAGTCCCGTTTCCATCACACCATTCACATAACCTGGTTATGTTCAAGTTGGCTCCCTGGCCACCATGTTGGCAACATCTCGCATTTGCCTAGTTTTCCTGGTGCACCTTGGAGTTAGTCCCCAAGGCTCCCTATTGCAATCTACCTCGTAGAAATCCCGAAAAACAAACATTCACCCGGAGTCTTCTCCAGATATTATGCAATGCAACATCACTGATCCAGACCAACATGTCCGGATAGGCTTCACACATCATGCCTATGTCCGTTTTCGCATACGGACTCTACACAAGGGGGACTTTATATATCTACCCCAAGGAACTCCTCAACTCATCGCACACTCGCGATAAGGGCTTTCTATGCAAAGGAAAAGAGAACTTCACATGTCCTAAGATGAGAATCGTTACCCTAGCGTTCTTCCTTGGCTCCATGGAAAACTATGTGGATTAAAAGCACCGCAATCTCCTTGCCTCCGCGGATCCGAAGTCGGCTCGCGATTTGGAGCTCCGAAGCTCCGCCGGTGACCGGATCTAGCCCTTCTTCCTCCTCCTTGCTCTCCCTTCTCTCTAGGTTTTAGAGAGAGATAACCCAAATGAAATGAGGGTTTTCAAACCCTATTTCCGGTTTAAACTCATCAGGAATAGCCCCCAGCCATTGGATCCCAAATCAAGGAAATGGACGGATACGATTTGTCCTCAAAATAGAAATCCTGGGCCGAACACGGGTTGCAACAAGGCTGTGTGCATGGCCGTGCCACTCATTCGCCGTCACCAGGAATTCCCGACCAGAACACGGCCTCTGACACGGCCACCGACACACCTGTGTCACATATGATACGACCGTGTCAGAACCCATGTCAGGGCCCGTGTCACGGCCCGTGTGCAAAATCCAAGACTCCCTCGAGAAGTACACGGCCATGTGACATGCCCGTATCACATGTCGTATGCTAGACACGCCCTGGAACATGCTCGTGTCCCAGGCCGTGTAATCTCCTTAGCACAAAACCGCAGACCGCCCGAGCAGGACACGGCCTGGGGACATGCCCGTGTCCCAGGCCGTGTTCCCTGTCTCGACACTCAATGCCTGCAAATCGTCAACCTCTTCCCCAAGTCGTCGACCATGAACACGACATGGCCCTTGGACACGCCTGTGTCTCAGGCCGTGTGCCCACTACCAAGTCCTAGACTTGGCTCAAAATGCTGCCCGTTGCTCTTTTGAGTTTTGGGGCGTTACACTATCAACCAGCTCGTGTCGAGCATACAACCAAAGGAGCTATACAAAGCTTCCTTGCCATAATTCACAAGCGTCCTCACACTATCCGCAAGCTATTTGGTTTATACACGGAGTCTTCTCCGGTTCGTAGCATCACCAATCTAGATTATACATCTAGATGGGCTTCACACAGCATGTCTATTTCTTACTACACACTTCCGGATCTAAATGCAGACTCAACCACTAGAATCGCTTATGCTTTCCACCTCTTGGTGGAGGATCCCATGCACATGCATGAAGTAGGACTTCACTTGTCCAAGAAGGAGATCGTTACCCTTGACGATCGCTTCGGAGCCATGGAGAAATTATCCTTCTTGTAGAACCTGCGATATCTAGACTTCAAAGTAGTCGGCACTTTAAACTCCGATTTCTTGCCACCGGATTCCTTCATCGCTTGAACATTCTTCATATCCTTTTCCAAGGACCGGGCTGAGTTGACCAAGGTCATGAAACCCTGCGCCATAGGCCCCGAATGTAATAATATCGGATCATCTCTTAACCCTTCATAGAAACGGTTCGTCTTGCGCTCCTAACCGGCAAAGGTAGCTCTTGTGTATTGTCCCAAACGAGTGAACTCGTGGAGATACTCGTCCACGGTGCTATCTCCTTGCACCAACTTTTGAAACTAATTTTTCGACGCAAACCTCTGCGCTGAGGGGAGGTATCGAGCCATAAACGACCTCGAAAATACCTCCATTCAGACATCAGCCAACTGCCTTCCCCTCAGGTGGTGTAGCTCCAGCCCTTCCCACCATATCCTCGCGTCCCCGTCCAACAAGAACGTCACAATCGTGGTCTTCTGCCACTCTTCAGTTTCCGTTGCCGTCAGCACTCTCTTGACTCTCGATAGCTAATCCTCAGCCTGAGTCGGGGTTCCCATTCCCGAGAACACTGGCGGATGGAAACCCATCACATGCTTAAGTTGTTTTTCAGTTTCTCTCTGAGGCAACTCCGGTTCCACCATCACCTGTTCCACCCTCCTAGGCTCTACCGCTTGGAGCGGTACTTGCTCCATAGTAGGAGCAGACTGTTGCACCTTCCTCGTAGGCTGCGCATTGATCATTGTAAGTACAGCTTCCGCCACCAATCTAATGGTCTCGGCTGAAGGAGGTGTTGCAGGCGCATCATTTGGTGCGCTGCTTGCCTCAGAACCTTGCCGTTCCGACGGTCCAGCACCACTTATGGTCACCTATAATCGTGTAAAACACCGATAAGCGACCAAACAATATTGCAAACTGCAATTATAGGAACACGCAGGTTCCTCAAACATGTGTATTTTCATTCCTAAGTTGACATTCATGAGTTCTTTTCATGTTATAACGATGACACACACACACATGTGCTCACCACCCCTTAAAGTGAATTCGCCCACGAATTCATTTAAGCTAGATCGAAACCGGTAGTCTGATACCAAATTGTAACACCCTTATCCGTCACATAGCATATAGCAGTAGGTCCAGTCGGGGCCCGACGTCATATACTACGGACAGACCGGTTGGTTACTTATTGAGACCATTCAACCAATCACAACGTCCTACATAGAGCACCTAGCGGAAGCAAATTATTAAGTTGCAAGATAAAAGAACCCAGTTAAAGCATGAATGTCCACTACAAAAGACCCATAGGAATGTACGATACACAAATAATGGCCTTAAGGCCTTACAAAAGTTTGCTTAATAAGAGTGTCTTCCAAACCTCGGCAAGCAGGCCGGTCACACATGAGTACAAAAGAAAAACACTCAAGAATTGGCCTTCGATGGCCGGCACAGCAACTTGGGCTTTAGCCCGCTATTTGCCACTCGGCTCCGCAGCACCTGCAAGTAACAATCCACCGCACGGTGGTAAAAAAAAGTAACGGTCAGCTATGCTAACCAAATTATAATGACCCCGCCCCCAACTCGGGGCGGCGATGCTCTTCCCTGCATTTTGTTAGCATAAACAAGCGGTATAGTGTAAACACACACTACATCACAGGTGCAGGCACGCACGGCCATACACCTCGTGCACTCAGGGCACATTCACGGCGAATCAGCCAACGTCACATCAATTTAAGCCATAGACGTTCCCGTCTCACCACCGTCCCTTGGACGGCCAACCATATGAGCATTTTGTCTTCCTGGCATTGGTCACGTCAATTTAAGCCATAGACCGCCGAAGACCCTCATCTATGCCAACGGTTTCGCCGAACGACATAGATCGGGTACGGTTCCGCCTGACCCGTGCTCATACCGCAACGAAAATTTAAGCCATATACGCAGGTCAAGGCTCCCCCGAGTCCCATTTCCATCACACCATTCACATAACCCGGTTATGTTCAAGTTAGCTCCCCGGCCACCATGTTGGCAACATCCCGCATTTGCCCAGTTTTCCGGGTGCACCTTGGAGTTAGTCCCCAAGGCTCCCTGTTTCAATCTACCTCGTAGAAAATCGGAAAAACAAACATTCACCCGGAGTCTTCTCTGGTTATTATGCAATGCAACATCACCGATCAAGACCAACATGTCCGGATAGGCTTCATACATCATGCCTATATCCGTTTTCGCATACCACTCTACACAAGGGGGACTTTACATATCTACCCCAAGGAACGCCTCAACTCATCGCACACTCACCTGAGAGGGCTTCCTATGCAAAGGAAAAGAGGACTTCACATGTCCTAGGATGAGAATCGTTACCCTAGCATTCTTCCTCGGTGCCATGGAAAACTATGCGGATGAAAAGAACCGCAATATCCTTGCCTCCACGGATCCGAAGTCGGCTCGCGATTTGGAGCTCTAAAGCTCCGCCGGTGACCAGATCTAGCCCTTCTTCCTCCTCCTTTCTCTCCCTTCTCTCTAGGTTTAACAGAGAGATAACCCAAATGAAATGAGGGTTTTCAAACCCTATTTCCAGTTTAAACTCATCAGGAATAGCCCCTAGCCATTGTATCCCAAATCAAGGAAACGAACCGCTATGATTTGTCCTCAAAATAGAAATACTGGGCCGAAGACGGGTTGCAATACGGCCGTGTGCATGGCTGTGTCACTCATTTGCCATCACCAGGAACTCCCGACCAGAACACGGCCTATGACACGTCCACCAACACGCTCGTGTCACATGTGACACGCCCGTGTCAGGGCCCGTGTGCAAAATCCAAGACTCCCCCGAGAAGGACACGGCCATGTGACACGCCCGTGTCACACCGTGTGCTAGACACGCCCTGGGACACGCCCGTGTCCCAGGCCGTGTAATCTCCTTAGCATAATACAGCAGACCGCCCGAGCAGGACACGTCCTGGGGACATGCCCGTGTCCCAGGCCGTGTTCCCTGTCTCGACACTCAATGCCTGCAAATCATCGACCTCTTCCCCAAGTCGTCGACCCTGAACACGACACAACCCTGCGACACGCCCGTGTCCCGGGCCGTATGCCCACTACCAAGTCCCAGACTTGGCTCAAAATGCTTCCTGTTGCTCTTTTGAGTTTTGGGGCGTTACAACTCTCTCCCTCTTAAAAGAATTTTGTCCACGAAATTACTAAAGGAAAGAAAACAGAAAACTTTAAGCGGTACCTGAGCGGAATAACTCTGGGTACTCCTCTAGCATGGTTTGCTCCCGTTCCCAAGAGAGCTCCTCCCGACCGCAATTGTCCCACCGGACCTTGACCATCCGGATCTCCTTGTTATGGAGTCGTTTAACTTCAAAGTCCTCAATACGAATGGGCTTGACCTTAGTCGTCAACCCTTCGTCCACCGACACTTGATCCACTGCGATCACCTGCGAAGGCTCTTGCACCGCCTTCCGCAACACTGAGATGTGGAATACATCGTGTAGTCCACTCAACTCCACCGATAGCTTCAAACGATAGGCCGCATCGGCGACCCGCTCCAGAATCTCAAAGGGTCCAAGGTATCGTTGGTCAGCTTCTTCAATTGTCTCACCCGCGAAACACCCTTGAACGGCTTTATCTTCAAGTACACCCAATCGCCAACCGCGAACTCCATGTTCCAGAGCTTGGCATTGTAGTACTTAGTCTGCCTTTCCTAAGCGATCAGCAAACGCTCTCGAATGATCCACACTAAAGATGTAGCATTCTCCACCTCCTTCTTCTTGTACAACCTTGCCTCACTCGTTTCTAGCCACGATAACGGTGTGCGACACTTCCTACCATACAGGGCCTCGAAGGGCGCCATTTGAATACTCGCCTGGTAGCTGTTGTTGTACGCAAACTCCACGAAATATAGGTGGTCTTCCCAATGCTTCCCGAAGTCTAGAACACACATGCGGAGCATGTCCTCCATAGTTTTGTTGACCCTCTCGGTCTGCCCATCCGTCTGCGGATGGAAGGCTATACTGAACTTTAATTTAGTCCCTAGCATCTGTTACACCAACCTCCAAGACCGAATTTGTGGGTGGATATGTAGAAGACCCAGAATCCCCTCGAACATGCGGAATCTAACGGACCAGTTCGAGAACTTGTTCAGGAACTTGTTCGGCAAGTTCACCACCTTCATTTTGATGCATCCAAAGTATACCACACCTTTGAAGATCTGGTTGTCCTTCTTGCCAGATGTGATCGAGCGGATTATGAAGCAGTGGTAGAAAGATCCATCGTGAAGTTTACCCGGTCTATCCGTAGGTATATTATGGAGCTCATCACCGATGCCACTGTATTCGGTGAGAGCTGGCCAGGAACAATACTGAAAAAGTCGAGGATTTTGACGGATTCGATTAGCTACGACAAAGTAAAGTTGTAATCGAAGTGGTCGATCGGGATCGCCACCAAGTTCTTGCCTGAAGAGTTTATCCGCTAATCCTCCCATGGTAGCCGCACGACTATATCAGGGTTTGCCATATGGGTGGCGACAAAGCGGTCTAGCTCTGCTTTAGTTATCTCAGATCGCTTGTTCTCGGCATCAAGGAAAGCTGCAACTGTAGAAGCTCGTGTCGGTTCCATGAAATCTAGCCGCAGGAATTGATATTTTGGTATTCTTCCGTAGAACGAGGAGTCAAGCTCTATTTATAGAACTCCTTCAAGCCAACAGCTAGTTGCGTGACTAGACAGCGAAGCCGCATGGTCAAGTACTTGGTACTTGCAGATCAGTTTCCTGCAGATAGAAGAGTTTAACCGCAATAGCCGAAGCAAAAAGACATCATTCCAGGCAATTCAATTACAGATCGTGTGGATAAATTAAATCAAACCGCCAGAGATTAAAATATTAAAAAAATAACAATATCACAGTGACAACTAGGTCAGTCCCTTCAAAGTCATTTACAATTCGCGGTCTCGTTCTTCTCGCCGCTCCTCACTTCTCTCTACAGGTTCCATGTCGAGATGATCCACTTGATTGCTTACTTGTAGTAAAACTGACAGCGCGGCTACAAAGTGGTGATTTAGAACACTCTGGGCTCGGTGTATCCGGGAAGTATCCCAAACTATGCAGCTAATCGGAATGGTTGGCTCGTCAAAAGCTAACTATTCGCGAGGCTGCACAGGTAGGGATGCCTGTTCGGTCACTGGGGCAGAGGTTTCCCCCTTAGCGAAGCCGTGATCTGATTGTCGCGGTTTCTTCGAACTCGTGAAATCAGGTCGCAGGCACCTCTCTCTTCCCATTGACTCCAAATATCTTCTCTTGTAGTGGCTGGCATCCTCCTCAGATCTTTGAAGTTTCCTCGCTTGAGTCACGGCTAGGTCCCGAACAATTCTTTCTCACTCGTGGCAAGCCTCAAGCTCGGCGGACAGCATCCTCTCCTTCCTGTGGCTTGCCTCCAGCTCCGTGGATATCGCTTTTATCCACCTCTCTGAAGCCTCCTTGGAAACTCTACGTGATTGCTCCTCGACCGTGAGCTGCGTCTTTAGCCGCTCGAAGTCCGTGAATAGCTGGGATAAGGTGCCCTGGCCTTCATCTTCTTGAAGTCGCCGCACAGACTCGTCCAGAACTGTCGGAGAGTTCAGTTCTACAAAATCTACAACACATAGTGAACAAGCGGTCAGATTCAAAGTTTGTCGGGTGATAAGGTCAACAAAGTAGTTGAAAGTCTTTAGTTTCAAGGACAGTCAAACACCTAGAGGGGGTGAATAGGTTTTTGGTCTCTTTTGGATTTTCCTTCTTTAAGTGTGTTGTGAGTTAGTTATATTTTGCTTTCAAGACACACCACAAAAGCCCAAATAGAATTTATAGTGGTTTCCCAGATTATGGGTACATACATTATCCTTCTCACCTTTCTAACAGTGTGATAGATAAGGCACTTCTCCAAAACTCGGCTCCTAAGAGCTTACAACTCAGATCCTTCTAGATCTCTCAGTCTCCTCCAAGACTTACCTCAGGCAAAAATCCCTACCTCAGAGCAAGCTTGCTCCTATAACTCAGTGATCCAAAGATCACCTAACACAGACTAAATTAATAGTCCTACAGCTTAAGCTAGGAGGTTAGCCCTACAACTCAAAGAGGATGACTCTCCTACAGCTCAGGCATAAAGGCCCTACCTCAGATCCAAAGCTGGATCCTACAACTCAGGTACAAAAGCCCTACCTCAGAGAGAATGACTCTCCTACCTCAGGCAAATAGCCCTACCTCAAATCAATACAGGATCCTACCTCATATCAATAAATGATCCTACACTCGGCCTTTATAAAATAGGCCTACAAATGAGATCCAATGGATCCTACAGAAAGAAAGAGTTTGTGTTTATTTGACTACAGAGAAGTTCCTCTGAGACTTCTTCTTCTTGAGCTGAGATGAACTCAGCCCTAACTTTCTTCATAGCAATAAGAAAGATGATCTTCAGAAAACTACTGATTGTGCTGGAAGTAACTTAGAAACACAAGTTTTTGATCTTGTTGATGAAGACAATGATTTGACACTACTTTATATTTTTCACTAAGCTAACCTTAACTATAGAAACCAGATAGCTCTGCTTCTCCTTCTTTCTCAAAAACCTTCTCTGAACTTGTTGTAGCAGATGAAAATCGCTACAGCTAACTGTTGGAACTTTTAGATCAATGGTTAGAACTTCAGCTTCAAGCTCTGCAACAATGGCGTGAGGAAGACGTTGAATTTCCGCCTCTTTGCGAAAAGATAAGCCCTAAAAGTTGATTTGCTTTCGCCGATCTTAATCCTTTTATCTTCTGTCATCCAACGGTTATTTGACCCGTGGGCCCACCTGAAGTTGTTGGCTGCAACTTTGCTTTTTATAGGAAAAGTCATACAATAGGCATGTAGTGCCATTTGTCGTGTACTGTAGACTTCCTGCAATGAGTTTGAACTTTGCTGACATTTTCTGACATCAGCATCTGTGGACTTAGCCAAATTCAGCTAGTTCATCCCAGGCATTGAGTGCGTTGAGTGAATAGCCTTCACTCAGCGCAAAAACCCTTAGTCAAATAATCTGCACTGTCAGGCGTTGAGTGCGTTAAGTGAATGGCCTTCACTCAACGTTTTTGTCCTTAGACAATCTTACTGTTGTTTAGGCGCTGAGTGCATTGAGTGAGCCTTCATCACTCAATGCTTATGGACTTAGCCGCTTCTCTAAATGTCGGCTATCTTGCTGAGGCATTGAGTGAACTGCCTTCACTCAACGCTACTATACTTAGTCTATTTCCTTCTTTATGAATACGTTGAGTGAGCCTTCATCAATCAATGCTTTTGTTGTTTCCTGTCTTCTTTAATGAGGTGTTGAGTGAACTGCCTTCACTCAACATTTCTGTACTTAGCCAATCTTCTTGAAGAGCTTATGTTGAGTGAGCTGTCCTCACTCAATGCATCTGGACTTAGACAGATTTATCTGTTTATATCTTCTTAAGCTTTGACTGAACATTGTCATGTCGGCGCTTTCTTCTTTGGGCATTGAGTGAGCTATCCTCACTCAATGCTTCTAGACTTAGCCAGAATTCTTGGTAGATTCTTCAAAGGCTTTGATTGCTTGAGCTTGACTCAACGCTTCTTTCTCCAAGTGTTGAGTGAGCTGTCCTCACTCAATGATTCTGGACTTAGTCAAATTTCTTCCTTGCCAATGTTGAAGCTTTGACAGACTGAGCTTTACTCGACGCCTCTTGTTATATGGCGTTGAGTGAACTGTCTTCACTCGACTTCTGTAGACTGAGCCGCAAATCAACTTTACAAACTGTTGGGCTTTGAATATCCATGCTTTACTCAGCGCTTCTTGGCATCTGGCGTTGAGTGAACTGGCTTCACTCAATGCATGTGGACTCAGACGAATTTCTATCTTTCCAGCATCATTCCTTGACATCTGGCATTGAGTGAACTGGCTTCACTCAACGCCTGTGGACTTAGACAAATTTCTGTCTCTCCGCCTTTCTTCCTTGTGACCACCTATCACAATCACTTAGACAACATGTCTAAACTTGTTCCAAGGAACATCTTGCACATAATGAACTTGAACAACATCAAATACAATTATGTTCTTAGTATTGATTGTGATGTCTATTTAAATCTAGGAAAAATTGAGGGCAATATTCCCAACAGTATCAGTGCTTTCAGATAAGGCACCCGAGCTGAGATTCTTATCTTCTCTAGTCGCCGCAGTGATCAGGCGGCTAGGGAATACAGGTAGCCACAACCTCTCAGGATCAATCCTCTTCAGGTGTTGGTCCCTCAAAAGTCGTTCGGCCTGTCTGTTCTTCTCAAGCTCCTTGCGCAACAAAAGTATATCGTTTGTCTCGGTGATCATGCGGATAGATCTCTTTATCAGCGGTGGTTCCTTATAAGGTGTAGGAATTCTTATGACCTTCAGGGCAGGTTTGATCATACCTATCCACAGAAGCTTGGCGTACAGCTGGCCATCAGCTTCAGCTTGTTCTTTAGAGCTAACCAGATGACTTTTGGGTCCTTTGCTAGAGGTTAGAAGCTTCTTCTTGGCGAGTAGATTTTCTCGTAGCTTCACCATCTCATCTCCTTCAGAGGGTGCTGGGGCTTTCTCCCCAAGTTTTACTGATAAGACTTCCAAGTCAGAGTCGTTCCCGGTGGCTAGCTGGCAGTTAACAATTTCTTCGATCTCCTACAAGAAACCGCAGTTAGCGAGAAGAATTGAGTTAACCGCGAAGCCTTCCTCTGCTTCAAGGAAGCGTTCAAGCTCAGTCAGCGCGGATACCTTGTGAGATCACTCGATTACCTTAGTTTGGCTAGTCGCTACCTTGAGAACTGAGGATCTCTTGTTCTCTCTCTTCTTTTGCCGAAGAGTCTCCTTTATCTGCTCCTCTACAGTCAAAGTTAGCCTAAACTTCCGCTTCTTCGCTAGGATTATGGCCATCACTACCTTCATATTATCCCTCAGCTTGTCGGCAGCGCTTTTGGTTACCTTCTTCGCCTTGTTGATGTTGTCGGCAATCTCTCCACCTTCCCGCTTGGTTAACCCTGCTTATTCCGCTTTATCGTTCGCTTCGCTTGATGGCGTTGATGTGATATCCACGTCCGGGGTGGTTGATGGTTGAGGAGTTGTGGTCGGCATAGTTTCCGGAAGCTTACTACCCGCCAAATTCCCAGACAGTACTTCAGGAGGCTTATCTGCAACCTTCTCGACAGGTTGCTTGGGAATCCTCTCGGCAACCTTCTCAGTAGTAGTGACCAAATATTGTCCAGCCTCAGTGTACTTGGCCTCTAGTTTTCCAAGTAGCTCCTTGCTTAACCGGCAAAGTTTTAGCGAGACTACCGTTGCCATTTTCACTTTTGGGGACTTCTCACCGACTTTGCGGCTAGTTGTTTCCTTTCTTGGATATTTATGGCTGCAAGGCCCTTGTCACCCAACCTCAACAAGACTCTTTTCCTACCAGACATTTTGGATAGCAGAATCTTAACCGTTGTGGGGGAGAAGCGACCCGTGTCGAAAGCTATTTTGTGAAAACAGCTTCTACATCAGTGATATTTATAGCTCCTAGCGCATTTACTACGTTTACGGTCAAGAAGTTACTCGTACATTTTCGAAATTCCTCAGAATTTGAAAATGTGCAGGGATCAGTTAACCCGGATTGACCGCTCCCCTGGATTTTCTCAAATCTCGGCGGCCAGGCCTTCTCTAGCCATTTGTCCGCCTTCTTGTAGCCTTTTCGCAGGGTCTTTTCAACAGCAGTCATCGAGAAGGTGCCGACCAGTTGCAGGTCTAACCGCCTAGCTGCACGGTTAGGTGGTCTCTTTTCTCTTGTTTCTCCTTGTATCTGGCACCGCTGCTCGTTTATCCTATCCTTGAGCAGCCGATATTTTTAGCCCTGCCCGTTTGGGTAGGCCCCCGAGCCTATAAATAGGCTTGAATAATACTGCCTAAAGGGAGCAAGTTCGAATCCCAAAGCTAGCCTCCTGTGGTTGCGGGCTCAAAATCTTTTTCTAATGGATACCAGTTTGCTCGGGTTCTCTGTTTTAACCGATATAACCAATTGTCTTCTAATCAAAGGAAAAGCCATCGCAAGAGTGGCATTTAGTCATAGTGGGTGAACTCTAGTGTTGTCGCTGTCAGCGGCCTCTCTCTCCTCTCTTCCCTATCGGTCTTAACTGCTCGTTCTAACTGCTAATAGCCGGCTATTCGACAGTTTCCTCCACCCTCCTTTCTATTTGCAGAACCCGTAGGCGCATTTCGTGCTTCAGATTTCGATTATTCGGTGAAGTCATCGGTTAAGCGATGTCAGACTACCAAACCATAGAAAACTTCATTTCATTGAGTCCCAGTGAAGATACTATCTGGGAATCCCTTGAACAATCGCTTCAGGAAGCCAACCAAGCTCATAGGGAGACCGCCAAGCAGTTCCAGGCGATCAACCAAACCCTAGCCGCTATTATGTAGTGATTAGTTGCGTAGCTCGCTCCAGCATCGGTTACCTCGGTCAATCCGGCACCAGCAGTGGAGAATCCGCAAGTTTTCCCACCTTCTTATCCGTATTCTGGTTCTCAATCTTATCCGCCAGCTTATCTACAGGCTGGTTCTCAAGCTTATCCACCTGCTTATGCGCCCGCCTACCCGGCAACTTACCCGCCAGGGGAAGCCGCAGCTCCTTTGTGGTCACAAGATGATGAGTTTGTCGCACGTCAAAACTTTTCTGGGAAGCCGCCCAGGGAAGTCCAGCAAGAGACTTGAACTTTCAGGGAAGTTATCCTTACCCTCCAGCACCAACGTTTGCTCCTCCAGCAACAACTTTTCCTCTCTATCCACCTACTTCTTTTGCAGCTACTGCTTACGCTCCATATTTTCCTTTTCCTTATGCTCTAGGGGAACAGGAAGATCCATCTCCATTCACAGAGAATTTTTGACAAGAGCTAACACCAGCTCACTTCAGAGAGCCCTAATTACCAGTTTACATTGGAGAGTCTGACCCAATAGCATATCTACAAGCTTTTGAGTCAGTTGTTTCCTTGAAGATGCTTATAGACGCTACTAAGTGCAAACTCCTTGTAACATCCTTTGATGGACAATCAAGGGAATGGTTCTATGGACTATCTCCTCAATCTATCACATCCTTTCATGATCTAAGAAGAGAGTTCTACTTAGATTTTCTACCTCTACAAAGATAAAAAGCAGTGAAAAGCATTATTTGAGATAAAACAACGAGAGAATGAGGCTTGGTCTCATTTTATAGTGTAAGACCCCATTTTTTTCCTTAAAACCACCGGGGGTCTTATGCTCAGAATCGCCACTTTGCGGTGACACCAACACACCTGGGAAGGTCGTCACTACAAAACGCCGATCCTGCCGGCCATACCGATCACAGAAGAGTAGAATAAGAGTACATGAGTAAAATGAAACTAGTTCACCATAATCACATATAAATATAATATAATTCTCCATGAAGGGAGAGTCCACAGAAAAGATAAAGTAAAGTACTAAATAGGGCTCCTTCCCGATACATAAAAATCCTCACTACATATCACTCAATCGCAGAAGCAAATCTATAATATCTACTAAATATCGGGACTCACTGTCCCTGCTGCCTGAACTCTAGTGCTAGATTGTCCCATCTCCAATCGCACCAACTTTAGGGCTACATCTCCTGGTTCGGCTCCACAATCCCCTAAAATTATTTGGTCAATGACCGTTAGTCTAAAATAAAAAGTCCTATCATCCCCCACCCCTCCCCCAATGGCTCCTAGGCACCGAGCGGGGAGAAGGAAAGGGAAGGTAATGAAGGTGGAGAGTAACAAAGGTAAGCAGATGGCGGTGGAACTAGTCTATCATGAGTTCATCAACAGAGAAAATAAATGTAAGTAGTAGTAGGTAAACAGTATAAGTATACACAAGAGCGAGAGAACAAGTACAGTATGACAAAGTAAACTAATAAAGTAACCATGACCTATAGGAATGCCCATACAAACCTATAGACCAAGGGGTCGTTTTGCAAGGCCTATTGTATCAAGTGTCCCATACCAATTTATACAATAGGTGTCAAGGGTTATATGTAATGATGATGCTATGTCATACAGGTATGCTATGATGTGAACATGTAAGTGCAACACACACACTCGACTCTGTGCACACAGACCATTAGTTCCCCCTTTTTAGAGTCTAACCTCCCAGGATACCTCCGTAGTGGCAAACGGAAGCGATGGGTTGGGCCTCGCCCACCACTAAACCGGTATCACACTACCAGTCAGACATATCATATACCTCAACGCTGGTGCACTAAGAGGAGCTCCTGCGTACTCTTGCCAGCTACGCACCGGACTTTATTTGGCCAAGTGCTAAACCACACTTATTGAGTCAACGTACTGGTGTCGGTGTGATGACTCTCCAATACCGAAGATCCACCACCTTTTCTCTTATGCACATGCAATATTACTATATTTTCCTACCGAGCCGAAGCTCCACAGACTATCCCGCCCATCACAATTATCTACCGAGCCAAAGCTCCCTGGACTAACCTGTCCGTCACAATTATCTATCGAGCCATTGGCTCGCCAGGCTAACATGCCCATCACCAAAACCAACGAGCTTATCGCTCGAGTGACCCAACCTAACTCCCACAACACCGGGGAGTGTGAGTGTAAGTGTAATCCTAGAATAATTCTAATTTTATGGGGACGACGGGCCGCAACATTTTAAAGACGGCGACGGCTTGCTTACGGATGACCATGTGGAGCGTCGCCATAATATCCGTCTTGAACGCAAACCAATATATTAAAAATTAATAATAATTTATTAATTATTATTATTAATTATTAAGTCATTTTCATGTTTTATTTTATTTTAGCACTTTTAAATAATTCATGTAATGATGGGTGCTTATAACCATCATAGGTTGTTTTAATTATTTCATTTCTTGTATTATGATGGGTGCATATAACCATCATAACTTTCATTTTGAATTTTGAATTTTTAATTTTGAATTGAGGGAGATTGAGTGGTGTAGGATATATATAGCCATGTTATGAAGGAATAATTAGAGAATGAAATAGAAGAAAAAAATCACCCTCAAAATCTTGTGATGATTTCCTTCCTCCTCTCCTCTCCTCCTCTCCTTTCTCCTTCTCCAAATTTCGCCCCCCCCCCTTGTCTCCCTTCTCTATCTCAGCTTCTCTTCCTCCTCCTCCTCCTCCTCCTCCCTCTTCCAAAGAGCACCACCCGAGCCCCTCCTTCTCCAAACCGAGCCCACTCTCATCCTTGCCACCCACAACCGACCACCAAAACACCACCACCATCAAAGAACCCGACCCCTCATCAACCTCATCAAAGTCGGCCATCCCCTTCACTACTAACCCAACCACCACCTTCACCCTCACAAAAAACCGACCACCCTCCTCCTTGAGTAAATCGGCCAAGGCAAAGGTTGCCTCCTTGTGGACTCCAACTCCGGCGTGAAGCGATGAATGTGGTCAAGTTTCTCTCTTTCCGGCATGACTCCAGCGGAGCCATTGAAGAAGCGATCCAAGTAGAGAGAAATCGGAATCACCCTTTCCGATTGGGTAACAAATCCTTTCTACATTTTGTGTGTTTCTCTTCCTAGATTAATTTGTGTGGTGGATTTTCTTAGCGTTAATTTGGATAGCATTGAAAAAATTGTGGTTATCATTCTTTGTTTATAGCTTCTTCTTTATTTCATTTTCATTCGAAAAGGTTTGGCAAACCTTTGTTTTCTTTTGTTGGGAGAGATCTACCCTTTCCGAATCGTATTTTATTCGGTGGATCTCTTTTGGTACAACACCGCTCGTTCGGACTGTGTAGGTGCCTTTAGCCGGAAAGAACTTTGGCATATAGCCCTTGTTCGATCATAATCTGTTTGGCTATCCGTACGCTAGTATAAAATTGATAACATTAATTACGTGGTGTTGCGTAGACCGAGTGTGCAAGTGTAGAATTTGGTTCGTAGAGGGATATCGTGTGCGTCCGTAGATATATTTCGATGTCAACGTGCAAGCCTGCATCAATTTGGTATCAGAGGGAGGTTCACATCAATTTCCTAACTGGCACCCGCCCCCTCTTATTTAGCACGTTAACACGCACTTTGTATGTACGTCTTTTTGCCAAAATTAACAAGCAAAAAATCATGGTCTGCCAATATCGGCCTAACTTTTTTTTTCAGCAAAATTCATAAAAATAAAATTTTTTAATAATCTCTTTGTTATTTCCTGCAAGAAAACAAAAAAAATATATTTTTATCCTAGTATTAGGCAGGAACAATTCGTTCTTTCAAACATCTTAGTGGGCCAAAAGAGTTTCTCCTTGCTTGTGCACAAAAAAATCTGGATCGAGTTTTCTCTCTGGTTCTCACTGAAATGGTGTTCGACGTTAATGTTTCCAATCGGCCCCAGGCTTATATACACACTAAGATTTTCACCTACGACGGTTATGGGGATCCAAAGTATTTTAGAGATTGGCTTAAGTTGGTAGAAACCTATTTTGATTATAACAAATTGGGCGACTACCAAATGGTTAATGTAGTCTGAGAACGGTTAATAGGTCGAGCCCGCGTGTTTTGGCTGAATGAAGAGCGTGGAGCTGGTAGCTATCCATATGCTTGGCCCACATGCGAAGAATGCTCTCGGATAAGTTTGATTCCCCCTACCGCCTTACTACTAGCCCGACATCCACTAGCCAGTATAGTTATGGCACCATATCAAAACCTGACCTTAGGAGTGACCTATTCCCTCAGGAAAGATCCTTTCCCTAAGCTGGTAGAGTTACCCGTAGCACACCTGCACCCACCTATCAAGGAAAGGAAATAGTGAGGTCCCCTATCCCGAGTTCGGTATATGTGACTGCTAGGGCTGCCATGAGCCCGCGGGGTGAGAGTAGTCCTATCTGTGGGGGGCAGACAAGCGATGATGACATGTGAGTCTAGCGGCGTATCTGACCATGGATTTATTGAGCATCCTACCCGAATTACACCCGTAGACCCTTTTGAGTCTCCCTCCGAGTTGCCTGATCTAGTCGTTGACTCCCCCGATGAGTCTGAGCTAGTGTCTAGGACTGAACCCGTCACTGAGGACGAGGCTGATTTCGCTGACGCTTTTAGTGACGTTGAGGAGATTGGTTATCCTAGTAACCATGATGAATATTTCTCCCCTGAGGAATCGTCTCCACTCCCTTTCGACGATATTTCTGAGGCGACTACAGTGATTATCATGGAGTCTTCTATGGACCCAGTGTTGGTAGATGTTTCATCGGTGTTGGAAGAGTCGCCTTGGAATGGATGTTTATCTTGGGATGATCTTAGTGAAGCACCTCCGGGAGATAGTTCATTGATATTATCATTGTTGCTTGAGGTTCAAGCTAATTTAGATTCTCCCCGGGATTCGATTTGTCCAATCCTCTATCATGATTTTGACGATGTACCTACATCATGAGATGATTTGGCTAGCGAGGAAAGTGTTGTATTGGAAGATTTTCCTTGTGTGGGAAAGTTTTTTTTTGATGATGTTAGTGTTGAGGACCTGAAAGGCATTTCCTTGAAGTTATCTCCTTTGTCTGAAGCCCAATATGGATAAGAAATTGTGTCGGGTTCAATTTTGCCTACTTCTGAGACCGTTACTGATTCTAATTTGGATGAAGTATCTAGTGGGTTGGAAGACATTTTGGCAGAGTTGGTAGAGTCATCATGTGATGAATGTTTATATGAGAGTGAGTTAGGTGATGACGATTCGGTTGAGTTTTCTGTGAGGATGAATCTACTGTTTGATCTTCCTTTTGATTTTGATGACTGACACCCGGAGGAATTTTCTTGGACGTTAAATCCATTTTTTGACGGTGAGTATGACTTAGCTCCTCCTCCAGAATCAACCATGTCGACTCTCCCTCCGGTTCACTTGACTCGATTAGATGACTTGCTAGGACTAGAGATGGTTCTTTTTACTCTAAGACAAATTGATGTGCCCATTTTGGAGATCGTTACTACTTCTGAATTGGATTACATTAATTATAAAATTAGAACTGCGACTTTGATGCCTATGAAAATCATTATTGATTTTAAGGCTCCCGTACCCCCGGATTTAACCCTGTTACCATCCGTTTTCAGGTTGAGTCACATAGCGCTTGGTTCACTCCACACGGTAGCGAGATATTTAGGCGCACTTGTAATAAATTACTCTATATATTTGTGTCTTATGATTATTTATATGCTTGTTGCTTGCCGAATTAGATCATACACGAATTTAAAGCATAAGTGCCTTTTGACTTGATTTCGTTTCCACTGTCTGATAATCCAAGTCAACTCGCACTAGTTTATGCCTCTCATGTTCAAAAGTTATATAAGCACAGTAGTGAAGCGCTAGCCATACAAATTATATTTTATCAATTTCATGCTAGTTTACATAGAAGAGCGTCTCACTATATGATTTGCAATTTAGTTTTGGTGTGTCTCATCTTGAACGGTTGCCTTCGGGCACTATAGAAAGTTGGCGAGTTCGTGAGCTGGACCTTTTTTGGATAGTAATGAAATTAGGAGAATACACATATAATTTGAAGCTTTCCACTGATTAGGGTATTACCCCTATTTTTAATGTTTCTAATTTAACGCTATATGTTTCTCCACCACTTGAATTATCTGCATGTCTGTTTGGGTCCACTTTGTTTTCTTATGGTTTGGGTAGTGAACTTGTGCCTAGGTCATTCTCTTCATCGGTCTTCACTGGAGGTATGTTGGTTGTTGATGTAGAAATTTGTTTCCATTTATTTCCTAATGCTTTTCCAAGGTTCCCCAAGACCATCTTTTTGCATGATAGGATACTCCAGGGTGAAGTGTTCTCCCCAACATGTGGTGATGTTTGCCACTACATGATTCGATGGTGTTATCGACCGGCCTCCGATGACTCTTGGATTCTTGGATCGGAGGTGGCTCTGTTGGATGTCGCTCTCCTGCGCTGGTGCATTCAGACCAACTCATCGGTGATGAGTACTTTTGAGCGGGGGAGGATTGCTGGAGACGACGGCCCGCAAAATTTTAAAGACGACGACGGCGTGCTTATGGATGACCATGTGGAGCGTCACCATAATATCCGTCCTGAACGCAAACCAATATATTAAAAATTAATAATAATTTATTAATTATTAAGTCATTTTCATGCTTTGTTTTATTTTAGCAATTTTTATTTTTATTGCTTTTAAATAATTCATATAATGATGGGTGCTTATAACCATCATAGGTTGTTTTAATTATTTCATTTCTTGTATTATGATGGGTGCATATAACCATCATAACTTCCATTTTGAATTTTGAATTTTGAATTTTGAATTTTGAATGGAGGGAGATTGAGTGGTGTAGGCTATATATAGCCATGTTATGAAGGAATAATTAGAGAATGAAATAGAAGAAAAAAATCCCCCTCAAAATCTTGTGAATATTTCCTTCCTCCTTTCCCCCTCCTCCTCTCCTTTCTCCTTCTCCAAATTTCGTCCCCCCTTGTCTCCCTTCTCTATCTCGGCTTCTCCTCCTCCTCCCTCTTCCAAAGAGCACCACTCGAGCCCCTCCTTCTCCAAACCGAGCCCACTCTCATCCTTGCCACCCACAACCGACCACCAAAACACCACCACCATCAAAGAACCTGACCCCTCATCAACCTCATCAAAGTTGGCCATCCCCTTCACTACTAACCCGACCACCACCTTCACCCTCACAAAAAACCGACCACCCTCCTCCTTGAGTAAATCGGCAAAGGCAAAGGTTGCATCCTTGTGGACTCCAACTCCGGCGTGAAGCGACGAAGACGGTCAAGTTTCTCTCCTTCCGGCGTGACTCCGGAGGAGCCATTGAAGAAGCGATCCAAGTAGAAAGAAATCGGAATCACCCATTCTTATTGGGTTACAAATCCTTTCTACATTTTGTGTGTTTCTCTTCCTATATTAATTTGTGTGGTGGATTTTCTTAGCGTTAATTTGGATAGCATTGAAAAAATCGTGGTTATCTTTCTTTGTTTGTAACTTCTTTTTTATTTCATTTTCATTCGAAAAGGTTTGGTGAACCTTAATTTTCTTTTGTTGGGAGAGATCTACCATTTCCAAATCGTATTTTTTTAGGTAGATCTCTTTTGGTACAACACCGCTCGTTCGGACCGTATAGGTCTCTTTAGCCGGAAAAAACTTTGGCTTATAGCCCTTGTTCGATCCTAATCGTTTGGAAACTCGTACGCTAGTATAAAATTGATAACATTAATTACTTGGTGCTGCGTAGATCGAGTGTACGAGTGTAGAATTTGGTTCGTAGAGGTATATTTGTGTGTGTCCGTAGATATATTTCGGTGTCAACGTGCAATCCTGCATCATAATTACTCTTGTAATTCATTTAGTCTTACGGCTTACGTTAACCTTGGACTGCCAAGGGCATTCCCTATGAAGGGCTCTTGGGGGCACTAGGAACTACGATGGGCAGAATCCCAAAGCTCCCTTTCGCAAGGCACTTACTATTATTGGTTATTACCCCATTCCCGATCCCTTTGAATATTATTTTGGATCTAACTCTAGTGTGTTTTGACTCTCTCGCTCTCTTTCTACAGGAAAGACGATCTTTCGTCGATCCTAAGCACCTCTTAACTCTAGCAAACCCAACACTCTCCTCATCATGACTCCTAATGAAGCTCTCTTTTTCTTTTTCACTTTACTAAGATTAGTAAACTAATAATCCCTATCTCCCTATGTCCATTCCACATGTTATCACAATTTCCGCAGTTGAACTAAATGCAGACCAATCTAAGCTATATGATGCACATGATAGAAGGTACTCCAAATTTTCTTCCAAATGCCCTAAGATAATTATTGTCGGTCTATCATGACATATTTAGCCTAAATCTAGAAACTTGTAATTTTACTAACTAATTTAGTATTTATTAAATTTTTCCAAAAGTTTGGCCACGGGTAAATTTTAACATGACGTACTATATTTCCTTACATTGTGGCCACCCAAAAATTATGAATAGTGTATGATAGCAAAATATCAGTGAATACCAAATTTCACAGACTTTCATAAATGCAATAACCTTTAAATAACTAATTAAAGGTAATTCAAATAATTAGAGTTAAAAAGGGAGTACCATAAATCATAATACAAAAATTATATAAAAATTACCAATGCCTTATAATGATGATAAAACACTACTGACTAAGTTTCATGCAATTCCATGGTCAGTAGGCTATATAGAAAAATACTTCAAGTAAATCCATTAAAGTGCACTTTGTAAAGAAACATTCTTATAAACTCATCCAAATAATATGTAATAATTATCTAGGCTTTATTATGCCCTAAAACATTCTCTGGCCAAGTAACACAATTTTCAAGTAAGATATAATATTTATTATCTATTTATCAAAATATGGTGCACTAGTTCACTTTACACATGAAGTATTAAGAGGAAATGCCCAAATGATCCAAATAATTTACTAGTGCCTCTAAATGATATTTAATTAACCTTGCCAGAGTTTCACATCATTCTAAGTTAATATAACCATGGTTACTTCAAAATCATCACATGGGGCAAGATGAAGGTTATAACTACAAGTATAGGCTGCTGTTTTCTAAACATCCTATAATAACTCTCAGAGGTCAATAGCACTATAAAATTACTTCTACCAAAATTTCATAAGGATCCAAGGTCATATTACCCTTCAAAATTTTCATAAAAGTTATAGGCCTAAAATATTCCTAATTGGTTTAAGTTGTGTGCCTGATTCTAAATATCACAAAATTCTTTCCTAGGGCTATTTAACATCTTAGGATTACGTAGACTAAACCCCAAGTCCATACAAGAACATATCACTCCATGTCCTTCACAAACCCCCAAAGTTCACCCTTAGGGTTTGAACTAAGGTCCTAGGGAAAATCCACCCCAAACTCACTCCAACTCCATGAGAGGGTATTTTAACTGACCATGGAGCTCTGGCCCAAGTCCCAACCCCTTTGGGTGAGAATTGGCCCCTCTATGCCCCCAAACACTCTTTGCCCTAAATTACCCTTAAGGGACCAAACTTTGGTCACACCAATACCTATTCAAATCAAACACCAAATAGACTGAAATTTTTAGCAGAGACATAATATGACCCTAAAAGATAGTCACCAAAATTTTGGTGGGTTTAGAGGTCATTAGACCCCTTAAATTATTCTTACATGGTTTATTAAATTCCTACAAAAACTTTAAGAAAATGTTTTCCAAAAATTCCTATTTTTGGATATGTTATAGGTATAGGTAAGAGTGACCCCCAGCCAAAATTTAAAGTCATTTCAATGGCTGGATTGATGGAGGCACTCAATTTAGTCTCTGATCAAGCCTATGTATAGGCTGTACCATTTTGAGTGTTGTGGTCAAACCACTTACCCAAATGGGTTGAAATCAATTTTAATTTAAATTAGACTTCAAGGGCTACAATTTCATGTTGGCCACTTTTTAAGTTTTAGCCCCTAAGGGTCTCATTTATTTAATTTAAAGGGGGCACAGTAAAGGGTTAAAAATGTAAAACCTTAATTAATAAATATATTAACTGTACAAAACTAATCCGATGGCTCTGATTTCCTCTTCAACCTCAAGCCCGTGGCTGAGATTTGCCTGACCTGGAACCATTTCCAGTGCCATTTATCAGTGATCCAGTCCCCTCCCCGGCCGGCCACCAGCACCTCCGTTGAGGTAGTTGTTATCGCCGGAATGCGGCACGGCCGCCGGACGGGCGGTTTCCAGCGAACTCACAAGGTGTAAAATCCATGAAATTTTAGAAATTTTGCTCACCCAATCGGGCTCAATTGAGCCCGATTTCTCTCCTAAATGATCTAAGATTCTAGCCCACGAAGAAAGGAGTAGAGGAAGACCTGTAACCGGGCTTGCCGACGAGTGTGGTGGTGGTGCGCCATGGCCGGTGGTGGAGCTTTTCGGTGCTCTGCAACAGCACTGTCAAAGGGCTCGGTTTCTTCAAGGGAAGAGTGGAAGCTTCTCCTTTGATCTTGGGGAATCTCTTAAGATCATTAAATGGGGGAGGGGAAGGGTCTAGCTTGATTTCATCATTAATGGCCTTGAAATGAAAATTTTTGCCATGGTGGGCTTCCAATGAATCCAGCCTCTAATTAGCCTGGAAGGCCTCTTGATCTTTTCCATCTAACCAGAAGAATGAACCCAGCAATTAATAGTGGCCCTTGTCTTCCCCACCTTTACTCCCCACTTTCTCTCTTCTCCATTAAAGGGGAAAATTGAAGTTTTCTCTCTCATGATCATCAAGGACAAATTTGAAGACTATTCTAGCCTAATGGCAGCCCATTAGCTCATAATATTAATTAAAATAAAGTTAGCCCAAGTGGGGGAAATGGGCTTGAGCTTGGGTTAGCCCATTTGGGCTAATTTGACTTAATCTTAGGGTACGGTTGACTTGGGTCAACTTAGCCTTTTTGGTTGACCCCCAATGGGTCCGTGGTGACCCATTGACCTCCCTTAGTGCTTGGGAAGGTATAGGTGGGTCCCATTGGCCAAGGGGATGTCAATTGGGCATGGGTGAGCTTAGTTTGACCTAATCAAGTCTTGGGTTGACTTTGGTCACCTTGACCTTTTTAGTTGACCCTAGTGGGTCCCTATGGCTCTAATGGACACTCTAATAGGTCAGTGGTGTTGTGGTGGGGTCATGGAGTCATGGTGAAGCCATATGATCATCCTTATGCTAGTAATTGGAATTTTACTATTTACATGCCAAGGTGGTTCACACACTAATTCCCAGGTTCACCCCAACCTTTTAATACTTCCGAGGGTTTTGTCATGACCCAGTCATGACAAAACCATCCTAGGGGTCTAGAAGTCTGAGGGATGTTACAAATTCCAATACATAAAAATAAAAATTTCGTCCTCGAAATTCAAGTTAGGCCTACGGGGTTTCAAGTGTGAGAAGTAAAATGTAACATCCCGAGAGGTTAAAGGGAATACTTGATGTGAAAAGTTCTGGGTACCTTTATTGCATCAAGTCCTGTGGCTCCCACGTGTGCTCCTCTTGTCCATGATTCCTCCACAGGACCTTAAACATCGGATCCTTATTGTGATGTAAGACCCTCTTCGTAGTATCGTCTATCCGGATCGGCTCTGGGTGCACCGATCGATCAGAAGCTATAGGCCCATCTGCCATCGTAATCTGCTGCTCTGGCCGAAGTAGAGCTCTCCTGAGAGAGGAGACGTGGAAGACGTCATGCAAACCCGCTAGCTTTAGCGACAGCTCCAGTATGTAAGCCAAGGGACCGATCCGCTCAAGGATCCTGTAATGCCCCGTGTATCTCGGACTGATCTTCTTCCGACCACGTACCCGCGAGACACCATTCATCGGTCGTATCTTCAGAAACACTCAGTCTCCTACCTAGAACTCTAACTTACGATGCCAAGCATCGTAATACTTAGCCATCCTACTCTGGGCCTCCAACATCCTATCTCGAATCAGCCGCACCTGAGCATCTATATCCTCAACGAACTCCGAGCCAAGTGCCTTAGCATCCTCATCCTGGATCCAAGACAAAGGAGTCATGCATCTCCGCTCGTATAAATCCTCATAAGGGGTCATGTCATTGCTGTACTGGTGGTTATTGTTGTACGAGAACTCGATCAATGGTAGCTGCCTCTCCCATGGCTCTCCACGATCCATTATGCAAAGACATAATAAATCCACTAGTGTCTGATAAGTGTGCTGTCTGTCCATCCGTCTGAGGGTGGAAGGCGGTACTAAATGTCAACCGGGTCCCCAAGTAAGCCTGGACCGACCTACATTACTTAGACATAAATCATCAATCACGATCGAACAATATCGTCCTCGGTACTCCATGGTATTGGACGAACTGCTCCACAAACCTCCGCACCAATTCACCCACTGAAGCGTCCTTTCTGATCGGTAGAAATCTGGCCACCTTCGTTAGTCGATCGACGATCACCCATATCGATTCATTCACCGCATGTGACCGAGGAAGAACATGTATGAAATCCATGGCGATATCGTCAAACTTCCACTTCGGTACCGGAAGTGGCTGCAACAATCCGGCCGGACTCTTATATTCTTCTTTCACTAACTGACAGGCCTCGTAATGGGTCACAAAGTATGTGATGTCTCTCTTCATGCCCGGCCAGTACATCGTCCTCTTCAGGCCGACCGTCATCTTAGTGATGTTTGGGTGCACTGAGAACCTGCTGTAGTGAGCCTCGGTCATAATGTCCTCCCGAATCCTGCCCCAACCTAGTATGTACACCCGTCCTCTAAAGCATATAGACCCATCTCTCTCTGTATACTACGCGGCCGTGCTTGCTTCCAAGGCCCTGAATACTGGCTCCAACTTATCATCCCTTCTCTACTCAGCCCTGATACGATCTCGAATATCATCGGTAGTGCTCAATGCGTCCAGATACTCCTTATAAAGCTCTAAGTCGTCCGAGGACGCCAAGGTAATCTACATATCCTCCATCATCCGTACCAGCTCCATGGCCATCAACTAGGACTCTGCTCCTGAAGTGGTAGCCCTCTGGCTCAATGCATCCGCCACCATATTCGCCTTCCCCGGGTGATAGTGTATCGTATACTCGTAATTAGATAGAAATTTAACCCATCGCCTCTGGCGGAGATTTAACTCCTTCTGCGTATCAACATATTTCAGATTCTTGTGATCCGAAAATATGTTATAGTGCACCCCATAAAGGTAATGCCGCTAAATATTCAGAGCGAACACCACTACTCCCATCTCCAAGTCATGCACAGGGTAGTTCTACTCGTTCTTCTTCAGCTGGCGGGAGGCGTATGCTATCACATGACCATGCTGCATCATTACAGCGCCCATCCCCTAAAACGATGCATCAGTGTACACCTAGAAATCCTCCTTCGCAGATGGAAGAGCGAGGATAGGGGCCGACGTAAGCCAACACTTCAACTCCTAGAAGGCCGCCTCATACTGCGATGTCCAAACAAACGGAGAGTCCTTCTTCGTCAAAGAAGTGAGTGGGAGGGCTATCTGAGAGAATCCCTGCACAAACTTCCAGTAGTACCCGGACAATCACAAAAAACTTCGGAAATTCGTGGCAATATTTAAATGAGGCCAGTCTCGTACTCCCTGAATCTTTGTGGGATCCATCGCCAATCCTGATCCACTGAAGTTGTGGCCTAAAAAGGCCACCTCCGTCAGCCAAAACTAGTATTTATTGAACTTGGCATACAACTGATGCTCCCTGAGCTTATCCAGGGTCAAGGCCCGATGTTGTGAGTGCTCCTCCTTCGTCCTTAAATAAATCAGGATGTCATCTATGAATATAATGAAAAACCTGTCGAGGTATGGCTCGAACACCCGGTTCATTAAGCTCATAAAAGCCGATGGCGCATTCGTGAGCCCAAAGGGCATCACGATGAACTTATACAGGCCATATCTGTTGCTAAACGTCATCTTCGGGATGTCTTCTTCATAAATCCGTAACTGATACTATCCCGACCTGTTGGAACACCCTATTACTATTTGGGTCAGGATGACTATATTTCTATAGGGATTTTGTGTTGTGACCTCCTTGTTATTATAAAGGTCACATAGGTTAGTTAGAGTCTTCCTCAGCTCGACGCAGAGTCGACTTCAGCTCGACGCAGAGTCGAACTCAGCTCGACGCTGAGTCGACCTCAGCTCGACGTGGAGTCGACCTAAGCTCGACGTTCCGTCAACCCCAGTTTTGCTTTCTGAAACCTCTCTCTGGCCGACGTGTGTCGTGCTCAGATCGACGTTTTATTGTGAGCTCGACGTTTTCCAGACTCCCGTCAGTTTTGAATAGGAATTCAAATTCCTTCTGTCAGAACAATTAATGCTGAAGATTTATTGACCGTTACAGCAAATCTAGTGCATGGCTCAAGGAATTTTCTAAGGAATGTTTGCCTGACACTTCCTTTGGAGACATGGACATTTAAGGAAAGCATTTAATGCTGGCTGCCAACGGTTATCAAAGACTCAGAAGAAGAATTCAGAGATATATTCTATCAGTCAACAGAGAACAATAGAATACCTCTCTCTCTTGCTCTCTGTGATATTCATTCAAGCTTACACACAGGAATTCTGATTGCTTCAGACACAACCACCCAACTTGTTTGGATCATCTTTTGCTGGAGCAGATCAGATCATTGAAGACCTGTCACCCTTATGCAAAGTTCTCCTTCCTGAACTACTTCTTGATCTCAGGGGGAGCTCTGACAACATCAACAGATCCACTTTGCTTCTCTCTACTTATTGATAGAGAAGACACCATCAGCTTTTTCTTTTTCTTTCTGTACAGGGTTTTAACTCCCTTCAAAAGTTACCTTTGGTTTTGCTGAAACCTGGTCAAAAATCAGCCCCTTTGGTTTGTGAGAACCTGGTCAAAAACTCTCTGGTGCTCAAGACACCTGATCAACTCATCTTGAAGTGGATTCCTATCAAGGGTGATAGAAGAGTGGACTACCCAAGATTTTGGGGAACCACTATAGCTCCTTGTGCATTCTGGTTGCTTGTTTCTTTGTGTTTTGCTTTGTGCTGTGATTCTCTTCTTTCTTTGATTAATTGCTATAGCACCATACACTAAGTAAATCTAAGCCTTTTCTCCACATAAGTTTTAATTTTCAAAATTATTTAAAATCACTCTATTCACCCCCCCCCCCCTCTAGAGTTAGGATTGATCTTATCCCTCACTTTCAATTGGTATCAGAGGGAGGTTGATCACTCATACAGGCTAACACCTGGATCAAAGGATCTCTGATAAGATCATCTCTCTCAAAAGGGTTATTTCTTTTAGTTTTACTTATCTTTAAAAACTCATGGCACAAAACAAGGACTTTGCTAGCACCAGACCTCCTATGTGCAATCTCTCTAAGTTTGCACTATGGAAAGCAAGGATTAAACTTTACATGAATTCATTTGATGAGGACATCTTTAATTCTGTGTTGACAGATTGTCCAAGGCCTCCCACAGAAACAAGTATATCAGCTGTTCCTCCTCCTTCAGGAACTGATGCTGACATAAAGAAGTGGAAGGCAGCAGATGCTAAAGCCATGAACATCTTGGCTCAAACCATGTCAGATGATATTTTCCAGAAAGTAGCTGAATGCAATACTGCCAAAGAGATCTGGGAAAAACTTTCAGAAATTGTATCAGGTTCTGCAGATGAAAGAAAGGATAGGAGATCCTACCTCATCACCCAGTATGAGAACTTCAAAAAGGCAGAGTCTGAGGCAGTTGCTGACATGTACAACAGACTGAGCCTAATCATCAGTGAGCTTAGATCACTAGAAAAGGACATATCTCTCACTGAGATAAATGACAAGATACTGACTTGTTTCCCTAGCTCTTGGGACTCAAGAATCTGGTCAATTAAAGATGGAAGGAATGTCTGTGAGTTATCCACAGAAGCTCTTCTAGGAAAGCTCAAGAGTTATGAGCAATTCATTAACAAGAGAGAAGAAGAGCAGAAGATATCCACACCAACTGAAAAGGTTGAGAAAACCATTGCCTTCAAGGCACGGGAAGAACAACCTAAAGAAAAGGTGTTGGGAAATGAAGAGCTTATGAGCCTACTTGTCAAAAGGTTCAATAAGCTGAATAAAAAGAACTTCAGAAGATGGTCATCCATAGACAAAGACAAGTCAAGGTATGACAGATCTACTAATAAAGATATTATCTGTTTTGGCTGCAGGAAACCAGGACACATTGTCACCAACTGTCCAGAAAATCAAGATAAGGACAGAAGGGACAAGAAGGAAAGAAAAGATAAAAGGAAGGATAAGGAGTCAAGGAAGTACCATGACAAGCCTTCCTCCAGCAACAGCAAACACACCAGAAAAAGATTTGTGGCTGAATCCTGGAGTGACTCAGATGAGTCTGATTCATCATCCAGCTCTAGTGATGATGAGGATGATGCAGAAGAAAAAGGATTCTGCATGATGGCCATCAATGCATCTCAAAAGAATTCTGATTCAGAGCTTGATGATGACCACCTATCTGATCAGGAACTTACTGAGGATCAGGTAATAGATTCATTTGATTTTAATTCTGATGAATTTAAATCTGAGTTCAAATCTATGTGCGTTGACTTGATTGAATCTCAAAAGTTAATTATAACTCTTAGAGAACAATTGATTGAATGCAAATCCGTTAACTCAGATAATCTTAGACTCTTAGAAGAGTTGAAGCAGTGTGGGGAGGAGATAGCTTCACTGAAAGGTGAGCTATCTAAGGCCAAACAATTTGAAGAAACCCTTAATGGGAGAAGTATCAAATTAATGGACATCACAAGTACAGTGAACTCAAGATTGAATGGTTCACTGGGCTTGGGTGCCTCATCCAGCCAACCCATAGTGCTGACAACTCCAATCAAATTTACCAGTGACAAAGGTAAAGGAGTCTTGATAGTGGCTAGGAAGAATGCTGACTTAACCCAGGAAACTGGACAAAAAGCGTCGAACGAATCTCGACGGACGTCGACCAGAGCTCGACATAATCGCAAGAAAACGTCGAACTCAGGTCGACGCCTTCTACCTTCTGAACAAAGCAAGACTTCGCCGTCGAATGGAGCTCGACACACTCACCAGAGTCCGTCGACCGAAGCTCGACGTGCGTCGAGCCAAGTTCAGAGCAAAAGTCAGTTCTCAGGGGTTAATTCAAGATTTAATTCCAGCTCCACATCTCATCACTTTAACCCTTATGCTGAATGGATAATACCTCCTAGGAGATATCATCCTGTAGGCTATAAGAGCCAACCTGAGATGTCTTTTATTTCAGAATTTAAAGGATATCAAGAAAGGCCCAAGGTAAACTGGGTCAAAAACAATTGATTTGTTGTATGTGCAGATAAAGACCTATCCAATTGAGAACCAGCAGTGGTACTTGGACAGTGGGTGCTCAAAGCACATGACTGGCAACAAGGAGAACCTTGTGTCCTTCAAAGCCAAACATGGACCCAAAGTAATCTTTGGAGATTCAAATTTTGGACAAACAAAAGGCTATGGCCAAGTCAAAATACGGTCAATTACATTCAAGAAAGTGGCATATGTGGAAGGACTAAAGCACAACTTAATCAGCATCAGCCAGCTATGTGATGCTGGTTATCAGGTTTGGTTTACCAACTCAGCATGTAATATTGCATTAAATAACAACACTGTTTTAATTGGTAATAGACAAGATAACATATACCTAGTTGATTTCAATTCATCTAAAGTAGATATTTGTTTATTTAACTCCCTTAGCAAACCTAATGAACTATGGCATAAAAGATTAGGACATGTGAACCTTAGAACCATTGCTAAGTTATCCAAAGACAACCTTGTTAGAGGACTACCTTCTGGTCCCTACAAGAAGGAAGGACTTTGCAAGGCTTGTCAATTAGGCAAGCAAACTAAAAATAGTTTCAAGTCACTTAATAAGAGTGATTCACCTAGAATTTTGTACTTATTGCACATGGACCTTTTTGGACCAATTAATGTACAAAGCCTAGGAGGGAAATCTTATGCTTTAGTAGTTGTAGATGACTTCTCAAGATTCACTTGGGTGTTCTTTCTGAGAAAGAAGTCTGATAACTTCAAGATTTTGACAGATTTTCTCAAAGGCATACAGATTGAGTTCAATACTCACATTGCCCTGATCAGAAGTGATCATGGGACAGAGTTTGATTCCCTTCTTATGCTAGAGTTCTGTCAGAAGGAAGGTATCAGGCACACTTTCTCAACTCCGAGAACTCCTCAACAAAATGGGGTAGTTGAAAGGAAAAATAGAACCCTTATTGAATCTGCCACAACATTGTTGACAGATGCTCACCTTCCTCTAACCTTTTGGGCAGAGGCTGTGAACACCTCCAACTATGTGTTGAATAGAAGCCTGATACATAAACTGAAGGGTAAGACTCCCTATGAGTTACTCAAAGGGAAGAAACCTAAAGTAAACTATTTCAAAATCTTTGGTTGCATTTGCTTCATTCACAATAATGACAAGAAATACCTAGCTAAATTTGAAGCCAAAGCCGATGAAGGAGTGTTTCTGGGATACTCCATGATTAGCAAGGCTTATAGGGTTTTTAACAAGCGCTCTAATAAAATTGAAGAATCCATGCATGTTACATTTGATGAAACTAATATGTCTTATAAGGAGAAGGAGACTTCTACCATAAGCAATTTGCAGGAACATTCAATTTCAGAAAATCTGAAGCAGCTTACCATCACAGACAAAGATTCATTACCTTCAACAATTCAGCAAGACACTGAACTTAGTGACAATGAAGAGGAATCTCAGGGTGTGGAAAGCTCAAATGGTCAACAAATTGAAGAACCAGTTGTTGTTCCACAAGAGGAAACAACAACACAGGTTGATGCACCATCAACACCCCTTGTTGATTTAGTAACAGCAAGAGATCACCCAATTTCACAAGTAATTGGAGATATCTCAGTAGGTGTGCAAACAAGGAATCAAGTTAATCACAATATTATGCACACTTGATTTCTTTCTCAAATTGAGCCTCAAACAATACAAGATGCAGAGCAAGATCCAAACTGGATCATTACAATGCAAGAGGAGTTGAATCAATTTGAAAGGAATAAAGTTTGGGAATTAGTACCAAGACCAAGAAACCAGCAAATTGTTGGAACCAAATGGGTATTCAGGAACAAGTTGGATGATCAAGGAATAATTGTGAGAAACAAGGCAAGACTTGTTGCACAAGGATATTGCCAAGAAGAAGGGATTGATTATGACCAAACCTTTGCACCAGTTGCAAGGTTGGAGTCCATAAGAATCTTTCTTGCATATGCAGCTCACAAGAGATTCAAGGTATATCAGATGGATGTCAAGAGTGCTTTTCTCAATGGAGACATCAAGGAAGAGGTTTATGTAAAGCAACCTCCAGGTTTTATCTCTCCAACCTCTCCTGATCATGTTTTTAAACTGCATAAAGCTTTATATGGTCTCAAGCAAGCTCCTAGAGCATGGTATGAGACCTTAGCTCGTTTTTTATTGGAAAATGATTTTAAAAGGGGTAGAGTAGACCAAACTCTCTTTATTAGAACCCATAGGTCCCATATCCTACTAGTACAAATTTTTGTAGATGATATCATATTTGGGTCTACTGATTCAAACTTATGCAAAAAGTTCTCACAACTTATGCATTCAAAGTTTGAAATGAGTAGCATGGGTGAGCTTGCTTTCTTTCTAGGACTGCAAGTTAAACAACATGTGGATGGCATTTTTATTTCTCAAACCAAGTATGCAAGAGAACTGGTTAAGAAATTTGGAATGTCTGAAGCAACCTCTATGAAAACACCTATGCCTACAAATGTTGTTTTAGATGCTGATGAATCTGGAAAACCAGTTGATCAGACAAACTATAGAGCAATCATTGGCTCATTACTTTATCTAACACTAGTAGACCAGACATAATGTTTGCTACATGCATTTGTGCTAGATTCCAAGTAAGCCCTAGAGAGTCCCACCTCACATTAGTTAAGAGGATTCTTAGGTATGTAAAAAGTTATCCTAATCTAGGTCTCTAGTATCCACATGACTCAGGATTTGATCTAACTGGATTTTCAGATTCTGATTATGCTGGATGTAGAGTAGACAGGAAAAGCACCAGTGGAACTTGTCAATTCCTTGGTGATAGACTTGTCTCTTGGTTTTGTAAGAAGCAAACTTCTGTGTCCACATCAACTGCTGAAGCTGAATACATGGCTGCAGGCAGTTGTTGCTCACAGATTTTGTGGATTCAAAACCAGCTCCTAGACTATGGCTACAACTTAGAGATGTCTAAAATCTTTTGTGATAATACTAGTGCAATTTGCATTGCACAAAATCCAGTTCTCCATAGTAGGACTAAGCACATAGAGATCAGACATCACTTCTTAAGGGATAATGTAGAAAAGAAGAAAATTGCACTAGAGTACATTTCCACTGAACTACAAAGAGGAGATATTTTCACCAAGCCCTTGGATGAAAAGAAGCACTTCTTCTTCCTCAATCAGTTGGGAATGCTAGATGGAGACAGTATAAATTAAAACTCCAAGATTTTGAAATCCTTAATTAACAGGAATAGGAAAAATTTCATTTTAAAATTCCTCTGTCTGAGTGGTTTCTTTGAGCTCTGAACTAAGCTCGACGCTGCGTCGAACTAAGATCGACGGTCCGTCGCCCTCAAAAGCGTCGAACGTCGACCTCAACTTCTAGCGTTGAACTAAGTTCACAGCTCCCTGGCTTCTTGAGTTTTTCTCCCTTCGGTCGACGCCTTCGTTCAACGTCGACCTGAGCTCGACGTATAGCATCAGCCCAAGCGTCGAACGTCGACCTAAGCTGCAAGCTGTTGAGCCGTTTCAGTTCCCCTAGAGCCTTAGAGCGTCGACCTGAGCTTGACGTTCTTTCCAATTCTGCGTCGAACCCTAGTATAAAATCATTCTTCTCCGTCGTTCGCAGTTGCGCTCTCATATTTTTCTGCTCAAGCTTTTTCCCTCCAAATCCTTTACTCTTGATCTTGGAAGGTATCTATTTGCAGGATAATGGCGATTGCTGCAGGTGTATTGGCGGCAATGAAGTTTGATTCAGGTTTTGACATCGACATCGACTCCTTTGATGGATCTTCGCAGAATTTTCTGGATATTCTGGAGCTATTCAAAGAGCAGTACCTGGTTAACTTCATGACAACCAGGATCCCTCTTCCAGAAGCTGAAATCAAAGAATGGATTTTTACTGCAGTGAATTCAGATAACAGTACGATGACTTGAACAATTTCAGGGAATGAGGTAGCCATTTCTCCTCAAATCATTTCAGAGGTTTTCGGTTTTGCTGTTGGAGATGATGAGATAGAACTCTCTGTAGAAGAGTTTGCTGTGATGCTAGACAAAATGGGGCATAATTCTGGTAACCCCTCTAAACTTTTAAAAGTTAACCTAGCTATTGAGTTTAGGCTGTTAGCAGATATCACAGGCAAGGTAATCTGTGCAAAGAGGACTGCACACGATGCCATTACTAGGCATCAGTTTTGCATTATGGCTGCAATTTTGGATAAGAAGCATCCCAATTGGGGTTTGATTGTTTTTGATATGATTAAGAAGAAAATGGATAAGAACTTTGTCCACTTTGGAAGGGTTCTTGGTTTGATTCTGAACCACTGTTGCCCTCAGTTGCTTGTGTCCTCAAAGAAGCACATCAATGCTTCTAAGAGGCTCACTTGTGCACTGATTGGCAAGTGGGACAGGAAGATTGTGAACTCCAGGGCAGCTGTAGCAATGAGGACTTCTGTAGACACCAGGACTGTAGAGGTCACTCTTCCTCAGTCTACTGGCCCAGAAGCAGGGATTTTGCCATCTTCCTCCATCATCCTCCCATCCTCTTTCATTCCAACAACATCAATCATCTCATCCACTCAACCCATCCCTTCATCCATTTCTACTATTGCATCCTCCATTCCTCCACTCATCACCTCTTCTTCCATGAGCTTGGACTTCTCATCTCATGAGGACATCCTTTCCCTTGACATTCATGATGAATCCTTCATGGATGCCTATCCCTCCTCTCCTCATGACTTCCATCCTTCATCAACTTTTTCAGAACTTCTTCTATCCTCCATCCATGAATCAGCTATCCCTCCCATGTCTGCAACACCAACAACATCTTCTACCTTCACCTTCTCTGCTGCTCCTTCTACCTCTACTCAAGTCCCACTTGAGCAAGTATATCTTTTGCCCTTGGCCAATAAGCTTTTTGATATTTTGGCCCCTAGGCTCTCCTCTCTATTGGATGCCAAGCTGGCTCCTCTAGTCCTTTCCCTGAGCTCTCTCTCTGCCTCAGTCTCATCCCTCTCATCCTATCTAGCATGCCCTTCTTCTGGGGGCCTAGAGTCAGCTGCCACTGATTCTAGGCAGGGGGAGATGTCAGCAGAAGAAGAGCTGCAGCCTTCAGCAGTACAGGTAGTACAGGCTTGTTCAGAGACAGTCTCAACAGTAGAAGTTCAGATGACCTCTGAGGCTCCTCCTCAAGGTTCAGTTCAGATGATCAGCAGTGCCTTAGACTTTGAGTCCTTGGCATCTTCTGTCCAGAGCTTCCACCCTCCAGCACATCTTCACTTCAGTAACTACAGCCTCCTGCCTCCTCAAGAAGACCTGTCTAGGGCCATTGTCCCTTTTCAGAAGATCATTCCATCCTCCTTGGCTGTTGATGCCATGATCCTTGATGCAGCAGTGGTAGCTGTGGCTCCTGCTTGTGATGATATTGTTGTTGAAGCAGTAGTAGCTGCTAAGACTATTCCCTCAGAAACTTCAGGTGAATTGACTGAGACACTAGATGAAGTTGAGACCATTGTCTCACAAGTTCTTCAGGAACTAGCCACCTCAGCCTCTATGGCTCCTGAGGCTATTCCCTCTCCTGCAGTGTTAGACTCCTCTTCTACACTGTCAGCAGACCTTCCTCCAATTACTTCTTCAGATGCTCCAGCCCCCATCAATTTTCCTATCTCAAAGAGAACCTACATAGATCCTTATGATGAATCTCAAAGCTCAGAGGATGAATTTGCAACTGATTCTGATGACTCCTCTACAACCATTGCAAGGAAGAGGAAAGCAAGATCCAAAGCAATGAAAAGAGTTCCATTGGCTAGAACCACAGATCATGACATCCCTTACTACATCAACTACAACTGTGAAATCACTGAGCCCTGGATGCAATACTCTCTAAACCAAAGAAAGGCAATGAAGAAGAAAAGAAAGTTCAATGAAGGCCCCTCCAAGTCTGTCCTTCAGCCTCCACCTCCACCTCCTCCAGATGCAGGTGCAAGTGCAAGCCTCTCTTCCAATCCTGCCCCATCATCTCTGCATGGCAAGACCTATCAGTCAAGAAGATCTCAAGGGTAACCAGCAAAGGGGAAATCAGCAAAGTGGAAATCAGCAAAGAGGATACAATAGAGGCAGGTAGTCCAGAGGAAGATCAGGATCTCAACCTTACCAAAGGGGAGGACCCATTGATCCAACCTCTGGTCCCTATCCTTACAGACCCAGAGTTGACTTCACTCCAAGAACTCATCAAGAACACTCTGCCAACAGATATGAACCAGCTATTCCTTTTGAAGATCCTACTAAAACTCCAGCTTACTGGAAGGCCAGGATGACTGAGATGGCTGCTCTGAATGAGATTGACAGAGCTAGAGCAAAAGGTCTGGACACCTCTCAAATCAGCACCATGTCAGATCAAAGGAGAGAAGAATTGGAGAAATACAAATCAAAGAAATTCTTTGATTCTGATAAGTATATGCAGCTTCATCCTGCAGCTGTACCAGCTAGTGGAAAAAGCCAGAAATCCTTAGGTGCAGCTGAAGATTACAGATCCAAGAAGGATGCTACAAATCCTAACAGGGAAATTATCTTCAAGGGAAGTGATCAAGACAAAGCTCCAAAGGAAAAGTAATGTAAGGCATCTCATTTCTTTTTTTCTGCTGGATACAGGACATTAAACATTATTGCTGCTATATAGTGTTATATATATGCTGCTTTATTCTGTCATATGTCTGGTTGTATTTTATTCAGCTCTGTTTTGCTTTACTTCTTCTTTTCCCTAAATGCATGTAAATAGTAATCCTAATCCAAATAGGGGGAGATTGTTGGAACACCCTATTACTATTTGGGTCAGGATGACTATATTTCTATAGGGATTTTGTGTTGTGACCTCCTTGTTATTATAAAGGTCACATAGGTTAGTTAGAGTCTTCCTCAGCTCGACGCAGAGTCGACTTCAGCTCGACGCAGAGTCGAACTCAGCTCGACGCTGAGTCGACCTCAGCTCGACGTGGAGTCGACCTAAGCTCGACGTTCCGTCAACCCCAGTTTTGCTTTCTGAAACCTCTCTCTGGCCGACGTGTGTCGTGCTCAGATCGACGTTTTATTGTGAGCTCGACGTTTTCCAGACTCCCGTCAGTTTTGAATAGGAATTCAAATTCCTTCTGTCAGAACAATTAATGCTGAAGATTTATTGACCGTTACAGCAAATCTAGTGCATGGCTCAAGGAATTTTCTAAGGAATGTTTGCCTGACACTTCCTTTGGAGACATGGACATTTAAGGAAAGCATTTAATGCTGGCTGCCAACGGTTATCAAAGACTCAGAAGAAGAATTCAGAGATATATTCTATCAGTCAACAGAGAATAATAGAATACCTCTCTCTCTTGCTCTCTGTGATATTCATTCAAGCTTACACACAGGAATTCTGATTGCTTCAGACACAACCACCCAACTTGTTTGGATCATCTTTTGCTGGAGCAGATCAGATCATTGAAGGCCTGTCACCCTTATGCAAAGTTCTCCTTCCTGAACTACTTCTTGATCTCAGGGGAGCTCTGACAACATCAACAGATCCACTTTGCTTCTCTCTACTTATTGATAGAGAAGACACCATCAGCTTTTTCTTTTTCTTTCTGTACAGGGTTTTAACTCCCTTCAAAAGTTACCTTTGGTTTTGCTGAAACCTGGTCAAAAATCAGCCCCTTTGGTTTGTGAGAACCTGGTCAAAAACTCTCTGGTGCTCAAGACACCTGATCAACTCATCTTGAAGTGGATTCCTATCAAGGGTGATAGAAGAGTGGACTACCCAAGATTTTGGGGAACCACTATAGCTCCTTGTGCATTCTGGTTGCTTGTTTCTTTGTGTTTTGCTTTGTGCTGTGATTCTCTTCTTTCTTTGATTAATTGCTATAGCACCATACACTAAGTAAATCTAAGCCTTTTCTCCACATAAGTTTTAATTTTCAAAATTATTTTAAATCACTCTATTCACCCCCCCCCCCCCCTCTAGAGTTAGGATTGATCTTATCCCTCACTTTCACGACCTCAGATCCAGCTTCGATAACCAATGTGATCCTTCTAGCTGATCAAATAACTCGTCGATCCTTGGACGTGGATATGTGTTCCGGACTGTCAACCGGTTTAGTGCACGATAATCGATACACAACCTGAGGGTCCCATCCTTCTTCTTTATGAACAAGACTAGAGCTCCCCAAGGCGAGGAACTTGGCCTAACGAATCCAGCCTCCACCAGCTCCTCCAGCTAACTCCTGAACTCCACCAGATCCTTTAGAGCCATCCGATAGGGAGCCCTAGACACCGACTTAGCTCCCAGCACCAACTGGATCTAGAAATCCTTATCTCGATACGGCAGCAATCCTTGTAGCTTCTCTGGAAACACATCCACAAAGTCCCACACCATTGATATATTGGCAATCATCGTCTTGGCCTCAACCATCTCGAAGAACACCTGATAGACCTCATCTCCCTGCATGTGGGCCTTGATGGCCTTAATAGAAGATAACATCTTACGGGAGACGGGAGTAATACCTTCGAAAGGTATCGTCATAACTCAGTACAACCTTCTTTGTCGGGCAATCTATCTGGGCGTGGTTCCAAGTAAGCCATGTCATGCCCAGAACCAAGTCGAAGTCCGGCATCCTCAAGACCGTAGTCGGGGCCTCGAGCATCAGTCCATCAATAGTCACCCTTAGGAGGCACTTTGTAGTAGCTAAGACCTCCATCCCGTTGGGGAGACGCACCCTCCTGGTGAATCCCGAATAATGTATAACTCCCTCCAGTCTCTTTATGAACTCCTTGGAGACGAAGTTGTTTGACGCCCCTGTATCCACCAAGGTGTGGGCAGGTTTGTCGCACACTTTAACTATTCCTGTTTATTTAGATATGGCTAGGTAACTGAACCTATGGTTTTATTTCCTAGTATGTTACTGTTGTTTGTTTTTTCAAATATTCCAAAAGTAAATAACAACATAAAATTAATAGCATACCTGCAATCACCCTGCCCGAGTTCTAAGGTGGATCCAAGTCTAGAGCATACACTTGCTCCCTCTCTTGCCTCCGATCTCTGCCCTGGAAACCACGTCCTCTTCTACGGCCTCAGCTTGCAAACTGCTGAGCAGGCGGGGCAGCCTGTGGTTCCGGTAGAGGTGCCCCTCTCATAGGACAGTTCCTCCGGATTTGCCCTACATGATGACAGGTGTAGCACTCGGGCGGGGGAAGTGCCACACCCCCGGGACTCTGCATCTCCCTCATCTGAAGAGGTTGAGGGGCCAATACCACTGGCTCCCTCAGCTCTTTTCTCACCTCTTAGCGGGGTTGGTCCTTTGCCCTTCTCTCCTCAACAAAGCGGCCCCTCCGCTGATCATTCCTGCCTCCTCAGCCCTAATCTTCAGTTGGCCTCTTTCCGCCTCGAGTCATGTGTCAGTCAGCCTCTATCCTTATTGTCATTTCTAGAATCCGAGGTATAGGCTCGTCGGATACAAACAAAAGAGCCTCTCTCAGGTTCTCTCGAAGGCCCTTATAAAACCTCTTGGTATACCCTGCTTCGTCCAGCTGATAGGAGTCTGCAAACCGGGCTAAGTGATTGAACTCCCGGTGCTACTCCACCACCATCCTTTTGCTCTGCCTCAGCTGTAGGAACCTATCTTCCAGCTCATCTCTTACTGACTGTGGGACGAAGTGCTCCAATAGTGCGGCCCTGAACTCCTCCCAAGTGACGTCAGCAACCTCCCAATCTGCAAATGTTGTATCTAGAAGTGTCTTCCACCATCTCTTGGCATGAGATTCCAAGTAGGAGACCACCAGAGGTACCCTCTCCTCCCACGGGCACTGTATCCCCATCAGCATCTCAAACATGATATCAAGCCACTCTTCTGTCCGTACTGTCGACTCCATCCCCATGTAAGATGGGGGAGAGAGTCCTCGGAAGATGCTCAACCAATTAGCCCCCGGGTTTAGCTGCGGAGCCGGAGCCTGCTGGGCCCTTAAGGCCTCAAGAATGGCTGTCAGAGTCTGCCCCATCACCTACTAAAGAAATGGAGTGGGAACTGGGGGAGGTGGTGCAACATTCGTAGTTTGTCGAGCTTTGCCCTGCGGTGTAGGATGTACCGGGGGTTGCATAACAAAGGCCAATTATAAGAAATCTAACCTGAACCTAGTTAAAAGTGGACAATTACATATGATCTCCCATATAGGCACACTACGCTTTCGCTGCTTAGTTTGTCCCCAAACTAAACTCGAGCAGGGTTTACCCAGGGTTAGTGGACTTTTACTCTTCCGATCGAGGTTTCCTCTTATACTAGTTTGTAAGACCCCTTTTTTCCTTAAAACCATCGGGGGTCTTATGCCCAGAACCGCCGCTTTGCGGTGACACCAACACACCCGTGAAGGTTGTCACTACAAAATGCTGATCCTGCCGGTCATACCGATTGCATAAGAGTAGAATAAGAGTACAAGAGTAAAATAAAATTAGTCCACCAGAATCACATTTAAATATAATATAATTCTCCACGAAGGGAGAGACTATAGAAAAGATAAAGTAAAGTACTAAAGAGGGCTCCTGCCCGATACATCAAAATCCTCACTACATATCACTCAATCGCGAAAGCAAATCTATAATATATACTAAAGATCGGGACTCACTGTCCCTGCTGCCTGAACTCTAGTGCTAGACTGTCTCGTCTCCAAGCGCACCGACCTCTGGGACTGCATCTCCTGGTTCGGCTCCACGATCCCCTAAAATGATTTGGTCAACGACCGTTAGTCAAAAAGACTAAGTCTTATCATCCCCCACCCCTCCCCCAATGGCACCTAGGCACCGAGCGGGGAGAAGGAAAGGGAAGGTAATGAAGGTGGAGAGTAATAAAAGTAAGCAGATGGCAGCGGAACTAGTTTATCATGAGTTAATGAATAGAGCAAATAAATGTAAGTTGTAGTAGGTAAAAAGTATAAGTATACACAAGAGCGAGAGAACAAGTACAGTATGAGAAGTAAACTAAGTAAGTAACCATGACCTATAGGAATGCCCATTCAAACATATAGACCAAGGGGTTGTTTTGCAAGGCCTATTGTATAAAGTGTCCCATACCCATTTATATAATTGGTGCAAGGGTTATATGTAAAGATGATGCTATATCATGCAAGTATGCTATGATGTGAACATTCAAGTGCAACACACACTCGACTCTGTGCACACAGACCTTTAGTTCGCCCTTTTTGTAGCCTAACCTCTCAGGATACCTCCGTAGTGGCAAACGGAAGCAGTGGGTTGGGCCTCGCCCACCTCTAAACTGGTATCACACTACCAGTCAGACCTATCGTACGCCTGAACGTTGGTGCACTAAGCGGAGCTCCTGTGTACTCTTGTCGTCTTCACACCGGACTTTATTTGGCCAAGTGCTAAACCACACTTGCCGAGTCAACGTACTGGTGTCGGTGTGACGACTCTCCAATACCGAAGACCCACCACCTTTTATCTTATGCACATGCAATATTACTATATTTTCCCACCGAGCCGAAGCTCCCCGGACTATCCCGTCCGTCACAATTATCTACCAAGCCAAAGCTCCCCAGACTAACTCGTCCGTCACAATTATATACCGAGCCATCGGCTCGTCGGGCTAACCTGCCCATCACCAAAACCACTAAGCCTATCGCTCGAGTGACCCAACCTAACTCCCACAATATCGGGGAGTGTGAGTGTAAGTGTAATCCTAGAATAATTCTAATTACTCTTGTAATCCATTTAGTCTTACGGCTTACGTTAACCTTGGACTGCCAAGGGCATTCCCTGTGAAGGGCACTCGGGGGCACTAAGAACTACGATGGGCTGAAGCCCAAAGCTCCCTTTCGCAAGGCACTTACTATTAATTGTTATTACCCCATTCCCGATCCCTTTTAATATTATTTTGGATCTAACACTAGTGTGTTTTGACTCTCTCTCTCTCTCTTTTTCTACAGGAAAGACGATGTTTCGTCGATCCCGAGCACCTCTTAACTCTAGTCAACCCAACACTATCCTCATCATGAATCCTAATGAAGCTCTCTTTTTCTTTTTCACTTTACTAAGATCAGTAAACTAATAATCCATATCTCCCTATGTCCATTCCACATGTTATCACAATTTCCGCAGTTTTACTAAATGCGGACCAACCTAAGCTATATGATGTACATGATAGGAGGTACTCCAAATTTTATTCCAAATGCCCTAAGATAATTATTGTGGTTCAATCATGAAATATTTAGCCTAAATCCAGAAACTTGTAATTTTTCTAACTAATTTAGTATTTATTAATTTTTCCAAAAGTTTGGCCATGGATAAATTTGAACATGAAGTACAAGATTTCCTTAAGTTGTGGCCACCCGAAAATTATGAAAAGTGTATGATAGCAAAATATCAGTTAATACCAAAGTTCACAGACTTTCATAAATTTAAAAACCTCTAAATAATTAATTCCAGGTAATTTAAATAATTGGAGTTAAAGAAGGGAGTACCATAAATCATAATCCAAAAATTATATAAAAATTACCAGAGCCCTATAATGATAATAAAATACTACTGACTAAGTTTCATGCAATTCCAAGGTAAGTAAGCTATAAATAAAAAATACTTCAAGTAAATCCATTAAAGTGCTCTTTGTGAAGAAATATTCTTATAAACTCAACCAAATAATATGTAATAATAATCTAGGCTTTATTATGCCCTAAAAGGTTCTCTGGCCAAGTAACACAATTTTCCAGCAAGATATAATATTTATTATCTATTTATCAAAATATGGTGCACTAGTTCACTTTACACATAAAGTGCTAAGAGGAAATGCCCAAATGATCCAAATAATTTACTAGTGCCTCTAAATAATATTTAATTAACCTGTCCAGAGTTCCACATCATTCTAAGTTAATGTAACCATGGTTACTTCAAAATCATCACATGGGGCAAGATGAAGGTTATAACTACAAGTATAGGCTAATATTTTCTAAACATCCTATAATAAATCTCAGAGGTCAATAGCAGTATAAAATTACTTCTGCCAAAATTTCATAAGGATCAAAGGTCATATGTCCCTTCAATATTTTCATAAAAGTTATAGGCCTAAACTATCCCTAATTGGTTTAAGTTGTGTGCCTAAGGCTCCATTTGGGAGGACACATTTTCACCGGTCAAGCGGTCATGACCGCATGAATCGGGACTTAAATAAGTCCCGATTCATGCGGTCATGACCGCTTGACCGGTGAAAATAAGTCCTCCCAAACAAATCCTAATTCTAAATGTCACCAAATTCATTCATAGGGCTATTTAACATCCTAGAATTACATGGACTAAACCCCAAGTCCATATAAGAACATATCACTTCATGTCCTTCACAAACCCCCAAAGTTCACCCTTAGGATTTGAACTAGGTTCCTAGGGTAAATCCACCCCAAATCATCTCCAACTCCATGAGAGGGTATTTTAACTGACCATGGAGATCTGGCCAAAGTCCCAACCCCTTTGGGTTAGAATTGGCCCCTCTATGCCTCAAACACTCTTTGCCCTAAATTACCCTTAAGGGACCAAACTTTGGTCACACCAATACCTATTCAAATCAAACCCCAAATGGGCTGAAATTTTTAGCAGAGACATAATATGACCCTAAAAGACAGTCACAAAAATTTTGGTGGGTTTACAGGTCATTAGACTCCTTAAATAATTCTTACATGGTTTATTAAATTCCTACAAAAACTTTAGGTAAATGTTTTCCAAAAATTCCCATTTTTGGATATGTTATAGGTATAGGCAAGAGTGACCCCAGCCAAATTTCAAGTCATTTGGATGGCTGGATTGATGGGGCACTCAATTTAGTCTCTGGACAAGCCTATGTATAGGCTACACCATTTTGAGTGTTGTGGTCAAACCACTTACCCAAATGGGTTGAAATCAATTTTAAATTAAAGTAGACTTCAAGGGCTACAATTTTCATGTTGGCTACTTTTTAAGTTTTATCCCTTAAAGGACTCATTTATTTAATTTAAATGGAGCACAGTAAAGGGTTAAAAATGTAAAACCTTAATTAATAAATATATTAACTATACAGAACTAACCCGACGGCTCTGATTTCGCCTTTAACCTCAAGCCCGTGGCCGAGATTTGCTCGACCTGGGACCATTTCTAGTTCCATTTACCGACGATCTAGTCCCCTCCCCGGCCGGCCACCACCACCTCCGTTGAGGTGGTTGCTATCGCTGGAAGGCGGCACGGCCGCTGGAGGGGCGGTTTCCGACGAACTCACAAGGTGTAAAATCCATGAAATTTCAGAAATTTTGCTCACCCAATCGGGCTCAATTGAGCCCGATTTCTCTCCTAAATGATCTAAGATTCTAGCCCATGAAGAAAGGAGTAGAGGAGGACCTGTAACCGGGCTTGCCGACGAGTGTGGTGGGGTGCGCCATGGCCGATGGTGGAGCTTTTCGGTGCTCTGAAACAGCACTGTCAAAGGGCTCGGTTGTCACAACCCGAATTTTCTCAGCATAAAAATTATATTAGAGTAAGAGAAAACACATGTCCTGATGCCAAGCCGTGCAGGGGATAACTGCAGACACTCAGGCAAAACTCCAAACTCTACAGTTTATAAGAAAATCGCAGGTTATTATATATGAATGAACTCCAATTAAGTTAGATGGTCGTATCCCTCAGCACAGTGGATCAACTAGTCCACGAGTAAAATATCTTTATATGCTGCAGAAAAATACTTTGATTAAGGTGATTTAACATCCTACATGAGCGTAAGCGTCCCCGAAGGACAACTCATGAAATGTAGGACTCTAAATTTAGTATAATATGAAAATAGTTTTTACGTTACTTTGGAAAATAGTACTTTAGGTTTAGAAATATGGCATATATGAAGTACATATAGTAATGCTTTTATGAGTTAAAATACCTAACATGCATCCTAGCATAAAGCATTCCCAGAGAGCAAGTAAACAACCTTCATAAAGGCAAAAATAGCAGTTTAAGTCACATACTTAGCATCACCAAAGAAAACCACCAGTGGGCATCAACAACCTGACATGAACCCACTGGTGAGTATGCGTGTCTATACAGAAGGAAACAAGAAAAGATCTACCTCACAAAGATGAGGGAAAGAACCCTCAGCAAAATAGCAGATCACTAGCAAGCTCCAAAAGAAAACTAGCCGCTTAATCGGCTACAACCCTGAACCTGAGACATTTAAAGAAATAACACCTCAGCAAGAGAAAAACAAGCAGTAAAGGAGCATTACATCATAAGCAATAAAACAAAGGAGGGGTTTACCAAACCCTACAAACTAATGCTGATAAAATTCGGCAAAAGGAAGAAAATTTGACAGCAAAAGTAACGTACTCAAAGAAAAGGAGTAATCAAAGTGCACCTAGTGTGAGAATAACAACATGCTCCGCTAAAACCTGCAGAACAACAAAGCTACAAAATGCCCATATAATATAAAAAGAAAGGAACTAACAGTCCTAACCTATGAATCATTAGTAGTGGTAAAACCATGGATCTGGGTTGGTGACCAAAAAATAGCCCTCATCCAAACAACCAGATCCAAATAACTCAGGGGACACCGGTGGAGCCTTGGGGTCCAACACACCGGCCCAAACTGGGGCTATATCAGTGGTGACCACGGCTCTTCACCCAAACATCCCTGTCAATAAAACCAGAGTAACCACCTATTATGATTCACGATTCGGCCTTCAAAACTAACCGAAAACATCACTGAATCCCTATAAAAACCCATACTAAAAGACTCGGGAGAAAACTACAAGTCTAAGGGAAAAGCATCGAGTACACTCGACGCCGCGTCGGGTACACTCGACGTCGCATTGAGTGAGCACCACTCACTCAATGCTAAAGCAACAAGCTGGAAAAGCGTCGAGTTCACTCGACGCCGCGTTGATTGAGCACCTCTCACTCAACGCCAAAACACTTAGCCAAAAAATGCTTACTCAACTCGGCCAACGCTAAACAGCCTAAGGCATTGAGTGAGCTACCCACACTCAACGTTTTTTCCTTAAACTATCAAGCTAAGCAGATGGTGTTGAGTGAGTTCACCATACTTAACACTGTCAATGCCAAACAGCCAAAGTCGTTGAGTGAGTTCACCACACTTAACGCTTTTTACTTAGAAAAACTGCCTGACTAGACGGCGTTGAATGAGCTCAACTCACTCAACGCCAAAAGAATTAGAAAAATCTGACTGCCTAGACGGCATTGAGTGAGCTCAACTCACTCAATGCCAAAAGACTTAGAAAAGTCTGACTGGCAAGACGACATTGAGTGAGCTCAACTCACTCAACGCCAAAAGACTTAGAAAAGTCTGACTGTCAAGATGGCATTGAGTGAGCTCAACTCACTCAACGCCAAAATACTTAGAAAAGCTAACAAGGCAGACGGCGTTGAGTGAGCTCACCTCACTCAACGCTGTCAACGCTTTTTTACTTAGTCTCCAGACTGAAAAGCTAGGCATTGAGTGTATTCACCACACTCAATGCTTTTATACTTAGGCTAGAAACTGACTACTACCTCAGCTTACACTCAATGCCTAAGACTACACTCAACGCCTATAGACAGAACCTGGCAGAAAAAGCTATTTTATCTAAATTGAGGGGGATATATCATAGCAACAGCCAAAATATTGGAAAATTTTCTTCTTAAATAGACTATCTAGAAGGAAACCTGCTAATACTAACTATACTGACACTAACTATACCTATCCAGCCAAAACCAGACTCACTCTAACATTATCTACCTACAGCAAGTTAAATCTGGCCAAAGCCTATAGCATACCCAAGATCTATGACAATAAATGCTACAGAGAAAACAAAAAGCTACTTGGCGAGGATGGGAAAAGCACCACTTGCCTAAATTCCAGAAAGGCTCGGCCAGCTCCATTCCTTCTCTCGGATCAGGCAGCAAGAACACTTAGCCAAGAAATCTGAAGCTTTAGAGAGGAAGAAAAGGTCAAACCGAAATTCTTGTCCTCTAGAAAGACAACGAAACTCGAAAAACTTACCGTAGGAATTTAGATCTAGGGGAGAGCAGTCCGAATCTGCCCTTAAATGAGAATTTCGAGCTCTAAATATCCTGAAATCGGCGGCCAGAAGCTCCAGGTTTTCCGTCGCCCGTCTCCTTCGACTAGAAGCTAGCTGTCGGGTTTAGGGAAGAGAAATAGGGTTTTTCTAAAAAGAATATTATATAAATCATCTCTCCACTCAGCTAAAGATATTATATAATACTAAATAAGTATATTATACTCAGTCACTACAGCCACTATTATAAAAAAAATCAATATAATAATATATTATATTAATTACTTAATAAAACTTCAAAACGACGCGAAAACCCAAAGATTTCGGAATTTGATGAAATTCACACCGTAGATATATACCCACGTTATGAATCCAATGGCGAAGTCGGAATCAACATCCGACAAACCAAACTTGGGCTAACACCTCTCGAAGCCAAAATACAAGCATTCCCGAAGAGGACTCACTGGGTAACCAAAATTGACACTGGCTTGCTAGGGAATCTTGCAACCAGGCTATAACACAGCCACTAAGAAAACCTAAAGAGCTAAGACCATGCTCTAAAAATGGAACAGCCAAACATGCGTCAACGTAACTCCAAAAAAAGATTAAATAATCACACAAAAATCGGGGGCGTTACAGTCACTCCCCCTTAAAGAAATTTTCGCCCCGAAACTTTACGCGCAAACTTCTACCATAGAAGGAAAGTAACTATCCAAGAGTTATAAAGAAGAATACATACCAAGCAAACTCAGGGAAATAGATGAGGGTGAGCCTCCCTCATAGCCGACTCTAATTCCCAAGTCACGCTTTCCACGTCCTGGTTTCTCCACAAAACTTTAACCATTGGAATGATCTTCCTCTGCAACACACGATCTTGAGTATCCAGAATGCGGACAGGCATCTCAACATAGGAAATATTTGCCTCTAACTGAGGCACAGAATTCAAAACTTGCTTGCCGCTTAGTACACAATTCCGCAATTGGCTTACGTGAAAAACATTATGCACACCAGGGAATATTGCGGGCAAATCCAGCCTGCAAGCTGACACACCAATACAAACAACAATTTATAAATGACCTTACATATCTTGAATCCAACTTTCGGTCCTTACCGAACCTCTTAACTCCAACCATCAGAGAAACCTTAAAAAATACCAAGTCCCTTACTGCAAACTGTAAATAAGATCTACGCCGATTGTCGTTGTTCTCATAATGTTCCTGAGCTATCTGAAGCTTCTCTCGAATAACTTCATAGAAACTTCCATTTCTTTGAGCGCATCTGGACCCAACAAAGATCTCTCGCCAACCACAGTCCAAAAGAGGGGAGTTCTGCAGCGTCTCCCAAACAGAGCTTCAAAAGGAGCCATTTGCAAGCTTTCTTGATAACTGTTATTATAAGCAAACTCCAACAGCCACAAACACTCGTCCCACACTCCTCTATGGTCTAAAATACAACATCTGATTGTATCCTCCAAGATCCGGTTTACTCGCTCCGTCTGACCCTTTGTCTGCGGATGATATGCGGTAGAGTACCTTAAATCCGTACCCAAACCTTCGTGCAAACTCTTCCAGAAGCGAGACATAAACCTGGAGTCTCAGTCTGATATAATACTGACTGGAATTCCATGCAACCGGATGAATTCATTCAGATATAGCTCAGTTATCTTCTTCATGGAGTAATCAATCTTATAAGGTACGAAGTGAGCACACTTCGTCAATTTGTCTACGATAACCCAAACTGAATCATGCCCTCGAGGAGATCTCGGTAAACCTGTGATGAAATCCATCGAAATGCTCTCCCACTTCCAACTCGGAATCTCCAAGGGAGTCAACTTGCCTCCAGGCCTTCCATGATTGGCCTTAACCCACTTACAATCAGAGCACTCGGATACGAACTTAGCTCTATCACCTTTCATCCCAAACCACCAGGCAATCTGCTTCGAGTCTTGATATATCTTAGTAGAACCTGTGTGGTAGTCCACACTGGAACCGTGCGCCTCACTGCACAATTTAACTCGTAGACTTTCAACATTGGGGATTCAAAACTTGTCGCGGTACTTTAAGGTACCCGCATCATTGATCAAAAAATCCAGCAACTTCCCCTTCTCAGTTCTATTATGAAGGTGCAGTACTTCAGGATCGTCCTTTTGATGATGCCTCATAAGAGAAATCCATAAAGGCTCGGGCACCACCAAACTGCTTGGTGTGTCACTACTTCTCACTGAAATGTCCACTAAAAGAAATCCTTCTATCAACAACTCAGTGGAGAGATTGGAAACTTTCCATGTCTTCCTACTTAAGGCGTCAGCTACTACATTAGCTTTGCCTGGATAGTATAATATCTCAACCTCAAAATTAGCAACACACCCTAACCATTGCCGCTGGCACAAATTCAATTCTTTCTGAGTGAAGACATACTTCAACTCTTATGATCAGTGTAAATCTTGCATTGCGCGTCTTACGACAGGTGTCTCCGCAACTTTAGCTCATAATTCACGGCTACAAACTCTAGATCATGCGTATACACCATCACTTTTTTCTTCTTGCATCAGCATTCATCCAAGCCCAACATGAGATGCATCCATAAACACATCATAATCCATGCCCTCCGTAGGCAATGCCAAAAACTAGAGCAGTGCATAACCTATTATTTAGCTCTTGAAAAGCTTCCTCACACTTCTCGCTCCTAACGAAGGCTGCATTCTCCTGCGTCGACTGAAATCCCTAGTTCATTCCATAACAGCAGCTATTTTCTCTAGGTCGATTGAAATCCCATTCTTGTTAACCACTTGACCCAGAAACAAACCCTGAGGAAACCAAAACTCGCACTTGCTCAACTTGGCGAACAACTTGTGGTCCCTCAAAATCGATAAGGCTAAACGCAGATGCTGGTCATGCTCCTCATCATTACGGGAATATACCAAAATGTCATTTATAACCATAACTACGAGTTGGTCCAGAAAATCTTTGAATACTCTGATCATCATATTCATAAAGGCAGAGGGTGCGTTGGTCGAACCAAACGATATCACCAAAAACTCAAAATGACCATGCCTGGAACGGACAGCAGTCCGTGGGATACCTGATTCACGAATCCTGAACTAGTTGTATCCTAAACGAAGATCAATCTTGGACAATTCAGTGCTACCACGCTACTTGATCAAACACATCATTGATTCTTGGCCTTATAAAACCATTCTCTAGTAGCTCATCCAGCTCACACAGGCCATATGGTATGGGGCCTTAACAATAGGACGAGTACCCGTATCCAGATCTATGACGAACTTCACGTCTCTCTCAGGCGGAAGACTAGGAAGATTGGCTGGAAAGACAACTTCAAACTCGCGCACCACAGGGATCTCCTCTAAACGCGACAAACTAACCTTGGTCTCCAACACCGAAACCAACAAGCAAAACATCCGGAATCTAAAAGCTTCGGAGCATATACTGCATAAAAAACTGGGGAGACCTGGCGCGAATAATTCTACTCTATCGAATTGGCAAAAACTAGGAAGTCATATATAGACTTGCACAATCTTAATACTTTGGCCCCACAATACCCAACCACCAGAGGGAAACTCAACACGAAGCGCGTGCCATAAGATCGAGGGCCAAACGAGGGTCCAAGCCACAGATGAGTGGGTAGTACTGGAAATCTTCCTAAATAATCGTTCATGCCTTCAAGGAAGTGAATACTAAAACTATAAATACCTCTAACAATTAATACTAGATGAGGACCTAACCTGATATTACTTGGGTAAAAGTCTGAGTTTCTTCTGATGATAACACATTCAGCTTTCCTTTTCCTTTGTCCAATTGATGCGGAGGTGGCAAAGCCCGAGGTGGGACTGGCTGAAGATTGGGTTGGGGCTGCGGGCACTTTGCCTTAACATGCCCCTTCTGTCCACACTGAAAATAGCCTCTTGTCTTATTCTTTCCCCAGCAATGGGCAACATCATTCCCTATCCGCTTACATGTAGAACAGACTAAATCTTTCCTGAAAACACCTTGTATCGCATGAATCTGCTCTTTCTTCTGAGTTCCAATTCTCTGATAACATCTTTCCAAAGGGTGGACCGGTCGGCCACAAAAACTACACACTTCCTTACCCTTCTTCCTTGAAGTAGCACCGAATGGCTGGGTTTCCTTACCTTCAACGGATTTCCTTTTGTCCTTCCTTAGTATCATGCCCCGATCCTTAGCATATCCCATAGACTCAACTTTAAGGGCAACTTCCACTGTCCTCTCATTCGTCTCAAACTGGTAAGTATTGGCGTACTGTTGAATGTCATTTGGGAGGCCACCCAAGATACCTTTGACTCTGCACTCTTCAGCAGCTAACAATCCAGAAGCAATCTTATTCAATTTGCTGATCTTGCTCTCATTCTCCACCACTGCGTGGGTTTGCTCATTAGGCTGCCATCCTAAGGTGGCAGCCAACAATGCCTGCAACTGCGCTTGCATCACCACAATCTGGCCTGACAGGGTCTCCATGCTCTGGCACAATTCTACAATAATTGCCTCATCCTACAAACCTGACGACTCACCCTCAAGCTGGGGATTCGACCTTGTTGCATCACGCTCAAGTGACATTCTAATAAATAATAAACTACTAATCAAAACCTAGCTTAACGGCTAGAACTCAAACGACATAGTACAAACAAAACATACTTAAGTATTAGCTTCAACTGCTAACTTGTTCTGGGATTTTTCAATAATGATATTATGCTTAACCTAGGATGATTCACCATCATCACACTAACTCATGTGCTTAGACCATGAATGCATGAATTTATATTCCTTTTGACTCAAAACCATGTGTGTACATAGGTCATCATGTAAATCTTTAGCTTGGAACATTGTGCTTATGTTATGTTATTCTATGCATATTGTGTTATGCATTCTAAAAGGCATTAATGCATGTTATGAGCGGCGTACACATGGAAATGTTATGCATCCCATACTACATAACATTTCATGCAACGAAAAGAGAAAACGTGCTAATGGGCATTCATGTGGTGAGGTTATGCATCCCATACTACATAACCCTCACATGTTGTCACTTATGGTGGATCCATATACAAACACATATTATGCATCTCATACTACATAATATGCCTGGTATACTTCTAATCAAGCTTATGAGTGTAGTTTTCATGCGTCAGCCAACACGTACTGATGACACATCGATGTGTGTATGAGATGACACTAAACTACTAACACTAACAAGGGAAGGTTGCCTGACCAATTATCAAGCAACCACCCTCTGATACCAACTATCACAACCCGCATTTTCTCAGCATAAAAATTATATTAGAGTAAGAGAAAATATGTGTCGTGATGCCACGCTGTGTAGGAGATAACTGCAGACGCTCAGGCAAAACTCCAAACTCTACAGTTTATAAGAAAATCACAGGTTATTATGAATGAACTCCAATTAAATTAGATGGTCGTATCCCTCGGCACAGTGGATCAATTAGTCCATGAGTAAAATATCTTTATACGCTATGGAAAAATACTTTGATTAAGGTGATTTGACATCCTACATGAGCGTAAATGTCCCCGAAGGACAACTCATGAAATACATGACTCTAAATTTAGTATAATATGAATATAGTCTTTACGTTACTTTGGAAAATAGTACTTTAGGTTTAAAAATATGGCATGTATGAAGTACATATAGTAATGCTTTTATGAGTTAAAATACCTAAAATACATCCTAGCATAAAGCATTCCCAGAGAGCAAGTAAACAACCTTCATAAAGACAAAAAATAGCAGTTTAAGTCACATACTTAACATCACCAAAGAAAACCACCAGTGGGCGTCAACAACCTAACACAAACCCACTGGTGAGTATCCATGTCTATACAGAAGGAAACAAGAAAAAATCTACCTCACAAAGATGAGGGAAAGAACCCTCAGCAAAACAGCAGATCACTAGCAAGCTCCAAAAGAAAACTAGCCGCTTAATCGGCTACAACCCTGAACCTGAGGCATTCAAAGAAAGAACACCTCAGCAAGAAAAAAACAAGCAGAAAAGGAGCAGTAGATAATAAGCAAAAAAAACAAAGGGGGATTTACCAAACCCTACAAACGAATGCTGATAAAATTCGGCAAAAGGAAGAAAATTTGACAGCAAAAGTAAAGTACTCAAAGAAAAGGAGTAATCAAAGCGCACCAAGTGCGAGAATAACAACATGCTCCGCTAAAACCTGCAGAACAACAAAGCCACAAAATGCCCATATAATATGGAAAGAAAGGAACTAACAGTCCTAACCTATGAATCATTAGCAGTGGTAAAACCATGGATCTGGGTTGGTGACCAAAAAATAGCCCTCATCCAAACAACCAGATCCAAATAACTCAGGGGGCACCGGTGGAGCCTTGGGGTCCAACACACCGGCCCAAACCAGGGCTATATCAGTGGTGACAACGGCTCTTCACCCAAACATCCCTATCAAGAAAACCAGAGTAACCACCTTCCATGATTCACGATTCGGCCTTCAAAACTAGCCGAAAACATCACCGAAACCCTATAAAAACCCACACTAGGAGACTCGGGAGAAAACTACAAGTCTAAGGGAAAAGCGTTGAGTACACTCAACATCGCGTCGGGTACACTCGACGCCGCGTTGAGTGAGCACCACTCACTCAACGCTAAAACATCAAGCGGGAAAAGCGTCGAGTTCACTTGACGCCGTGTTGAGTGAGCACCTCTCACTCAACGCCAAAACACTTAGCCGCAAAATGCTTACTTAACTTGGCCAACGCTAAACATCCCTAGGCATTGAGTGAGCTCCCAACACTCAATGCTTTTTCCTTAAACTATCAAACTAAGCAGACGGTGTTGAGTGAGTTCACCACACTCAACGCTGTCAACGCCAAACAGCCAAAGTCATTGAGTGAGTTCACCACACTCAACGCTTTTGACTTAGAAAAACTGCCTGACTAGACGGCATTGAGTGAGCTCAACTCACTCAATGCCAAAAGACTTAGAAAAATCTGACTGCCTAGACGGCGTTGAGTGAGCTCAACTCACTCAACACCAAAAGACTTAGAAAAGTCTGACTGGCAAGACGGCGTTGAGTGAGCTCAACTCACTCAATGCCAAAAGACTTAGAAAAGTATGACTTGCAAGACGGCGTTGAGTGAGCTCAACTCACTCAACGCCAAAAGACTTTTAAAAACTAACAAGGCAGACGGCGTTGAGTGATCTCACCTCACTCAACGTTGTCAACTCTTTTTTACTTAGTCTCCAGACCAAAAAGCTAGGCGTTGAGTGTGTTCACCACACTTAACGCTTTTATACTTAGGCTAGAAACTGACTACTACCTCAGCTTACACTCAACGCCTAAGGCTACACTCAATGCCTACAGACAGAACCTGGCAGAAAAAGCTATTTTATCTAAATTGAGGGGGATAAATCACAGCAACAGCCATAATATTGGAAAATTCTCTTCTTACATAGAATATCTGGAAGGAAACCTACAAATACTAACTATACTAACACTGACTATACCTATCCAGCCAAAACCAGACTCACTCTAACATCATCTATCTACAACAAGTTAAATATGGCCAAATCCTACAGCATACCCAAGATCTATGGCAATAAATACTACAGAGAAAACAAAAAGCTACTTGGCAAGGATGGGAAAAGCACCACTTGCTTATATTCCAGAAAGGCTCAGCCAGCTCCATTCCTTCTCTCAGATCAGGCAGCAAGAACACTTAGCCAAGAAATCTGAAGCTTTAGAGAGGAAGAAAAGGTCAAACTGAAATTCTTGATCTCTAGAAAGACCACGAAACTTGGAAAACTTACCGTAGGAATGTAGATCTAGGCGATAGCAGTCTGAATCTGCCCTCAAATGAGAATTTCGAGCTCTAAATCTCCTAAAATCGGCGCGGCCAGAAGCTCCAGGTTTTCCATCGCCCGTCTCCTTCCGCTGGAAGCTAGCCGTCGGGTTTGGAGAAGAGAAATAAGGTTTTTCTAAAAAGAATGTTATATAAATCATCTCTCCACTCAGTTAAAGATATTATATAATACTAAATAAGTATATTATACTCAGCCACTATAGCCACTATTATAATAAAAATCAATATAATAATATATTATATTATTTACTTAATAAAACTTCAAAACGACGCGAAAACCCAAAGATCTCGGAATTTGACGAAATTCACACCATACCTAAATACGCATGTTATGAATCCAATGGCGAAGTCGGAATCAACATCCGACAAACAAAACTTGGGCTAACACCTCTCAAAGACAAAATACAAGCATTCCCGAAGAGGTCTCACCGGGTCACCAAAATTGACACCGGCTTGCTAGGGAATCTTGCAACCAGGCTATAACCCAGCCACTAAGAAAACCTAAAGAGCTAAGACCACACTCTAACAACGGCACAGCCAAACATGCGTCAACGTAATTCCAAATAAAGATTAAATAATCACACAAAAATCGGGGGCGTTACATCGGTTTTTTTAGGGGAAGAGTGAAAACTTCTCCTCTGACCTTGGGGAAGCTTTTAAGATCATCAAATGGAGGAGGGGAAGGGTCTAGCTTGATTCCACCATTAATGGCCTTGAAATGAAAATTTCGACCATGTTGGGATTCCAATGAATCTAGCCTCTGATTAGCCTGGAAGGCCTCTTGATCTTCTCCATCTAACCAGGGGAATGATTCCAGCAATGAAGAGTGGCCCTTGGCTTCCCCATGCCATGAATGGCCTTTACTCCCTGCTTTCTCTCTCCTCCATTAAAGGGGAAAATTGGAGTTTTCTCTCTCATGATCATCAAGGCCAAATTTGAAGACTATTCTAGCCTAATGGCAGCCCATTAGCTCATAATATTAATTAAAATAAAGTTCGCCCAAGTGGGGGAAATGGGCTTGAGCTTGGGTTAGCCCATTTGGGCTAATTTTACTTAATCTTAGGGTAGAGTTGACTTGGGTCAACTAAGCCTCTTTGGTTGACCTCAATGGGTCCTTGGTGACCCATTGACCTCCCTTAGGGCTTGGGAAAATATAGGTGGGTCCCTTTGGCCAAGGAGATGTCAATTGGGCATGGGTAAGCTTAGTTTGACCTAATCAAGGCTTGGGTTGACTTTGGTCAACTTGACCTTTTTAGTTGACCCTAATGGGTCCCTATGGCTCTAATGGACCCTCTAATAGGTTAGTGGTGTTTTGGTGGGGTCATAGAGTCATGGTGAAGCCATATGATCATCCCTATGCTAATAATTGGAATTCTACTATTTGCAGGCCAAGGTGGTTCACACACTAATATTCAGGTTCACCCCAACCTTTTGATACTTCCTAGGGTTTTGTCATGACTCGGTCATGACAAAACCATCCTAGGGGTCTAAAAGTTTGAGGGATGTTACATGTAGATTGCTTCCAAAAAGAAATTTTAGAAATTCAGAACTGTACAACCCCATATTCGCTGGGTGGGACCCGGAGACACCACTGAGGAATTGGGCTAGCCTCAGGTTAGCCTTGGGTTAACCCTAAGGCATACTTGCGGAGTTCTCATCCCGAAGGAGCTCCCGCCAAGGGCAGGGAAAAGATGGAGAGATCGTCGACCGACCAAGGCAGATAGTCGAGCTCTCGGCAGGAGAGATCGTCGACCAACCAAGGCAGATAGTCGAGCTCTCGGCAGGAGAGATCGTCGACCAACCAAGGCAGATAGTCGAGCTCTCGGCAGGAGAGATCGTCGACCAACCGAGGCAGATAGTCGAGCTCTCGGCAGGAGAGATCGTCGACCAACCAAAGCAGATAGTCGAGCTCTCGGCAGGAGAGATCGTCGACCAACCATGGCAGATAGTCGAGCTCTCGGCAGGAGAGATCGTCGACCAACCAAGGCAGATAGTCGAGCTCTCGGCAGGAGAGATCATCGACCAACCGAGGCAGATAGTCGAGCTCTCGGCAGGAGAGATCGTCGACCAACCAAAGCAGATACTCGAGCTCTCGGTAGGAGAGATCGTCGACCACGGAAGCTTCCGCCTTAGGGCAAGCTCCCGCCCAGGGGAGGCGAGAAGGCCCCAAGTAGGCCTTCAGTCGCGATAATTTCAAGACCGTGAAGGGCGCGAACCTCCCTGGCAAGGGGTCTCGCCAGGGTTGGCCTAGGTGGGGGTCCGGCGAGAGCCTTCACGGCCAGGGTTCTCGCCAAGTGGGCCCACGTGGTAGGGCCCGGCGCTCGTAAAGAGGATTATTTTATAATATATTATCCTGAGGTAAAATTATCCAAATGCCCTTGGGATGACAGCGGGATTTGGCTATTGGCAGACCCCTCAGGGGTAGTTCAGTATTTTCAGGTCAAAGGAAGACTATAAAAAGACCCATAGGGGCTCTTTGGAAGGCAGGCTTTCATTATTCTCCAACTCTAGTGCCTTCTGAGGAGCTCCCAGCCCAGCATTTGGCTTTGGAGGGGAAGCTCTCAGAGATCTTCCGGGTGTGTGGTGGGACCTCCCAGCTGAGGCTTTGGGTCAGTCTTTTGACCTTAGCAGCCAGTCAAGGGTCGAGGTAAGAGAGAAGTAGGCGTCGGCTGCACTTTGGTTTGTGAACATTCGTTGGGGTCATTTTTGGCTTCAACAGTTCTGGTGCGGTGAGCGTGGAAGCAGCCGGTGTAAGAAAATCTCGAGTTAAGTCCCATGGCAGGAGGCGAAGGTGAAGGATCAGGCGCAGGAGGATCCCCCACCCGGGTGGACGAGGCGACGAAGAAGATGTTTGAGGACTTCAGGCAGGAAGTCATGCAGACGATCAACTTGGCCTTCTCGGCAAGGAATGAGTGGGAGACGCCGCAGGTTCCGGTGGAGGTGGTTCCGCTGCTAGGCGAGAACGCTCCAGGGCAGCGCCCCGGGAAGGAGGTCCCGGTGGAGGCAGGCGAGAGGGACGTAGCCGCGCGGGAGCTTTTCCCAGGCCAGCGTCTCGAGAAGGAGCTTCCGGCGGATATGGGCGAGAAGGAGGCGACGGTGCGGGAACTCTTCCCTGGGCATGGTCTCGCGGATCGGTCCAGCCAACCGAGGTCGCGAGATGTGCCTTCTCGCCAGGCTGGAGGCGAGACCCCCTTTAGTGAGCTCATTGTCTCGGCTCCAGTGCCGGAGGGGTTCCGGGAGCCGGACATGACCTACTACACCGGGAAGGATGACCCGGTTCAGCACGTGCAATGGTTCGAGGACGTGGTGTCCATCAGACAAATGTCGGATGCCTTCAAGTGTAGGCTTTTTGCCATCACTCTGAAAGAGAAGGCCAGGGACTGGTTCCACCAGTTGCCGGCGAGTTCCATCTACAGCTTTGAGGATCTGCGGAGGGGTTTTCTGTTGAGATTCTCAACTTCGAAGAAAAGGAAGAAGGAGGCTGAATGCCTGTTTGCAGTGAGGCAAGGGCCGGAGGAGACGCTGGGTCATTATGTTGACCGGTTCCAAGAGGAGATTCTCCTGGTCCAGGAGGTCCCGGGGTACGCGCTGATGCTTGCCTTCACCCTGGGGCTGAGACCAGGGTTTTTCAGCATGGAGTTGAAGAGGGTGCCCCCTCTCTCTTTTGAGGAGCTCATGGAGAGGGCGGCGAAGGAGATAGACTTTGAAAGGGCAAACCCTGCGTTTGCGAGGAAGCTGGCCAGGTTGGCCGAGGATGATGTGAAGGAGCCGGTAGTGGGAAGGCAGAGAGAGCAGAGGGAGCAGAGGGAGCAGAGGGAGCCGAGGGAAGATAGGAGAAGAGAAGAGCCCCGAGGGCAGGGATAGCAGCATGGGGGGGCCAGGGAGCCGAACAACCGACTGGGTTGGAGGCCTCAGGAGGATCGCCCCCAGGGCCAAGGAGGGCTTCAGGGAAGAGATAACTTCCGGGAGCAAAGAAGGCTGGAGCAGGGAGGATGGCGGCAAGGACCAAGGGGTCATTTCCCACCACCGCAGGAGGCCATGGAGGTGGGAAGAGGAAGAGGAGGAAGAATTCAGGGAGCCGGAAGAAGGGGAGGAGGAGAAGGAAGAGGGGGCAGGGTGGCGTTGCCCTATTGTGACTTCCATCAGGAGGAAGGTCACGCAACGGCCACCTGCCCAGAGTTTCTGGAGATCAGAGGGGCCAGAGGGGTCGGAAGGCAGGATCCGCCTGTAAGGATCGTTGAAGTACAGCGGGAAGAGGTTGAGGACAGATGTGAAGACAGGATTGACGTGGGGACCCGAGGAGGGATCGGAGTGATCCACGGGGGAGTGGGGATCGAGGCAACCCGCAAGGGGAGCCTTCAAACCATGTTCCGCCAAGGGGTCGCCTCGACCTCCCAGGCTCCCCCCCAGAGGAGAAGATCACCTTCTCATCCGCGGATATGCCAGACTATGAGGATCCGTTCTGCGATGCGCTTGTGATCCAGACAGCGATAGAAAACTACACCGTCTCCCGGATACTGGTGGACAATGGGAGCTCGGTGAATGTGATCTTCAAGAAGGCCTTCGATGAGATGAGGGTGGAAGGAAAAAGGGTCCTGGCTTCTGATGGACCGCTTTTTGGCTTCTCCGGAGAAAGGAAAGAAGTGGAAGGGGGAGTGGGCCTGCATGTGAGGCTTGGGGGCATCTCACGGAACTGTCGGTTCGTGATCGTGGATGCCCCGAGTAGTTACAATGCCATCTTTGGATGTCCCCTCATCAGCGCTTTTCGCTGCGTACCCTCCTCATACCACCAATGCCTCAAGTTCAACAATGGAGGGGTGCAGGTTAGGATCAGGGGGGATCCGAAGATGGCAAGGCAATGCTATGTGACGGCGGTTAATACCATGTCGTGGATGGCGGAGGCAGAGGAGTTGGAGAAGGAGATGGCTGAGCAGGAAGGGGTTGAGAAAGGGGAGATAAGCCTGGGAGAGGTGATGGAGGTTGTTGAGGAGTTGGCAGAGGTGGAGGAGATCAGCCTAGAAGAGGCGAGAGTAGTGATGGATGAAGAAGAGCAGAGGCAGTAGGAGAGCCTGGAGGAGGCAATGGAAGTTGTTGAGGTTGGGGAAGAGGAGCTCGAGTTTGAGCAGGAAGAGGCAAGGGTAAGTTGGGAGCGGTCGGGGCTGGAGCCGGCCGAAGAAGTGGTGGAGATGGAGGTGCTTACAAGAGCGGGGGAGGTGCAAAGGATTCGGATCAGCGGAGGCTTGAGACTCGAGGATCAGGAGCGGATGCGAGCCTGCATCCAAAGCAACATCGACATCTTCGCTTGGAACGCGGCAGACATGCCAGGCATTGACGCGGACGTGGCCTGTCATCGCTTGAACCTGGATCCCAGAGCCCGCCCCATACGCCAAAAGATGAGGGCTATCGCCACCAAGCTAGAAGTCCCCATCTGAGAGGAGGTCAAAAAGCTCCTGGACGCAGGCTTCATCTCCGAGATCCAGTATCCAGGCTGGATCTCCAACGTGGTAATGGTCAAGAAGGGAGGAGGAAAATGGCACATGTGTATTGATTTTTCTTTATTAAATAAATCATGTCCCAAGGATTGCTACCCCTTGCCTCGAATCGACGCGCTGGTTGACTCAGCCGTCGGTTTTTCTCTTATGAGTTTTTTAGATGCATTTTCAGGTTACCATCAGATCCGGATGCACCCTCCTGATGTCAAGGATGTTTCCTTCATCACAAGAGAGGGATGCTTCAGCTATAAGATGATGCCCTTCGGGTTGAAGAACGCAGGGGCAACGTACCAACGCATGATGGATCGAATCTTTCGAGATCAAAGGGGAAGGAACCTGGAGGTCTACGTGGACGACCTCATAGTCAAGAGCAAGTGTGTTGATTCCCACTTGCGGGACTTGGAGGAAATGTTTGCCACCCTGCGAAGGTTCAAGATGAGGTTGAATCCCTTGAAGTGCGTCTTCGGGGCTAGTCGCGGGAAATTCCTCGGACACCTCTTGACTCCCACGGGGGTAGAACCTAACCCCGATAAGGTTAAGGCTATTCTAGACCTGGAATCACCTCGCAGCGCCAAGGAAGTCCAGCGCTTGACCGGGAAGTTGGCCGGGCTAAGCAGGTTCCTCTCTCGGTCAGGGGATAGGTGTTCCTCTTTCTTTAAAGTACTTCGTGGTAGCCAAGTGTTTGAATGGACGGCCGAATGTGAAGAGGCATTCCAGGGGCTGAAGAGGCAACTCTCCCAAGCTCCGTTACTTCAAAGCCCGAAGGAAGGGGAAGACCTAGCCTTGTATCTCGGAGTGGGGGTAGAGGCAGTGAGCTCCGTCTTGGTTAGGGAGGAGGGGAAGAAACAGTTGCCCGTCTATTATGTAAGTCGAATCTTAAAAAAGGCGGAGATCCGATACCCCATCCTGGAGAAGCTAGCGTATGCTTTGGTCATCTCAGCTAGGAAGCTTCTCCCTTACTTTCAGGCGCACTCGATTAGGGTGGTAACCAACCATCCTCTTCGCAAGGTCTTTGAGGGGGTAGAGCATTCAGGAAGGTGGGCAAAGTGGTCCATCGAGCTAAGCGAGTTTGACATTTCTTTCGTCCCAAGGCTCTCCATCAAAGCCCAAGCCGTGGCGGACTTTTTGGCGGATTATGTCACTGAGGCCGAGGAAGAAGAGCCGAGGCCGTCGGAAGCATGGAAGATGATGGTCGATGGAGCCTCGGGAAGGCACTCCCTGGGAGGAGGTATGGTACTGGTAAGTCCCCAAGGGGTTACCATAGAACAAGCAGTGGCTTTCCACTTCCCTGTAACCAATAATCAGGCGGAGTACGAAGCCGTGATAGCCGGTCTCCGACTGGCAAAGGAGTTGGAAATTCAGGATGTGGAGGCCTTCACAGACTCAATGGTGGTGGCATCGCAGATCCGAGGGGAGTTCGAGGCCCGGGAGCCTACCCTCGCAAGATATCTATCAAAGGTAAGAACTATTATTGGAGGTTTCCGTTCTTTTTCTATTCAACATGTTCCCAGGGAGGAAAGCATGGCAGCTGACCGATTAGCAAAGTTCGGGCCTCGGGGTGGAGGTACCCTAACCGAACTATTTCGGCCAGCCATTAAAGAGGGGGAGGTGATGGAGGTGAATCGGCGGTCCTCATGGGTAGATCCGTTGGTGACCTTCTTGACCACAGGAGAATTGTCGGAAGAAGTCAAGGATGCCAAGAGCTTCAGGCATAAGGCGGCTCATTACCTGATGCTGGAAGGGAGCTTGCATCGGAAGATGTTGTCAGGACTCCTTGCGAGGTGCGTGACCGAGGAGGAAGTCCCAGGGATCCTGGAAGAGGTGCATTCCGGAGAATGCGGCAGTCATTCAGGGGGAAGGACATTGGAAGCAAGGGTGATAAGGCAAGGATATTTCTGGCGGACTTTGAGGAAGGATACAGCTGAGTTCGCAAGGAGGTGTCGGAAGTGCCAAGTACATGCTCCCCTCCAGCTCTTGCCCGCCCAAAGGCTTCGAAGCATCACGGCGCCATGGCCCTTCGCCATTTGGGGAATGGACCTGGTTGGACCCTTTCCTCCAGCTAGCGGGCAGAGGAGATTCCTCCTAGTTATGATTGACTACTTCTCCAAGTGGGTGGAGATCAAGCCGTTAGCCAAGGTAACCTCCCAGGTCATCAGGAACTTTGTTTGGGGGGAAATCGTTTGCAGGCACGGGTTGCCCCAAGCGATAGTGACAGACAACGGTCCTCAGTTTGCCAGTGAAGAATTCATCAGTTTCTGCACCCAATTGGGGATTGACCTCAGGTTCGCCTCTATCCATCATCCTCGGAGAAATGGCCAGGTGGAGGCGGCCAACAAGATCATTGTCAGCTTGCTCAAAAAGAAGGTGGAGAACCTGAAGGGTAACTGGGTGGAACAGCTCCCGTCCGTTCTGTGGGCCTTGCGAACGACTCCGAACACGGCCACAGGGGAGACCCCCTTCAAGCTCTCTCATGGGTGTGAGGCTGTCCTCCCGGTGGAATTCGAGGTTCGGTCCCCAAGGGTTGCGGCCGCGGCTGAGGGAAGCGAAGCTTGGAGGTTGGAGAATGAGGAGGGGTTGCGCCTCTCATTAGATATGGTGGAAGAGCTGCGGGAGGTTGCCGCCATCAGGCAAGAGGAAGTAAAACGGCGAATGGCTCGGTACTTCGATAAACACATCAGAGTCAAGCAATTCGCCGAGGGGGATCTAGTACTGAAAAAGGTCGACGCTGCAGGAAGGTCGGCCGCGGTTGGTAAGCTCAACCCTAGCTGGGAAGGGCCTTATATAGTAGAGAAGGCCCTGGTTAACGGAGGTTACTACCTCAAGGATGCGGAGGGAAGGACCTTGAGTCACACCTGGAATGGTGACGATCTGAAGCGCTTCTACCCGTAAGAAGGAAAGAAGGATTATAATGTTGTAAACAACCTTTGCATTTTCAATAAGTTTATTCCAGAATGTTGACTATCTCTGAGTATGCAATCTTTATGTTTTTTGTTTTAACTGGCTATGACTCCTCATCTCAATGACGGAATAGGCCTGGTTGAAGGAATCTTCATCAACACCCCGAGCTCGGCTCGGCCCCAGGTAGACCCGCTGCGCAGGCTCTCATCTAGCTGGCAGGCCCGAAGGCTCGCCTGTGGGGGAGAGGTTTGGTTATCTTCGTCAACACCCCGAGCTCGGCTCGGCCCCAGGTAGACCCGCTGCGCAGGCTCTCATCTAGCTGGCAGGTTCGAAGGCTCGCCTGTGGGGGAGAGGTTTGGTTATCTTCATCAACACCCCGAGCTCGGCTCGGCCCCAGGTAGACCCGCTGCGCAGGCTCTCATCAAGCTGGCAGGTCCGAAGGCTCGCCTGTGGGGGAAAGGTTGGCTCTTGTGATACTTTGTTCTTAGCCGCTTCATCGACACCCCGAGCTCGGCTCGGCCCCAGGTAGACCCACTGCGCAGGCTCTCATCAAGCTGGCAGGTCCGAAGGCTCGCCTGTGGGGGAAAGGCTGGCTCCTGCGATACTTTGTTCTTAGCCGCTTCATCGACACCCCGAGCTCGGCTCGGCCCCAGGTAGACCCGCTGCGCAGGCTCTCATCAAGCTGGCAGGTCCGAAGGCTCGCCTGTGGGGGAAAGGTTGGCTCTTGTGATACTTTGTTCTTAGCCAATTCTACAACACCCCGAGCTCGGCTCGGCCCCAGGTAGACCCGCTGCGCAGGCTCTCATCAAGCTGGCAGGTCCGAAGGCTCGCCTGTGGGGGAAAGGCTGGCTCCTGCGATACTTTGTTCTTAGCCGCTTCATCGACACCCCGAGCTCGGCTCGGCCCCAGGTAGACCCGCTGCGCAGGCTCTCATCAAGCTGGCAGGTCCGAAGGCTCGCCTGTGGGGGAAAGGCTGGCTCCTGCGATACTTTGTTCTTAGCCGCTTCATCGACACCCCGAGCTCGGCTCGGCCCCAGGTAGACCCGCTGCGCAGGCTCTCATCAAGCTGGCAGGTCCGAAGGCTCGCCTGTGGGGGAAAGGTTGGCTCTTGTGATACTTTGTTCTTAGCCACTTCTACGACACCCCGAGCTCGGCTCGGCCCCAAGTAGACCCGCTGCGCAGGCTCTCATCAAGCTGGCAGGTCCGAAGGCTCGCCTGTGAGGGAAAGGTTGGCTCTTGTGATACTTTGTTCTTAGCCGCTTCATCGACACCCCGAGCTCGGCTCGGCCCCAGGTAGACCCGCTGCGCAGGCTCTCATCAAGCTGGCAGGTCCGAAGGCTCGCCTGTGGGGGAAAGGTTGGCTCTTGTGATACTTTGTTCTTAGCCGCTTCTACGACACCCCGAGCTCGGCTCGGCCCCAGGTAGACCCGCTGCGCAGGCTCTCATCAAGCTGGCAGGTCCGAAGGCTCGCCTGTGGGAGGAAAGGTTGGCTCTTGTGATATTTTGTTCTTAGCCGTTTCTACGACGCCACGAGCTCGGCTTGAACCCCAGTAGACCCGTTGCGCAGGCTCTCATATAAGCTAGCAGGTCCGACGGCTCGCCGGTGGGGTGGGGGTTTAATTGGTTGGAGAAAATATGCGGGCAGGGCCCTGACCTAGACCGGAGGCAAGACCCCAAAGGCCTTGGCTCAGAGGTCTCAGCCAATAAAGGCCTCGATTTGAAGGTCTCAGCTCAAAGGTCTCGGCTCAAGGGTCTCGGCTCAAAGGTCTCGGCTCAAAGGTCTCGGCTCAAAGGTCTCGGCTCAAAGGTCTCGGCCAGTAAAGGCCTCGGTCAAAGGGGGGTTCTCGCAAAAGGAGGCTCCCGACGTACCTGAGCAGGACAACTTAAGTGACGACGCGAGGTTCCCGCCTAACGGATTTCTAAGAGGTTATCCTAAAGAGACTAAGGGTCTCGGCGGAAGCTCGCGCGGAAGCCATTCGGCAGAACAATATACTTTCAAGCACACACTGAAAATGAAAGATGAAACATTACTTTACATAAAATTAATTACAAAAAGTTGGAGCCTCTCGCTCATTACAAAAGAAACAAAAAGAAAGAAGAAGCTTAGGGGGACGCGTTGTAACTCCCGCTGGTGCTCTCGCTTGAACCATCGCCAGAGCTCTCTTCAGATGTCTCGCCAGCGGCGGTAGAAGTCCTCAGGATGTCTGAGGGAGGCGAGTCCGGCGCGCCCGGAGGTTTGGGAACTGGATCATAGAGCCAAGGAAGAAGTTGGCGAGCGTCGATGGTCGCGCCGTCCTCCCGAAGCAGCTTGACGTCTCGCAGCGTCTCGAGCGTCAGCTTGACGGTTGCCTGAGCGTTGGCTTGCAGCAGCTTATCAACATCGTACTCCGAGAGGTAACGACTCCGTAGCCTCGCATCTAGCTCCGGAGGCGGGACCTTCGCCAGCTCTGCGCGAAGCTGTTCCCTCAAGAGGACGCTCTCGCAGCGCGCGTTGGCCAGCTCTGCGCGAAGCTCCTTGACTTGGGCAGAATCCTGTGAAAAAAGAGTTCAGTCTGGAAACATCGCACCATCATAACTTTGAAAAACGAAAGCAAGGGTTCAGGAGGGTCTCGCTTACCTCAGTCGCGGGGCGTAGAGACAGCGCCAGTCGAGCATCCGCAAGCTCTTGTTGAGCTTTCGAGAGTTCTTCTCCCGCGGTGTGCGCTCGAGCCATCGCGTCCTCCCTCGCCTTGCGCATATCGGTGAAATTCTTGTCAAGGGTGATGCTTCGGCGCGCACACATATGCGCAAGCTCGAACCCGCGCAATAGAGCCCGGATGGCATCGAAGGCTATAAGGCGGGTGGACATCTGGTCAAACACGCTGGCATCCTCCCGGCTGTAAAGGCCGTATCCAAGCGAGAAGGCCTCGCCAGTCACATCTTCCCCCTCCGCCCAGCTGGGAAGGAGCGTCGTAACCTTGATTAAGTTCGACTCGGGGTCCCATTCCATCTGAGGCTTGCCCTCCGCGTCGACGTACTTCACGCCGAAGCCAAAGTTCCTGTGCCCTTTCGGCACCTCCCGGGGCGGAGCTCGAGCGGAGGTTTCGGCGGCAAGCACTTCTCCCCCAGCCTCGCTTGCGGCCGGTGGGTTCCCGGTGGAAGCCTCGGCGCGACTCTTGGCGGCAGCATCCATCTCGCTGGCCCTCTGGAGGATCGCTTCGAAGGAGCTGCCTGCGGGAAGGGGTTGGACAGGCGAGACGGCCGGGGCCTTCCCCTTCTCGAGAGCAGAAGGTTTTGGCCTCTTCAGCGTTCGGAGAGGAGGAAGGGTGACCTTCTGCTTCTTGGCTGGTGGTGGCAAAGGGGGGGCTGGATCGTTTTGGCAAGCGCTGGCACTAGCTTCCGCGAGCGCAAGGGAGCCTCCCGCGGCCAGACCCTCGACGCTCTGGCCTTCAGCGAAGGGTTGGCGCAGAGGGACCTCCCGCTCTCCTGCAAAGTTAAAACGCTTCAGCGCGAGAAGATCTTCGATAAAAGAGGGAATCCGAGGCGAGACCATTCCTTCGCCCGAGTGAACAAGTGGGAGGGAGTCGACGTCTCGCCTGAGGTAGGGAACATCGAACTCCTTGGTCCCAAAGAATTCCAGGATTGCGCTCTCGCGCGATCCCAGAGTAGGCGGCTTGTAGGCAGCGTCCTCGTACTGAACGGGCTGAAGCGGGACGTTGCCGAAGTCTCCGCTGACATAAATGAATTTCTCGCCCCAGTGGTGGTGCTTGTTGGCAAGACCGGTAACCTCGAGCAGTTGCCCGGAGAAGAAAACCACCCCTCCCTTGGCGCGGAAGTTGAATAGCTTCCGGAAGATGGGCAAACTGAACTCGATCCTCTCGGATCGCATATAGCATATGAATGCTATAAGGATCGCGACCGAGTTCGGGTTCAGTTGGGCGGGAACCACCCCATAATAGCGAAGAGCAAGCCGAACCTCCGGCCAAAGGGGAAGGCGGAAGCCCACCTCGAAATGCTCGAGGGGGATGGCGAGTTCTCCCGGCTCCGGAGTATTCACCTTATCGTGGTTTCCCGAGTTCCGCGCCGAGAAGCCGGCGGGGATGTAGCGGTCAACGATCATGTTATATTCGTCGAGGGTGAGCTTGCAGGAAGGGAAGAGATGTTTTTGGAAAGCTTCCGCGCAGTGGGCGCGACCCTTGTTCTCGCCAGGCATGGTGGGTTTGCGAGTGAGAGCGAGAGCTGAAAAGAGGTCGAAGCGGAAGCAAGAACGCGAGAGCAAGGAAGGAAGGCTGAGGTTCCGGATCGAAGAAGTAAATGTGGTTGGTAGACTTCTCTATTTATAGAGAATCGTAATCATCATGAATCCATTCGACAGAGAGAGAAAGTGACAGCGGAGTACAGCTGTCAGAATCCAGGCTAACGGCGCCTCGATTTTCCCCCTCGGGATGGCAGCGGTCAATAGTCGTTCCTGGTTTCGACGCAACTATCTGGATTGGCGCAAGCCTCCTAGATTGGCGTAAGCCTCCTAGGTTGGCGCAAGCCTCCTAGATTGGGGGAAGCCTCCTAGATTGGCGCAAGCATCCTAGATTGGTGTAAGCGTCTTAATTTAAAAGCCTCGTAGAGCAATAAAAAGAAAAAAGAAAAGAGAGACATGGGTAACAGCGAGATCCTCGTTAGCGCAAGCTGGATAAACTTAATTAACAGTAATGTTTATTACAGATACATTGATAAAAGAGATACATTGAGATTCAAAGCGGGAAGGCTAATAGGGCTTCCAGCTCCATCGTCCTCGTTCTCGCCGCCTAGTTCTTGGGGGCGCCAACGGGTTGAAGTAAGACGATAGGGTGGTACACCCAAGGTTGATCCGCCTGGCGTGATCCCGGATCTGCGAGATGCACCTCCCTGGCGAAGACCCGGCAGAAGGCCCTCCCGGGCAATCAGTCTCGCCCAAGAAGAAATCCCGCTCCAGAGCCTCTAGCCTTTGCTCCACGGATTCGTGGAATGCTTTCGCCACGGCAGTATGGGCACGGTCTCGCCGGACAAGCTTGGCCAAAATGACCGAGATCTTCCTCCTTCTCCCCTTCGCGCTCCCAGCGCTGTTCAAAGTTTCTTCTATCTCGCCAGACGAGGGGAGGGGGGACTCTTCATCCTCTTCTTCTTCTTCTTCTTCCTCTTCTTCTCCTTCCTCGTTGACTCCCGACCGCAAGCCAGGATCACCTGCGAAAGAAACACACGAGAATTTTGGTCAAGGCATGACAATCAACAGTCCAGAAAAGTTTTCGCATACCTGCGGCTGGGCGAGAACCGTCAACCAAAGTTGGACGAGAAGGCCCGGCCCCTCCGTTGGTTCCATAAAGGAGGTGAAGAGGCTTGCCCAGCCCCGGGCGGAAGGGCTCGCGCACGATGATCCCGGCCTGGCCTGAAGCACGAGGGGAGTTGTCTCCTCTCAAGGGACGATCAGCATCCTTGAGAGTAGCGGAAGGTTCAGAAGCCGCCCCTCCCGCCTGCAGGATAGGAGTGGCCACCGCAGGAGGCACTTCAACGGTTCTCGCTTCATCTTCCCGGGTGGTTAGACCCGGGTCGGCGGGAGTTGGCACTGCGAGAAGACGGTTCAGAAAAGAAAGGGTCGGGTTGAAATATTGACAAGGGAAAATGTACCTATCGTTCCGGTTTCGGCCGGAGGAATCCTCTCCGAGACCCGCGTTTGGTCCTTGGGTGAATGAGCGGGCAGGTTCGAAGAACTTGGCGGGATCTCGGCGTCATCATTAGGAGCGGATTCCTGCGAAAGCTTACTTTAACCATCGGATCTAGTGCACAATCAGCTCGGTAGGCACGGTTGAAAGGCTTACCTTCTGCGGGGAAGGATCCCCCGCAGGGTTGGGAGTGGGGGAAGGAGGATCCCTGTTCTCGCGAGAAAGGTCCCGCCGGACCACCTTTGCCCTTTTCTTTTCCTTCTTCTTCGGCTCGGAAGGCCCGGCGGTTGAAGTCTTTCTCGCTAACCATGGAGCCACCGCCGCACAGTTAGCCAAGGCCCGCGCTTGGGCAGCGCCTAACCGGTCTTGGAGGTCTTGCGGAAGTGGTTTGACAGCACGTTTGGGATGCATGGTAAGCTCGCGCAAAAATCCCTGAGGCGAGAGCTCAGTTGTAAAACAGTATTCCAAGGGCGAGGCATATGGTCGCCTATCGGTGCGTATTTATAGCCGCAGTGGGGCCCCCCAAAAGATTCCCTCAGTAGGCGGGCACGTGCCCAGCGAATATTTCGGGGGTTGGACTTGTCTTGTCGAGCGCAGGGCTAGCTCGAAAAGAGCGGGGATTGTGTACAACCCCATATTCGCTGGGTGGGACCCGGAGACACCACTGAGGAATTGGGATAGCCTCAGGTTAGCCTTGGGTTAACCTTAAGGCATACTTGCGGAGTTCTCGTCCCGAAGGAGCTCCCGCCAAGGGCAGGGAAAAGATGGAGAGATCGTCGACCGACCAAGGCAGATAGTCGAGCTCTCGGCAGGAGAGATCGTCGACCAACCAAGGCAGATAGTCGAGCTCTCGGCAGGAGAGATCGTCGACCAACCAAGGCAGATAGTCGAGCTCTCGGCAGGAGAGATCGTCGACCAACCGAGGCAGATAGTCGAGCTCTCGGCAGGAGAGATTGTCGACCAACCAAAGCAGATAGTCGAGCTCTCGGCAGGAGAGATCGTCGACCAACCAAGGCAGATAGTCGAGCTCTCGGCAGGAGAGATCGTCGACCAACCAAGGCAGATAGTCGAGCTCTCGGCAGGAGAGATCGTCGACCAACCGAGGCAGATAGTCGAGCTTTCGGCAGGAGAGATCGTCGACCAACCAAAGCAGATACTCGAGCTCTCGGTAGGAGAGATCGTCGACCACGGAAGCTTCCGCCTTAGGGCAAGCTCCCGCCCAGGGGAGGCGAGAAGGCCCCAAGTAGGCCTTCAGTCGCGGTAATTTCAAGACCATGAAGGGCGCGAACCTCCCTGGCAAGGGGTCTCGCCAGGGTTGGCCCAGGTGGGGGTCCGGCGAGAGCCTTCACGGCCAGGGTTCTCGCCAAGTGGGCCCACGTGGTAGGGCCCGGCGCTCGTAAAGAGGATTATTTTATAATATATTATCCTGAGGTAAAATTATCCAAATGCCCTTGGGATGACAGCGGGATTTGGCTATTGGCAGACCCCTCAGGGGTAGTTCAGTATTTTCAGGTCAAAGGAAGACTATAAAAAGACCCATAGGGGCTCTTTGGAAGGCAGGCTTTCATTATTCTCCAACTCTAGTGCCTTCTGAGGAGCTCCCAGCCCAGCATTTGGCTTTGGAGGGGAAGCTCTCAGAGATCTTCCGGGTGTGTGGTGGGACCTCCCAGCTGAGGCTTTGGGTCAGTCTTTTGACCTTAGCAGCCAGTCAAGGGTCGAGGTAAGAGAGAAGTAGGCGTCGGCTGCACTTTGGTTTGTGAACATTCGTTGGGGTCATTTTTGGCTTCAACAAGAACATTAATCCAGAGTTATTTAGAGTCGCACAGATTAGTGGATTAAGGGAAGGACCGCTCAAGTTTGAAGCTAACATCTGAATGCCAAGGACATATCAAGAAATGATTAGTCTAGCAAACATGTACATTCAGGGGGAAAAGAGCAATCCTAGTTATGTCTCAAGGCTCGTCGCAGAGAAAAATTCTTCTCTTGCATCCGAACCTTCAAGGTCTCCGCGAAGGGATTTCCAACCTCGAGCAAGGAAGGAAATAAACTTTCATCATCGTCGGCATCTTTTTCCAAGCCAAGATTAATTTTGAAACCAAAGATTGTTACAACCTATTCCTCCTGAATATCCAGCTCTGCAAGCAGCTCCCATTTATCAATAGGAAGATGATTACTTGCAAGAATCTGACATTGATAGGGTAATGCAAGAAGTAATTCAAGTCATGAAAGGAACGCACAACTGTTGGGTCCGGCGTTCTTTCACTTGACCCGTAGCGCTCTGTTACTTATATAAAAAATTAAGTAGCCCTCTCCAACAGTCCGGGCTTTTGGTGCAGTTGGGTATGCGCTTGATCCTTCAACAACTATAAATGACCTTACCAACCTGCCGACCAAAGATCCAAAGACGAACCGTACTGCGAATACCACAAGGAGAAAGGGCACCCAACTGAAAATTACCGTGCTCTTCACCAATTAGTGGAAAGGATGCTGAAGCAAGGAAAATTTCGTAATTTGGTCCATAAGTATGACTCCTCACTCCCCTCTACTTCAAAAGGCAAGGAAGTAGTTGACATTCCAATCGGCCCGAAGGGGTTAATAAAATCAGCAACGGCATTAACCTCAATATTATTAGCGAGTGCATCGACGCCGATGATGAAGGCACCCTTGGAGAACTACAATACTGAGGTGAAAGAAGATATGGCAAAATCTAGAGAGTTCTTTGCAATATTGGCTTATTAGTTTTGTTTTTCATTATTGAGTATTATTCTGGCACTTTTCTGAACATTCATCCATTCATTTCAATGCTTATTTCAGAGAACCAATACTGACACTTTTCCTTGTTTTGGAGCTTCTCCTCCTCTTTATTTTTCTCTTTGCCAAAGGGATCGCTGAACCAAGGAGATATCGTCGAGTCCTGCTTAAACCCCCACCGATTGGTTTCTTGCATAACACCACGATGACCACGTATAGTGGGGAGTGTTCGCATACATTTAGTGGGATCCATCCAACTCTTGTGCGGAGGACTTCAAGGCTTCGGATCCTAGCCGGTCTCTAACACACCGTGTGCATCAAGGAAGGTCCCAGTGTTGTTAGCTCTACTATGCTTCGCTTAGGATATATTACAGCTAAGATGATCTTTCTTGAGCGAGCAATAGCACCCGGGTGAACCTGGCCTCATTGATCATCTCACGTTGTGATAATCGAACACTCCAAGGTACTCTCAAGTCGTGCCTTCAAGGGACCCACAACTTTGCTGATCTTTCTTGAGCGAGAAATACTATAGACCATTTGGAACACCTGGCCTCATTGATCTAGGTAGCTTGTAACCCAAGGCATGAGAGCAGTGTGTCCGTCATTCCTTCTTAAGATTGTGCATCTCTTTTCTCCCTTCTAGGGGAATCACAGTTAGTCCGCCTTTAGTAGAACTACATCTTTGATGATCTTTCATGGCAAGCTATGTTATAGACCATTTTGGCGCATCTGGCCTAACTGATCATCTCCAAGTGTAGATCTCTCTTTTGAATGGGTTTTACTTTCAGAATGGTCGGTTACCTCCAGTCTATCTGCTGGCATGCAATTAGCTACAGCGCCTAGATATATTCGATTAATATAAACTATCCGCCGGCTTTCGATGTTTTATTTACTCTACTGTCGGTAATCCTGTAAGCTACTTAGTCGCGGCTCAACATATGAATTATCTGGTTTTCAGTTCTCTATGCAGCTTATGCTAGACGTCTTATGATTCATATCGATTAGCCCCTTGCCACTTCAAGGTTATTCTTTATCTACTCGACCTATAATCAATCGGCTAGGTGATAATCTCAAGTAACCGGGCGGTTAGTAACGTCTGATCAGTTCATCAAATTTTTTTGCATAATGTTTAAAAGCAAAATCGGATTTATTTATTGCCAGTTAACCGCACAGTTAGGATCTAATCTGGCAAACCATTTCTCGGAATTATTACTGGATTTGACATTGCGGTACTCATGTCTAATCGCACGAGTAGATTATTTCTGTATCTTAATATCTAGTCTATCTGACTTATTACACAATGTCTAACTTCGATTTTCCTTAGCCTATCCCATCATACTGCTATTAATTATTAGCCGCTCGGGAAGTAGTTCTTATCGTGTCAGGTGTTGTTATGTAATCTGCTATTTAAGGGTATTCAAACCGCAGCGGATACGGTTTTCTTTCCAGATTTATCTTCTAACTTCGCGAACAAGCCGAAAAGTACGGTAAGCGCTGCAATGATCTATAATTATAACTTGTTCATCATCACAGATTGATTCATATTTTGGCAGACGCAGTTACAAATTGTTATTCACATTCAACATTCACACAGCCATTACGAATGTTATCCGCCTGTATTTATTCTTATTTTATTCACCTTGTTGGTTTCTAACTCTTTCCGGTTAAGATTGTTTAACAATTATCAAGATGCACTTTTGTTAAAGAAATATTATTGCGCGACAATGAAGCAAAGTTAACCGCTCGGAAATATGAATTTGTCGGCTGTCACAGAACAAACAGAGGCAGAATCTGAAATATCATTTATATTGTCAAAAAATAATATAAGTCATATACCAGCGTGTAACACCTCTACCCGTCAAGAAGAATATAATAGAGGGTCCGGCCGGGGCCCCACACCATATTCCACAAATAGGCGGAGACGCTACTAAATAATATCAAAACCAACGCATCCTAACACAGAGCATTCTAGCGAAAGCTTCACGGTTGAAACCTTTAACTCAAGCACAACAAGAACTGTCCACTAAAAACATAGGAATGTATACAACCAAAGTCTTTGGCCTTAAGGCCTTACAAAATTTCTCTTAACAAGGTGTGGTTTACAGACATCGGCACACAGGCCAGCCATACATGAACAAGAAGAAACAAAATAAAGCCTTCTAGGGCAGCAACGCAGCTTGGGCTTCAACCCGCTAAGTCCCGCTCGGACCAGCACCTCCAGCACCTACATGAACCAATCCAACAAGCAGTGGTAAACAGGGCAACGGTCAGCATTCAGCTGACCAATTATAACGACCCTGCCCCTGGCACGGGGAAGCGGAATTCCATCCCTGCATAGCATTTTTCCAATAGTATGTATAGCAAACCACGCAAGACGTGCACGACCGCACAGTTAATACATATCACAAACGTCGGCATGACGGCCCGACGCTCCGTGCACTCTGGGCACATTCGGGTGTACCAGAAACACCGGATCCCACCAATGAGCATTTAGTCCGGCACGCAGGCCCAAGACTCTCATTATGCCGCTGACGAAAGCCCAATGCCTTGGCGCTCTGATATACAGCCTACATAACGCAGGTACAGATCAGCCACCCACCCCCCCCCCCCCCCCCCCCCGTTGCTCAAATCGCATTGCCACTACCAAGTACATCGTACCTGATGCCACAAATAAAGGCGCGGGTCGGTTTCACCTTGCCTGTTCGGCACAAAGCCTCATTTTATATAGTTACAGCCCAACGGCTCAACACCACATAAAGTGACACTTACGGTCACAAGAGTTGAACCAACTCTCACAATTTCCTGGACTTCCTCTAGTACTTCCTACTGTACCAAGCGGAAGGTATGCACCACAGATTGCACACAAACAATCAACTACTCGGAGATTCCTCCGCATGCAAACAAGCATCACCAATCCAGACCAGCACGTCCAGATGGGCTTCACACAGCATGCCTAGATCCGTACTCCAATTTCGGACTCTAACAAGGGGGACTTCACATATCTACCCCAAGGGACACCACAACCCACCGCACACTCGCGGGGACGGGTTTTCCCTATGCAAATGCAGGAAAGTAGGACTTCACATGACCATGACGGAAATCATTACCCTTGGAAGTCGCCTCGGAGCCATGGAGAGAATTGAAACGGATGAAAGCCTTCGTAACAGCCTTGCCTTCGTAAATCCGAACTCGGCTCGCGATTTGGACCACCGCAGCACCACCGGCGGCCGGATTCCTCTTCTTCTTCCTTGCCTTGCTCTCCTCTCTCTCTTAACTTTATAAAGATAATAATAAAACTCAAATGAGCTTTCTCTTCTTCAATCCCAGCCTTATCAACCCAGGGAAGAGCCCAGACCATTGAATCTTGGTCAAAGAAAATGAACAGCTCTGATAAGCCCTGAATTTGATTTCCTTGGCCGAACACGGGTTGTGACACGCCCGTGTCACAGGCCGTGTTCCTGAAGCGGTGCACAACTGAATGAAAATAAACCAGAACACAGGCATTAGCATGCCCGTATCAAGCCTGACACGCCCGTGTCACACAAGACACGGTCGTGTACCTGGCCGTGTCACCCCTGTAACACGACCTCCAAAATAACCCAAGCAAAACACGGCTAAGGCACACGCCCGTGTCCCTAGCCGTATGCCAAACACGCCCCTGTGACATGCCTGTGTCACAAGCCGTGTTCCACACTCGACAATCAGGTCTCGAGTACTTGTCAAGACTAGGGAAACTCCCGTGTCCCAGGCCGTGTACACCTGACAAGCCCTGAGACACGCCCGTGTCTCAGGCCGTGTAAGCCAACCTGAATCCCACTTTGGCTTTTTGAGATTTTTTGGGGTGTTACAATCCTCCCCTCCTTAATAAAATTTTGTCCCGAAATTTGGATGCAGTAGGGAGATGCAAGCATGACACAAAAGTGATACTTCTACATATATGTTTCAACACCATACAGACAAGCAAACAGTTTACACAAATAACTCGGGGAACTCAGCTCGCATGGTCAGCTCCCACTCCCATGTTAGCTCTTCTTGGCCACAATTGTCCCACCGGACTTTGACCATCCCGATCGTTTTGTTCCGCAACTGTTTCTCAGCTCGATCCTCGATCCGAATAGGCCTCACCTTTGTCGTTAGCCCATACTCAACCGGCACCCGATCATTCTCAATCACTTGAGCTGGGTCTTTGACTGCTTTTCGTAGTACCGAGATGTGGAACACATCATGCAGTCCACCCAAGTCCCATGAAAGAGCTAGCCGATAGGCAGCTTCCCCAACTCGCTCCACCACTTCAAATGGACCAAGGTATCGCGGACTTAGCTTTTTCAACTGCCGAATCCGAGATACGCCTTTGAAGGGTTTAATCTTTAAATAGACCCAGTCACCCACCGCGAACTCCATGTTCCGGTGCTTAGCATTGTAATACTTGGCTTGCCGATCCTGGGCTATTAGTAGTCTCTCTCGAATAGAGCGTATTGTTGAGTTAGCATCCTCGACTTCCTTTTGTCGCAAAAGTTTGGATTCGCCAGTTTCTACCCAAGCTAGCGGTGTACGGCACTTGCGACCATACAAAGCTTCAAACGATGCCATACTGATACTCGCTTGGTAGCTATTATTATAGGCAAACTCCACCATAACAAGATGATCTTCCCATTTCTTACCGAAGTCCAGGGCGCACATACAGAGCATATCCTCCATTGTTCTGTTAGTTCGTTCAGTTTGGCCATCCGTTTGCGGATGAAAGGCCGTACTGAATGCTAACTTCGTGCCCAACAGCTGATGAATTAGCCTCAAATATTTCGAAGTAAATCACCCATCTCGGTCACTTACGATGCTCCGGGGAACACTGTGCAATCGAACAATCTGCTCCATATAGAGCTTTGCCAACATTTCCACAGAATCGTCCCGCTTGTTTGGTAGAAAGTGAGCCACCTTTGTCAACCGGTCTATAATCACCCAGATTGAGTCATTCCCACGTTGAGATCTCGGCAATCCGTGCACGAAATCCATAGAAATATCCTCAAACTTCCACTGCGGAACCGGCAACGATTTCAGGAAACCACTCGGCCGTTGATATTCTGTCTTTACCAAAGCACAAGTACGACACTTAGCCACATACGCGGCTATGTCCTTCTTTAAACCGGGCCACCAGAACAATTTCTTCATGTCCTTGTACATTTTTGTGCTCCCAGGGTGAATTGAGTACTTTGTAAAGTATGCTTCATATAACAATTCTTCTCGCAATTTACCCGCACAAGGGACGCACAATCGGCCATCCTTCCGTAATAAACCGTCATCCCAGGAGAATTGGTCACCAGACCCCTCCTTTGCATAGCGCTGGATACTTTCATCAAACTCCGTTGCCCGCCGAACCCTGTCCGCAAGGTCATATTGAACCTCCAGCCAGTTCAAGTATGCATCGGCCAAAGAATCCCTTTCCACACAAGATATCTCCAACGCTTCAAACTCCTGGATTAGACACTCGTCATGTATCCGCAACCAACTTGCCCGCACCGGAGTCCGATGACTCAAGGCATCAGCGACCACATTTTCCATTCCGGGAACATAGTTAATGTCGAAGGTATAATACCCTAGGAATTCCATCCACCTCCTTTGTCGCATATTTAAATCCTTTTGATCGAGCAGATACTTCAGGCATTTATGATCTGTATAAATATCTACCTTCACACCATAAAGATAGTGCCGCCACAACTTTAGCGAAAAGATCACCGCCGCCAACTCCAAGTCGTGGACGGGGTAATTACGTTCATGCACTTTCAATTGACGTGAGCCATAAGCGATCACCTTGCCAAACTGCAGGAGAATGCAGCCTAAGCCGCTAACTGACGCATCGTTGTATATCTCAAAACCGTCTGTACCACATGGAGACGTCAAAACAGGCGCCGTGGTCAAACGACCTTTTAGCTCCTCAAAAGCTCGTGTGCACTTCGGCGTCCAAACGAACTTCTGATCTTTTCTCATTAACGTAGTCAAAGGCAAAGCAATCTGGGAGAAGTTCGCCACAAATCTTCTATAGTAGCCTGCCAGTCCAAGAAAACTCCTGACTTCGGCCACCGAAGACATCACTGGCCAATCACGAATGGCACTTATCTTTGCCGAATCCACGCTATGCCCTCTCCACTTACCACATGGCCCAGAAAAGCCACCGACGAGAGCCAGAACTCACACTTAGAGAACTTGGCATACAGCTTATTTCTCCGCAAGGTATGCAATACCAACCGCAAATGGTTTGCATGATCTTCCTCCGACTGAGAGTACATGAGGATATCATCAATGAACACAATCACAAACAGATCCAAGTATTCGCGGAACGTTCGATGCATGAGATCCATGAATACCGAAGGCGCATTACATAAGCCGAACGGCATCACTGTGAAATCATAATGACCGTAGCGTGTGCCAAACGCTGTCTTGGGAATATCACCTTCCCTAATCCGTAATTGGTAATACCCGGATTTCAAATCCAACTTGGAATAGACGGTTGAGCCCGCTAGCTGATCGAACAAGTCATATATCCGTGGAATCGGATACTTGTTTTTCTCCGTCAGCTTATTCAGTTCACAATAATCAATATATAGCCGCAAACTACCGTCTTTCTTCTTCACAAAAAGAATAGGCGCGCTCCAAGGTGACATACTTGGGCGTATGTATCCCTGCTCCAACAGCTCTTGCAACTGAACTTTCAGTTCGGCCATCTCTTTTGGTGCTACCCGATACGACGAATGGGCCACAGGCTTCACACCTGGCACCAGCTCGATAGCGAAGTCGATTTCCCTTTGGGGAGGTAACCCCGGAAGGTCCTTTGGAAACACATCAACATACTCCGACACAATTGGCACTTCACTCACACTAGCCTTTGGCGCCACCGCCTCTACAAGTGTGAAGAATAACTCCGCACCCTTCCGAACTGCCTTAACGACTTGGAGAGCAGATAACAACATCCCACTCATCCCTTGTATACCAATGAACTTAGTCTCTTGTTCGGTATTCTGCCCGAATGTGACCTCTTTTGAAGTGCAATCTATACAGGCACGCTGCACTGAAAGCCAGTCCATACCAAAGATTATATCAAATTCCTTGATCGGCAATACTAGTGTTTCCACCTTGAACTCCCGACTCCCTATCTTGACCTCAAGACCGCAAGATTTATCCGCGCACATCAAACATCTGTTAGGTAACAACACCTTTACACTGTCTGTCATGGTCCGGATAGGTACCCCGATACGAAAGACGAAATCTTCAGACAGAAACGAATGTGAAGCACCTGTGTCAAATAGTGCTCGCGCCGGATACTCTCGTATAAGGACAAACCCTAAAACATCACAATCAAAACAAGCATAGCACACAGTATAAAATAACATTAAAAACTGCGCGTACCTGTGACGACATCCGCCTGCTTAATGGCCTCCTGTTGTCCAAGGTTGAAGACCCTGGGCTATGCGTGCGAGGCAGAAGAATCCACCACAGTCTTCCCTTTCTCCGCATAAGATGCTCCCGTCTTCTTGTCACCCTTTGGAGGACCAACTCGGAAATCACGTGCGAAGTGTCCCAATTTCCCGCACGTAAAACAAGAACGAGATCCATACCCAGATGTCTCTGTCACAGTCGCAGAAGGAGCTTGTCCAGTAGACTTGGACTTCTTTCCCCATCTCTTACGGTACCCAAACTTCTCCGGACGTGGCGGTTTGAACTCTTGCTTTGTCACAGCCAAGGTCCCTTTTTCCTGCCCTCTTCTCATGTCCGTCTCCAAAGACCGAGCCGTACAGACTAAGGCTTGAAATCCCTGACTCACAGAACTCGAGAGCAAATACCGCAGCTCATCTCGCAGTCCCGCATAAAACCTACTAGTCTTACGCTCTTCTTCGGCGAAGATTGTACCCGCATATCTTCCCAAACGTGTGAACTCATGTAGGTAATCATCCACACTACGATCTCCTTGATTTAACCGTTGAAATTCCATTTCCATCAATATTTTTTGCTGCATTGGTAGATGTTGTGCAAAGAATAACCGAGAAAATTCGTCCATCGGGACCTCTGCAAGTTGTCTACCGGCCAAGTGATGCAGTTCAATCTCATCCCACCATAAACGAGCCTCTCTTTCCAGTAGGAAAGTTGCCAACATAACCTTCTGTCCCTCCTCAACCTTAATAGCTCTAATGATCCTCTTGATCCTTGCAAGCCAATCCTCTGCTTGGGCCGGTGACCCTGCCCCAGTAAATTGTGGAGGATTGAAGCTCAAGAATTTCTTCAATTGTTGATCTGCTGCCCGCGGATCAACTACAGCTTTTACCGGTTCTTGTCGTACCCCAGCATGCATTGGCACCACTGCAGGACGTGCCTACCAAGCCTGATGAGCATTCATCATAGCAAGTATCGTTTCCGTGATGAAACGTACCGTTTCAGCGGATGGAGGAGGTGTGGGCACCTCAGCTGGTGCCGCACTTTCTACAGAATGTTGAGGTTCGGATTGACCCGCAACACTTCTAGTCACCTATATGTGTAAAACACACAATTTAGCGACTAAGTAAAACGGCAAACATACAAAAAGAATACACAAGTTCAACAAAATGTTGAGGTTCGAATTGACCCGCAACACTTCTAGTCACCTAGATGTGTAAAACACACAATTTAGCGACTAAGTAAAACGGCAAACATACAAAAAGAATACACAAGTTAAATAAACAAGTGTATTTGCATTCCTAAGTGGACATTCTTGGGTTCAAGTTACGTGTTAAAACGACAGCACTGACACGTGCTCGCCACCCCTCAAAAGAATTCGTCTGCGAATTCGGAAGAGATCGACCAACAAGCTGATACCAAATTGTAACACCTCTACCCGTCAAGAAGAATATAATAGAGGGTCAGGCCGGGGCCCCACACCATATTCCACAAACAGGCGGAGACGCTACTAAATAATATCAAAACCAATGCATCCTAACACAGAGCATTCTAGCGGAAGCTTCACGGTTGAAACCTTGAACTCAAGCAAAAACAAGAACTGTCCACTAAAAACAAAGGAATGTATACAACCAATGTCTTTGGCCTTAAGGCCTTACAAAATTTCTCTCAACAAGGTGCAGTTTACAGACATCGGCACGCAGGCCGGCCACACATGAACAAGAAGAAATAAAATAAAGCCTTCTAGGGCAGCAACGCAGCTTGGCCTTCAGCCCGCTAAGTCCCGCTCGGACACGCACCTCCAGCACCTACAAAAACCAATCAACCACGCAGTGGTAAACAGGGCAACGGTCAGCATTCAGCTGACCAATTATAACGACCCTGCCCCTGGCACGGGGCAGCGGAATTCCATCCCTGCATAGCATTTTTCCAATAGTATGTATAGCAAACCACGCAAGACATGCACGACCGCACAGTCAATACAACTCACAAACGCCGGCACGATGGCCCGACGCTCCGTGCACTCATAGCATATTCGGGTGTACCGGAAACACCGGATCCCACCAATGAGCATTTAGTCTGGCACGCAGGCCCAAGACTCTCATTATGCCGCTGACGAAAGCCCAATGCCTTGGCGCTCTCATGTCCAGCCTACATAACATAGGTACGGATCAGCCACCCCTCATTGCTCAAATCGCCTTGCCACTACCAAGTACATCGTACCTGAGGCCACAAATAAAGGCGCGGGTCAGTTTCACCTTGCCTGTTCCACACGAAGCCTCATTTTATATAGTTGCAGCCCAATGGCTCAACACCACGTAAAGTGACACTCACGGTCACAAGAGTTGAACCAACTCTCACAATTTCATGGACTTCCTCCAGTACTTCCTGCTGCACTAAGCGACAGGTATGCACCACAGATTGCACACAAACAATCAACTACTCAGAGATTCCTCCGCATATAAACAAGCATCGCCAATCTATACCAGCATGTCCAGATGGGCTTCACACAGCATACTTAGATCCATACTCCAATTCCGGACTCTAACAAGGGGGACTTCACATATCTACCCCAAGGGACACCACAACCCACCGCACACTCGCGGGGACGGGTTTTCCCTATGCAAATGCAAAAAAAGTAGGACTTCACATGTCCAAGACGGAAATTGTTACCCTTGGAAGTCGCCTCGGAGCCATGGAGAGAATTGAGACGGATGAAAGCCTTCGTAGCAGCCTTACATTCGTAAATCCGAACTCGGCTCGCGATTTGGACCACCGCAGCACCACCGGCGGCCGGATTCCTCTTCTTCTTCCTTGCCTTGCTCTCCTCTCTCTCTTAACATTAGAAAGAGAATGATAAAACTCAAATGAGCCTTCTCTTCTTCAATCCCGGCCTTATCAACACAGGGAAGAGCCCAGACCATTGGATCTTGGTCAAAGAAAATGAACGGCTCTGATCAGCCCTGAATTTGATTTCCTGGGCCGAACACGGGTTGTGATACGCCCGTGTCACAGGCTGTGTTCCTGAAGCGGTGCACAACCGACTAAAAATAAGCCAGAACATGGGCATTGACATGCCTGTGTCAAGCCTGACACGCCCATGACATACAGTAAACGGTCGTGTACCTGGCCGTGTCACCCCTTTAACATGACCTCCAAAATAACCCGAGCAGGGCACAGCTAAGGCACACGCCCGTGTCCCTAGCCGTGTGCCAAACACGCCCCTGTGAAACGCCCGTGTCACAGGCCGTGTTCCACACTCGACGATAAGGTCTCGAGTACTTGTTGAGACTAGGGACACGCCCTGGGACACGCCCGTGTCCCAGGCCGTGTACACCTGACATGCCCTAAGACACGCCCGTTTCTCAGGCCGTGTCAGCAAACCTGAATCCCACTTTGGCTTTTTGAGATTTCTGGGGTGTTACACAGCATTGTTTATAAAAAATTCTTACCGTCGGGTCCTAAGAAAGCAGAAAAATTTATATAACTTTTGTTTTCTTCTATTTTGGCTCCAAGTCCCCCGATTCTGATGAACTCAGAGAGCTGCTTGATTTTGTCAATCTTGAGCCCAAAGACTCTTCGTTGCTCGGGCTGCTGCTATTCTTGGAGCTTATATTCGCAGCGGTCTCTGCGGGTAGAGTTTCTTATTCTCCTATGGCTTCGACATCATCTTCCAAGATTTCTTCTATTTCTGCCCTTGCCGCGTCATCCCGTGCAGCCTCCACTTCATGGAACATAGGGAACAGCATGTCAAAGGAAATATTTTCATGTTCAGCTTTAAAAGCTTGCCGCTCCCTGAGGATGTCCAACATGTCCTCCCCGCCTTCCTCCAGATGTGTCATGATTTCATGAAGGAAGGCTGGGTTTTCGGTATCATAGGCTTTCTGTAAAGGAATTGAACAAGGTAAATTCGCGGTTAACTTAAACTAACCGCAAAGGCCGTCATGTGAAATCTTACCGCATTTTTCTCCTTTAACTTCTTATTCTCCTCCTTGAGCTTCTCGACTTCCTCCTCTAGCCGCTCATTTTCGGTAAGCACTTCGCCTAGAGCCTTAGACATGTAGTGGTCGGTAACATTCTCTTCGTACAAACTTATGTGGCTAGATATGGAAGCTTTTCAGTTGGAATTGATCGCAAGTTGGCCAGATTCTTCCTGCCGATTAGGGCCCAACCAACCACGTGAGCATGTTTCGTTATCTTCTCACACTTCCACAAGGTAAGAGTGGTGGATACCTGGACATGCTTTACACGGCTGTGCCACTTAATTACTGGTTTGTCGCACAGGTCCTTCAGCTTCTCGCTGATCCCACGGGGTGTGAAGGATTCATCAGTGTCAAAGCCCGTGGCGACATCTTTCTCTTCATGGCGGCTAACTTCTCTTTTCATCTGCACCTCACTTTAGGTGAGGACAGGGCCTTTAGGTGTATCCGGTCTGCTCTCCGGAACTTTCAGAGTAGTTGTAGAGGGAAAGTTGTTAATCGCCCGGTAAGTCGGTCAATTATAAGCTAACTGCTTGAAACACTTACTTTCTTCTATAGGTAATTCGGCCACAACTGGGAACATAGGGATGTAGTGTCGGATGTCTAGACGTAACCCGGCAAGGAATCCAATGATTTCCTTTTCTACACCATCGACGTCGAATCGTTTGAACAGGTTAGCCGCCCGAATTTGTGGGCGGACAGGCAGAAGACCCAGATTCCCCTCAAACATGAGGAATCGGGTGGACCAGTTCCGGAACTTGTTCGGCAAGTTCACCGCTTTCATTCCAGTACAGCCAAAGTAGACCACACCCTTGAAGATCTGGTTGTCCTTCTTGCTGGATGTAATCGACCGGATCGTGGTGGAAAAGATCCAACATGAATTTTACCCACTCTATCTGCAGGTATATTATGAAGCTCATCACTGACGCCACTATGTTCGATGAGAGCTGGCCAGGAACAATGCCAAAAAAAAGTCAAGGATTTTGATGAATTCGATTAGCGGCAGCAAAGAAAAACCGTAATCGAAGTGATCGATCGGGATTGCCACCAAGTTATTGCCAGGAGAGTTTATCCGCTCATCCTCCCGAGGTAGCCGCGCGACTACATTGGGGTTCTCCATATGGGTGGCGAAAAAGCGTTCTAGCTCCGCTTCAGTTATCTCAGATCGCTTAGGCTCAGCATCAAGGAAAGCTGTAGCTGCAGAAGCTTGCGCGGGTGCCATGAAATCTAGCCGCAGGAATTGATATTTTGGTATTCTTCCGTATAAAGCAGTGTTAAGCTCTATTTATAGAACTCCTTCAAGCCAACAGCTAGTCGCACGACAGACAGTGAAGCCACGTGGTCAAGAACTTAGTACCTGCAGATCAATTTCCTGCAAATGGAATAGTTTAACCACAATAGCTGCAGCAACAAGACATCATTCCAGAAAATTCAATCACAGATCGTGCGGATAAATTAAATTAAACTGCAAGAGATTAAATATAAAAAAATTACAATGTCACAGCGACCACCAGGTCAGTTCATTCAAACTCATTTACAATTCGCAGTCTTGTTCTTCTCACTGCTCCTCACTTCTCTCTTTGGAGTCCCTACAGAGATTAGCAACTTGGTCGCTTACCTGTAGTAAAACTGACAGCATGGCTACCAAGTGGTGATTTAGAACACTCTGGGCCCGGTGTATCCGGAAAGCCTCCCAAATTATGCAGCTAATTGGAACGGTTTGCTCGTCAAAAGCAAACTGTTCACGAGGTCACGCGGGTAAGGATGCATGTCCGGTCACCAGGGAAGAGGTTTCCCCCTAGCGGAGTCTTGATCTGATTACTGTGATTTCTCTGAACTCGCAAAATCAGGTCGTCGGCTCCTCTCTCTTCCCGTCGACTCCTGATATCTTATCTTGTAGTGGCTGTCATCCTCCTCAGATCTTTGAAGTTGCCTCGCTTGAGTCACGACTTGGTCCCGAACATTTTTTTCTCGCTCGCGACAAGCCTCAATCTCAGCGGACAGGATCCTCTCCTTCCTGCGGCTTGCATCCAGCTCCGCGGATATCGCTTTTAGCTGCCTCTCTAAAGCCTCCTCAGAAGCTCTCTGTGATTTCTCCTCGACCGCGAGCTATGCCTTTAGCTGCTCGAAGCCCACGAACAGTTGGAAGAAGGTGCTCTTGCCTTCATCTTCTTGAAGTCACCGCACAGACTCATCCAAAACTATCGGAGAGTTTAGTTCTCAAAAATCTACAACACAGCGAACAAGCGGTTAGAATCGAAGTTTGTCAGGCGGCAAGGTCAACAAAGTAGCAGTTCTTTCAGATAAGGCACCGAAGCTGAGATTCTCGTCTTCTCTAGTCGCCGCAGCGATCAGGCGGCTAGGGAATACAAGTCGCCTCAACCTCTCAGGATCAATCCTCTTTAGGTGTTGGTCCCTCAGAAGTTGCTCGGCTCGCCTATTCCTCTCAAGCTCCTAGCGCAACAAAAGTATATCGTCAGTCTCGTTGATCGTGCAGATAGACCTATTTATCCGTAATGGTTCCTTGTAAGGTTGAGGAATTCTTATGACCTTCGTGACAGGTTTGAGCATACCTGTCCGCAAAAGCTTGGCGGTCAGCTTCAGCTTGTTCTTCAGAGCTAACCAAGTGACCGTTGGGTCCTTCACCATCGTTCAGCAACTTTTTCTCGATGAGAAGCTTTTCTCTAAACTTCACCTTCTCATCTCCCATGGAAGGTGTTGGGGCTTCTCTCCAAATTTTTCCGACAAGACTTCCAAGTCAGAGTCGTTCCCGGCGGCTTGCTGGTGGTTAACAATTTATTCGATCTCCTACAAGAAATCACAGTTAGCGGGAAGAATCGAGTTAACCATAGAGTCGTCCTCTGCTTCAAGGAAGCATTCAAGCTTAGTCAGTGTGGTTACCTCATGAGATCACTCGGTTACCTCAGTTTGGCTAGTCGCCACTTTGAGAACCAGGGATCTCTTGTTCTCTCTCTTCTTTTGTTGAAGAGTCTCCTCTATATGCTCCTCCACAGTCGAAGTTGGCTTGAACTTCCGCTTTTTTGCTGGGATCGCAGCCATCACCACCTCCATGTTATCCCTCAGCTTGTCGGTAGTGCTTTTGGCTGTCTTCTTTGCCTTTCCATTATTGTCGGCAATCTCTCCAGCTTCCCTCTCAGATAACCCTGTTGAGTACGCCTTGCCGTCTTCTTCACTTGATGGAGTTAATGTGATGTCAACATTCGGAGTGGTCGATATTTGATGAGTTGTGGTCGGCGCAGTTTCTGGAAGCTTGCTACCCGCCATATTCTCGTGCTGCTCTTCAGCGGGCTTGTCCGCAACCTTCTCAACAGGTTGCTCTGGAATCTGTTCAGCAATCTTCTCAGTAGCAGTGATTGAAGATTGTCCAGCCTCAGTGGACTTGGCCTCTAGTTTTCCAAGTAGCTCTTTGCTTAACCGACGCGGTTTTAGCGAGACTACCATTGCCATTTTCATTTTTGGTGATTTCTCGCCGACTTTGTGGCTAGTTGTTTCCTTTTGTGGAGAATTTATGGCGGCAAGGACCTTGTCTCCCATCCTCATCAAGATGCTTTGAAAGTGAGGTGATAGATCTGATATGCTTAAGAGTTTTTAGAAAATAAAATGCAAAATAAAATTCACAGCACATAAAGAAGAAAACAGAGCAAGCAATCCAGACGACATAAGGAACTATAGTGGTTCCCTCTCAATAGGTACGTCCACTCTTCTACCACCCTTGTAGGAATCCACTACAGGTTTTTGATCAGGTGCCCTGCCACCAATAGATCTGATTCAGGTAGATATAAAGACCCTTTAAGCTTTTGATCAGATGCCCAAAAACCAAACACAGGTTTTTGATCAGGTGCCCTGCCACCAAAGGGGTTTACTTTTGAAGGGAGTAATAACCCTATACACAGTTTAGAAAACTAGGAGTTGATGATATTCTTCTCTGTTCTCAAATCAAATGAGAGAAGACTAGTGGATTTAATAGTTGATGATGATGTCAAAGCTCCCCCTGAAAATATGTATTAGTTCAGGAATGCTGGGAAGCTTTGCTTCAGGGTGTAGGCCTTCAACTAGATGAAAATCTTCAGCAAGCTCTGTAGACAAATTTGAATATGTTGTCTCTTGAAAGCCTGGATCAGAAAGAAGAAGATGAAGTTGATTTCCTCTGTTAAAAAACTTGTTGCAGAGTTCTTCTTTTGTAGAGAGAAAAAGTCTTCCTGCTTTTTCTCTCTCTATCTCTTTTATCTTCTGTATATAATATATATATGTATCCACTGGGCTAAGGAAAGTCATTTGAATTCTTGTCTGATACGGCATAGACATTTCCAAGAAAGGAAACTGTCTTGGAAAGGTAACTGACAATAAATCTCTGAATTGATTCATATTTAATGCAGCCTCCCAACGGCTATATTCATAAGAATATTTAGCATTAAATATATTAGCTGTAAATTCCTTTACTTAAGCCTTGAATAACTCTAGCCAGCTGTCACCAATAACTGCATCGGAAATCACCAAAATTTAATCTAAAAGCTTCTCCAATCTGCGTTTGACTATAGTTGAACTCCGTTCGACTATCGTTGAACTCCGTTCGACTATAGTTGACCTGCATCTGAGATTTCTATTTTCTTAGAGCTGAATACAGAAATAGTTGAACTCCGTTCGACTATAGTTGAACTCCGTTCGACTATAGTTGAACTCCGTTCAGCTATTTTTGGACTGCATCTGACTGAGCACAGAAATAGTTGAACTCCGTTCGACTATAGTTGAACTCCGTTCAGTTATTTTTTGACTGCATCTGACTGAGCACAGAAATATTTGAACTCCGTTCGACTATAGTTGAACTCCGTTCGACTATAGTTGAACTTCGTTCAGCTATTTTTTGACTAGAATTCTGAACTTCAAAACTGAACTTCTTTGGAATTTTTATGCACGTTCTTCTTGGATTCTTTTGATGTATACCTGGAGAATCCTATGACCCTTAGACTATACATTTTGGTTCAAACTAATAATCCTAATAGTGATCCTAACACAAATCAGAACCTAAGGTTCCAACAATCTCCCCCTATTTGGGTGAGGATACTATTTACAAAAAAAACAAAGCAAATATAAAATGTGTGCTTTTATAGAGAAACAACAATGTTTTGAAATATAAATCTAAGAACAAAAAACTGATATGTTCGGTAGCTGTTCTGATGTTAGTCTTCAACTGAGCTCATTTCCTTTCAACTGAAATGTGGTTCTAATAATTTCTCTAATATCTTCCCCAGATTTTTTAATAACTTAAACTACTACTGCAGTAACCTCTGATTCAATCTCCCCCTATTGTTGTAGCCTTCTAAACAATCTACCCTTATATAGTTACCCCTGCACTGAAGGGTCTTTTCCTGAAAATAAGAGGTTAGAAATTCTGGACCCAGGTCACCTTGGGTCCTGGTTTTATTTCATGATAATCAGAAATAAAAGAGCATGTAGGTTGATCTTTATAACTTAATCGGTGAAATTTTCTTGGAGTGATGTACCATTGGGTAAAAGTATTGATACAATTTTGAGATTGATTATTATTTTCAAAAGAATAAAAATTTGTGTTTTAAAAATCTGAGTTAGACGATTTATATTGAGATCGTCGATCAGCGTTCGACGACCTGCATTGATATCGTCGATCTTGGTTCACAGATAAATGTTGACTATTATATGTGTTCAACGATCGTCGACCTCTGGTCGACAATTCTTGATGATATCGTCGATCCCCATATGCTGAGTGTTTAAACTCAAGATCTGGGTTCAGAGATCGTCGATCGGCGTTCGACAAGAAATGTAGAGATCGTCGACCAAGGTCCGACGATTTTTGTAAAAACATATTTTTATTAAAGTGTTTATGTTTATTTCTCTTTCTTTTGGGTTTCTGAATTATTTCAGAATGTTGATTATTTTTATCTAGTTTTTCTTTCCCTATAGTTGATTCTAGAGAATTTATTTGTTCTAGAGCAATTTTTAAATCTTCTTTAATACTTGTATTTTCAGAAGATAAATTATTCAATTTTTCTCTGAGAAGTTTTATTTCCTTCTCAGATTGAATTAAATCATTGCATAAATCTTTAAAATCATCTTTAAAATGTTTTGAGGATAAATCAAAGGAAGAGATAACCTGATCCTCTTTTGATTCTGCTTCTGATTCTTCAAAATCTGATTCATCATCAGATTTGCTGCAGGAAGTATTTATTGCCATCAGGCAAAACTCTCTTGCTCTACTTTCTTCTTCATCCTCAGTTGTACAGGATGAAACTTCAGAGTCACTACATGTTTCAGCATCATATCTTCTCTTTTTAGCTGATTCAGCAACCATTGTTGTGAGGGAGTCCCAGATGTCCTTTGCTGAAGTGCATTCAGCCACTTCCTGAAAAATATCATCTGACATAGATTGAGCCAGTATATCCATTGCTTGAGCATCAGCCATCTTTAGCAATTTTTGAGCTTCTGTAGCTGCAGATGGTGTAAAGGGACCTGACAAGATAGAATTATAAATGGCTTCATCAATAGAGTTCATAAAAAGCCTAATCCTTGCCTTCCATAGTGCAAGCTTGTCCAAATTGCACTTAGGAGGTCCAGTGCTTGACCATTCTTCATTTTATGCCATGAAAAACTCTTAAAAACAATAAGATCTATCAAGGATCTTTTGATTCAGGTGTTAGCCTGTACAAACAATCAACCTCCCTCTGATACCAATTGAAAGTGAGGTGATAGATCTGATATGCTTAAGAGTTTTTAGAAAATAAAATTCACAGCACATAAGGAAAAAAACAGAGAAAGCAATCTAGACGGCACAAGGAACTATAGTGGTTCCCTCTCAATAGGTACGTCCACTCTTCTACCACCCTGGTAAGAATCCACTACAGGTTTTTGATCAGGTGCCCTGCCACCAATAGATCTGATTCAGGTAGATCTAAAGACCCTTTGAGCTTTTGATCAGGTGCCCAAAAACCAAACACAGGTTTTTGATCAGGTGCCTTGCCACCAAAGGGTTTTACTTTTGAAGGGAGTAATAACCCTGTACACAGTTTAGAAAACTAGGAGTTGATGATATTCTTCTCTGTTCTCAAATCAAATGAGAGAAGACTAGTGGATTCAATAGTTGATGATGATGTCAAAGCTCCCCCTGAAAATATGTATTAGTTCAGGAATGCTGGGAAGCTTTGCTTTAGGGTGTAGGCCTTCAACTAGATGAAAATCTTCAGCAAGCTCTGTAGACAAATTTGAATATGTTATCTCTTGAAAGCCTGGATCAGAAAGAAGAAGATGAAGTTGATTTCCTCTGTTATAAAACTTGTTGCAGAGTTCTTCTTTTATAGAGAGAAAAAGTCTTCCTGCTTTTTCTCTCTCTATCTCTTTTATCTTCTGTATATAATATATATATGTATCTACTGGGCTGAGGAAAGTCATTTGAATTCTTGTCTGATACGGCATAGACATTTCCAAGAAAGGAAACTGTCTTGGAAAGGTAACTGACAATAAATCTCTGAATTGATTCATATTTAATGCAGCCTCCCAACGGCTATATTCATAAGAATATTTAGCATTAAATATATTAGCTGTAAATTCCTTTACTTAAGCCTTGAATAACCCTAGCCAGCTGTCACCAATAACTGCACAGGAAATCACCAAAATTTAATCTAAAAGCTTCTCCAATCTGCGTTCGACTATAGTTGAACTCCGTTCGACTATCGTTGAACTCCGTTCGACTATAGTTGACCTGCATCTGAGATTTCTGTTTTCTTAGAGCTGAACACAGAAATAGTTGAACTCCGTTCGACTATAGTTGAACTCCGTTCGACTATAGTTGAACTCCGTTCAGCTATTTTTGGACTGCATCTGACTGAGCACAGAAATAGTTGAACTCCGTTCGACTATAGTTGAACTCCGTTCGACTATAGTTGAACTCCGTTCAGCTATTTTTGGACTGCATCTGACTGAGCACAAAAATAGTTGAACTCCGTTCGACTATAGTTGAACTCCGTTCGGCTATTTTTGGACTAAAATTCTGAACTTCTTTGGAATTTTTCTGCACTTTCTTCTTGGATTCTTTTGATGTATACCTGGAGAATCCTATGACCCTTAGACTATACATTTTGGGTCAAACTAATAATCCTAATAGTGATCCTAACCCAAATCAGAACCTAAGGTTCCAACACGCTTTTCTTACCAGACATTTTGGGTTGCAGAATCTTAACCACTGTTGGGTAAAAGCGACCCATCTCGAAAGCTGTTTTGTGAAAATAGCTTCTGCATCAGTGATATTTATAGCTTTTAGTGCATATACTGCATTCGCGGTCAAGCGGTTAACTCGTATGTTTTCGAAATTCCTCAGAATTTAAAAATGTATGGGGATCATGTTAACCTGGATTGACCGCTCTCCTAGTTTTCCACAAGTCTTGGAGATAAGGCCTTCTCTAGCTGTCTGCCCTCCTTCCCGCAGCCTTCTCGCGGGACCTCTTCAATAGCAGCCGTCGAGAAGGTGTCGACCAGTTGTAGATCTAACCGCCTAGCTGCACGGTTAGGTGTCCTCTTTTCTCTTATTTCTCCCTATATCTGGTCACCGTTGCCCATTTCTCCTGTCCCCGGGCAGCCGGTATTTTTAGCACTTCCCGTTTGGGCAGGCCCCCGAGCCTATAAATAGGTGTGAACAGTACTGCCTAAGGGAGCAAGTTCGAATCCCAAAGGTAGCCACCTATGGCAGCGGACTAGAACTCTTCTTCTAGCGGATACCAGTTCGCTCGGGTTCTCCGTTTAACCGTTGTAACCAATTCTCTTCTAATCAAAGGAAAAGGCTCGTCGTAGGAGTGGCATTTAGCCGCGGCGGGCGAACTCTGGTGTTGCCACTGCCAGCGACATCTCTCTCTCCTCTCTTACCTATCGGTCTTAACTACCCGTTCTAACTGCTAATAGTCGTCTTTTCGACAGTTTCCTCCACCCTCCTTTTTATTCGCAGAACCCAGAGGCTCATTTCGTGCATCAATATTCAATCATGTTAACCTGAATTGACCGCTCCCCTGGATTTTCTCAAGTCTCGGCGGCAAGGCCTTCTTTAGCCGTCTGTCTGCCTTCCTGCAGCCTTCTCGTAGGGTCTTCTCAACAGTAGCTATCGAGTAGGTGCCGACCAGTTGCAGGTCTAACCGCTTAGCCGCGCGGTTAGTTTGTCTCTTTTCACTTGTTTCTCCCTGTATCTGGTCACCGCTGCCCATTTCTCCTGTCCCCGGGCAGCCGATATTTTTAGCCCTGCTCGTTTGGACAGGCCCCCTATCCTATAAATAGGCATGAACAGTACTGCCTAGAGGGAGCAATTTTGAATCCCAAAGCTATCCGCCTATAGCAGCGAACTAGATCTCTTCTTCTAGCGGATACCAATTTACTTGTGTTCTCCTTTTTAATCGTTGTAACTGATTTTCTTCTAATCAAAGGAAAAGCACATCGCAGGAGTGGCATTTAGCCGTGGCAGGCAAACTTTGGTGTTGTCGCTGTCAGCGGCCTCTCTCTCTCCTCTCTTCCATATCAGTCTTAACCGCTCGATCTAACCGCTAATAGATGCCTATTTGACAGTTTCCTCCACCCTCCTTTCTATTCGCAAAACTCGGAGGCGCATTTCATGCATCAACACCTACCTTGCCCAGACTTTGCAGAGCTTAGAACTTTGAACTCTGGCTTTTTAACACCCAAGTCCTTCTTACTTTGGACTGTTTTCAAATCCTGCTCCAGGGATCAGGCAGTATTCACCAAAGTCAGAAAACCCTACATCATCGGACTTGAGAGAAGTAACCTCAGATCATCATGCGGACCTTCATAGAACTGATTGGTCTTTCACTCCTCGTCTGCAAATATAGAGTCCACATACAACCCAAATCTAGTGAACTCATGCAAGTAGTCATAAATAAGACTCTCACCCTAAGTTAACCTCTGGAACTGATTCTCCATCGTAATCCTCTGCATAGATAGGAAATACCTCACCAGAAAAAGTTTCTAAAACTCCTCCATCAAGACCTCAGTAAGTTGCCTTCCAGCAAACTGATGTAATTCCAACTCATCCTACCATAGCCTTGTCTCTCCTTCCAAAAGAAATATATCTACAATCACCTTTTGCCTCTCCTCTGTCTATATTGTCGTAAAGGTTCTCTTTATTCTTAAGATCTAATATTCAGCTTGAGTGGGGAATCCAGTTCCCTCAAACGTTGGAGGATGGAAGCTTAGAAAATGCTTCAGCTATTTCCCTATCGCTTACATTGCCTCCAAAGGCTCATCAGTCACTTGCCTCATTGCCACGAGCTCAACTATGCCAACCTGCATTAAGGCAACTACATGGGTAGGAGGTTGTACTTGCCCACTTAGTTGCGCATTGATCAGCGCAAACACAACTTTAGCAATCAATCGAATTGTTTCATCAGAAGGAGGAGGTGTAGGAACCTCAGCTGGTGCTCTACTTCCACCGAGCACTGGAGCTGAGATTGCCCCACATCACTTCTAGTCACCTGTAATCGGGAAATCACAATTAAGTGACTAGTCATATTGTAAAAATGTAATTATAGGAACACGCAGGTTCCACAAAAATGTGTAGTTCATTCCTAAGTGGACATTCATGGGTTCTTTCACGTTGTAATGATAGTGCAGATACACGTGCTCACCACCCTTTAAAAGAATTCAACCACGAATTTGAAGAAGAAAGACTGATACCAAAAGTTAGTACCAAATTGTAACACCCACATCTGTCACAAAGAATATAACATAAGGTCCGTCCGGATCCCCACACCATATTCTATGGACAGTCAGTGAAGTTACGCATTGAAACCAAAACATCCACTTATCCTAACTCAGGGTTACATTCTAACAGAAGCTTTTAAGTAACATTAACCCACAACCAGGAATGTTTACTATTTATATAAAATCAGGAATGAAATTCATACACAAAAATTGGCTTTAAGGCATTACAGCATATGAAATGTTTATAGCACCGAGGTGGTTTACATACTTTGGCACTCAGGTCGGCAACACATAAAAATTAGTAAACGCTTCGCTTGGCCTTCGAGGGTCGGCATAGCACAAAGGGACTTTAGCCAGCTACTTCCCGCTCGGCTCTCCTGTACCTTCATAAGGACAATCCACCGAGATGTGGAAAATAAAGAAACGTTCATCTTTAACTGACCAATTTATAATGACACCACCCCATACCCATGATGGTGGTACTCCTTCCCTGTAGGCAAGCAGCATTTATTCGAAGCAAAAATGTACAACATAAGAAGTATTCACCATCAACGGCTGCATGACCGGCCACACGCTTTGTGCTCTCAAGGAACTCTTTCGGTGTACTCCTCGAGTCCCACAACCATCCTAAGTACCAGACTCGATGGTTCACTTTGAGTATTGACTAGTCAGGAGCATAGCCATGACTCTCTCATATGCCAATGATGATTCCAAGTACTTTAGGAATCTAGTCTAAATGACATAGTGTGAGTACAATTCATTAATAGCCCGTTGCTCAAATCTCCATGTGCAACAAACATGATGCGGATCATCCTCCCCTCTCCCAATAACAATATGCAAAACTACATTATGTTCCAAGGCTGGCTGTAACACCCTCATCCGACACATAGCATATAATAGAAGGTCCGGTCGGGGTTCGACGCCAAATACTACGGACAGACCAAGAAGTTACTAAATTGAAACCATGATCCAATATTTCGCATCCTAACACAGAGTGCATTCTAGCAGAAGTAAATTAAAGGTTATAAATAGAACCCAACATCATGAATGTTCACTACCACAAATAGGAATGTAATACAAATGCATAAATAAGGTCTTGGCCTTAAGGCCTTACAATATTCATCTTAGATTAAAATGTGTTACATACTTTGGCACGCACGCTGGCCATACATAAACGATAAAATAACACAAGTGTTCGCTTTGGCCTTCAAGGGAAAGCTTAGCTATCCTGTGCTTTCACCCGCTAGATCTCTCTTTACTCCACTGTACCTATAAGCACATTCCACCACACGGTGGCAAACAATAGCAACAGTCATCATTAGCTGACCAAATTATAATGACCCCACCCCTCACCTAGGGTGGCAGTGCTCCTTCCCTACAAGCATTAGTATAAACACGACATGGTAATAGGAATGTGCAACTTAAGCACAATTTGACACAGATGTTGGCACAAATTCCCAATGCCCCGTGCTCTCAGGGCACATTCTTGGTGCATAGGATCTCAAGGGTAACACCTCCGTTCTCTGCGACGGTTAGCAACGTTTGAGCATTACAATCTTTCAGGGCCAAAGCCAAATACAACGCCCTTATGGCTACGGCAAAGTCATGGTGTCTTAAAATCCACACTTTGACTCACTCTAAGTCGATCGGCATAGGGTTGGGTATAGTTCAGCTATTTCTCGGTGCTCAAATCGTCGGGCGCATCAAGCCACAACGCGGGTCAGCATCCCCTTTCTAATCTGTATGATTCATAACACTGTTATGATCCTAACCTAGCACTCGCGACCACTAAAGCTGAGCAAATTAAGCTCACGCCCACAAACTTGGCCCACAGGTCTCAAAGAGACGGGCCTCACAACATTAGCCCTCAAGTCCCCACGAGACAGGCTTCTCAACAAATAACACAATGCTCACAGGGAGATACTGCCCGCGGTAGCACTATCTCCGTGCGGTAGGGGAAAGACTATCGCTTCTTCCCCTTAAACGGGTGTTTTCCTGGAGACTACCCCCCCCCCCCCAGTACTCTCAACGTAGTCAACTGCACACCCCATGACTCCGAAATCTATACGATAACCACGGATTCTTCTTCGTAATACAAAGCATACAAACATCATCAATCAATACCAACCCATCCGGATGGGCTTCACACCGCATGTCTATTCCGTACTTTAATTCCGAATCTAAATGCAAAACTAACGGGAATACACGGATCTACCCGTCAGGAGAACCACATCCACGTGTTTGTGGAGTTTCTACCCTCTAATGCAAAAAGAAAGGACTTCACTTGTCCAAAGAAGAGAATTGTTACCCTTGACATACGCTTTGGCGCCATGGGAGAAATCTAGACTGTTGAAAATGACCACTCCGACTTTGCCTCCGTAAATCCGAACTCGCCTTGCGAATTCGAGACCCGAAACATGAACGGCGACAAGATCTCCCTTCTATCGGTTCTGCTACTCCTCCAGAAAACAAGGCCAAACTCTCTAACTCCAGAATAATGAAGAGGAAACAGCCGAACCAGGCATATATATAAAGCTACCATCGCGCGATAACGCCTCGTTTCGCATGTAACTGCCCAGTACTCCAATCACAGGCCGACACGTGGCCACGTCATTACAGATTTATTATCTTCACGCAATAAGATTCTAGAGCCGTGCGATAGCCATCGTCGGTTATGACACAACACCCGCTATTATCACCATGCGATAACTGCTACTACCACGCGGCAGGATCCTGAGAGCCTCGCTAACTAAATTGACCTAGCTATCGTCAACGGTAACCCAATCGCTAGGCAATAGCTTCCCGGAGCTCTACCTGATAAATTGCCCAACTACCGCCACGCGGTAACACTACCGCCACGCGGTAAGTCCAGCGTTGATTTGACTCAACGCTGTCGATGTTATCAATAGAGTTACCGCCGCGCGGTACCTAGCTACTGTCGAGCGATAGACTCTAGAACACCATTTCCTGCCTTAAGAGAATTTGGGGTGTTACCAATCTCCCCCACTTAAAGAATTTCGTTCTGAAATTAAGTCATGCAGGAAACTAAAGAATTTAATCAACATTAACTGTGTACCTCAATCGAAAAACTCAGGGAACTCTGACTTTATGGTTTGTTCCCGCTCCCATGGAAGCTCCTCTCGGCAATAGTTGTCCCACCGGATCGTGACCATAGTAATATTTTTATTAAGAAGTCACTTGACATCCACATTCTCAATGTGAATGGGTTTGACCTTCGTTATCAACCCACCATAACTACTAAAAACAGACTTTTAGCCACAGCAGATTTCCGTGGCTAAAAGTCCAAAACCCTGGCTAATAACTATTAGTCACGGCCTACCCACGGCAAATGAGCATGGGCAATGCGAGCGTGGCTAATAGTATTAGCCACGCCGAATCCGTGGCTAATAAGTTATTAGTCATGATTCAATTGTCGTGGCTAAAAGTTCCTCATTTGTCACGGTTCAATTGTCGTGGCTAAAAGACTTGTAATAAACCTAACATAAAAATTATTCGGCAGCCCTCCGCCGCCGCCGCCGCACGATCGCCGCCGCCGCACGATCGCCGCCGCCCGGCCGCCGCTGCCGCCCGGCCGCCGCTGCCGCCCGGCCGCCGCTGCCGCCCGGCCGCCGCCGCCGCCACGCCGATTTTATTTCAAATAATAATTTTGAATGGTCTATATAAACCCCAAATCCAGCTTTTTATTGGCGGTGTGGGACTAAAAAAATCAGACTTTTTGCCACGGATTAGGCTTCCGTGGCTAATACTAGATTATTAGCCACGAAACAGGCAAACCGTGGCAAAAAGTTGGGTTATTTGCCATGGATTAGTCATCCATGGCTAATACTAGCTTATTAGCCACGGAATAGGTACCGTGGCTAATACTTCAGTATTAGCCACGATTTTTCCCCGTGGCAAAAAAACCGTGGCTAAAAGCCATTTTATAGTAGTGCATCCACCGATACTTGATCTACAGCGATCACATAAAAAGGGAACTATGCTTTCAAATAAAATTTTTACCTGGAGTAAATAATTCCGGGTAGCGCTCTTGCATCAAATCCCTTGGCTCCCATGTGCACTCTTCCTTCCCGTGATTAGACCATATCACCTTCACCAAGGGAACACTTTTGCGGCGCAAGGTCCTTGTCTCGTTATCAACAATCCGCACCGGCTCCAGTCGCACAGACCTATCAGACGCCACGGCACCATCCGCCGTGGGGATATACTGTTCAGGTCGCAACAAAGCCTTCCGAAGCGACGATACATGGAACACGTCGTGAAGGTTCTCCAGCTCCGGTGGTAACTCCAATCGATAGGCCAGAGGGCCAATCCTTTCCACTACAACATAGGGCCCAACATACCTTGGGCTGAGCTTCTTGACTCCACGTACTCGTGACACTCCGTGCATCGGTCGAATCTTCAGGAACACCTTATCACCCACTTGAAACTCTACCATACGGTGCCTTGCGTTGTAATATTTCGCCTGTCGGCTTTGAGCCTCTAGCATTCGATTCCGGATCAACCTAACCACCGCGTCCGTGTCATTAATATACTCATTTCCCAATGTCTTCGGACCTTCGTCTTGCACCCAGGACAAGGGTGTTCTACACCTCCTTCCATACAAAGCTTCATGAGGTGCCATTCCAATACTAGCTTGATGACTGTTATTATAAGAGAACTCCACGAGAGGTAAGAGCCTCTCCCATGGTTCTCCTTTATCTAGCACACACAACCTCAATAGGTCCTCCAATGTTCGGATGGTTCGTTCAGATTGCCCGTCCGTTTGTGGGTGAAAGGCTGTGCTAAAGGCGAGGCGCGAGCCCAAATAAGCCTGTACAGCCCTCCATTCTCTTGAAGTAAACCGACCATCCCGGTCGGAGACGATCGTCTTTGGCACACCATGGTACCGCACAAATTGTTCCACAAAGAGACGCACTAAGACGCCCACTTGCGCCTCCTTCTTCATTGGGATAAATCGGGCTACCTTGGTCAACCGGTCAACTATCACCCACACAGAATCATTCCCCGAGCGCGAGCGAGATAACCCGTGGACGAAGTCCATGGAGATGTCCTCAAATTTCCATTCGGGGATGGGCAACGACTGTAGCATTCCACCGGGGCTTCGGCACTCTGCCTTCACCATTTGGCAGGCCACACAATGAGTAACAAAGTACTTGACATCCCTCTTCATGCCCGGCCAACACATCGTCTTTCTCAAATCGGTGTACATCTTCGCGATCCCCGGGTGCACCGAGTACTTGGAGCAATGGGCCTCCTTTAGAATATCCTCCCGAATGTTGTCACCTTCGGGGATGTAAAGCCGGCCACGAAAATGGACGAGGCCATCTTTTAGGGAGTATTCTTCCGTAGTCCCATCCTCCATTGACTTGAAAGCCGGGGTTAAAGCCGCATCCTTCTTTTGTTCCGTACGGATCCGGTCTCGTATGTTGCAAACTATACTCATCGCGGCCAAATATTCGGTATACTCTTCCGGTTGATTCTTAAAGACCAAAGTGATTTCCATCTCTTGCAGTGTCCGGATTAACTCCATCCTCATCAAGCGGGATTCCGTGCTCGCTTCCGGCGCTTTCCGGCTCAAGGCATCAGCTACGGAATTAACCTTCCCGGGGTGGTAGTTCAAGGTGAAATCATAGTCGCACAAGAACTCCAACCACCGCCGCTGTCTCAAGTTTAACTCCTTTTGGGTGTGAACGTACTTCAGATTTTTGTGATCCGAGTAGATCTCGCAGTGGACGCCGTATAAATAATGCCTCCACATCTTCAAGGCGAATACCACCGCTCCCAACTCTAGATCATGCACCGGGTAGCTGGCTTCATGCTTCTTCAACTGTCTTGAAGCATAAGCGATCACATGCCCATTCTGCATCAACACAGCTCCCATCCCTTGATACGACGCATCCGTGTAAACTTGAAAGCCCTCCTTCCCAGATGGAAGAGCTAGGACGGGTGCAGTCGTCAATCTGTCTTTCAACTCTTGGAATGCAGCTTCGCACTGGGGTGTCCATTCAAACGGCACACCCTTCTTGGTCAGCGTAGTAAGGGGAAGGGCGATCTTCGAGAAGCCTTTCACGAACTTGCGATAGTACCCGGCAAGTCCAAGAAAGCTTCGTATGTCGGCCGCTGACTTCAATGGCGACCACTCCTTCACGGCCCGCACCTTGGCCGGATCTACTGCTAGCCCCGCCCCACTAATCACATGGCCCAAGAACGCGACCTCTCGAAGCCAAAACTCACATTTGCTGAACTTGGCAAACAAAGTGTGCTCCTTTAGTTTCCTCAGCACTAAAGTTAGATGTTCGGCGTGTTCTGCTTCAGTCTTGGAGTAGACTAGGATATCATCGATGAACACGATGACAAAGATGTCCAAATAAGGGCTGAACACCTTGTTCATCAAGCTCATAAAGGCGGAAGGGGCGTTTGTGAGCCCAAACGGCATCACGGTGAATTCATACAAACCATATCTCGAACTGAACGCCGTCTTCTGAATGTCATCTTCTTGTATCCTCAGCTGATAATATCCCGAACGCAGATCTAACTTGGAGAACCAATACGATCCCACCAATTGATCGAATAATTCATCAATGCGCGGTAGGGGATAGGTGTTCCGCACTGTTAACCGGTTCAACTCTCGATAATCAATACATAACCGCAAGGTGCCATCCTTCTTTTTGACGAACAAAACGGGCGCTCCCCAAGGCGACGAGCTTGGGCGAACGAACCCTGCTTCCACCAATTCCTGAAGCTGGACTCTAAACTCTGCAAGTTCCTTCGGAGCCATTCGGTATGGAGCTCGTGAGACGGGCTTGGCACCCAGAATTAGCTTGATTTGGAAGTCCACTTCCCTATGCGGGGGTAATCCTGGCAATTTCTCGGGAAATACCTCGGGAAATTCTCGCACCACCCGCACATCCTTGACCTCTAATGTCAATTTCTTCAACTCGAAGCAAATTACATAGACCTCGTCCCCTTCCATATGAGATTTCATAACTTGGATTGAAGATAATAATTTACGGGGTGCGAATTTAATACCTTGGAAGATGACTTCCGAGTCTCCATGCCTCAACATAACTTGCTTCTCCGCACAATTGATCCTGGCATGGTGCCAGTCCAACCACTTCATGCCCAGGATGAGATCGAACTCCGGGATTCTTAACACTGTAGCCGGAGTTTCAAAGAACTTTCCTCCAATAAGGGTGTCGAAGTCGCAACTTGCTGACGACGTCATCTCAGAGCCGTCCGGAAGGCGCACCCTTTGAGTAATGCCCGTGAAGTGTTGCACTCCCTCCAAGTCCTTCACGAAGTCCTCCGAAATGAACGAGTGAGACGCACCCGTGTCAAATAACGTATAGGCGGGTCTCCCGCTAACCACGACAGTGCCTAGGTTCCAAAAGGGGTAATCACTATTCAGAATAGCGCGTATCATTTGTATCATAAATCTAACAAGTCATATAATATTAAAACAATTTTGCACGTACCGGTGATGACTTCCTGCGGATTTCTCTCCTGAGTCATATCCAATGCGAATACATGCTCCCGTGCATGTCCTTGATTTCTCCCTGGTGGTCCTCTTCCTCGGCCACGCATGTGCCCTCGTCCCCGTGGAGCTACTGGAGGGGGAGCAATAGGGGCACCCCCGATCAGTCGTGGGCAAACTCGTCGGACATGCCCCGGTTGGTTGCACTCAAAACATATCATCTCACGTCGGCCCCCAGGTTGTTGATAATATTGCTGCTGCGGTGGTGGTGGTGGTAAAGGTAGTGGTTGCGGAGTTGGGTACTCCACCCGATAGTTCCGGTTGACCCACCGACCGCCTCTGTGGTTTCCCCTTCCTCTGCCATGATCATTCCGCCTTCTATTACTAGGGCCAACTTCAATTACTCCTTCCGCAGGTCTCTTGCCACATCCCATGTGGTCCGCCTCCAGTCTCTTTGCCATGTCAATGATTTCTGCCAGGCTTCCATCGGCTATAAACAAAAGGGCCTGCCTCAGGGGGTCCCTTAACCCTTTGTAGAAGCGCTTCGCGTAGCCTCTATCGTCCAACTCATAGGAATCGGCAAACCTAGCGAGGTGTTGGAACTCCCTCTGGTACTCCGTTACCGAATTCGATCCCTGCTTCAGCTGCAGAAATTTTTCTTCAAGTCCATCCCGAGCAGAAGAAGGGATGAAGTGCTCCAGAAAAGCCTCGGTGAACTCGTTCCAACCGATGTCCGTGTACAACTGCCCTTGGAAGATGGAGCCCATGAGGGACTTCCACCACCTTTTGGCGTGCAGCTCTAGCAGCGTCACTACCAATGTCACCGCCATGCTGTTCGGACATCTTATGCCAGCCATCAATTCCTGCACGGTATCAAGCCATTCCTCGGTGCGCACCGGCGATTCTGTCCCAAGATAGGCAGGAGGGGACAGGGCACGGAAGGTGCTCAACCAGTTGGAGCTTGGCGCTTGTTGTTGCACCGGAGCTTGCTGGGCTTTAAATGCATCCAATATGGCTGACAGCGTTTGTCCCAGCTCCGACTGCTGGAATTGTGAAGGAACGGAAGGGGTAGGAGTGCCCCCAACCGGCTCCACCTGCGCTGGGACCTATACGCAAGGTACAAATTAGGGTCAGGTTGGCTAAAACTAATGTCAAAGTTGGACAACTTAGTGTGAATTACATATGGGCACACCACTGCTTCCGCTAAGTCGGTTTGTCCCCAAACCGACTAATCGAACGGGAGTGGCCCATTGTTACCTGACTGCTGTAGGTGAAGATCGGCTAAGTGGTGGGCCCATAACCCACAGGTCGGAGGATCGAAACCTCCCTCTGATACCATTTGTAAGACCCCCCTCCCGGAACACAACACACAGCACGAGGGGAGTCTTATGCCCGAAATAGCCGCCTTGCGGTAGCACTAACACACGGGTTAGCTTTTACCACAAGACGCCTATTCCGCCGGCTACAATCCATATCACAACAATTTTGCCAACCCAAGCATAACAGAAAAGTAAAGCTAAAAGCAGTTCAGTTCACAGCTAAGTTAAAGTCCAAAAATAGCGGAAGATAACAAGCACAACAGGCTTGTACAAATAAACAAGAGTCTAGAAATGTTTTGCCAAACGGCTACATGAAAACACTCACTACTGTCACTGATGGTGCCGATGGCACCACCACCTCAGGTCCTATCATCCGGGCCTGGCTGTCCTGCTGCGTAGTCCGTTGCCGCTCTACCTGCGGGGTTTCCTCCTAAAAAGGAAGACGTAGCAACCGTTAGTCATAAGACTAAGTGGCTTCACATCCGCTCCCCCGGCGACTCCTCGGCACCGAGCGGAGAAAGGAATACAGGTACAATATATATACATAAGCAAGTAAACAAGCAGGTGACAGTAAATATGGTGAAGTATAAACTACGCTACACAACTAGCAGTTCTACAAATATCCATGTAAATGACAGCAGGTATAATTAATCAGAATAGCAACTTAACTTATAAGAGTGCCCATACAAACTTATAAGTTAAGGATCGGCTTAACAGTAAAGTAACTCATCGTATAAGAGTGCCCATACAAACTTATACGATGAGGATCTTGTGTATGCAATGAATGACATGTTATGAATGTTATGTTATGACCGACTCATGCGCACGCACATGCAACTTGCTATGTCGACACAGACTAGAAGTTCCCACTTTTCGAGCAGGTAGCTAACCTCTCAGGCGTCGTCCGTCGTGGCCAGACGGCGACAGTGGAGCGGGCGTCTCCACTACTAGGTGGTATCACACTACCTATCCTAGGCCCCCGTACGCCTCAACGCTAAGAACACAACAGCGGAGCTCACATGCGTACTACGGCTCAGAAGGGGTCTTGGGTAAATGTGCACCAAGATCACAGCCCAACCTGGCCTTGATTTCGAACCGGATGGAACCTCGGAAACGCACGAGGTGCAAGCCCAACCGTTCTCATGGCACGGAGGAGATCTCGGGTTATGGACACCAAGTATCTAACCCTACCGCCCAAGGTCTACTCATTGGCTCCCATCGGTGTGACGACTGGCGAACCCGTAGACCTGCCACAATCATTATCTCAACACCGCGACACGATGAATCGTCGCACATCACATGCCCCAAAACAACTCACTCGATGCTACCCGTAGGGAGACTTCAACTCTAAGCATCGGTTGTTAATAAACCCCTTGGGCTCGGATTACAATTACAAAATACTCTTCACATAGTGTTCATCATGTTCACGCCCACCTATTCAATGATTTCACCTCAACACTACGTACATTAGATATGTTCAACGCCAATTTGTATAAATATATCCTTTTCCAATAGCAACTCCTAATATCTAGCCTTCCCATCCAATCCATTTCTCTACCATTGCATGGTTATCCCTTATTACACAACCAAATGAGTAACCATACTAAATTATAGTAACAACGACATTATAGTTATATGGAAGCAAGATATCACATGAGCAAATCACAATCATTGCAAGAGTGCTAACATTATAATTTAACAAGTGCATTAACATAGGATAGTCCAATACTAAAACTGGGATTCCCGGAGCTACAGGAATCCGATCACAATGCACAACCCCTCGTTGGAAAGGTATTCGCGAGGGCTACGACTTTCGTGTTGAGTCGATCGCCCAGATCTGGTCGCAACATACCAGAAATTCAACTCGAATACGTACAGGAAACAGTTTCCTGTACAGGAATTTTCCCGAACGCAGCGGACTCGAACCAGCTTTCCTGTGGCTACAGGTATCGCATGGAAACGAGCAACCCCTCGTTGGAAAGGTAATTTCAAGGGCTACGACTTTCGTGTTGAGTCGATCACCCAGATCTGGCCAGAACACCTCCGAAATTGGCTACGAAGGTCGCCGCGTGCAGAAATCAGATTTCTGCACGCATCTTAAGGCGAGATGAACGGCATCCGTTCATCTTCTTCCTTGCAACGACCTTGCATAAACTTCTCCAGAAATCACACCCAACCTTATTTCTCCTTTCAAAGCCAAACCCCCAACGAAAACCCCTCCCATCTCCACTTTGAAGGATGAGAAGGTTGAGGGAGACTAAGCCTAAAACCTAGGCATGGCTTATCCTAAGAACTCTCCTCCTCACCATCAAGACTCTATGGAGTCGATGTCTCTCCTATAATAACTATAGATCTAGCACCAAGGGAGAGGGGAGGAAGCTCACCTCAAGTCCAGCGGTACCACCATGGCCGGCCATGAGCCTCGCACTCCTTCGCGGCGGCATTGTTTTTCCCTTGACGGTGGCGGCGTTTTGATTCCTCCAAGGATGGCTCCGGCAAGCTCTTCCTCCTCCTCCAGCCAAGAACCCTCTCAGGAATTTCGGGGCAGAAGAAAGGAGATGAAATGCTAGGGTTTCCCAACTTTTTCCTTTTTATACATCGCAGACACGGGTAGGCACACGGCCGTGTTCCTACCCGTGTTCAGGTGACACGGCCGTGTGGCATGCCGTGTCTAGGGCCGTGTTCCTCCCAGAACCACTTTCTGCCGGGTCAGGGTTGCGGCACACGGGTAGAGACACGGCCGTGTCCCGACCCGTGTCCTTGGCACACGGCTAGGGACACGCCCGTGTCCCAACCCGTGTCCTTGGCACACGGCTAGGGACACGCCCGTGTCCCAATGCCCGTGTACCTCTCTGACTGGTAAACCTATTTTTATGAGGCACACGGGTATGGACACGGCCGTGTCCATACCCGTGTCAGCCAAAAATGCTGTTTTGCCTTGTTTTCCTCATTTCCCGCACGTCCGCACCTGTTCACCCACATCCCCCATTGGGCTCACCACAGCCCCCTTGACTCAAATACGCAATCAAGGGGCCTAGCGCGAATTGGGACGTTAAACAAACCGTGGCAAAAAGTTGGGTTATTTGCCATGGATTAGTCATCCATGGCTAATACTAGCTTATTAGCCACGGAATAGGTACCGTGGCTAATACTTCAGTATTAGCCACGATTTTTCCCCGTGGCAAAAAAACCGTGGCTAAAAGCCATTTTTATAGTAGTGCATCCACCGATACTTGATCTACAGCGATCACTAGTGTAGTCTCTTGCACCGTCTTCCGTAACACCGATATGTGGAATACGTCATATAGACCACTCAGTTCCGTTGAAAGCTTCAACCGGTAAGTCGCTTCACTAACACGCTCCAACACCTCAATGACCCAAGGTATCGTGGACTTATCTTTTTCAGTCGACGAATCCTCGACACACCCTTGAATGGTTTGATCTTCAAGTATACCCAATCGCCCACGGCAAATTCGACATTTCTGTGCTTGTCGTCGCAGTACTTAGCTTGCCTATCTTGTGTAACCAGCAATCGCTCTCAGATTATACGCACAATCAAAGTCGCATCTTCAACGTCCTTTTGTTTGTATAACTTGGACTCGCCAGTCTCCAACCATTACAACGGAGTACGGCACTTCCTACCATAAAGGGCCTCGAAGGACGCCATTTGAATACTCGTTTGGTAGTTGTTTTTGTACGCAAACTCAATCATATATAGGTGATCCTACCACCTTTTTTTGAAGTCCAAGGCACACATGAAAAGCATGTCCTCCATCATCCTGTTGACTCTCTCAGCCTTACCATCCGTCTGCGGATGAAAGGCTGTACTGAACTTTATCTTTGTCCCCAACATTTGATGTACCAACCTCCAGTCTTTAGATGTGAACTGCCCATCCCGGTCACTCACGTTGCTACAGGGCACATCGTGTAGACAAATAATATTCTCCACATACAGCTTTGCTAGCTTATCCACTTAATCGTCCTTACTATTTGGGATGAAGTGCGACATTTTCGTCAAACGATCTATGATCACCTAAACAGCATTGTTTCCCTTCTGCGATCTCGGCAAACCGTGCACGAAATCCATGGATATATCGTCGAACTTCCATTCTAGTATAGGCAAAGACTTCAAGAATCCTCCGGGCTTATGGCATTCAGCCTTCACTAGAGCACAAGTTTGACACTTTGCCACATACAACGCTACATCCGTTTTCAGTCCGGGCCACCAGAACAGCTTTTTCATGTCTTTGTACATCTTTGTGCTCCCTAGGTGGATTGAGTACTTGGTGTAATGAGCCTCGTACATCAACTCCTCCCATATTTTACCCACTTTTGGGATGCACAAACGACTGTCCTTCCACAACAGCCCATTATCAACCTTAAACTAGGCATTAGACCCATCCAAGGCCTCAGCCATGAGACTCTTCATGTTGTCATCTAAATCCAAAGCCTGTTGAATTCGATCGGCAAGGTCACACTATACCTCAATCCAACTCAAACGTGCTTCAGCACTCGATCTCCTATCAACATGAGTGATCTCTAAGGCCTCCAAATCTCAAATGAGACGCTCATCATGCATCATTAACCAATTGGCATGTGCGGGAGCTCTGCAACTTAACGCATTCGCAACTGCATTACCTTTGTCAGGAACATAATGTATCTTGAAGGTATAGTCCCCAAGGAACTCCATCCACCTTTGCTGACGCATACTTAAGTCCTTCTAATCCAACAGGTACTTCAAGCTCTTATGATAAGTGTAAATGTCGACCTTCACGACGTACAAATAGTGCCTCCAGAGCTTCGACGCGAATATTACGGCCGCCAACTCCAAATCATGGACTGTATAATTCCTCTCATGCACCTTCAACTGGTGTGAACCATAAGCTATTAATCTCCCAAGCTGTAACAAAACACAGCCTAAGCCACTGCCTGAAGCATCGCTATAGATCTCAAAGCCTTCTGTCCTATACGGCGAGCATATAATAGGCACCGTGGTAAGATGACTTTTCAGTTCTTCAAAAGCTTGAGCACACGCTGGCGACCAAACAAATTTCGGATCCTTCTTTGTTAGGGTCGTGAGAGGTAATGCTATCTACGAGAAGTTCCCTACAAAGCGCCTGTCGTAGCTGGCAAGCCCCAGAAAACTCCGGACTTCCGCCATAGAAGACAATACAGGCCACTCCCGTATTGCAGCAACATTTGTCGGATCCACTGCGATTCCCTTACCACTGACAATATGACCAAGGAACGCTATAGAGGATAGCAAAAAGTCACACTTAAAGAACTTGGCGTACAACTGATTACTTCTCAAGGTCTCCAGAACAATATGCAAGTGCTCTGCATTATCTTCCTCGAATTGGGAGTACACCAGGATATCATCGATGAACACAATCACGAACTGATCCAAATACTCCTTGAACGTCTTGTTCATTAGATCCATAAACACTGATGGCGCATTCGTCAGCCCGAAAGGCATGATCGTGAACTCGTAATGCCCATATCGAGTACTGAACATCGTCTTGGGAATGTCACTTTCCCTAATTCTTAGTTTATAGTAACCAGACTTCAAATCCAGCTTTGAATACACAGTCGATCCAACTAGCTGATCGAACAAATCATTGATTCTCGGAATCAGGTACTTATTCTTCTTTGTTAGCTTATTGAGTTCCCGATAATCGATACACAGTCGCAGACTTCCATCCTTCTTCTTCACGAAGAGTACCAGGGTGCTCCAAGGTGACGAACTTGGATGCACAAACCCCTTCTCTATCAATTCCTGAAGCTGCAACTTCAACTCTGCCATCTCTCTCGGTGCTAAGCAATAAGGAGACCGCGACACCGGCTTGGCACCAGGAATCAACTCAATGGTGAACTCGATCTCTCTTTGAGGTGGGGCTTCAGGGAAATTTTTGGGGAAGATGTCGGCAAACTCCGACACCACGGGAATACTGGCCAAGTTAGGCTTAGGATTCTTAGTCTCTAATAAAGTTAATAATAACTCTGCACCCTCAAGAATTTCTAACTTAATCTCACGTTCGGTGTTTTGCCCTAGTGTGACCCCTTAGGGTTGTAGCCAACCTATGCATGCTGCTCAGAGAGTCATTCCATGCCTAAGGTCAAACCACCTACGATCTTTAATGACAATGTTTCTGTTTGGTTTGTATACACATAATTGATACAATGGGAAGCACTAAGACGAACCACACGAAAACCTTAGATGCTAAGGAGTGAGAAGCCCTGCACCGAACAGTACTCTCCACCGCCAAAATTGGAACAAAGCCTACTTACACGATTCATGACCAGTAACTAATCATGTCATAGGTATAAAATCTATAAGCTAAACTGTACCTATCATCTCGTCGCTCTGCTCATGGCCTCCTGCCTTTTCCTTTATCTTCGGAAGCCCACTCCAATAATTACGGGCTATATGACCCGGCTTACCACAAGTATAACATATCGTTGGGTCTCTCCCAACGATTGCTCCAGATCCGGTCTCCTTTGCCACTGGAGTACCACTCCGACATTCTCTGGAAATATGTCCTATCTTGCCACACGTATAACAAGTAAGTGGAATTTGCCCTATAACAGCTCCTGACTTAGCTTTCTTTGTCTTTGGGGCATCAGCACGATAATTGCGGGCAAGGTGTCCTGACTTGCCACAAGTATGTCAAGCATATGGAACTTGACCAGTAGATGTTCTAGACCTCTTATGCCACCTCCTGCAGTATTCAGACTTTGCAGAAACTGCATAGTTCGGTACCCTGCACACTGGGTACTGGTGGACTTTTCCCAAATCTACTTCCAACGATCTAGCCGACTCCACCAATGCTCAAAATCCCAATAACTTCAGTCCTACCAATAGAAGTCATAAATCATCGCGCTGACCGTTATAAAATGTATTAACTATAGTCTGCTCATCGTCCAACACAAACTTTGCATAGCGCCTTATCATGACAAATGCATGTAAATACTCATAAACTAAGTGTGCTCTCTGCACCAGATGCATGTTCAATTGCTAATCTGAGGCTCTTCTTATTGCAATTTGCTCCATTGTGCCAACCGGCATTGACGCCATCCTAGGGACAAGGGGACATACATGCCTCACATGATGGGTGTTAATCATAGTGAACACCGCTTCCGCTACCATTCGTATGGTTTCTGTAGAAAGAGGGGTTGCAGACGCGTCGATAGGCACACTACTCTCCACAGAGTGTTATTGTTACGACTACCCCGCACCGCTCTTAGTCACCTATAGTTGTAAAAACACTCGATTAGGAGACAAATAGATTGCCAAAACACATTCATTGGAACACTCGGGTTCCTCAAGCATGTGTATTTTCATTCCTAAGTGGACATTCATGGGTTCTTTTATGTTATAATGGCAATGCACATACCAGTGCTCACAACCCCTTAAAATAATTCGCCCATGAATTCAAATAAGGAAGACTGACACCAGAGTCTGATACTAACTTGTAAAACCCCCATCCGTCATATAGTATATAATAGAAGGTCCGGTCGGGGCCCGACGCCATATACTACGGATAGAATAAGGAGTTACTAAATTAAAACCATGATTTAATATTTCGCATCCTAACACAGAGTGCATTCTAGCGGAAGTAATTTAAAGGTTATAAATAGAACCCAACAGCATGAATGCCCACTACCATAACTAGAAATGTAATACAAATACACAAATAAGGTCTTGGCCTTAAGGCCTTACACTGTTCAACTTAAATTAAAATGTGTTATATACTTGGGCACGCAGGCCGACCACACATGAACGATAAAATAACACAAGTATTCGCTTTGGCCTTCAAGGGCAAGCTTAGCTATCCTGGGTTTTTGCCCGCTTGATCCCGCTTTGCTCCGCTACACCTGCAAGCACATTCCACTATACTGTGGCAAACAATAGCAACGGTCAGCATTAGGTGACCAAATTATAACGACCCCACCCCTCACCCAGGGTGGAGTTTCTCCTTCCCTACAGGCATTAGTATAAACACGACATGGCAATATGAACGTGCAACTTAAGCACCATTCGCCACAGACGTTGGCACAAACACCCAATGCCCCATGCTCTCAAGGCACATTCTTGGTGCTCAGGATCTCAAGGGTCACACCTCCATTCTCTGCGACGGTTAGCAACGTTTGAGAATTCAAGTCTTTCAGGGCCAAATACAACGCCCATTTGACTACGACAAATTCATAGTGGCTTAAAATCTACACTTTGACTCACTCCAAGTCTATCGGCATAGGGTTGGGTGCAGTTCAGCTATTTCCCGATGCTCAAATCATCGGGCGCATCAAGCCACAATGCGGGTCAGCATCCTCTTTCCCATACGTACGATTCATAACACTATTATGATCCTAAGCTAGCACTCACGGCCACCAAAGCTGAGCAAATTAAGCTCACGCCCGCAAAATTGGCCCCCATGTCTCAGATAGACAGGCCTCGCAACATTAGCCCTCAAGTCCCCACGTGACAAGCTTCTCAACAAATAACACAACGCTCATAGGGAATTACCGTCGGCGGTAGCACTATCGATGTACGGTAGGAGTAAGACTATTTCTTCTTCCCCTTAAACAGGTGTTTTCTTGGAGACTACCCCCCCCCCCCAGTACTCTCAACGCAGTCAACTACATAACCCATGACTCTGAAATCTACGCAATAACCACGAAGTCTTCTCCGGCATACAAAGAATACAAATATCACCAATCCAGACCAACCCGTACGGATGGGCTTCATACAGCATGCCTATTCTGTACTTTGATTCCGGATCTAAATGCATAACTAACAGGGATACACGGATCTACTCGCCTGGAGAACCACATCCACGTATTCGTGGAGTGTATACCCTCTAATGCCAAAAGAAATTAATTTACATGTCCAAGGAAGAGGATCGTTACCCTTGATGTATGCTTTGGCATCATGGGAGAAATCCAGAAGGTTGAAAACGATCGCTCCAACTTTTCCTCCGCAAATCCGATCTCGTCTTGCGAATCCGAGACCCGAAACACGAACGGCAGAAAGATCTCCCTTCTACCGGCGCTGCTACTCCTCCAAAAAACCAGGCCAAACTCTCCAACTCCAGAATAATGAAGAGGAAACGGCTAAACCAGGCATATATATAAAGCCATCGTCGCGCGGTAACTAGCTATCGTCGTACGGTAATGCCTCGTTTCGCGTGTAACCGCCCAGAACTCCAATCACAGGCCGACACGTAGCCACGCTATTATAAATTCACTATTTCCACGTGATAAGATTCTAACGCTACTATCGTCGCACGATAACTGCTACCGCCACATGGTAGGACCCCGAGAGCCTTGCCAACTAAATTGACCTAGCTATCGCCAGCGGTAACCCTATCGCTAGGCGATAGCTTCCCGAGAACTCTACCTGATAAATTCCCCAACTACCGCCATACGGTAACACTACCGCCATGCGGTAAGTCTAACATTGAGTTGACTCAATGCTCTCAATGTTGTTGACGCTATCAATGGAGCTACCACCGCGCGGTACCTAGCTACCGCCCTCTAGAACACCATTTTCTGCCTTAAGAGAATTTGGGGGGTTACACTTTCTCTCACGGCCACTATAGTTGGGCACTCGAGGATCTCAACTCAACATGCTACCCACCTTATCTCATGGATACAGGCTCCACAACCACAATCAAAGCTCTCTGGGAGCTACCGCCAGTAGTACCTAAAACCGCCGGGCAGTATCACCAGAACATCATTTCTATTATCACAAAATTTTTTTCCTGGAAAGCACCTCTAGTACTTCTTATAGCATCATGCATCTCCTTAAGTCCAGTAAATTGGTCGTTCGTCCTCCAAGCTCAATATGAGCTACCGTCAGTGGTGTTGCACTACCGCTAGGCAATATCAACAGAACTTCGATTATGCTGCTACCTTGGATGTTTCTTGGAGAACACCTCCAGTACTAACTGCAGCAAGCTACACACCACAAAAAATACACATTTATCATCAAAGTCTTCTCTAGAACTCAAATCAACATCACCAATCCAGACTAACTTGTCACAGAAGCATTTCACAAAGTATGTTTATGTTCGTACTTCAATTTTGAACTCTATATACAATTTCTGCCGAAGATACTCTGTATCAACCCACTGGAAACTTCTTGTTCTTCACCAATTGGTGATGGTTTCCATGTAAACATGCCAAATAAGGGCTTCACTTGTCCAAGAGGAGAATTGTTACCCTTGCAGCTTCGGAACCATGAACACAGATTTGATCTAGATGGAAACGTTCACAACGCCTTCTCCTCAATGGATCTAGCCTCAGCTTATGATTTTGATCTCAAGAACACCTTCAAAAATTATCCAAAGAGTTGGATCAGCCTCCACTTCTTCTTCCTTTTTTTCTTTCCCAAGCTTGAAGAGAGAGAGAAAGAGCAAAAGTAAAAAAGAACACTTCTCTCCTTAGTCCTTAGGTTAAGCATAAATGGGAAATAAACCTGGCCACAGGATCCAAATATAAATATAAATTGATGGTCGTGATCAAACTTAGACTTTTCTTAAGCGCTACTGCTTGCAGTATCGCACTACCGCGGGCGATATCTCGGGCGGTGGCCGCTTGACTAAGTCAGCGTTGTTTAACGGTCGCTTCACAGTAAACTGATAAGTGGCTGCCTGCTGCGTAACTCACTATTGCCAGCAGTATTGAGCTATCGTCGGGCGGTATTAAATTGACTTCATCGATTTCATCAACTTGTCAACTCTATAAACTGCATCACCACCGTCGGAGGTATCGAGCTATCGCTAGCGGTATCAAAATGACTGTATCGACTGCATCAAATTATTGACTGCATCAACTGCATTGAATTAATCAGTTTGATCACTATTGTCGAGCGGTATCGAGCTACCACCAGCTATGGCATCAAAATCCAGATACTGTTATTTTCAATTATAGGAAACATGAGGTGTTACATATATAAACATAATACATTCACATAATGATTTTGAAACCAATAATATTTATTTCAATTGAATTAATCATTGATTTTTCAATACTTTATAATATTTTGAAAATATAACTATACAACAGCATAACCCATATAGTCCCCAATCATTGGGAGTTTGGGCGGGGGAAGATTGGAAACAGACCTAACCTTTGGCACTATGCACAAAGTGGCTTCTTTCAAAGGAGAAAGACCTAACCTTTCACAATAAATGCACAAAGTGGCTGCTCACAGATACCACAGAAATAGTGGCCCCCTATACCATCACGTTTGTTGCGGAATCATGCCCTCAAATCAAAGCCAAAGACATAAGAGAGGGAAGATCCAAGAATCCATTTTGATTTATGTACACTGATGTAGGCTTATCCTTTTTGGGCATTATGGTGTTCGACGAAACAAATGCGACGCTCTCTAATAACTCTCACGTCACACTCAAGCATTTAACGTAGCAGCGGTTTAATTAATATTGTTACAAATTAAAGATTACGGGGGGGTCGCAAGGCCCCTTAAGATAATACCAAGGCGATAGGCCAAGGTCCTCTCAAGCGAAAAGAACCTACATGGTTCGGTCGAGCGTGTTGTACCAAAAGAGAAGCCACCGAAAACAAAATATTCGGGCAAGGGTGGTTCTCTCCCAACAAAATACAAATGAGGGTCGCCACGCCTCACGAACTTAAACGAAAGAAATAAACACGACAATAACTAAAAGAAATTAGCCACTAAAATTCAAGATTTACACAAGCCAGGCAACACGCATATGCCACGAGATTTATCTAGAGAAGGGAAACACATTAAGGTGGAAATTTTCATTACCCCAATCGGATTAGATGAATCTGGTTTTCTCTACCAAGATCGTACTTCAACGGTACCACCAGAGATACGCCGGAGGGAGAGAAACTAGTTGCCTTCTTCGTATCACGCTGTATTTGGAAAGTCCCAGATAAGATCTCCTCAATAGGGTAGTAATATCTCCACTTATGGCAGGAAAGAGAAAAGGTGGTAGGTTTTAGGATTTATTTATGGAAGGAGATATTCAGATTTAGGGAGGGGATAAGGAGGGGGCTGGTTTGATGGTGAGGGTGATTGGAGGCTAGGCTTTATGGAGGAGGGAGGGGCTCGGTTTTGGGGAATGGATGGTTGGTGTTGGTCGGGTTTGTGGTGGAGGGAGAGGGGTTGACGGCTAGGATAGGTTGCCGGGTTGGACTAAGATGGGGTGGGGTTGGTGGTTTTAGAGGAGGGACTCGGGTTTGTTGAAGTAGGGGTTGTGGTGGTTTGGTGGCTCGGGTTTGCAAGGTGGTGGGTGGCCTTGTGTAGGGGAGGGGGAAGATGGCTGATCTTGATGTCGCAAAGAGGAGGGGCCCAAGTATTAGAGGAGAGAAGGACGGGAAGGAGTGGAGGAAGACTATTGGATAGGGAGGAAGAGAGGGGAACTGGTCGGTGGCCAAGACTTGAAGAGGAGGGGTTCGTCCAAGAGGAAGAAGAAAGGGGAGTTCTCAAGTTAGGGTTTCTTTTCTCACTCATTCAATAATAATCAAAATATGAAGATACATGCCTATTTATAGGCTACACCACTCCATCTCCACCATACAAATAAAAAACACTCATGATGGTTAATTGCACCCATCATGACATGAAATAAGATTGTAGTTCGCCACATGAAATAAGATAACGAGGATGGTTATAGGTCTCCATCTTACATGAAATTAAAACATGAAATAAAATGGTAATTCGAAATAAAAAACATAATAAAATATATTATTACTCAATAATAATTTATTAATATATATTATTAATAAATAATAATTGGGCTTGTGCTCCGGACGGCTATTTTGGCGACGTGCCACCTGGTCGTCCGTGAGCATGTCGTCGTCGTACTCAAGTTATTGTGGGTCATCGTCTCCATCTATATGTACTGGGTCACCATCATCGTTAGAGGGAGGACGTTCCAAAACATCCAGTTGTGGGAAGTCAGCTCCATCAATCCTCCCCCTCTTAAAAATACTCATCACTGATGAGTATGCCTGTGTGTACTCTCCTGGAAGGCCATCGACGGGGGAGAAGAACCTGTATGGCAAAAGGTGGTCTTGGGGGGACCTCAAAAACGCATTAGCCAAAGAAGGAAAAATAATTTCGACAACATCAACCAACATACCTCCGATGGAGACTGAGAAGGAGAACGATCCTGGGAAACTATAACCACCCAACCCAATAGAAAGCATAGTGGAAAAGATATACGGAGAGGTAGACATTTCAAGTGGCATAAAAGCATGAAGCGTAAAATATGAAACGATGAAAATAGGAGTTATGCCCCAATCAGTGGAAAATTTTAACAGAAATGTGATGTTACCAAACTTCTGTAAAATTCGCAAAGAGTGGACTTGCCGATTCGCTAATATTTTTAAGGAGCCCGGGGGCATCCGTTCAGGGGTGAGACGAACCCAAACCAAATCATCCACATAACGGTGGGAAACTCTCCGATACAAACTAGCAAGTGATTTAAAGGACGCATTTTGATAAATTAAGATATTAAGAATGCGCCTAATTAAATTAAAACCATGTGGGGTGAACCCATGTGCAACATGACTAGAATTAATAGTAGAAAATAACGGAACTATGTCAGGTGGCACGGGTGCTTTGAATTCAAAAATTATTTCAGCGGAGCCTAACGTTTTTTTTTAATTTGGAATTAAATTTTGATTTTAAAACGTCGTAATGAATAGCCAGCCGAAAACGCTCGTCACCAACTATATTTACCCACATCAATCTAAGGAAGCCTAATGGGGAGGCGGTAATAATAAACTTATCCAAATATAAAGGGCTAGACATGATTAGTTCGTGTCCTAACAAATCATCTACTCGAGTTAAATGAACCGAAGGGAGAGTCGACATGGGTGATTCCATAGGGGAAGTTAAGTCACACTCAACGTCAAAACACGGATTACTAGTCCAAGAACAAGCCTCTAATTGTAGGTCGTTAAAATCATAGGAAAAATTAAACAGAGGATTCGTCCTCACTGAAAACCCAGCCGACATGTCTTCCAATTCATTAGATATATCATTTAATTCAGAATCAGTGATCGTATCATAGGTTGGCAAAATCATATCTGACAAAATTTCTAAACAGTTTTGGGCCCCAGGAAAAGGAGCTATCATCAACGAAGTGTCTTTCTGGCCCTCAGGGCTACCGTCATCCAAAGATAATTTTTCCCCACAGTGTAAATTTTCCAAAACGACACATCCTTCGTTAACCAACTCTTCCCATGAAGTGGGTGCATCGTCACGATCAAAATAGAGGGATGGGCAAGTCGAATCCCGGGGAGAATCTAAATTAATTTAATCCTCAAATGACATTGAGAACTTCTAAGAACTAACTCTCGGATGTATCACACTAAGATTATCCCAAATTGAACAACCATCCCAAGGTGACTCTTCCAATACCGTTGAAACATCAATTAATTCTGGGTCAACCATAATAATACTGGGTCCTAGCAAGTCATCACCTAATTTAGTAATAGGTAAGCTTTCAACATTGGATGACTTTACCGACTCAGCCGGAACGTCTTCTGACTTAGGGTCATCAGACGACTCCATGACTAAAATATCATCGAAGGGGGGTGGAGATGATTCCTCGGGGGAGAAATCCTCGTCCAAGTCACTAGGGTAACCAATCTCCTCAACGTCACTAAAAGCGTCAGTGAAACTTGCCTCGTCCTCAATGACGGGCTCAGTCCTAATCTCATCCTCAGGCTCAACAGGAGAGTCAGGCACTATCGTTAGTGAAGGAAGACTCTCACCTAGCTGATTAACTTCATCACCCAGAGATTCTATATCCACATAAGAATCCTCAGAGGTATCAGTCACTATATCAGAGGGATTAGATGTCGAGGCTAAAAAATCAAGCACCCTAATAGTAACCTCTTTCGAGTTCAAATTTTGGGGTCTAAATGGCTTATGTTCCCTATAGGTGGGACTAAGGCACACATTGGGTATTACTACCTCTCTGGGGATAGGATCTATCCTGAGGCGTAGGGTCACTCCTATAAGCAGATACGGGTCTAGTGTCGTAGCTATTCTTACTAACGGGTGTGGTGCTATTAGTGCGCAGGTAGGCGGGATCAAATTGATCCGATAGGAGGCTACGCATGTGCAGCCAGGCATAACGATAGCTACCAACACGATGCTCTTCGTTTAACCAAAAAAATCGTGCTCGACCTACTAATCTCTCTTGGGCAAAGCTAACCCTTTCGTAGTCATCCCATAAGTGATAATTAAAATATTGTTCTAATCCCTTAAGCTAGTCTCTAAAATTTTGGGGATACTCTAAACCGTCATAAGTTGGATAAATGTGGGGTGCCCTAGGGGTGTGTTTAGCCATATTTTTAGCATATACGTCATATGCCATTTAGTGAGAACCGGAGAGAAAAACTCACCCAGAACTGGTGCACATACAATGACTAATTAACCTGACCTTATTTAATTTTCAAAGATGGAATTGTTCCTGCTAATTACTTAAAATAACAATTTTTTTTCCTTGCTGGAAAAAAATATGTAGATTATTAAATAATTTTTTTTTTATTTTGTGTTGAGAAAATAAAAATATTGGCCGCTATTGGCAGACCAAAATTAAAATTTTATAATGATTTAATAAATTTATTAGGTTAATAAAAATAAAATATATTTTTTTATTTCTTACTAATAAAATGATAGAGAACTTCCAGAATGTTATTTTTTTGAAATTTTAAAAAAATTAAAAATTTTAGGCCGTTATTTACAGACTAAAAATTTAAAAATTGATTTTTATGAAATATCATGCAACGAGTGAGTGCATGTAAAAGTGCCAAATAAGAGGGGGAGGGTGTCAATTAAGAAATTGACGTGAACCTCCCTCTGATACCAAATTGATGTAGGCTTATCCTTTTTGGGCATTATGGTATTCGACGAAACAAATGTGACACTCTCGAATAACTCTCACGTCACACTCAAGCATTTAACGTAGTAGCGGTTTAATTAATATTGTTACTAATTAAAGATTACGGGGGGTCGCAAGGCCGCTTAAGATAATACCAAGGCGATAGGCCAAGGTCCTCTCAAGCGAAAAGAACCCACACAGTTCAGTCGAGCTTGTTGTACCAAAAGAGAAGCCATCAAAAACAAAAGATTCGGGCAAGGGTGGTTCTCTCCCAACAAAATACAAACGAGGGCCGCCACGCCTCACGAACTTAAATGGAAGAAATAAACATGACAATAACTAAAAGAAATTAGCCATGAAAATTCAAGCGTTACACAAGCCACGCAACACGCATATGCCACGAGATTTATCTAGAGAAGGGAAACACATTAAGGTGGAAATTTTTGTTACCCCAACCAGATTAGATGAATCCGGTTTTCTCTACCAAGATCGTACTTCAACAGCACCACCAGAGATACGCCGGAGGGAGAGAAACTAGTTGCCTTCTTTGTATCACATTGTATTTGGAAAGTCCAAGATAAGATCTCCTCAATAGGGTAGTAATATCTCCACTTATGGCAGGAGAGAGAAAAGGTGATTGGTTTTAGATTTATTTATGGAAGGAGATATTCAGATTTAGGGAGGGGATAAGAAGGTGGGCCGGTTTGATGGTGAGGGTGATTGGCGGCTAGGCTTTGTGGAGGAGGGAGGGGCTCGGTTTTGGGGAATGGATGGTTGGTATTGGTCGGGTTTGTGGTGGAGGGAGAGGGGTTGACGGCTAGGATAGTTGGCCGGGTTGGACTAATATGGGGTGGGGTTGGCGGTTTTAGAGGAGGGGCTCGGGTTTGTTGAAGGAGGGGTGGTGGTGGTTTGGTGGCTCGGGTTTGCAAGGTGGTGGGTGGCAGGCTTGGTGTAGGGGAGGGGGAAGATGGCTGATCTTGATGTCGCAAAGAGGAGGGGCCCGAGTATTAGAGGAGAGAAGGACGGGAAGGAGTGGAGGAAGACTATTGGATAGGGAGGAGGAGAGGGGAAGTGGCCGGCGGCCAAGACTTGAAGAGGAGGAGGAGGGGTTCGGCCAAGAGGAATAAGAAAGGGGAGTTCTCAAGTTAGGGTTTCTTTTCTCATTCATTCAATAATAATCAAAATATGAAGATACATGCCTATTTATAAGCTACACCACTCCATCTCCACCATACAAGTAAAAAACACTCATGATGGCTAATTGCACCCATCATGACATGAAATAAGACTATAGTTCGCCACATGAAATAAGATAACGAGGATGGTTATAGGTCTCCATCTTATATGAAATTAAAACATGAAATAAAATGGTAATTCGAAATAAAAACACATAATAAAATATATTATTACTCAATAATAATTTATTAATATATAATTAATAAATAATAATTGAGCTTGCGCTCCGGACGGCTATTTTGGCTACGTTCCACCTGGTCGTCTGCGAGCATGTCGTCGTCGTACTCAAGTTGTTGTGGGTCGTCATCTCCATCCATATGTACCGGGTCACCATCATCGTCAGAGGGAGGACGTTCGAAAACAACCAGTCGTGGGAAGTCGGCTCCATCATACACATAACCATGATTCCTTCATTCAGCATCAAGAGCATTGGCCTTGCACAATAAAATATAACTATAATTGAAATAAATACTCTTTTGATTATCCCAAACATATAGATACCACAGTAAGATAAGGTTCAACATATAAAATTTTGTTTGCATGTATTCAACATGGAGTTTTGATTTTTCATAAACCTAGAATTAAATCACTAAACTTTTTGAAAAAAAAAAATTTATATGATTGATTCTAAGTTTTAGATAAAAGTGAGATGCATGCAAATAATAGTGAAGCACATCACACACATAACACACAAAACTATAATACCAAAAGCCATCAAATAATTCATAATTCTTAAGTGTGGTAGAAATAGTAATTTTAAGATTATTCATTATAGATCATGAATTATGATATATGATTAGAGAGAATTTCAGCGTCAGATATCATGAGATCATTGTGGTGTATGTGAAGATCATAAAATTTTATTAATATGAATATGTTTAGGTGGCATTTAAATTGTTTTATAAATAGTCTTTTTTAATATTAATTTTAGAAATTACACAAAACATGCATAAAATATCTGATAATAGAAGATAATGAGACTTGATAAAGTAAAATAATTTTTTTAGAAAATATCACTTATAGAAAATTAAAGTTTTCAAGAAATACAGCTATAGCCAGGGTTATCGCCTGGCGGTATCAAATAGTGATTTGAAATTTCATTCAAAAAACATGGCTTTCGTGGTTTTTTAAATTCCGAATTATCTTGATTATGATTTTTCATAATAAGGGCTCTTATATATAGCAAAGAAATTAGAAAAAAAATCAAAAAGTTGCACATTATATTTTTTAGGTTAAGACCCCTTAATAACCCATTATTTTTTTTTAAAATATTTTCATTAATCTTAATAATATCCCATAAGAAATTTAGTATTCAATTTATAATGAAATTATAAGACAATTATAGGCAATGGATTTAAAAAGAATAAAAACAATAAAATACAATTGATAGTCCACTTGAAAATGATATGACATTTTATACAATTTCATTCAATTTGATTCTTTCAATAATTTAGGCTTAAAGTGTGAAGTCATATCGCAATAATTATAAAGTCAACATAACACATGTTGGATCAAAAGCGAATAAAAATAACAAAAAAAGACATTAAGAACAACGTGAAGTAAAAAAAATTATTCCATTTTGCTTTTTTTTATTTTTTACTTCACACATTTGATTGGATACTAATAAATATATGATTTATGAATCCAAAGGGAACCAAGTGCGACGGTACCTTTGGGTAACCAAATATAGCGTATTGTCTTATGGGGAGAAAATGATGAATGGATCATTTCAAGTGGAGTTAATGTTTCATTTTAATTTTGGACCTTCATTCATACTTTGGTTTAAAATTATTGTTATGCATCAAATTTCCATAGTCATTTAATTTAAGCTTAGAATAATAGTGACTTTTGAAGAATTGATTTTTAAGAAATTTGTGTACATTTTAAAGTTAGGACATAATAGATTTTTTGAAAAATGATGATAATTATTTGAAAGATAATACATTGAAGATATATGAGTTTTGAAATTGTTTTTCAAACTGGAATTGAGTTGCTTAACATAAGGACTCTTGGAATATTAATTCTTTGGAAATTTACATGTATTCAATCTAATGTTGGGAGTGGAATGATTTTGTAAATGAATATGATAATTATGTTATGAAATTACATTTACAAACATTTTATGTGTTTCACTCCCATTATTAGAAACCAATATGTTTTTTATGATTAAGTGCTCTACTAGGTATATGACTTATGAACTTTGAAATACTAGTAGATACCTTATATAAATTGAAGATAGACAAGAAATAATAGATTTAATTTTATTTAAAAATTCTTACACAAGTGATTTTAGAGATTCTAGTTTATGAGATATATCATTATTTTTATTTATCAATTTTTCATTTTGTTTTTTTGAAATTAAAAGCTCTTTTTCTAAAATCTTGAGTTCTTTTTTAAAAGAACTTCAACCAAAATAAGGTGTAGCAATTTTATGAAAAGAACTACAACAAGAATTAGACACATCAAACATAGATTCTATAGTAACATTTGCTTTTAATATTTTATTTTCTAAATGTAATTTGGAATTAGCATTTTTAAATTTTGTTATTCTACGTTTAGCCATTTCAAGCATATAAAATGTAGCAATATATTTGTAATAAAAGAAGAAGAAGTTAATTTTCTTACATTGCTATCAGATGGGACAAGATTTGAACATAATGTTCCTTTGACATCTTCTTTGCATACCTCTTTTATAGATGAGTTCTCATCTTCTCTTTTGCCTGATGTGTTCTCTTCTTCCATTCCATTTAATGTGCACTTTATGGATTCATCAAAGGAGGAGATTTCTTGAATACATATGGAAGCATGCATACTTCCCATATATTGTACTTGTTATGTTCCTGTAGATAGAAAATCAAAAGTTTTTTCAAGAAATTTCCAAATTTCTTAGGAGTGGGAAATAAACAAATAAGTTTGAAAATATTTTAATCTAGTGAACAAAATAAACTATTTATTGATTTAGTATTTAAAATCATTTCATTTTTATTTAAAATACTTGGGGGCTCTTTAATTGCAATATTCCAAACTTTTATATCCAAATATTTAAGAAAATGTTCCATTAAGATTTTCAACCCTATATAATTTTCACCCTTAAATAAAGGTGGTGCTAACGTTTTTTTTTTTCATAAATGTTATCCCCTCTAGTGGTTATGAGATTATGAAGCATCATTATTCTCGGTTATGAGCCATTTTGGAATAATATGCCTCTGATTCTATGTGTTGGATCTTACGGTGTCCTTAGAGGGGGTGAATAAGGGCTTTATGGAATTTAAAATCTTAGATAGAAATATCATAGTTATAAAAATTTTGAAATATTTTATAGCACAAGAATATATTTTATATCTCAGGAAATATCATATTAAAGATTGCTTTTAAAAAGGATAGAATTCAATTAATCTTTGCTACTGCCGGTATTAAGTGATACCGTCAGGCGCTAGTTAACAGATATTGAATCAAGTATTTATGTCTTACAAAAAATGAATCTTTCAATATATTTTGCATTAAAGCTTCTAGAGAATATATTTAAAAATGTTTATGACATGGAAATAAAATCAAAATAAGAATATAAAGAGAGACATGATTTATTTTTTTTAGAATTGAATACAAAATGTTTGGTTTCTATAATGTTAGAAATCGAAGCAAAATATAAAAAATCTCTTTTTATATTGCACCGGTCCTTCTCCCAAGGATCGACTGGCTATATCCTACATTAACCTAGATACAGCATCTAGCCTCCCCCTAGATATCACCTTGACCTAGTCGCGGCACACAAGGCAACGAATTTCCCCCTTAAGTTGAACAAGGACCTAGTCGCCACAAACAAGGCGAATTTCCAACCAAATCTTTCCCTAAATTCCATGTTCTCCCTGAACAATTTTTTTCTCTCCCAATACAAAACGAGATCAAAAGAAGATTACAAGATAATAAAAAGTAAGAAAGACTCCTTAAAAATTCTGAAGGTGAAGACGAAGGCAATGTAGATGTTGACATTCTTGATGCAATCGTCCTTCGTGTAGAATATATATTATAGCGCTTCTCCTTCAAATTCCTTCTTTGATCTTCATGTTCCCCCAAGAAAGTTCTCTCAATTTGGAGATGAATGAGATGAGAGTGCATAAGAATGAAATCTCTTGGAGGTGTATCCTTTGAATGCATGAAGTTTCAACCTTTTATAAAAAAAAATTACTATCGATGGGCGATAGGTAGCTATCGAAGGCGATATCTTCTCAAGCTGCTACGTGTCCCACGTCATGATGATCGTGCCAAGAAGATGGAGATCATGGACAATCCTAGGGCTATCGCACTGAGATAGCACTATCACCTGGTTATATCTCCAAATAGTGTGTGATGTGATTGGATCGTGTGGAACATGGTGGTCGTCACAGTGACATCATTTTTTTTCTATCGTCAGTGATATCATTATTGCCCGCATATAGGAGAGTCTAGTCTATATCTAAACACAAAAAATTTAAACAATAGACATTCCCACTCCTAGTGTCTGTCAAGATGACCTCTTGGTCACTCAACCTCTTAATATGGCACTCATCCTTGTGGAATACTATGTCATAGCCAAGATCACAGAGCTGGCTTATGCTTATCAGGTTGTGTTTCAACCCTTATACATAATCTACTTTTGTTATAGTGACTATGCCATTTGTGATCTTACCATAACCTCTAGTGAATCCTCTATCTAATCCACCAAAGATCACTTTGGGTTCATCCTTCACTGGAGTGTCCACCCTAATAGGTATTGGGTTCTAGTTCTAATTAATCTGAAAAAAGACTTGTCTACCAGTAGTTTTTCTGACTGGTGGACTAACTATTGCTCTAGCCATACTAGGATTATGCCATCAATCTATGGCATAGTGGCCCACTTTCCCACAGCACCAGCACTCATGAATATTGTACCTTCTTTTCTGAGCTAGTCTGCTAGCTGTGCTGATAGTAGATCTCTATCTAGAAGGAACAACAACAGCCTTTCTTAGGTTCCTTTCAGCTAGGATTTGACTGAAAGTAAGTCTTCCAGTAGACTTATTTAGCCTGCTCTGAATGTCATCAACAGTAGTCTTCTTTACAAAAGACATGCTCTTGATAGCATCAGAAATAGCCAAATCAGGCTTGCTGATAGACTAGCCCTTGGTCAGAGTCTTTACTGGATGGCCCGGAAATTTGGCTGCAGCCATATTATTGAGAGTGGGGGCTGGAGAACCAAAGATAAATGGTCCATGATGGGCCATTTGAATTTCTTCATGGGCTGCCTTGAAGGCACTCATCCCCATTCCTCTTCTCCTTCCATTGGAAGGTACACTTATATTCTTCTAGGAAAAATTCCCATTCTTCCATTGACCATACATGGAGTCCTAGTCATACCTGTAAGAAGGGAGTATTACCCTTTCAAAGGTAATGGGTGGATAAAATGGAGCTTTTCCCTTTCCTTTGAAAGGGACAGCCCTTGTATTTCCATTGAATCCTAAGCCCCTCTTATTTCTTTGAGAGGAGAAGGAGTCAACGATGGGCAACACAGAATCTGGCTTAGAGTAGCTAGACACAATCCTCTTCTCCCTCTGGAGTTTCTCTTCCAGATCTCTAATGAGACTTTCCTTGTATTTAATAGTGCCAATCTAAATGACTATGATGTTCTTCAATTAGCTAACCTCCCTTATTTTCTATTCCAGCAAGGTTGCTGACTCAGACTATAGGGAAGCAGCATGCTGAAGGGAGATAATCTCGTCATCCTATTTTTTGGCAAACTTCTTGCTTTTCTTCAAAGCATTTAGAAGTTCACCATACTTATCAATCAGTTGATTGATATCTTACTCAGATTCAGAGTCATCTTCATCCCTAGATGAAGATGCTTCAGAATTGGGACCAGTCTCATATTCTGACTTAGATGATGAACTGTACAGAGAGTGTACCTTAATTAGACTAGGCTGATCCTGGAAGGATTCCTCATCATACCTTGTCATCAGCCCATAGCAGGTGATGTTATCTTCATCTCTCTCATCCTCCTCTGAGTCATTATTTGACTATGATAGAGGGGCTCTGATCCTTATCCTAGCAGTAGGATCATCTTTAGCTTCTTCTCCTCAACAACAACCAAGCCTATGTAGGCTTCTTCTTCTTCATACTCTGATGAGGATGAGTTAGTCCAGCTCTTCTCCTTCTTTGCAATGAAGTACTTCTCCTTCTTTCCCTTATATTGGTGAACCTTCTTCTCACCAGCTTCCTTTATCTTGACTGGGAAGTCGTCTATAACATGTCATGGCTTACTATAGCAGTAACACACAACTTTAGAAAAGATATGTTTACTAGTATTAGAGTCATACATGTCCTCCTTGGAGGGTTTCTTCTCAGCTCTATAGTGATTCTTCTTGTGATGAGAGGAGGAGGAAGGTCTGCTCCTCCACCCCTTCCTCATCATTAGCTTCAGAAATTGCCTAGAAAAGGCAGTAAATTCCTCATCAGACATATTACTGTCTGATGTGCTTGGTTCTGAGCTGTCTGACTCAGCTAGCCTTCTTGGAGGAGAGGCAATCCTCTCCTTACTTCTCTTTGAGCTCTCTGCCTTGAAGGCCACAACCTTCTCCCTTATCAGGGATCTGTTACTTGTCTCCTCCTCTTTCTTGGCAGTCAGCTACATTTCATAAGATAGCAGCTTCCCAAAAAAGACTTGGTGGTGGAGTATCAGCCAGCTTTGCCACCTCCCTGATGGCACAAATATTGGTGTATCAGTCTCTAGTTAGAGACCTTAGGAACTTGTCATTAAGTTCATAATTATTAAAGACCCGTCCATAGGTCCTTGGCTCATTTATTATTCTGAATAATCTTTCATAGCAGCTAGCTATGCCCTCTTCCTTAGACTGCCTGAAAGCCTCATACTCTTGGTTGTGAATGGACTTCCTGTCATCTCTGACTTCTTCTGTTCTCAAAATGTAGACCACCAAAATGTCCAATATCTCCTTGGAGGTCTTACGGTTAACTAGATTCTGAAAGGTAGAATCATCAATAGTACTGACTATGATGTTCTGGGCTCTCTTGTCTAAGGTGGCAAGAATGACCTCATCCTTGGTCATCTCTGAATATGTCTTAGGTGTCTGGACATTGGCATCCAAAGCTGATACTTTCATAGTGATGAAAGGTCCCTCTTTGACTGTCACAAAGATCCTTGGGTCAGATGCTTCCATGAAGAGCCAGACCCTCTCCTTCCAGATTCCAAAGCATTCCTTTCTATAGATAGGAAGCTTCATAAAACCAAGCTCCTTATGGTTCTCTCATGAACCCATAAGTATAGTCTGACTACTATCCTTGGATATCTACTTGATCAGACTATTAAGTCTTTCTTGAGCAACCTCTCTCTGATACCACTTGAAAGTCTTTGATTTCAAGGGTAATTAAACACCTAGAGGGGGGTGAATAAGTTTTTAGGACTTTTTACTTTCTTTTAGACTTTATCCGAGTTAATGTCTGTTGTGATTATTTCATATTACTTTAAAGAAAATCACACACACCACACAGATGGTTTACAGTGGTTCCCCAAAGTATTGGTATGTCCAATGTCCCTCCTGCCTTTCTAACAGTGTGTTAGCTAAGGCACTTCACCAAAAACTCGGCTCCTAAGAGCTTACAACATGATCCCATAGGACCACTCAGTCTCCTCCAAGACCTACATCTCGGGCACAAAGCCTTATAACTCAGTGACCAAAAGATCACCTACCTCAGGCAAAAAGGCTCTACCACTCAGGCTAGGAGGTTATCCCTACCTCAGATCCAAAGGATCCTACAACTCAGGAACAAGTGCCCTACAAATCAGGCCAAAGCCCTACACTCAGGTCCAACCTGGATCCTATAAATCAGATTCACACTTGAATACTACCACTCAGATCTATACAAGATCCTACACTCGGCCTTTATAAATAGGCTTACAACTCAGATCTAGAAAGATCCTATAGAAAATTAGGTTTGTTGATGTTGAATAGACAACAAAGAAATGATCTTTGTGTCTTCCTCCTTCTATCCTGAGAAAACTCAGTCCAGATTCCTTTTTCACAGCTCCAGAAAATAGTCTTCAGGATAAGCTCTGCTTGGGCTATGAAGTAACTGCAGTAGGGGTTAGCCTTGGCTGCTTTTCTCTCAAAGAAATACCTCTAACTGTAACATCCCATTTCCGGCTAGACCCCTAGGAGTCGGTTGGTCGTGACAAAACCCTAGGAAGCCCAAAAATTGAAATAAAGCGATCAATATTTCGGGTCACGGGTTGGTCACGCCCGTGACCGACCCGTCACGCCCGTGACTTGGGCGTGACTACTTCGACGATCGTCGATCTCCACGAGACGATCGTCGAACGTGCTGCCTGGGCATGTCACGCCCGTGACAAAGGTGTCACGCCCTTGACTAAGGGCGTGACACCTTCGACGATCGTCGATCTCCATGAGACGATCGTCGACCATGCAGCCCGGGCCTGTCACGCCCGTGACATAAGTGTCACGCCCGTGACCTAGGGCGTGACCAGCCTTCGACGATCGTCGATCTCAATTCGACGATCGTCGAACTCGAAATTTGCCGTCCGGGCCTGTCACGCCCGTGACCTAGGTGTCATGCCCGTGACCTAGGGCGTGACCACCATTCGATGACCGTCGATCTCAAATCGACGATCGTCGGCCCAGAATTAACCACACGGGCATGACACACCCGTGACCCAAGTGTCACGCCCGTGACCACCCTTCGACGATCGTCGATCTCAGTTCGGCGATCGTCGAACCCAGAATTGGCTATCCGGGCCTGTCACGCCCGTGACATTGGCCGAAACGACGGTTCAGGGCCAAAATAACTCTAACACGCGTGGAAATAAATGCGTGTGTGGGAAGTTACACCAGGAGTATTTATGGGCCGTTTCCTTCCTTAATTATTTAAATAAATAAGGAAAATGTTGGTCCAATAGGAAATCACCACCTGGCGAACACCTCTTCGTTTTCTAGCGTTTCAACGGCCCTGCATCATAACCGAAGCGTTAAGGGGAGGAGCCTTCATGGCCATTAAGGCTTTACCCATTCATCTTCCCACTTTCTGACTTATAAAAGCCCACTTGGGGCAAGAGGAGAAGGTTACACGCTCAAGTAATCGGATCAGATCCTTGTTCTTGCTGTAGGAGAAGTTCAGCAACGCCACCACCGCGCCATGGCACCCCGTCGTTCTTCTCGCCTTCAAACCGCGAACAAGGTCCTCCTCTGCTCCTTCTCTTTCATGGGTAGATCTTAGGATTCTTAGAAAGGAAGTTCGCGCTCAACGGAGCCGGACTCATCTCTCGTTTTCATGGAAAACCATGAAAAAGATATTTTGAGTTCGCCGGAAACCGCCACCTCCGGCGGCCAAACCATCGCTGACCGATAGCCGTCGCCTCAACGGAGGTGGTGGTGGTGGTGGCTGGCCAGGGAAGTGACCGGACGGCCGGCGACGGATCAAGGAAATGTTACAGGAAAAATGGCTTCCTGTGTTCTGGTTTTCGGGTTCTGTAGAAGATGAACAGTAAAAATGGTTTATAATATATAACTTATGTAAATAATTTTATAAGGAAAAATATACTTGGATTAGTATATTTTGAGGCTGCAAAACGAGGCACTTAGAGGCCGAATTAGGAAAAATGACCAGTCACAAAAGTTGTAGCCCTCTGGGTCTACTTTAATATAAAATTGATTTTATTCAATTTGGGTGAGTGGTTTGACCACAGCACTCATTTTGGTGGGATCAAGACCTAGGCTAACCAGAAATTGAAATGGTTGCCCACGGTTCATAACATGTCCAAATGACTTGAAATTTGAACTGGAGATCTGTAATATGTATATCGAGAGGCTGTCCAAAAATGAGAATTTTTGGAGAACTTTTGCCTAAAGTTTTTGTAAAATTTTAATAAACATTATAAAATTAGTTAGGAGATGAAATTAAGTCCAAACTCCCCCAAATTTTGGGTGGTGGTCCCTGGCATCAATGTTAAGATCTGTACAAAATTTCAACTCAATTGGTCGAGTTTTGAATAGGGAAGTATCAAGTCCTAGATAGGTCTTGGTGAGGGGTACTTTGGGGAAAAGTACAATTGGAAATGGAGTAGACAGATCTCCTCAAAAGAGGCTGAAGTTGTGGCCACTGATTTGTTGAGTCTATGTCTACCCTTTTGGGTAACATGGTGTGGATTAGGGTGGATTTTACCCTAAGAGATTGGCTCAAATCCAATGGGTGGGAGTTTGAGGTTTGTGAAGGACATAGGAGCAAAAGCTCTTGTATGTCCTTGAAATTTGGAGGAGAGTGGCATGATGTGCTGAAAACTCTCTGGTTGGAATAGTGAAGGAATTGGAGGTAATTAGGTACCTCGGAAGTTGAGAGTTTGGATTAGGATAGAAATGTAATTCAGTTATTTTAAGCACAAAATCTAATCCAAAAATCATGAAACTCGGGAGGAGGGAGTTTTAAGATGTTTTAGACTTATGGTAATTTTCCTGGAATTTTATGATTAATAAATATCATACTTCATGTATTAAAGGATTATTAGCCCGATTTGTTGTTTCAAATATTTGGAGGGTTTAAATTAATTATAATCAGTTAAAATTCTGGATTTAGATCTTGACCAGTGGAACATTGATCCTTGAATTTTTATAAAATTTTATGTTGAATAAATCTGGTACTTTGTTCACAGATAATAGAAAGGGGTTTTATTGTTTAAAAATTAATTATGGATAAAATACTTGCTGGAAAATTATGAAACTTGGGCAGTGCTAATTTTAGGCTTTTATCTGCATGGAATAAATTATTTATAATTTTTGGAAGAATATTTTCTGTACTTGATTCATAAACAACAAAAGTTAGAGATTATTTCTAAAATAGTTTTCATGCCCTTTTAATGATAGAGAAATTATGATACTTAGGATTTAACCTATTGAGATAATCTACTATCTATCATAAATTTGTTGGACATCTTGCATGATTACTTAGGGTAGTTCATGTTCAAACCGGTAGCCCTTGGGATTTTCGAGGAATTTAATTAAATGCCAAATAGATTAGGAAAATTTCCATTTCCTGGATTTAGGTCGTTTATATCATGGTGAGTCTCCATTAAATAAATTAGGGCAATTGGGTGAGTATTGGACCATCGCATGACCGGTTCGACATGAAGTCTAGGTCGGTCTGCATATAGCAATTGTGAATTGAAATAAGACATGATCTGAGGAAGACATTGGAGTTAAATAATTCATTTTGTTTGGGTGGGCAATAGTGGAGGAAATCGCAATAGGAAGATAAAAAGAGTAGCGAGAAGTGGTGATAGCTAGAGTTAAGAGGTGTTCGGGTTCGACGAAAGATCGTCTTCCCCGAAGAGTGGAGGGTTTAAAAATCACCCTAGGATAGTCTATCGTAATATGAGAAGGGAATCGGGCTAAGGGAGATAAACCAATAATAATAAGTGCCTTGCGAAAGGGAACTTCGGGCCGTAATGCCGCCGTCTTGGTTCCTAGTGCCTCTTGAGAGCCCTTCACGGGGAATACCGGGGGCAGTCCTGGGCTAACGTAAACTGTAATAACAAACTGGCAAGAGTAACTTAGTAACTAGGGCTGCACTTTTCACAAACACTGTTGGCACAGGAAGATTGATGAGAGCTTCGGCTCGGTTGGTTAAGAGAGGAACGGGATGGTCCGGGGAGCTTCGGCTCGGTCGGTTTGGAGACGGACGGGATGGTCCGGGGAGCTTCGGATCGGTCGGTTTGGAGACGGACGGGATGGTCCGGGGAGCTTCGGCTCGATTGTTTTGGAGACGGATGTTTTGGTCCGGGGAGCTTCGGCTCGGTTTTTGTGTGTTTGCGATTAAACTTGCATGTGCATAAATAGGAAAAGTTAAGGTGGTGGGTCTTTCGATATCGGGGAGTTCGATTGCACCGACACCGATATCGTTGACTCGGCGGGGTGATTAGCATTTCGCCAACAGAAGTCCGGTGCGCCAGCCGGCAAGAGTACGCAGGCGTCCGCTTAGTGCACCAAGCGTTGAGGCGTACGATAGGTCAGACCAGTGGTGCTTTTACTGGTTTTGAGGTGGGCGAGGCCCAACCCACCGCTTCCGTCTGCCACTACGGAGGTATCCTGGGAGGTAACGGCTCCGAAAGGGGGAACTAAAGGTCTGTGTGCACAGAGTCGGGTGTGTGAGTTGCACTTGCATGTTTCATCAAACCCACTAGCATGTCATGGCATAATAGATTCATTTAACTCTGACACCTAAAGTACAAGTGGTATGGGACGCTTATACATTAGGACCTGCAAAACGACCCCTTGGTTTATAAGCTTGTGTGGGCAAGTTTATAAATCAAAGGTTAATTTCAATATATAACAACCATTGCTGTTTGATAACCGACACCCCAACGTATGAGTGGTATGGGACACTCTATACGATGGGAGCCTTGCAAAAGATCCCTTTTGCTTATGTGTTCTCGCATAAGTGAAGGTTTAAATTCATATAATTGCTTTTCTTACTGCTAGACCTATTATAACATTCATATTAACTGCTCACCGAATACAACTTGCTAGATTAAGTCCACTGTCACCTGTTTACTTTTATTCTCCACAAATATGTCCTCCCCTTTCTTTCTCCCCGCTCGGTACCTAGGAGCCATGGGGGAAGGGGTAGGGGATGATAGGGCTTAGTCTTTATGACTAACGGTTTTCGAACCGCATCATTTAGGGGATCGTGGAGCCCAGCATGGAGGAGCAGCCCCAGAGATCGCTGCGCCTGGAGATGGGGCAGTCTAGCTCCGGAGTTCATACAGCCGGTACTGTGAGTCTCGACCTTGAGTAGTTTCTGTTTCGCTTCCGCATGAGAGACTTGTAGTGAGGACATTTTGTACTGGGCATAAGCCCGCATTTATAGTACTCTGATATTTTTTGTGGACACTCCCTTCGTGGAGATTTTATCTTATTTACATGTGATTTATTATTGTGGACTGCATTGTTCTTACTTCAAATTATTGTGCTACTTATTGTGATCGAAAAGGCCGGCAGAATCGGCGCGTTGTAGTGACGACCTTCCCGGGTGCGAAGGTGTCACCGCAAAGCGGCGGTTCTGGGCATAAGACCCCGGTGGTTGAAAAAGAAAAAAAAGGGGGTCTTACAAGTGGTATCAGAGCAAACATCGATCAGAAGGAAGTAGCAGTCCACAAACCCTGGGTCACCCCCGCTCGAGTTTAGTTTGGGGACAAACTAAGCAGCGGAAGCAGTGGTGTGCCCATATGGGGATCACATATAAATTGTCCACCTTTATGTAATATTTGAACGTTTTCTCAGCGCGTGTTTTTGTTACGCAGCCTCCAGCATGGACTACGCCACAAGGTGGAGCTCAACAGGCTCAGGATGTTGCACCACCCCCACCGGCCCCCACTCCTTTCCTTCAGTCAGACATGGGACAGACCCTGACTGCCATCCTGGAGGCCTTCAGGGCCCAGCAGGTTCCGGCCCCGCAGCCAAATCCGGGGGCCAACTGGCTCAGCATCTTCCGGGGTCTTTCTCCCCCGTCCTATTTGGGGACAGATTCGGCTGTTCGGACGGAAGAGTGGCTAGATATCATGTACGAGATGCTGACCGGGATTCGGTGTCCATGGGAGGAGAGGGTGGCTCTGGTTGTCTCCTGCCTGGAGTCCCATGCAAAGAGGTGGTGGAAGATGCTGTTGGACACGACATTTGCTGATAGGGAGGTTGCGGAGGTTACTTGGGAGGAGTTCAGGGCCGCACTGCTGGAGCATTTCGTTCCGCAGTCGGCTAGGGATGATTTGGAGGAGCGGTTCTTACAGCTGAAGCAGGGTACTCGGACCGTGGTGGAGTACCATCGAGAGTTTGACCATCTGGCTCGATACGCAGATTCCTACCAGCTGGACGAGGCAGGGTATATCAGGAGGTTCTATAAGGGCCTGCGGGAGGACTTGAGGGAGGCTCTGTTGTTTGTATCTGACGGGCCCATCTCCCGGATTTTGGAGATGGCCAAAAGGATTGAGGCAGATTAGCACGCCACCCGGGGCCGGAAACGGCCAGCAGAGGATCAGGGACGGAGAGGTAGAAATGACCAGCGGCGAGGTGCTGTACCAGAGAGGAGGAGGACGGAGGACCAGCCTCGTCAGGACGTGAGGCAGGAGCCGAGGGAACAGGTGGTATTAGCCCCTCCCCCTCTTCGGATGCAGGAGATGCCGAGACCCGGGGGAATGGTGTATCCCCCACCAGAGTGTTTTCTTTGTCATCAGATTGGGCACATTCGGAGGAACTGCCCCATGAGGGGGGCACCACCTCCAGCACATCAGGGCGGCCCACCAGCTCAGCATTACGGAGGTCGATGACACGGCCGTGGTCGTGGATACCAGTGGGGAGATCGTAGACAGGAAAGAGAGCAGGTATATGCTTTGGACCTTGCGCAGCCTCGAAATCCGGAGCAGGTCATAGCAGGTACGCAGCAATGCTTCTTTATTTTCATAGAATTTCCCTTTTAGTTGTTAAAACTCAGAACCGCACTAGATAGGTTAACAAGGAAAGAAAATTCTTTATAGAACCCTAAGATGTTTAATCACCCCAGGTATAGTCTTCATCAGCGGCAAGCCGGCCCGCACGCTGTTCGATACTGGAGCTACTCACTCCTTTGTGTCGGAGACGTTCGTAGAAGGACTGGAGGGTGTGGAGTGGTTCACAGGCTCGAGGATGAGGGTGCGACTACCAGATGGATCTGAGCTCCTTACCACGGATCACTGCAATATGGAGGCAGAAATTGGTGGAAAAGCGTTCGAGGCTCCAGCGATGATTTTGAAGCTGACGGACTACGACCTGATCCTGGGCATGGTATGGCTGCACTGGAACTATGCCCAGATTGACTGCCAGGCAAAGAGGATCACCGTGAGACACGGGGACTCTTTCATTACCATCGAAGGTATAAGACCTGTCTCTCGTATACTCTTATCTTCGGTACAGGCCGTTAAGGCCCATCTGTAGGGAGAGTAGGTCTATCAGATTCTTTTTGAGATGGCAAAAGTTAAGGAGTCGGTGACAGACATCCCGGTGGTGTGAGATTTCGCTGACATCTTTCCAGAGAAACTACCAGGACTACCTCCACACCGAGAGCAGGATTTTCAGATACAGCTTGTGTCGGGGGCCAAGCCGGCGTCTAGGGCCCCTTATCGGATTGCCCCAAAGGAGTTGGCAGAGTTTCGGACTCAGTTGCAGGAATTAGTTGAGGCAGGTTTTGTTAGACCGAGTTCCTCGCCATGGGGAGCACCGGTCCTATTCGTGAAGAAGAAGGATGGGACACTCCGCATGTGCATCGATTATCGAGCACTAAACAGGCTGACCGTCCGGAATACCTATCCGCTCCCTCGGATAGACGAATTGTTCGACCAGCTGGAAGGAGCCCATTATTTCTCGAAGCTGGACTTGAGGTCAGGATACTACCAGCTACGGATCCAGGAGGAGGATATCCCGAAGACGGCCTTCAGTAGCAGATATGGCCTGTATGAGTTCACCGTGATGCCCTTCGGGCTCACGAATGCTCCGTCGGCGTTCATGAGTCTCATGAACCGGGTTTTCGAGGCCTACTTGAATGTGTTCGTCATAGTATTCATAGACGACATCCTGATCTACTCTAGGACGGAGGAGGAGCACACTCGGCATCTGGCACTGACTTTGGAGAGGTTGCGGGAGCATCACCTTTATGCAAAATTCAGCAAGTGTCAGTTTTGGTTGAAGGAGGTGGCTTTTCTGGGCCACATTATCAGCGGAGCCGGGTTGGCAGTGGATCCGGCAAAGATTCGAGCAGTTCGAGATTGGCCGCAGTTGAAGACAGCCACCGATGTACGAAGTTTCTTGGGACTTGCCGGTTACTACCGGAAGTTCGTGGAGGGGTTCTCTCAGATTGCCCTCCCCCTCACATTGTTGACGAAGAAGGAGGCACCTTTCGTTTGGACCCCGCAGTGCCAGGCGGCTTTCCAGGAGCTGAAGGACCGACTCATCTCAGCCCCTATTCTGGCCCTTCCATCTGGAAAGGAAGGATTCCAGGTGTATACCGACGCATCATACCAGGGAATGGGAGCAGTGCTGATGCAGAATGGACACGTCATAGCATATGCCTCCCGCCAGCTGAAGACCCATGAGAAGAACTACCCAGTGCACGACCTTGAGATGGGAGCGGCCGTTTTTGCTCTGAAGGTCTGGCGCCATTATCTTTATGGAGTCCACTGCGACATCTTCTCCGATCACAAGAACTTGAAATACGTGGACACGCAGAAGGAGCTGAATATCAGGCAGAGGCGTTGGGTGGAGTTCTTAGCAGATTATCAGTATGAGATGCACTACCATCCAAGGAAGGCAAACGTGGTGGCCGACGCGTTGAGCCGGAGAGCTGCCACTTCCGAAGCTGGGCCCCAGGTTATGTCCATGGAGCTGGTCCAGTCATTCAGAGATATGCGGATATCCCTGGTGTCTGAGGATGATCCAGAGCTGTATATGGAGTATCTGAAATCGATGGTGGCCGTAGACGATATTCGGGATCGCATTCGGGACGGACAGAGGACGGATGCGTGGGCAGAGCCGATGTTCCGAGCTTTGGAGGAAGGTTCGACAGGAGATTATTCCCTGAGAGATGGTTTGCTCCACTTCAGAGGCAGAGTATATATACCTGCAGGAGGCCAGATCCGAGAGGATATTATGATGGAGGCGCATTGCAGCCGGTACTCGGTGCACCCAGGGATCACAAGGATGACCGCTGATCTGAAGAGGATGATGTTTTGGCCGGGCATGAAGAAGGACATCACGTACTTCGTGACCCATTGCGAGGCGTGTTAGTTGGTGAAGGCGGAGTGCAGGAACCCCGCAGGACTGTTGCAGCCACTCCCGGTGCCGGAGTGGAAGTTTGACGATATAGCTATGGATTTTATACATGGTCTTCCCCGGTCTCGGACGGGGAATGACTCGATCTGGGTGATTGTTGATCGGTTGACGAAGGTGGCCCGCTTTATACCGATCAGGAAGGATGACTCGGTGGGAGTGCTGGTACGGAAGTTTGTGGAGCAGTATGTCCGATATCATGGCGTGCCCCGGACGATAGTGTCGGACCGCGATGGACGGTTTACATCCAGGGAGTGGCGGTCAGTGCAGGCATACCTGGGCACCCGTTTGACTTTTAGCACGGCCTTCCACCCTCAGACGGACGGGCAGACAGAGCGCACCAACAGGACGTTGGAGGATCTACTACGACTGTGTATACTGGACCGAGGGGAGCCGTGGGAGAAGATGTTACCGTTGGTCGAGTTCTCCTACAATAATAGCTACCAGTCCAGCATCAGGATGGCGCCTTATGAAGCCTTGTATGGACGAAAATGTAGGACCCCGCTTTCTTGGGTTCAAGACGAGGATCCGAAGCTGCTGGGATCGGATTTCGTTGAAGACACTGAGGCTCAGGTGAGATTGATCAGAGATAGGATGTTGGAGGCGCAGAGCAGACAGGCTAAATACTATGACGCCCGGCATCGTCAGGTGGAGTTTCGGGTAGGGGATCGAGTGTTCTTGAAGATCCGGCCCATGCACGGAGTCTCACGGGTGCGCGGTCGGAGGAAGAAACTCAGCCCTAGGTATATGGGCCCTTACCGGATCCTGGAGCGGATCGGACCCCTAGCCTACAGGCTAGAGTTGCCACCAGAGCTGGCAGCTCTACACGACGTCTTCCACATTTCTTCGCTGAGAAGGGCTCTACTACGCCCGGAACAGCGGATTTTGACCACAGAAGGGCCGGTAGCTTCAGACCGATCTGTTCACTTGGAGCCGGTTCGGATCGATGACAAAGGAGTACGGATCTTGCGCCGCAAGAAGATCCCCTTAGTCAAGGTTCTGTGGAGAAACCACGGTCAGGAGGAGCACACCTGGGAACCGCAGGATCTAATGAGGCAAAGATACCCGGAGTTGTTTAGTCAGGTATATCTCACCACCTCTCGGTATTCTATAGATTGCCTTCTTGTTTTGAACAGTTAGGACTAGATAAGAAAAATCCAGGACCTAGGCATGCGCACTCAATCAAAAAGGTAGGGGCTAATCTTTTGTTTATTGGGGAGATTGTCTTCGTCTATCAAACAGATAGTCGCCTGAACCCAATAGAAAGATCGTATGGGATGTTACAAGTTTAATTTATTCCGATAGAAATCCCCGTAGGCTCAACCTCAATTTCGGGGACGAAATTTTTGTTTTGTTTATTGGGATTTGTAACATCCCATTTCCGGCTAGACCCCTAGGAGTCGGTTGGTCGTGACAAAACCCTAGGAAGCCCAAAAATTGAAATAAAGCGATCAATATTTCGGGTCACGGGTTGGTCACGCCCGTGACCGACCCGTCACGCCCGTGACTTGGGCGTGACTACTTCGACGATCGTCGATCTCCACGAGACGATCGTCAAACGTGCTGCCTGGGCATGTCACGCCCGTGATAAAGGTGTCACGCCCGTGACTAAGGGCGTGACACCTTCGACGATCGTCGATCTCCGTGAGACGATCGTCGACCATGCAGCCCGGGCCTGTCACGCCCGTGACATAAGTGTCACGCCCGTGACCTAGGGCATGACCAGCCTTCGACGATCGTCGATCTCAATTCGACGATCGTCGAACTCGAAATTTGCCGTTCGGGCCTGTCACGCCCGTGACCTAGGTGTCACGCCCGTGACCTAGGGCGTGACCACCATTCGATGACCGTCGATCTCAAATCGACGATCGTCGGCCCAGAATTAACCACACGGGCATGACACGCCCGTGACCCAAGTATCACGCCCGTGACCACCCTTCGACGATCGTCGATCTCAGTTCGGCGATCGTCGAACCCAGAATTGTCTATCCAGGCCTGTCACGCCCGTGACCTATGTGTCACGCCCGTGACATTGGCCGAAACGACGGTTCAGGGCCGAAATTATTCTAACACGCGTGGAAATAAATGCGGGTGTGGGAAGTTACACCAGGAGTATTTATGGGCCGTTTCCTTCCTTAATTATTTAAATAAATAAGGAAAATGTTGGTCTAATAGGAAATCACCACCTGGCGAACACCTCTTCGTTTTCCAGCGTTTCAACGGCCCTGCATCATAACCGAAGCGTTAAGGGGAGGAGCCTTCATGGCCATTAAGGCTTTACCCATTCATCTTCCCACTTTCTGACTTATAAAAGCCCACTTGGGGCAAGAGGAGAAGGTTACACGCTCAAGTAATCGGATCAGATCCTTGTTCTTGCTGTAGGAGAAGTTCAGCAACGCCACCACCGCGCCATGGCACCCCGTCGTTCTTCTCGCCTTCAAACCGCGAACAAGGTCCTCCTCTGCTCCTTCTCTTTCATGGGTAGATCTTAGGATTCTTAGAAAGGAAGTTCGCGCTCAACGGAGCCGGACTCATCTCTCATTTTCATGGAAAACCATGAAAAAGATATTTTGAGTTCGCCAGAAACCGCCACCTCCGGCGGCCAAACCATCGCCGACCGATAGCCGTCGCCTCAACGGAGGTGGTGGTGGTGGTGGCTGGCCAGGGAAGTGACCGGACGGCCGGCGACGGATCACGGAAATGTTACAGGAAAAATGGCTTCCTGTGTTCTGGTTTTCGGGTTCTGTAGAAGATGAACAGTAAAAATGGTTTATAATATATAACTTATGTAAATAATTTTATAAGGAAAAATATACTTGGATTAGTATATTTTGAGGCTGCAAAACGAGGCACTTAGAGGCCGAATTAGGAAAAATAACCAGTCACAAAAGTTGTAGCCCTCTGGGTCTTCTTTAATATAAAGTTTATTCAATTTGGGTGAGTGGTTTGACCACAGCACTCATTTTGGTGGGATCAAGACCTAGGCTAACCAGAAATTGAAATGGTTGCCCACGGTTCATAACATGTCCAAATGACTTGAAATTTGGACTGGAGATCTGTAATATGTATATCGAGAGGCTGTCTAAAAATGAGAATTTTTGGAGAACTTTTGCCTAAAGTTTTTGTAAAATTTTAATAAACATTATAAAATTAGTTAGGAGATGAAATTAAGTCCAAACTCCCCCAAATTTTGGGTGGTGGTCCCTGGCATCAATGTTAAGATCTGTACAAAATTTCAACTCAATTGGTCGAGTTTTGAATAGGGAAGTATCAAGTCCTAGATAGGTCTTGGTGAGGGGTACTTTGGGGAAAAGTACAATTGGAAATGGAATGGACAGATCTCCTCAAAAGAGGCTGAAGTTGTGGCCACTGATTTGTTGAGTCTATGTCTACCCTCTTGGGTAACATGGTGTGGATTAGGGTGGATTTTACCCTAAGAGATTGGCTCAAATCCAATGGGTGGGAGTTTGAGGTTTGTGAAGGACATAGGAGCAAAAGCTCTTGTATGCCCTTGAAATTTGGAGGAGAGTGGCATGATGTGCTGAAAACTCTCTGGTTGGAATAGTGAAGGAATTGGAGGTAATTAGGTACCTCGGAAGTTGAGAGTTTGGATTAGGATAGAAATGTAATTCAGTTATTTTAAGCATTAAATCTAATCCAAAAATCATGATACTCGGGATGAGGGAGTTTTAAGATGTTTTAGACTTATGGTAATTTTCCTGGAATTTTATGATTAATAAATATCATACTTCATGTGTTAAAGGATTATTAGCCCGATTTGTTGTTTCAAATATTTGGAGGGTTTAAATTAATTATAATCAGTTAAAATTCTGGATTTAGATCTTGACCAATAGAACATTGATCCCTGAATTTTTATAGAATTTTATGTTGAATAAATCTGGTACTTTGTTCACAGATAATAGAAAGGGGTTTTATTGTTTAAAAATTAATTATGGATAAAATACTTGCTGGAAAATTATGAAACTTGGGCAGTGCTAATTTTAGGCCTTTATCTGCATGGAATAAATTATTTATAATTTTTGGAAGAATATTTTCTGTACTTGATTCATAAACAACAAAAGTTAGAGATTATTTCTAAAATAGTTTTCATGCCCTTTTAATGATAGAGAAATTATGATACTTAGGATTTAACCTATTGAGATAATCTACTATCTATCATAAATTTGCTTGACATCTTGCATGATTACTTAGGGTAGTTCATATTCAAACCGGTAGCCCTTGGGATTTTCGAGGAATTTAATTAAATGCCAAATAGATTAGGAAAATTTCCATTTCCTGGATTTAGGTCGTTTATATCATGGTGAGTCTCCAGTAAATAAATTAGGGCAATTAGGTGAGTATTGGACCATCGCATGACCGGTTCGACATGAAGTCTAGGTCGGTCTGCATATAGCAATTGTGAATTGAAATAAGACATGATCTGAGGAAGACATTGGAGTTAAATAATTCATTTTGTTTGGGTGGGCAATAGTGGAGGAAATCGCAATAGGAAGATAAAAAGAGTAGCGAGAAGTGGTGATAGCTAGAGTTAAGAGGTGTTCGGGTTCGACGAAAGATCGTCTTCCCCGAAGAGTGGAAGGTTTAAAAATCACCCTAGGATAGTCTATCGTAATATGAGAAGGGAATCGGGCTAAGGGAGATAAACCAATAATAATAAGTGCCTTGCGAAAGGGAACTTCGGGCCGTAATGCCGCCGTCTTGGTTCCTAGTGCCTCTTGAGAGCCCTTCACGGGGAATACCGGGGGCAGTCCTGGGCTAACGTAAACTGTAATAACAAACTGGCAAGAGTAACTTAGTAACTAGGGCTGCACTTTTCACAAACACTGTTGGCACAGGAAGATTGATGAGAGCTTCGGCTCGGTTGGTTAAGAGACGGACGGGATGGTCCGGGGAGCTTCGGCTCGGTCGGTTTGGAGACGGGCGGGATGGTCCGGGGAGCTTCGGCTCGGTTGTTTTGGAGACGGACGTTTTGGTCCGGGGAGCTTCGGCTCGGTTTTTGTGTGTTTGCGATTAAACTTGCATGTGCATAAATAGGAAAAGTTAAGGTGGTGGGTCTTTCGATATCGGGGAGTTCGATTGCACCGACACCGATATCGTTGACTCGGCGGGGTGATTAGCATTTCGCCAACAGAAGTCCGGTACGCCAGCCGGCAAGAGTACGCAGGCGTCCGCTTAGTGCACCAAGCGTTGAGGCGTACGATAGGTCAGACCAGTGGTGCTTTTACTAGTTTTGAGGTGGGCGAGGCCCAACCCACCGCTTCCGTCTGCCACTACGGAGGTATCCTGGGAGGTAACGGCTCCGAAAGGGGGAACTAAAGGTCTGTGTGCACAGAGTCGGGTGTGTGAGTTGCACTTGCATGTTTCATCAAACCCACTAGCATGTCATGGCATAATCGATTCATTTAACCCTGACACCTAAAGTATAAGTGGTATGGGACGCTTATACATTAGGACCTGCAAAACGACCCCTTGGTCTATAAGCTTGTGTGGGAAAGTTTATAAATCAAAGGTTAATTTCAATATATAACAACCATTGCTATTTGATAACCGACACCCCAACGTATGAGTGGTATGGGACGCTCTATACGATGGGAGCCTTGCAAAAGATCCCTTTTGCTTATGTGTTCTCGCATAAGTGAAGGTTTAAATTCATATAATTGCTTTTCTTACTGCTAGACCTATTATAACATTCATATTAACTGCTCACCGAATACAACTTGCTAGATTAAGTCCACTGTCACCTGTTTACTTTTATTCTCCACAAATATGTCCTCCCCTTTCTTTCTCCCCGCTCGGTACCTAGGAGCCATGGGGGAAGGGGTAGGGGATGATAGGGCTTAGTCTTTATGACTAACAGTTTTCAAACCGCATCATTTAGGGGATTGTGGAGCCCAGCATGGAGGAGCAGCCCCAGAGATCGGTGCGCCTGGAGATGGGGCAGTCTAGCTCCGGAGTTCATACAGCCGGGACCGTGAGTCTCGACCTTGAGTAGTTTTTGTTTCGCTTCCGCATGAGAGACTTGTAGTGAGGATATTTTGTACCGGGCATAAGCCCGCATTTATAGTACTCTGATATTTTTTGTGGACACTCCCTTCGTGGAGATTTTATCTTATTTACATGTGATTTATTATTGTGGACTGCATTGTTCTTACTTCAAATTATTGTGCTACTTATTGTGATCGAAAAGGCCGGCAGAATCGGCGCGTTGTAGTGACGACCTTCCCGGGTGCGAAGGTGTCACCGCAAAGCGGCGGTTCTGGGCATAAGACCCCGGTGGTTGAAAAAGAAAAAAAAGGGGGTCTTACAAGTGGTATCAGAGCAAACATCGATCAGAAGGAAGTAGCAGTCCACAAACCCTGGGTCACCCCCGCTCGAGTTTAGTTTGGGGACAAACTAAGCAGCGGAAGCAGTGGTGTGCCCATATGGGGATCACATATAAATTGTCCACCTTTATGTAATATTTGAACGTTTTCTCAGCACGTGTTTTTGTTACGCAGCCTCCAGCACGGACTACGCCACAAGGTGGAGCTCAACAGGCTCAGGATGTTGCACCACCCCCACCGGCCCCCACTCCTTTCCTTCAGTCAGACATGGGACAGACCCTGACTGCCATCCTGGAGGCCTTCAGGGCCCAGCAGGTTCCGGCCCCGCAGCCAAATCCGGGGGCCAACTGGCTCAGCATCTTCCGGGGTCTTTCTCCCTCGTCCTATTTGGGGACAGAGTCGGCTCAGTTGGTGATGAGAGCTGTGGTAAAGAGTCTCTTATCAAGGTCCTGGGTTCGATCCCTAGTGGCAACAACCCGCCGCGCTGAAAAACAGGCGTGGAGAGGGGTTGGGGTGTACGGCCTGCAGGCTTGAATGTGATAGGCTTACTGCCAGTAGTGGGCCCGGGTCTGGACTACTGGTGGGCCGGCGGTGCCAGCTGGGTCCCGCGGGTTGGCGGGCCTGGACCGTTACAAAAAGTGCACTTTTTGTAATGGTCCAGGCCCGCCAACCCCGCGGGACCCAGCTGGCACCGCCGACCCACCAGTAGTCCAGACCCGGGCCCACTACTGGTAGTCAGCCTATCACATCAAGCCTGCAGGCCAATGCACCCCAACCCCTCTCCATCCAGGCGGGTTGTTAGTGGCCGTAGCCCCCCTTAGATGAGTCAAACTCGATAGTCAAGCCCGCACTACGAGGACTTCCCAGGAGGTCACCCATCCCAGTACTACTCCAGCCCGAGCACGCTTAACTATGGAGTTCTTTCAACTCTCACCCATCCCAGTACTAATCCTCTCCATCCAGCTCAATTGGTGATGAGAGTTGAAAGAACTCCATAGTTAAGCGTGCTCGGGCTGGAGTAGTACTGGGATGGGTGACCTCCTGGGAAGTCCCCGTAGTGCGGGCTTGACTATCGAGTTTGACTCATCTAAGGGGGGCTACGGCCACTAACAACCCGCCTGGATGGAGAGGGGTTGGGGTGCATTGGCCTGCAGGCTTGATGTGATAGGCTGACTACCAGTAGTGAGCCCGGGTTTGGACTCTGGTAGGCCGGCGGTGCCAGCTGGGTCCCGCGGGGTTGGCGGGCCTGGACCGTTACACTAACCTTGTCGTTGATGGTGTTGATCTCAACAGCTATCTTGTTGAACTTTTGGATCAATCAATTTACACTTCTGCTTCGAGCTCTGCAATAATGGCGAGGAAGAAGAAGAAGTATCGCCGCTTTGCGAAAAGACAAACCCTAAAAATTATCCTCTTCTCTGTTGATCTCATTCCTTTAATTATTCGCCGTCCAACGGCTCACTTGACCCATATACCCTAGCTTTAATTGTTTATTTACAACCTTCCTTTTACAGAATAAATCATACAACAGGCTGCTAACGCCATTAGTGGTGGACTGCAGCTTTTCCGCAATGAATTTGAATTCCGTTGACTATTGTTGACGTCAGCATCTGTAGACAGCCAAATTCTCAGATTCAATCCATGTATTGAGTGCGTTGAGTGAATGGCCTTCACTCCATGAATTTGGACTTAGCCAATTTCTCTACACCATTAGGCGTTGAGTACATTGAGTGAATAAGCTTCACTCAACGCAAAAACACTTACTCAGATAAACTGCACTTCAAGGCATTGAGAGCATTGAGTGAACAAGCTTCAATCAATGCCAAAACACTTAGTCAGATAAATTGAACCTTTCTGCATCTTACGTGTTAAGAGCGTTGAGTGAATAAGCTTCACTCAACGCTAAAACACTTAGTCAACAATCTGAACCTTTTTACATCTTAGGCATTGAGAGCGTTGAGTGAGCCTTCATCACTCAACGCTTTTGTCCTTAGCCGCTTCTATGGAGTATGCTAGCTTGCTTAGGCTGTGAGTGCGTTGAGTGAGCTGTCCTTACTCAACGCATCTGGACTTAGATTTTTCTATCCATCTTTCCTTGAGCTTTGACATCATATGATACTTTCTTCTCTAGCATTGAGTGAGTTGACCTCACTCAACGCTTCTGGACTTAGTTAATTTTTCTTTCTCCTTCTTCTTTGGCATTGACATAATTAGTATGACGTTGAGTGAACTAGCTTCACTCAATGCTTCTGGACTTAGCCATATTTCTTTGACAGATTCTCTGTGGGTTTGACTAAAGTAGCTTGATTCAACGCTTCTAGTTATATGGCATTGAGTGAGTTGACATCACTCAATGCCTATGGACTTGGCCACTTTTTTGTCTTCCTTCTTCTTGAGTTTTGACTGCACAGTCTTTCCTCAGCTCTTTTTGTTGTATGGCGTTGAGTGAACTGGCTTCACTCGACGCCTGTGGACTTAGCCACTTTTCTTCACTATCAAAGCAAAGGCCTTGACTGACTGGTCTTCACTCGATGCTTCTGCTCATTTGGCGTTGAGTGAGCCGTCCTCACTCAATGCCTCTGGACTTAATTAGAATTTTGCCTTTGTCAACAGCTCTTCTTGACATCTAGTGTTGAGTGAACTGACTTCACTCAATGCCTATGGACTTAGTTGAATATCTCTTTCCAGCTTTCTTCCTTAGACATCTAGCGTAGAGTGAGCTTGCTTCACTCGACGCTTGTGGACTTAGATAGATTCCTGTCTATCCAACATCCTTCTTTGAGTCCACCTGTCAAATCCATATGACAAGGAACCACCTGCATGCATGATCTTGAACATACATCAAATACAACTAGGTGTGTAACCTTGACTTGTTTGACTTCTTACAAATTTGGGACATTAGGATCAATGGACTTAATAATTTCTCATGCCTTGGAATATATAGAGATAGAGTACGAGGATTAAGGAGAGAGTGTCGCGTCTTGTCTATCCGTCAACTACTGCCCGTCTGTAACTAATACCGTTGATGACAAGATGTTGACTCCTAACCGACACATGTATTATACTCGAATATATTGCCTTCTAATTTTTCCTTTAATATTTTAGGCAATTAAATAGATCTTGCTTGGCACAAACAAAATAAAACACAGCACAGAACATTCACAGCTCAGAGAACACCAGATTTATAGTGGTTCCCCAAGATATGGGTACGTCCACTTTCCCCCTTCGCCTATCCAGTAGAGTACTGGATTCAGCCTAACTTCTTTCCTCTTTCTCAGATCCAAAGATCCTACAACTCAGAACCAAAATGGTTCCTACACCTCAGACTTTTTCAAGTCCTACCTCAAATCCTCTCCAGAATCCTACCTCAGGCCTCAGCCCTACCTAAGCCCTTATCTCTAGGCTTACAACTCAGACTTTTGCAAGTCCTACCACTCAGGCTCACAGCCCTACCTCAGCCTTTATAATTATAGGCTTACAGCTCAGATTTATAACAGATCCTACAAGAAATTGTGTAATAAAAGAGATACAAAAGATATCACCAGATAGATCCCTCTATTGATGTTCTTCTTGATCAGTTTTTGATCTTCAGTCCCAACCAGACTTAGCTGTTTCAAAGCTTCTTGATAGGACAAAATAAGGTTGGACTGTTCTTGATGTAGAAGTTGATCCACTGTCAGCTCCTTCCTTGAATTCAGAATGAGATCTGAATCTTCTCTACAGACTGTTCTGGATCTGCCTTATTAAAGGGTTTCCCCTTTTCTTGTTGTGAATTTTCTCTCTCTTAGTTGATGGCTTTTCTGGCCTTCACTGAGTTGTTGTTATTGGTTGTTAAGGATCAGCCCTTTATATAGAGATTCCTCATGGTTACCGGCTGATCAGGTTTGTAATAACCTTATGTTAGTTCTGACAAAGGTGTCAGACCTATTGGTAATGACAGTTGTTGACCCACCAGTCATGACAGTTGATTCCTTAGAGATTTTACAACTCAGCACAATCAACTCAGCAATCTGCTTCATATGTGTCGACACAAGTAGACAAAGTGTCGACACAAGTCTTGATGATGTCGACACAGTACTCCAAGTGTCGACACAGTCATTCTTCTGCTTATCGACACATCTTCTATTGGTATGTGTCGACACAAGTCCAGTGTGTCGACACAACTGCTCTTGGTCTCGACATAACTGCTGGGTGTCGACACAGCCTCTGCTTTAGGTGTCGACATAATCCTTGCCTCGGGTGTCAACATAAGTCCTGCTTTAAGTGTCTACACAATTCCTGTCTTTGGTGTTGACATAGCTTCTGGGTGTCGACACAGTTCATGGGTGTCGACACAATTTCTGGGTGTCGACACAAATCTGGCTTCTGGTGTCGACACAACTTCTAGTTCTAGTGTCGACATAATTCTTAGGTGTCGACACAATTTCTGGGTGTCGACATAAATCTGGCTTCTAGTGTCGACACAACTTCTTAGGTGTCGACACAATTTATGGGTGTCGACATAAATCTTGCTTCTAGTGTCGACACAACTTCTGGTTCTAGTGTCGACACAATTCTTAGGTGTCGACACAATGCTTTGTTGCTGGTGTCGACACAAGTCCCGTGTGTCGACACAATTTTTCACAAGTGTCGACACTTGTACTTAGAATATTTTTCTTCCATTCCTTAACCCTGCACAAGGAAACTTAAACATACATCAAATACATATTGATGTATATCATTGACTAGGATGAATCTTCTCCAAATCTGATACATACTTCTAGTGTACCCAACAATCTCCCCCTATTTGGAGAAGTCATAACCCTTAGTCAAAGATATACACCAGTCAAGATAAAACACATAAGATAGATGTACATTCATTCCAGTGCAAGTAAACATTCAAACAATGTAACAATCTAAAATAAACAGTAAAATTGATTTTATTAAGCAGAAAATATTTGTTTTACATGTTTTCTCTTAGAGCAAAAATCAAAAAGTTACATTATTTCTTATCATAAGCCTAACTATCCTAAGATTTGCTAGGCTCCCTTATGACAATACCTTGACCAGACTTTATCTTTGCCTTCACAGCTGGTTTTGTATCTTCAGCAGGCTTCTTTCCTTTAAGATCCTTTTTCTTTAGTTCTTTAGCTTTTATTCTTTTCCTTTTAAAGTAGTGAAAGGGCTTAGGAAAATACTTGTTGGGCTCTATAGCATTTGCAGGTAGCTTCCCAGCTTTTGCACTCCTCCTGTGCTGAAGAATGGCTTCCTGTTTAGCTTGATATTTATTCCACTCCTGCTCTGAGTACCACTTACCCCTATCATAGGTTTTGTCCTTAACAGCCTTCCATGCAGCCAAAATGATGTTCCTTGATGTAGGGCTCCATTGCTCAAAGTCCGGCTTTAACTCAGCCTGTTCTCTGAATCTCTTCTTCGATAGCAATTCTTCCCTTTGAGCTTTATTGGCAGCCTCTGAAATTTCCACTTTCTCAAAGACCACATTATGTGCCTCTTGTGGAGGGTTGTACATTTTTTGCACTTGGTCATGAACCATCTCAAAATTAGCAGGAGGATATATAACCTGAGCAACTTCTGGCTGATCTCCTTCAATATATGCAGGTTGTATTCCAGATTCAGCCATATTATCATCATCACATAAAGGAGGGAAGCCAAGAGTAGCTTTGATGGTATTGGAAACCCATTTGGCATGCTCAGAACTAGCTTGGACTAATACTCTCTCCCCCTTTAGGACTTCTCTTTCAATATGATCCCTGAGATCATTCTTGTCAAATCTGACTTGACCTTCAAGATGATCAATCCCTTCTCTGTAGTAGACCCCAAATTTATGAATTTGAGTGGTAATAGCTGTTTGGGCAGCCTCTATTGCCGTTTTGACAGTAACTAGAACAGTTTAGTTTTGTAACTTCTGTTTTGACAGCAACAGATAGTGTTGCAATCTTTGTGAGAATTTCCTTATGAGAATCCGTGAGATTCTCGTATGTTCTAAATTGATTTTCTAAGATATAGGCCTATTTCTCTGCCAGATCAGCTGCTTTAGTTTTAAGTTCCTGCTACTGAGTGGCCAGATACACAACTGCATGGCCTCCTTTCTCAAAGCAGTCTGTCATTTCTTTCTTGTGTAGGCTCACTTCAAATCTTATTGACTTGATATCCTGAGCTAGCTGGTTTTGCAGCTCTTTATGAGTTTCATCCATATACTTTTCAAGAGCTGTCCTTTGTGCATCTAGTTTTAGTAGCAATTTGACTATTAAGGAATTAAAGTCCATACTTGGAGCTGGAGGTGGTGTGGCTGTTTGTAAGGCCCTCTTATAGCCAGAGCTTCTCTTCTTCATTACAGCAAGTTTCCTTTTCTTAACCAAGTTGGCTTCTTCATCATCAGAAGATGAACTTTCTATGTCAACAGTCTCTTCATTTACAGTATTCTTCAGCAATTCCTCCCCCTAAGTCTCTGGTAGTTCTTTGTCCTGTGGTTGTTGCTCCCCCTCAGTCCTTACTGCTGGTGAGTCGGGGAACAACTCCTCAAAGGTTACCTCCTGCAATATTTGAACAGGATAAATAAGATTAGTTGGTAAAATACATGGTTCTCCCTGGACTTCCATGTCCTTGTCCAGTGATCTTTCTAAGAAGGAGAAACTTACTTGCCCAATCTGAGCAGTATCCTTCAAATGCACCTCAGGTGCCTCTTCCACTACATGCAGTAGTCTTCCTTATTTATATCAAAGGCTATATCCATCACAGTATGAAAGTGAGGATAGATACAACTCTAGAGGGGGTGAATAGAGTATTCAAAAATTTGACTATCTACTCAACTCCCTTAGAGTTAATTTGCGGAAAGAGTTTATAGATACTTGAAACCCTAGAGCCTAACACAAAGTGTGGTGCACAAGAGAAAGCTAACTGTAATTATAGTTTCAGCTTTAGTCCTATCACAGCAACTAGCAGTCCTAGTTAATTCTACTCACAGCCATAGTGCAATAATTAAAGTAAGCAACACAGACGACACAAGAGGTTTATAGTGGTTCCCTCTAAATAGGTACATCCACTCTTCTACCACCCTGGTAGAAATCCACTACAGGTTTTTGTTCAGGTGCCCTGCCACCAACTGATCTAGTTCAGGTAGATAAAGTAGACCCTTTGAGCTTTTGATCAGGAGCTCAAAATCCAACACAGGTTTTTGCTAAGGTGCTCTGTCACCAAGGTTCACTTTTGAAGGGAGTAATAACCCTTTTACAGGAGGTTGAGAGAGAGTTAGAGAGTCTTCTCTATTGTTAAAACAATATTAGAGAAGCAAGTGGATTGCACAGAGCTAGAAAGCTCTAAGGAATAAAGGCTCCCCCTGGCTAAGATAATATCCAGGAAGAAGTCTTGCTTCAGGGTGCAGGATCTCTTCTGAACTCTTGACAAATAAAATCTGTTGTCTTGAAGTTCTTGAAGGAGCAGCTTGAAGAAGACTCTTGATGCAGAATGATTGTTCTTCTTCAATCAGCTTTTCTTTCTTCTTCTTCTTCTAGAGGCTCTGAGTGTGAATGTTCCTGGAAGCAGGATGAACTCAGGGTTGAAGAAGAATGCTGAAGAGAGTAGATCTTCTCAGTTAAATGTGAAAGAAACTGAGAGCTGTTCTTCTTGTTTTGAATCTGTATATGAAAATCTGTGTCAACCAGACTTGGTGTCTGTGAGTATATCTATCTATCTATGTATATGTGTTTTTTTAAACTTCTTTCAAAAGAGCTCTTTATATATTAGCTTCTGTAACGGCTCTAATCTTTATTTGAACTTTGTCTTCTTCTGAGATCTGCAATCTAGGCTGCAAATAGCATAATACAAAAAATATATCCTGCAGACAGACATCCTATAAAGGGATAAAGCTTTTTGAGAAGATGCATATCCAATCTGATAAAAGAATACTAGAGAAAGTCACATCATACCAAACTCTTTACGGCCAGAGAAGACTTTTGTGTCTAACGGCTATAAAGGACAGCAAGGCAGATAAAGCATAAAGATATTTCAACTAATAAGACAAAAGACTTTTGTCAGAAAGAACTTGACTTATGCATAAAGAATGGGGCAAAGATTGCCTTGAAATGTCAGCATAAAATCAATGAAATAATCTTTAATAAAATATGCCAAATAAATAGGAAATAAATCACAAAAGAGAAGGAGTACAAAATTACTAACAACAGACAAAAGATCGTCGAACGATCCACGGAGATCGTCGACCGAACCACAGAGATCGTCGAACTATCAGAACAGATAGTCGAACGAAACAGATAGTCGAACTATCAAAGCAGATAGTCGAGCTATCAAAAAGATAGTGGAACCATCAAACAGATAGTCGAACTATCAACACATAGCAGATAGTCGAACTATCAAACAGATAGTCGAACTATCACAATAGAACAGATAGTCGAACTATCAGAGCAGATAGTCGAACTATCAAAACAGAATAGATAGTCGAACTATCAGAGAAGATAGTCGAGCTATCAGATATTTGAACTATCAAGGCAGATAGTAGAACTATCAAACAAACTGTCTGGACGAAAGAAGTCGAGCAGGGTTCGACGATCGACGAGGCAGAGACCAAAGATCGTCGAGCTAACAAGAGTTGAACTAACTCAAAGATCGACGATCTGCTGACTGACGAAAGTCGACCAACTGATAGACGATCGTCAAATAGTTGATAGACGATAGTCGAGCGCCGTTCGACTATAGTCGAACCAAAAACAACTTAGCCAGATTTCCACTAGATAAGTGACAATCCTACAACTGAGGAAATCTAACCTAACAACTAACCTTTGACCATAGATAAATCTTGGGTCAAGAAACTAATTGAGAGGACTTAACACAAATCCAAACTAGGGTACCAACACAGTATCAGCTGCTAATTCACTGTCTAGTATAGCAGCATCATTTACTCCCCCTTGACCAGGTAGATCAGTAAGTATAATGTCTTGTACAGCTGGTGCAGGGTCTTCTCCTCCTAGAGTAGAGATTCTTTGTTGCTCTGGGAGCATACTACTGTCCACTTGTCCTTGTGCATCTTATTGTTGTTTCCTGTCTTCATCAGAACTGAAGACCACTTCTTCTTTTGAATCACTAGATGATTCTTCCTGTGGAACAACTTTCTTCTTCTGTATTGTTTTGGTCTATTTTTGAGGAGTAGTAACCTCCTTAGTCAACACCCTATCCCATCTTGACAGAATACTTGTGTCCATTCTTCTCATATGATTGATTTTTATACCAGGAAGTTGGATCATTACTTCTGGTATTACAGATGAGAGGCATAGACTCAGAATTCTCCCCAGGTTCGGTTTCTTGATACCTTCACGTAACTTGTCAAATACTTTGGTTGTTGGAAATTGTCTCCACAACACCTAAGATTTATAGGAAGTCAGACCTTGAACTAAGATGAATTAAGTTGTATTTGATATTATGTTTGAGTTGTATGTATGCAGGACCTTATTGCCAAGTGTATACCAATGTCAGTCTATAGTGGGTCACCAAACACAGGACCATACAATGTAATCCCTCATTGTGTGATTCAAGGTGTTGACTCAGGTATAGCCTCTCTATTGGGATACACTTCATCTACATGCATTTGGACTTATAGAGTATGGAGTATTGAAGATTATTTCAGTCTGAAATTTTTCTAAGTCCACATACTCGAGTAGTATCCGTCACATACTCGAGTGAGTGACTTAGTACTCGAGTAGTTCCTTGGACATACTCTAGAAGACTATGTATACCCGAGTATATGAGCCTTTTACTCAAGTAGATTTCTTTTACTCGAGTAGGTGATATTTTATACTTGAGTAGATGGTTAGTCACTCGAGTAGGCTATGTATTATACTCGAGTAGAGCTTTCTGTATTCAGTCTGAACTTTTCCAAGTCCACATACTCGAGTACTTCCCTGGTATACTCGAGTAAGTGACTTAGTACTCGAGTAGATTTATTTTACACTCGAGTAGTTGCTCAGGTACTTGAGTGGATCCTTTATTTCTATTCGAGTAGGTTGTCTTCTCTGTACTCGAGTATTTTCAATTCTTATACTCGAGTATGTTCTTCAAGTTTTCTTTTCTGAGAAGTATTTTTGTGCTTACACTCGAGTATATTTTCCCTTATGCGAGTAGGTCTTATCTTACTAGAGTAGTTGTTTCCTGCTATACTCGAGTAGTTTCTCTAGTCACTCGAGTAGTTCTTCCCAAGATACTCGAGTAGTTTCACTCCTTGTACTCGAGTATATTCCTCTCTTATCTACTCGAGTAGCAGACCTCTTATACTCGAGTATATCATTTCTCTCGGGTATATTGGTTTAGATTTCCTGGAATATTTCTAAGTCCAGATTCAACGGGTATTTTAAATTACTCTTTTCTGATTGGTCCACGTGTCGTCAGTAAAGATTAGTATGGCCGTTGCAGCTCGCCTATAAATAGGTCCTTTCCGATTTAACCTAAACAACAACATTTTTCTTTTAAGAATACAGAGAATATTAAGAAAAAAATCTTTCCGAAAACCTAATTTCTCTCAGCCATCATTACTGGTTTCGGGAAGAGCTCTGGATCGTCCTTCTTCCAGCCTCTGCTGCCGATCTCTAAGTCTCAAGCGATCCAGAATCAAGAAGAATACCTCGATCACTTCGTGCTTCATCGATCCCTGATATTTTTATTTGATCGTGGTTATTTCAGATCTCAGATCCATGGATTTCTGTCTAGACTTCTTCAACATTTTCTGTCCAAGCCAAAAGCTCTCAACGAAGAAGACAAAGCCAAAGATCCAGATCTGTGTTATTTTGTTTGTATTTTTCCTCAAACAATTATTTTTGTAGGAGATTTATCTCCGAGTGGTAGGAAGTTCTATCTTCCGAGTGTAGATCCGTTTGGGATCGAGTTTTGTAGGAACGTGGTTCCGAGTTGTAGGATTGGTTTGCAATCTGAGATAGTGGAGTAGCCGAGTCTAGTGATTTGCTAGATAGGTGAGGAAAGTGGACGTACCCAAGATCGGGGAACCACTATAAATCTCTTATCGTCTGTGTGATTGCTTGCTTACTTATTTATGCTAGTTGCTAATTTTTTTTATTCCGCATTAGTCGCACATCTCACCTATTCACCCCCCCCCCCTCTAGGTGATTTAGGTAGACAACTTATATATTTCAATTGGTATCAGAGGGAGGTTGATCGTTAAAAAGGTTAACACCTTGATCTGATCCTTCCCAAGTTGTCTTTAGAGAAGTATCAAGCATGAGTAAGACCAAGGATTTTGCAAAGCTCCCTATATGCACCAAGAACAATTTTCCTATGTGGAAGGAAAGAGTTAAACTCTTCATGGAAGCAGTGGACCCTCGGATCTTCATGATTGTTGAAGAAGGTCCGTATGTTCCTATGATTGCATCTACAATAGATCCAACCAGACAAGTCCCAAAGAAGTTGATGGACTTGGATAAGTACGAGATTGCACTCTTCTCCCTGGACAAGAAAGCTAAAAATATTATAGCAAGTGCAGTCGATGGCTCGATGCTACAAAATCTGATTCATTGCCAGTCTGCCAAGGAGATGTGGCAATCCCTAGTGACTTTGATGGAAGGCACTGAAGAAGTTAGGGATGATCGAAGATCCCTTCTAAATCAGAAGTATAAAGCCTTCAGGCAAGGTCACAAGGAAGCCATAGTTGATACCTTTGAGAACTTTTTCAAGATAGTCAATGTCCTAAGAGTTTATGGCCGAGTCTTCACAAATGGGGAATTGAATGACAAATTCTTAAGATCCCTGACCAAGGAATGGGATAATAAGGTACGCGCCATTCGGGAGTTCGGAAGGTTAGCCGAGACGGACCCGCAGAATCTATTCGGAAAGCTTATGTCTTACGAGCTCCAAATCAACTCAAGAAAAGCTGAAGAAGAGATGAGCAGGTCTGCATCCAAGGAGAAGTCTGTTGCTCTGAAGGCAGATAGCTCAAGGAAGACAAAGGCTAGCTCTCCTGCCCCAGCTCCTAAAGCTGATGAAGAAGAATCATCTGAGCCAAGCTCCTCTGGCTCAGAGCTATCTGATGGAGAGTTATCTCTACTCTCAAGGCAGTTCAAGAAATTCTTGAACAAGAAGAAGCAATGGAAAGGCAAGGATGCCTCCTATAAAAAATCACGCAATGATGGTGATCGCCATAGAAAAGGCTCAAGCAGCCACGACAGGTATGGTTCTAAACCGAATAAACATTATTCGACTGACATCGTTTGTTATTGTTGTAATAAGGCAGGTCACGTCATTGCGGATTGCCCCCACAAGAAGAAAGAGGGTGGCAAAAGAGAAGAGAAGAAGTCCTACAGTAAAAAGAGGACAGAAAAGAGCATGTTGGCCAAGAAGGGCAAAACCCTCAGTGACTCCAACTCATCTTAGTTGAGTGCAGAAGAGGAAGAAGCCTACTTTGGGCTAATGGCTCTAACTGATGATGAACAAGTCCCCCAGTTCACTGGGGAGGTAAAATCTCACACCCTTCTTTCAGAATCTAATGATGATGATGAGCAAGAGGGTTATCCCTCTGAGGATGAATCTGAACTCATGGGACAATATAAGGAGTTACTCGAGGCTTACGACAAATGTCGCCGAGTCTTGAAAACTCAAGCTAAAGAGATAAAGTCTCTAAAAGCAACAGAGAGCGCCCTAAGAGAAGAAGTTTCAAAGACTGACTCTCTCAAGGAAGACTTCAATAAATCTATTGAAGAATATAACAAGGCTCTTGAGCACCTTGACCTTAAGAAGAAAATCAACAAGAAGTTTGAAGAACAACTCTCGGCTGAAAAGAAACTTGTAGAAGGTTTCTCTAAGCCTAAGACTGTACTTCCTCTAATTGCTGAATTCTCAGCTAAGGGCAAGGGTGCTGGTCTAGGCCACAAAGGTGCTCCTAGTAAATCCTCTAGGAGAAGGAAGGCCAAGAGAAAGAATAAGGATACCAAGAAGGCCTCGGCCAAGGAAAAAGGGAAAGCTCCTTTGGATCCAGTCTCGTTCAAGAAAGTTATCTTTCCTGCGAACGAATTCGACTTTGAGTCCACCTATGGACACTTCACTAGGCCGATCCCGGAGAAGCCTAAGTCAAGGTACCAAGGTTGGACTCGCCCTCGTAACTTTGGAGAGAGTGTCTTCAAGGCACCTTATGAAGAGATTCAACTTCAGAGCTATGGACCTTATGTTCATGGTCATAATATCAAGAAGGCACCAAAAGTAAAACTTGTTGTGGAAAAGCCTATAAAGGAGAAGACTTCATGTAGTTTCCATCATCATGAAGCTTCTTCCTCCAAGGATGCTACCCCTGCTGAACCTCCTCTCAAGAAGGTCAGGCAGGAGATCATAAGGCAAAGATACAACAGATTCGACTGTTGGTGTTGTGGTAGAGTTGGTCACTTTGCCATAAATTGTTGGTTCAATCCTAAAAATGCTGCAACTCCTCAAGATAGCAACATGAGAATGACCACTCATGAGGCTAATACTCGTATAGGGAGTATTCTAACTCGAGACCAAGGACCCAAACGTGTTTGGGTTCCTAAGGCTAAGTGATTATAATTGCAGGTACGTCCAAAGGCCATTAAAATGCCAATCTGGTATTTGGACAGTGGATGTTCTCGGCATATGACCGGGACAAGGAGCCTACTCCAGAACTTTTCACAGGTGTTGAATGGACCAAAGGTCATCTTTGGAGGTTCAGATCGAGGAATTACCGAAGGCTGCGGTATGATTACTAACGGTAACGTATCCCTTTCGGATGTAGCCTATGTTGAAGGATTAGAACACAATCTCATCAGCATAAGCCAACAATGCGACAAAGGATACGTGGTTGAATTCCATGTTGATAAGTGTTTGATAAAATCGGTTGACAACATGGAAACTATTTTATCAGGCACTCGAAGCAAAAATATTTTCTGTTTAAATTTCATTTGTATTGACTCCTCTACACCAGTATGTCTATTAGCAAAAAGTAGTGCATCTCTTGCTGACCAATGGCACAAGAGACTAGCACATATTAATTTCAAAACTATTAATAAACTATTCTCTAAGAACTTAGTATGTGATGCCCCTAATGTCAAGTGCGTTAAGGACAGCCTTTGTCATGCCTGTATAAAAGGCAAGCAAACAAGGAGTTCATTTAAAAGCATTATAGGCAAGGATTCTAATAGAAGCTTACAGCTTCTTTATATGGACTTGTTCGGTCCACTACAAGTTAGAAGTTTGGGAGGTAAGGAATATACATTGGTTATTGTGGATGATTACTCGCGCTTAGCGTGGGTGTTCGTTCTGAAACACAAGTCAGATACCTTTAATATTTTCACTAATTTTGTTAGGCAAGTCCATAATGAATACAACTGCTCCGTATTCAAAATCAGAAGTGACAATGGAATGGAATTCAAGTCTGGGGCCATGACAGAATACTGTGAAAGTCAAGGTATCTTTCATTAGTTTTCCTCTCCTCGCACTCCACACCAAAATGGAGTAGCTGAGAGAAAGAACAGAACACTCATAGAGGCTTGTCGGACTATGTTGAGTGATGCCTCACTTCCAGAGTACTTCTAGGCTGAAGCCATCAACATCGCTTGTCACGTGCAAAATCGAGCTCTCATCAACAAGAACCATGATAAGACTCCTTACGAACTTCTAAAAGGCAGGAAACCAACCATTTCATACTTTAGAATCTTTGGTTGTAAGTGCTTCGTACTTAACAACGGCAAGTATCACACTACCAAGTTTAGCGAGAAAAGCTTTGAAGGTATTTTTGTAGGTTATAGTAACCATAGTAAGGCCTATAGAGTATTTAATAGAAAAACTCTAGTGGTAGAAGAATCGATACACATTGTATTTGATGAGACGAGTTTGCTGCAAAGCAACTCTTCTAGTGTGCTCATTGAAGATGCAGGTACAAAGATAAAAGAACTCAGCCTGGATGAACCTACTGAGGATAAAGATGAAAAGTTCATCAAGATCACCTCTACAACCCCAAATGGAGAGGTAGATGATCAAGATGAAGAATTCATTCCAGCTGAAGATGCAACTCGATCAAGTGGCTGGAGAGATCCCAGATGCAAGGACTCTAGAGCTCTGACACGTGAAGGATCATCCCCTGGACCAGATCATAGGAGATCCCTAGGATGGTGTCAGAACTCATCGAGGTACAACTAACGAGAATTTATTCTTAAGTTTTTTATCACAGGTTGAACCTAAGAAGTTCGAGGAAGCAAACTCGGATGTATCCTGGATTCTAGCCATGGAAGAAGAGTTAAATCAGTTCAAATGTTGCAAAGTTTGGACACTTGTTCCTAGACCCAAAAGTAAGAATGTCATCGGGACGAAATGGGTCTATCAGAACAAGATGGACGAAGATGGAACTATTATAAAGAACAAAGCCAGACTCATTGCCAAGGGCTATCGTCAAGAAGAAGGAATCGACTTCGATCAAACGTATGATCCAGTAGCAAGACTGGAGGCGATCAGGTTATTCCTTACTTATGCTGCACTTAAGGGATTTACCGTCTATCAGATGGATGTAAAATCCGCCTTCCTGAATGGTGACATAAAGGAAGAAGTGTATGTAGAGCAACCGCCAGGTTTTGTTGACTCAACTTTTCCTAATCATGTTTATTTACTACAGAAAGCATTATATGGTCTTAAACAAGCTCCTCGAGCTTGGTATGAGACGATGTCTAGCTTTCTTCTTAAGAACAAGTTCACAAGAGGAAAGATAGACAAGACATTATTTCTTAGGGAAATAAAAGGCAAGATTTTGCTAGTGCAAATCTATGTCGATGACATTATTTTTGGCTCTACGGATAACAATCTCTGCAAGAAGTTTTCTAAACTTATGCAAGGGAAGCTTGAAAACAGCAGTATGGGAGAGCTGAAGTATTTCTTAGGGCTTCAGGTGAAACAATCTAAGGATGGAATTTTCATCTCACAGACCAAGTTCACCAAAGAGCTACTTAAAAAATTCGGAATGGAGAATGCAACCTCTATGAGGACTCCAATGGCCTCAGCTATGTCTCTGGACAAGGATGAGAAAGGGAAACCTTTTGATGAAACCAAGTACAGAAGCATAATTGGGTCCCTGCTCTACCTTACGCAAGTAGACCAGATATAATATTTTCAACATGTGTATGCGCTAGATTCCAGGTGAACTCTAAGGAATCTCAGTATAGTGCTGCAAAACAAATTTTGAGATACCTTAAAGGTACACCAAATCTTGGCTTATGGTACCCAAGAAGTAATGATAGTGAACTGATTGGATTTTCAGACGCAGATTTTGCAGGAAGCAAAGACGACAGGAAAAGCACTTCCGGGACATGCCAATTCCTAGGAAGGAGACTTATTTCCTGGAGCAGTAAGAAACAGAAATGTGTAGCCATCTCAACGGCTGAATTAGAGTATATCTCTGCAGGCAGCTGTTGTCCACAGCTTCTGTGGATCATGAATCAATTTGAAGACTACAAAATGAAGTTCCAGAACATTACTCTATTTTGCAACTCGTCCAGCGCAATAGCGATCGCCAACAACCCAGTCTCCCACAGCCGGACAAAGCACATAGAGCTTCGATATCATTTCATCCGGGAGAATGTGGAGAATGGAGACATAGATCTACAATATGTCTCCACAGACAGGCAAGTTGTAGATATATTCACTAAACTGCTGGATGAGACCAAGTTTTCGTTCTTCAAAACGTAACTCGGGATGCTCAATAAAGAAGAATAGTAATGGTGGATTCATTCAAAGGCTCAAAGTTGAAGAAATCGATGAAGGTAAAAATTTTCTCCAAGAAAAATAATTTTCAAAGTGATATACTCGAGTAAGTGCACTCACATACTCGAGTACTAGGTAATTTACCAGAGTAGATAAACTTGCATACTCGAGTAAATGAAAATATACTCGAGTACTAGGATTATATACTCGTGTAAGTAAAACTATACTCGAGTACCAACTTTACATACTCGAGTACATGGAAACATACTCGTGTATGACGAAATATACTCGAGTATACGGGGATTCCAGAACTTTGAAAATTTTATTTTTTTCTATATTCGCACACCGAGACTTTTGCCGCTCCCTCGCAGGTATGATTTAAACTTTAAATGCCTCCTTAAACCTAATTAGGGTTATATATAAATAGAAAAATCGAAAAATCCTTTCCACGGTTTCCATTCTCTCGAGTAAGCCGTCGACGATTCGTCTTCCTGAGCCCGCAGAGCTTCGTCTTCCCCGTCTCAGTTTTACAGAAATTTGGTGATGGCTCCCTCCTCGAAGATTGGGATCGGCTCGGAGCTTGCTCCTGAAGGAATAGCAGACCTCTCGGATGACTTCCGTAATCTCTTGATACTGTGCGATACCGTCGGACTCACCTTCCTCCTGTAGTCTCCGTGTAAGGTTCTTCTTCCCGAAGTTGAAGAATTCTACAATAATCTGAAGATAAAGAGAAATGGTACAGTACTAAAATCCAAGGTAAAAGGTGTAAAAATCCGTCTGGACAAGACCTCCATAGTTACTCTGTTACGATTTCCCGTGGTAGATGTAGAGGATGACTTAGGTCCTGAAGATTCCGACAGAACAAGCTTATTCTGTGGAGTAGGTCCTGAAGCCAATTCCTTTAACAGAGCAGATTTCAATACAGAAGGTAAATTGTTGGTGGATGTAATTTTTAAAGTAATTCTGTGCAAAACCTATTCGATCCGAGAGATATCCATGCATATGTTTGACATTATGCAAGCTATCGTCTGCCGAAAGAAGTTCCAGTTTGGAATGTTGCTACTGGACAAGATCAAGGACAGTGTAAAACACCCAAATTTTGCTAGGATTATTTCTCTACTCCTCCATGAGATTAATCCCAAAGTTTTCAATTTATCCAAAGGAACTCCCCTCCACCACATGAAAAAGGTCTCCATTTCTTCTATCCAGAGATATGAGATAAAACTTCAGAACACTGCTCAAGCATCCAAAGCTCATGTTATCAAAGAAGATATCCCCAGAGAACCTAATATTTCAGATGACATGATTCTATCTCCTCCTTTACATCAAACTAGTGACACCTTGGGTGCAATAGTTGAGGGGGAGCCTGCTTCATCTAGCCCTCAGCATCAGAATTTAGTATCTCCATCTCAGCCAGCTCAGATCAGAGATCCATCCCCTTCTCCAGCAAATATTCTCTCAGATGCAAGTTCAAGAGGACATCCTCTCAACTGCTGCAGATATAGACAGATTCATTGAAGAACTAAGATCAGATGATCCCTTGCATCCAGAAGTATCAGTTGTTGTCTCTCCTAAGCATCAACTACCTGAAGATCCGATTCCTACAAAGGACCCATTGCTATCAAAGCATCCATCTCCATCTCCATCTCCCTCCCCTGCTCAGAATCCTACTGAAGACCCAGATCAGTATGAGAGTTTCCTCTTGTCCGATGATGAGGAGGTTGTATCCCCAGAGTATGTTGATCCACCTCTGAGAACACTGAATTTCTCTCTCCCTTCTTTCATAAATCCAGAAGATTCAGTTGAGATAGTACCTACAAAGAGAGTTGTAAGCTCAGTTGTGATTGAAGAATTTCCTCCATGGATAGCCCATATTCCTCAAGCCCCTATTTCATCCTCTGCTCCAGCCTCTGCTCCCCCCAGTTCTTCTGATATTTTAAGTAAGATTGAGCAGATGCTTCTAGAACAGAGAAATTACTTTGATGATTCTCTGAAATCAGTAAAAGACAATGTCTCTACTCTTGAATCTGAAATGAGTAGAGGCTTTGCAGAAATTCAAGCCAATACTGATGAGTTGAGAAGACTCTTTCAGTTGGGTGGAAAAGCAATAGACCATACTATCACTAGTATAGGTGAAGTAAGGAACCAAGCTGAAACAGTGGCATACAATCAAATTCAGTTGGACAAAAGGGCTGAAGCAAACGTTATGAAGGTCTGTGAGGAAGTTGGAACTTTCAGAGATGAAACTATTGCTCAGCTATCTGTAGAAATCAGCAAGGGGGATAAAATAGTGAAAGAACAAGTTGAAAAAATCTCTGCCCAGTCTCAAGCTACTTTTGATGGAAAAGTTAAAGAAATGAAAGCAGATACTCTAGCCCAACTTCAGTCAGTTAAATTCTATATATATGATACTGCAGTCTGGGTGCATAATCAGAACTTCCCAGATTTCCAGCTTGATCCTACCATCATTCCCAAAAGTCTAGATCCTCTTGAGGAAAATCCTCCTTCATATGCTCAGGTTCATGTTAACATTTCAGAGGTTGTGCCAGTCTTCTCTCCCAGACCTGCTGGTGAGATGTCTGAGCCTCCTTTATCTTATTATGATGTTTGGAAAGATGATATTCTTGGTAGCTCTCAAGGACACTTTGATCAAGGTGCTTCCTCATCTAGAAGACCTGCTGATCAGGGTGCTCCCAGCAAGAAAAGAAAGTATGGTGACGGCGCTTCTGCCAGCCATTTTTCACCTAGGAAAGAGCCAGCCCCAGTTCAAGAGGAAAGACCTGAAGTAGTGCATGCTGAAGTCTAGAGTCCTACCTCCAAGTCTCTGATTTTTGATACCTTGAAGCTGGTGACAGATTTTGGAGAACATAGAGATCAGTTCTATAGTTCCTCTGAATAGAAAGCCTATAACGTATCCCAGATAAAAATCAGATTGCATGACAAGAGATGGGGATATAATAATCCAACTGCTCCTCCAAGGCCCGGAACTTACTTTCCTAAACCTTTTAGCTACTTGGAGAGGCAAAAGCTAAAGAGAGAAAAATTGCATAGAGAAGCTTATCCTTGAGTGAATGATGATGTGGAAATGGAAATCTCTATTATATATAACTCTGATTATGGTTATCCTTAATTATTATCTTTTTACTAAAGTAGTTTACTGCTTTATTTATCATTGATATATGCTATCATTATTCTTTTTACTCTAAGTAATTCACCTTAGTATAGAGTGTGCTAACTTTTACAAATATGGGGAGATTGTTGGAAATTGTCTCCACAACACCTCAGATTTGTAGGAAGTCAGACCTTGAACTAAGATGAATTAAGTTGTATTTGATATTGTGTTTGAGTTGTATGTATGCAGGACCTTATTGCCAAGTGTATACCAATGTCAGTCTATAGTGGGTCACCAAACACAGGACCATACAATGTAATCCCTCATTGTGTGATCCAAGGTGGTTACTCAGGTATAGCCTCTCTATTGAGATACACTTCATCTACATGCATTTGGACTTATGGAGTATGGAGTATTGAAGATTATTTCAGTCTGAAATTTTTCTAAGTCCACATACTCGAGTAGTATCCGTCACATACTCGAGTGAGTGACTTAGTACTCGAGTAGTTCCTTGGACATACTCGAGAAGACTCTGTATACCCGAGTATATGAGCCTTTTACTCGAGTAGATTTCTTTTACTCGAGTAGGTGATATTTTATACTCGAGTAGATGGTTAGTCACTCGAGTAGGCTATGTATTATACTCGAGTAGAGCTTTCTGTATTCAGTTTGAACTTTTCCAAGTCCACATACTCGAGTACTTCCCTGGTATACTCGAGTAAGTGACTTAGTACTCGAGTAGATTTATTTTACACTCGAGTAGTTGCTCAGGTACTCGAGTGGATCCTTTGTTTCTATTCGAGTAGGTTGTCTTCTCTGTACTCGAGTATTTTCCATTCTTGTACTCGAGTATGTTCTTCAAGTTTTCTTTTCTGAGAAGTATTTTTGTGCTTACACTCGAGTATATTTTCCCTTACTTGAGTAGGTCTTATCTTACTAGAGTAGTTGTTTCCTGCTATACTCGAGTAGTTTCTCTAGTCACTCGAGTAGTTCTTCCCAAGATACTCGAGTAGTTTCACTCCTTGTACTCGAGTATATTCCTCTCTTATCTACTCGAGTAGCAGACCTCTTATACTCGAGTATATCATTTCTTGGGTATATTGGTTCAGATTTCCTGGAATATTTCTAAGTCTAGATTCAACGGGTATTTTAAATTACTCTTTTCTGATTGGTCCACGTGTCGTCAGTAAAGATTAGTATGACCGTTGCAGCTCGCCTATAAATAGGTCCTTTCCGATTTGACCTAAACAACAACATTTTTCTTTTAAGAATACAGAGAATATTAAGAAAGAAATCTTTCCGAAAACCTAATTTCTCTCAGCCTTCATTACTGGTTTCGGGAAGAGCTCTGGATCGTCCTTCTTCCAGCCTCTGCTGCCGATCTCTAAGTCTCAAGAGATCTAGAATCAAGAAGAATCATCTGATCACTTCGTGCTTCATCGATCCCTGATATTTTTATTTGATCGTGGTGATTCCAGATCTCAGATCCGTGGATTTCTGTCTAGACTTCTTCAACATTTTTTGTCCAAGCCGAAAGCTCTCAACGAAGAAGACAAAGCCAAAGATCCAGATCTGTGTTATTTTGTTTGTATTTTTCCTCAAACAATTATTTTTGTAGGAGATTTATCTCCGAGTGGTAGGAAGTTCTATCTTCTGAGTGTAGATCCGTTTGGGATCGAGTTTTGTAGGAACGTGGTTCCGAGGTGTAGGATTGGTTTGCAATCCGAGATAGTGGAGTAGCCGAGTCTAGTGATTTGCTAGATTGGTGAGGAAAGTGGATGTACCCAAGATCGAGGAACCACTATAAATCTCTTGTCGTCTGTGTGATTGCTTGCTTACTTATTTGTGTTAGTTGCTAAATTTTTTTATTCCGCATTAGACGCACATCTTGTAAGACCCCTTTTTTTCGAACACCGGGGTCTTAGCCCAGAATTGCCGCTTTGCGGTGGCACCGACTCACAGGAAGGCTGCCACTACAAAATGCTAATTCTGCTGGCCCTTTTCGATCACAAGAGAGAGAAGTAAGTATACATAAAATGTAAATAAGTCCACAGAAATATATATGAATAGAAAATCACAACCAGTCCATCAATAGATAATAACAGAAAATAGAAGTACTGCAAAGATACAGTTTAGATGAAATATAGATAAATGGGCTCGAGCCCGGTACATCAGATTCCTCACTACAAATCACTCATCGCGGAAGCTATAAAATACTAATCACTCACGGAGCTGGTCGCAGGTCCCTGGACTGCTGGTCCCTGTCTCCCATCTGGAGCTCTTGTAATGTTGTGGTTCGAAAACCATTAGTCATAAAGACTAAGCCCTATCATCCCCTACCCCTCCCCCCACGTCTCCTAAGCACCGAGCGGAGAGGAGGAAAGGGAAGCTACAAAGGTGGAGAGTAATCAAGAAGATGACAATAGAACTAATCTAACAACTATCATGGTGTATACACAACTATCTAGAATAAAGTACATCTAGCAATTCTACGGTAGTAAGTGATAAAGTAAACATGTAGTAAGTGGCAAATATATAAGAAGACAAATAAAAAGCAAGCAAGTAAATAAGTAAGTAACCTTAACTTATATGAATGCCCATACAAACTTATAAGTTAAGGGGTCTTCTGCAAGGCTCCCATCGTATAAAAAGTCTCATACCGATTTATACGTTGGGGTGTCGGTTGTATGCAAATATGAGTGTAATGATATGCTATGCCATGATTCATGCAAGTGCAACTCACGCACACGACTCTATGCGTACAGACCTTTAGTTCCCCCTGTTCGGGCAGCTAGCTTCACTCCCAGGAACCTCCGTAGTGGCAAACGGAGATAGTGGGTCGGGCCCCCAACTCCTATGAGAGTATCCACACTACCGGGCCTAGCCCTTATGTACGCCCCTAGAAGAATACAACCTAGAGTATCCGCGTATTAGTGCTGGTTATATCCACCAGACTTTCTTTGGCTAAGTGTCCCACACCGCCGAGTCAACGTACCGATGTCAGTGTGAATGAAAATCAAATACCGAAGACCCACCACCTTTATTCTGTACTCAAACCCACGAGCCCTCGGCTCCCCGGACTGTCCCGTCCGTGCATCTACCTTCAGAGCTACCGTCTGAATGGCAACCAAACCAACTTATTCTACCTCCCAAGCTACCGGGGTGTGTGAAAGTGCAACCCTAGTTATACTAGTTGCTCTTTTAATTTATTATTCCTACAGTTTACGTTAGCCCAGGACTGCCCCCGGTATTCCCCGTGAAGGGCTCTCAAAGGGCACTAGGAACTATGATGGTAGTTGAAGCTCACCGTTCCCTTTCGCAAGGCACTTATTGTTATTGTTTGATACCTGTTACCCGATCCCTTTTTAAATTACTTTAGACCTAGCTCTAGAGAATTAAGCCTCTTCCTCTCCTACCCGGGTGGACGATCTTCCGTCGTTCCCGAACACCACTTAACACTAGCCAATCTCACACTCTACTTATCATGACTTCCAATAATGAACTTAACTTAATTTGCCCTATCCAAACCAGCAAACTACCAAAATTCCATCTCCCCAAGTTCATTACCCACTCTAGTTCAGTTTTAGTGGTTTTACTATATGCAGACCGTCCTAAGATACATGAGTTATATAAGGGGAGGTACTCTAAATTGTCTTCCAAATCTCCTATAATACTTACTGGAGGTCTATCATGACACAATATAACTAAGTCCAAGATTTCCAATTTTTTCCTTTTTATCGGGCATTTAATTTATTTATTCTAAGCCTCTCAATGCTCTAGTATGAACATGAAGTGCACTAATAAGCAAACAATAAATCATCATAAAATCAGTAAATATCCTATGAGGCATTTAAGCAGTAATTCCAAATTTTGAAAAAATTCAAAGGTGTTTAGGCCTATATTTCCTAATTTACCATTTTAGGTCACTTCTACTATATTATGAAGCAAGTACTCTGAATATGCATCCAAAAATCACAAAACAATTACAGAAGCTTTATGGTGACCTAAAACTATCAGAAACCAAGTCCCATGATTTTTATCTAATATTTGGGCTCTGAATTTATTTTAATGTAAAATACTAATTTTCCTAGCTTAGTGTAGGATGTACTATTTTAAATTATCTAAAAATCCATAGAAAATTACAGGGTGACTATCATGGTTTGAAACACCCACTGACCAAATTTCATAATTTTCTAAATAATAATTGGGCATTATTTGCATTTTTGACTACATATCTCAAATGGTAAGTTAAAGAAGAAAGTACCCAAAATAATCAGATAAAACTCCCAAAAAAATACAGAAGGTATAACATGCTATAAGATGCCTTAAACCAAGATTTCATAACTTTTTAGTGAACAGAAATTCTAGAATCATCAAAATAAATATTTAGAGCACAACTAGAGTTGTGAATGAAGTACTGTATAAATTAACCAAAAAATCTCAACAAAATTATATTATGGCCATTTAGACCATAAAATCATCCTGCCCAAATTTTATTTGATTTGTAGTTCATTTGTTAGCATAATAGTTCAAATTAAGATTGGTGCTCTAAACTAGGGTTAGGATTTTAGGTGGCTCCAAATCCCCTAAGATTTTGTCCAGAGAACTATAATGGCCCTATGGTCCTCTCCACCAAATTTCAAGTAAGTCCAAGGTCATTTTACCACATGACCTTCAACACTCACCAAGAGCCATCTTTAGGGTTTGGCTTTGGATCCTAGGGCAAATCTACCCCAATCCACCTCAAAATCCATGAGGGAGTGCTAGAGGGCATTCCTAGTTAGTGGTCAAAATCTCAGCCTCTGTTAAGGTGATTTGACCACTCAAAGTTCACTTTTACCTAAAAACCCCTTAATAGGGCAAAGCTTAGGTTTGTCCATTTCCAATCTAAAACATCTCAAAATAAGATGAAAAATTATACAAAGCCTCATGATGAATCCAGGGACCACTCACCAAAATTTGGGAGGGTTTGGAAGTCATTAAGCCATCTAACTAATTTTTACTAAGATTATTAAATTTTTCTAAAAACTATATAAAAACATTCTCCAAAAATTCCCATTTTTGGACAGGCCCTAGGTATAGCTAGGGTAGGCTCCCTGCCAAAATTTCAGATCATTTGGTCAAGGGATGAAGGGTGGGCAAACCTTTTGGTCTCTGCCCAGCTCTAAGTCTAGATCCCACCAAAAGAGGTGCCCTGGTCAAACCAGTTGACCAAATTGACCCAAATCAATTTTAAAAAATAGTAGACTCATAGGGCTACAAATTTCATGTTGGTCATTTCTTCGTATAAAGCCCCTAAGTATTTTTCCTAATTTATCTAAGATGGTTGTTATTTCAATACAGAAAAATGTTTATAAAATAAAAGCTAATTAAATAGCACCGATCTTGAAGCAAGATCTAAGGGCCCTGGCATTGTCTTCTTCCTCCAGCCAAAGGCCATGATTTGCCCGACCTGGAGCTACTTCCAAGCGCAGCCGCCGGCTGTCCAGCCTCCTCCCTGGCCGGCCACCGCCACCACCACCTCCGTTGAGGTGGTGGCAATCGCCGGGCGGCGGTGCGGCCGCCGGAGAGGCTTTTTCCGGCGAGCCCGTAACTAGCTTTTTTTACGGGAAAACGGGAAAAGAGCTCTTCCGATCGGGCTCAATTGATCCCGAGTCTTAATCCTAAAGAAAGCTAAGATCTACTCGTAGAGAGGGAGGAAGGGAGGACCTTGTTCGCAGGCTGGAGGAGTGCAGACCGTCGGGATGTAATTGGTGCGGTGGTGGCGTCGCCGGAATTCTCAATCGCACAGTGGGAGGCTCGAAAACTTCAGGTAAAGGCTGGAAAACTTCCTCTTAGGCCTCTGAGGGTGTTTAAAAGCTCAGTTAAGGAGGGGGAACGACCAAAAGCTGGTGGCCATTAATGGCCCATTATAGTTTGGCTCGGCCATGATGGTGGGGGGGGGCTGAAATGGCTCTGTGACAGCAAGCTAATGGCTGGAAACTCCTCCTCTTCCCTAGAGGAGTTGGATCCAGCCGTAAAAGGGAAGGGGGAAGGCCATGGCATCAAATACCATTGACGGCCATGAAGGTCGGGGCTCGGCCATGGTCGTAACTGCTCTTTTTGCAAAGCTGTCAGTCCACGTGTCAAGTTTGACCGGTCAACTTATTTTAAATAAGACTTATTAGGTCTTAATAGGAGAAAACGTCCCACTCCTAAACCGGCCCGGTTTAGCTGAACCAGCGCACAGCCATAACCAATCTGCCTGAAAAATGCCAGCAAAATTCTAAGTATAATGGCGTTGAGTGAGCTCTGCTCACTCAACGCCATCCCTGATATGGCGTTGAGTGAGCTCTGCTCACTCAACGCCATCCCTGATATGGCGTTGAGTGAGCTCTGCTCACTCAACGCAATCCAGACTATGGCATTGAGTGAGCTCAGCTTACTCAACGCCATCCGGATTATAGCGTTGAGTGAGCTCTGCTCACTCAACGCCATCCAGAATATGCACTTTTTAAATGATGGCGTTGAGTGAGCTTAGCTCACTCAACGCCGTCCATATTATGGCGTTGAGTGAGCTCTGCTCACTCAATGCCATCCAGACAACACCAAATGGCGTTGAGTGCAGTCAGTGCACTCAATGTCGTTCAACTTATGGCGTTGAGTGCACTCAATGCTCTCAACGCCATCCCGCCTGACAAATTATGGCGTTGAGTGAGCTGAGCTCACTCAACGCCATCCTTTCTACGGCGTTGAGTGAGCTCAGCTCACTCAACGCCAACTAGATGGCACCAGATGGTACCAGATGGCTTTGAGTGCAGTCTGTGCACTCAATGCCGTCTAGCTTATGGCTTTGAGTGAGCTAAGCTTACTCAATGCCATCCAGACTACAGCGTTGAGTGAGTTTAGCTCACTCAATGCCATTCAAAGGTCACGGGCGTGATGGATCGGTCACGGGTGTGTCAGGCCCATGTTGATATTTTTGAGCTCGCCGATCATCTTTCTGAGGTCGACGATCATCGAAGGGGTCACGCCCTAGGTCACGGGCGTGACGGGTCAGTCACGGGCGTGACCACCCCTTGACTCAAAATCTTGGTCGATAAACTTCAATTCCTGGGTTTCCTAGGGTTCTGTTATGACAAAACCACTTCCAGGGGTCTAGCCGGAAATGGGATGTTACACATCTCACCTATTCACCCCCCTCTAGGTGATTTAGGTAGACAACTTATATCTTTCAATGGTTGTCCAATCAGTCTTAAGTTTGAAAATGATCCTGGTCATCAGGTGGAACATGATGGCTGAGATTCTGTCATGCCCACCTATTTTACACAGTATGACCTTCCCTACAATCTTAGAAAGGAACTTCCCTTGTGAATTCATCCCTTTTCGGTTGATAGATGATCCTATCTTAGTATTTGGGTTTAACCCACACCATTTTAAGGCCTCCTTGATCATAGATGGTTGTACGTCATCTTCTTCCTTAACCTTCGGGAGTTGGAGTACTTTTCGGATTGTTTTCAAGGTAATTTTCATTCGGGTATCTTGAACAGTAGCTTTCATCTTCTTCCCATCTGCGTCTGTAGTTGTATAAGAATAAAATTCCGGAACTTCTTTCTTCCATATATTGGTTGGTTCAGAGACCAAGAATTCCAAACCGATGTCTGAAATTAGGGCAATTACTCCTTGAATCTCCGGTAATGCTGTCGTGAACCCACCACGGACCAGCTCATATCCTTCATTCACCTTGTCTTCTGGATGAGGCGTCATTACCGGAAGAGAAAGATGGAGGTGAAAAGGAAAGATGATTCTCGTCGACAGAGGGTGCACAGCCAGGAAATCATAAAGCGTAGTCGACCAGATTTTGGCTTCATCTATTTATAGTCTAAGTGTAAAGGGGAGTTCAAAAGATGCGCCTTAGCACTAGGACTAGTCGACAAAATCTTATATGTGTCGACAGAATAGGTCTAGGTCTCGACAATACTGAGGTTTAGTCGACACATGTATATGTCGACATACTTATGTCAGTGTCGACATAGATGTCGACATGTCTCGACACCGAGTGTCGACTTTGATTTTTGTGTGTCGACACAAAAATCAGCTAACTGAAAGTCTCGACATAGTTGTGTCGACACCAACTCTTGTGTGTCGACACAAAAGTCCTCTAGTTATATGGTCTCGACATAGTTGTGTCGACACCTATTCTTCAGTCGACACAGATATTATTTCTGTATCGACACATCTATTTTCTTTGTCGACACAACATACTAAGAGTGTGGACACAAGGTCTGCTTGTGTCGATATAAACTTGGTACTTAGCCAAATTTCCTATGAAGACTTGAGCTTACATGTTCTACTAAAGGTATCTTGTGCTAACCTAATCTAGATTCAACATACATAATTTAATTTTAAAATAATTGAATTTAGTTTCAACCAGAGGTTTTGTAAAAATATCAGCAATTTGATTATTTGTATTCACAAACTCTAGACTAATATTTTCTTTTTCTACATGTTCTCTGATGAATGGAATTTAATTTCTATATGCTTTGTTCTACTGTGTGATACAGGATTCTTAGCAATAGAAATAGCACTAGTAGAATCACAGAACAGTGGAATTCTATTTACCTTGATGTCATAATCTTCTAGTTGGTGCTTTATCCACAATAGTTATGCACAACAGCTGCCTGCAGCTACATATTCTAACTCAGCTGTTGATATAACTACATTGGTCTGCTTCTTACTGCACTAAGATACCAGTCTTCCTCCTAGGAATTGACAGGTTCCTGTAGTACCTTTCTTGTCTTCTTTGCATCCTGCAAAATCTATATCTGAGAAACAAGTTAGTGTGAAATATATATTATTAGGGTACCAAAGACCTAGATTAGGTGTGCCCTTGAGATATCTCAAAATCCTTTTAACTGCAGTATAATGAGATTCCTTAGGGCATGCTTGGTACTTGGCACAGACACATGTTGCATACATGATGTTAGGTCTACTAGCAGTCAAGTAGAGTAGGGAGCCAATTATCCCTCTATACAAAGACTCATCAACAGGTTTCCCTGCCTCATCTTTGCCTATAGGCATACTTGTTCCCATTTGAGTTTTTATTGTGGAAGTTGAGTCCATTCCATACTTTTTAATCAACTCCTTAGTTAACTTAGACTGAGATATGGATAGTCCATTATCAGTCTGTCTGACTTGAAGTCCCAAAAAGAACTTCAGTTCACCCATACTGCTCATTTCAAACTTCCCCTGCATAAGTTTGGCAAACTTCCTGCAAAGGTTGTTCTCAGTAGATCCAAAGATAATGTCATCAACATATATCTGGACTAAGATTATCTTGCCTTTGGATTCCTATAGAATAGAGTTTGATCTATCTTTCCCCTTGAGAATTTATTTTCAATAAGGAAAGCAGACAAGGTTTCATACCAAGCCCTGGGGGCTTGTTTGAAACCATATAGGGCTTTCCTAAGCCTATATATATAATTAGGACAGTGAGGATCTACAAAACCTGAGGGTTGTTCAACATATACTTCCTCTTTCAAGTCACCATTTAGAAATGCTAACTTCACATCCAACTGAAATACATTGAACCCTTGATAGGCTGCATAGGCCAGGAACATCCTTATAGCCTCCAGTCTTGCTACTGGGGCAAAAGTTTGATCAAAGTTAATTCCTTCCTCTTGTATGTAGCCTTTTGCTACCAGCCTGGCCTTTTTCTTGATAATTGTTCCATTTTCATCAAGTTTGTTTCTGTAGATCCACTTGGTTCCTATGATATTGTGATCCTTAGGTTTACGAACCAGTTTCCAGACTTTGCATCTCCTGAATTGATTCAGCTCTTCTTGCATTGCATCAACCCAGTTAGCATCTAGCATTGCTTCTTCAAACTTTTTGGGTTCTATTTGAGACAAAAAGCTAGAACACACAACTGTGTTCATGCTCTTGCTCCTTGTCAGAACACCTTGACTTACATCTCCAATTATCTGGTGAGCTGGATGATCCTTTAAGTGTCTTCTTGTTGGAGGAAACATGTCTACCTCATGACCTTATTCATTTTCCTCCACCTAATGCTCCTCATTCTCTTCTGCTTCTAGTGTGTTTTGTTCTCCCCTTGGACAACATGCATCATCCATCCTAGCAGGAGCTTCATCATTGATGGTCATCTTGTCCAGCCTATCTGTTAGACTTGTATAACTAACTGAAACACTGGAAAATTCATTGTTAATCAATCTAGACTCATCAAAAACAACATGAACTAACTCTTCTACAACTTGAGTAGTCAAGTTGTAGATCCTGTATGCCCTACTGTTGTTGTTGTACCCAACAAATATCCCTTCTAGGGATTTGGCAGCAAACTTTGTTTGGTAGTGCTTACCATTCACTAGGACCTAACACTTGCAACCAAAGATTCTGAAATAAGAAATGTTTGGTTTTCTGCCTTTCAAAATCTGATAGGGAGTCAACTTAAGTTTCTTATTAATGGATGCTCTATTGAGAACATGACAAGCAGTATTTACTGCCTCAGCCCAAATATATTCAGGGAGAGTAGTGTCACTGAGTAGAGTTCTACCAGCCTCAATGATAGTTCTATTCTTTCTTTCAGCAATTCCATTTTACTGAGGTGTTCTAGGTGAGGAGAACTCCTGATGAATCCCAAGCTTTTCACAGAATTTTGTCATGCATTCAGACTGAAATTCAGTTCCATGGTCACTTCTGATTTTGACCATAAAATTGTTAAATTCATTCTAAACTTGTCTAACAAAAGTCTGGAAAATACTAGGGGTTTCAGATTTCTGCCTTAAGAAGAACACCCATGTGTATCTAGAATAGTCATCCACAATAAGTAATGTGTATGCTTTCCTACCAAGACTTTGAACTGGCATAGGACCAAACAAATCCAAATGCAAGAGATATAAACTTCTCAATGAATCTTTGGTATCTAGTGCTGGAAAAGAGGACTTGGTCTGTTTGCCCTTTTGGCAAGCTGAACACACTCCCTCTTTCATGCACTTGACATAAGGACCATTCCTCACCAACCCCATGCTGAATAACAGTCCTATGGACTTATAGTTCAGATGAGCTAGCCTCTTGTGCCATTTTACACATAGTGAGGCTGTCTCATCTGCAACTAAGCAAATAGGTGAGTTGTTTAACTCACAATCTAGGTTAAGACAATAAACATTTCCTTTCCTAGTGCCAATCAAAATGATCTCTTGATCACTTGACCTTTTAATTTGGTACTCCCCTTTATGAAAGGAGATATCATAACCTAGATCACTAAGCTGACTTATGCTTATCAGGTTGTGTTTTAGACCCTTCACATAAGCCACTTTTGTGATAGTAATTGAGTCACTAGAGATGTTATCAAATCCTTTAATGACTCCTTTTTTTGATCCACCAAAGATTACTTTGGGACCATTCTTTATGGGTACAAAGTCCCTCAGCATTCTTCTTGTTCCAGTCATATGTCTGGAACAGCCACTATCCAAGTACCATATAGGGGTATGATCACTTGGATTCACCTGCAACAAATAAAGGATTACTTATCCTTAGAACCCAAGTTATTTTTGGGTCCTAGATTCTTGTTAGTCTTGGAAACAACAGGTTTACCTACAGATTTTCTGATAGGTAAACTACTCTTGGTTTTAACACTTGTGTTAAACCAACAGTCCAAGGCAAAGTGGCCTACCTTTCCACAACACCAACACTCAAATCTGTTATACCTTTTCTTAGGTACAGACTTCACAGTCATGTTGCCAACAGTATTTTTGAGTGTGGGTGCTGGAGCAGCAAACCCCATGAATTCCTTTTGAATCTGATGAGCTTGCCTATAGAGTGGCCTCTTGGCATTTGCACACTTGCTAAGGTGAACTCCATACTCACAGTGACCATGAGTAGTTTCATGATCATACCTGTTTGTAGGATTCATCACCTTCCTAAAGAAAATAGGGGCCTTAGGGGCTAGGGGCTGAACTGGGCCCTTACCATTTCCATATGGATTGGCGGCCCTTGTTCTTCACTTAAAGCCTAGACCAGTCTTTTCTTTTTGAGATATGAAGTTGTCAATTAAAGGTAAGACTGATTTTGGCTTAGAAAACTTAGCCACTATCTCCTTTTCTTTCTGAAGTTTTGCCTCCAGATTCTTGATATGATTCTCCTTGAAAGAGATTATGCCCATCTGAATAATAGTAATGTTTTTCTGTTTGGCAACCTCATTCAATTTTAGATCCAATAGTTTTGTTGAATCTTCTGCAGCAAGCTTAAGATACTCAATCTCCTTGGTCTGCTCTTTGACAAGAAGTTTGCTTCTCTTTAGAGCTTGCAACAATCCACCATACTCATCAATGAGTTGGTGTACATCCCCTTCAGACTCAAAACTATCCACATCTCTTGATACTGATGCTTCTGATTCTGATCCAGTAAAATAATCAAATGTTGTAGGTGAGTTATATACCTTACTAGGACCATCTTGATCCAGGCACTGATCATTTTCTATTAGGGCCATCAACCCTCTGCAGCAGTATTCTTCCACTCCATTTATGGAGTCCAGCATTTGTAGAAATTCTATCTTCTTAGAATTGTAACGCCCCGAAACTCGAAAGGGTGACGGGTGGCATTTTGAGCCAAATCTGGGTTTTGCTAGAGGTGACACGGCCTGGGACACGGGCATGTCCCAGGTCGTGTCGTGCTCGGGTTCGGCGTTGGTCGTGTGGTCGACGATTTTGGAGTAAACGGTCATCAGGGGGTTAACACGGCCTAGGACATGGGCGTGTCCCAGGGCGTGTCAGTCACTCAGAGCCTTACACTCAACGATCGTTGAGTGAGGGGCACACGGCCTGAGCCCGGGCGTGTTCGGGTCCGACACGGGCGTGTGCAATTCGACACGGGTGTGTCGAATGCCCGTGTCCTCCTCGGGTCGTGCGGCATTTTGTGCTAAGGCAGTTACATGGCCTGGGACACGAGCGTATCCCAGGGCGTGTCTAGCACACAGCATGTGACACGGGCGTGTCACATGGCCGTGTTGTGCTCGGGTTGTTTTGGACCTGTGTCGATGGGGGAATACGCCCAGCGGCACGGGCGTGTACTGGCTGACACGGGCGTGTTGAGTGCCCGTGTTCTTTTCAGGACGCGCCGGTTTCAAAGGCGAATGGGTGACACAGCCCTAAACACGGCCGTGTTGCAACCCGTGTTCAACCCAAGATTTCTAATTTTGGGCTGAATTGTGGCTGTCTGTTTCCTTAGTTTGGGATCCAACGGCTGGTGGTTGTTCCTGAGGAGATATACTCAGGAATGGGGCTTGAAAACCCTCATTCTACTTGAGCATTCTCTTTCTCAAAAGCTAGAGAGAAGGAAGAGCAAAGAGGAAGAATGAGAGCTAGATCCGGGCACCGGCGGAGCTTCGGAGCTCCAAATCGCGAGCCGACTTCGGATCCGCGGAGGCAAGGAGATTGCGGTGCTTTCCATCCGCATAGATTTCCATGGCGTCAAGGAAAAACACTAGGGTAACGATTCTCATTCTAGGACATGTGAAGTCCTCTTTTCCTTTGCATAGGAAGCCCTCTCACGCGAGTGTGCGATGAGTTGAGGCGTTCCTTGGAGTAGATATGTAAAGTCCCCCTTATGTAGAGTCCATATGCGAGAACGAACATAGGCATGATGTGTGAAGCCTATCCGGACAAGTTGGTCTGGATCGGTGATGTTGCATTGCATAATAACCGGAGAAGACTTCGTGTGAATGGTTGTTTTTCGGGTTTTCTACGAGGTAGATTGCAACAGGGAGCCTTGGAGACTAACTCTAAGGTGCACCCGGAAAACTGGGCAAATGTGGGATGTTGCCAACATGGTGGCCGGGGAGACAACTTGAGCATAACCGGGTTATGTGAATTGTGTGATGGAAACGGGACTCGGGGAGTCTTGACCTGCGCATATGGCTTAAATTGACGTTGCGGTATGAGCACGGGTCAGGCAAAACCGTACCCGATCTATGTCGTTTGGTGGAACCGTTGGCATAGATGAGGGTCTTTGGCGGTCTATGGCTTAAATTGACGTGACCAATGCTAAGAAGACAAAATGCTCATAAGGTTGACCGTCCAAGGGATGGTGGTGAGACGGGAACGTCTATGGCTTAAATTGACGTGACGTTGGCCGGTTCGCCGTGAATGTGCCCTGAGTGCACGGGGTGTATGGTCGTGTGTGCCTGCACCTGTAATGAAGTGTGCTTACACTATACCGCTTGATTATGCTAACAAAATGCAGGGAAGAGCATCACCGCCCCGAGTTGGGGGTGGGGTCATTACAATTTGGTCAGCATAGCTGACCATTGCTTTTGTTTGCCACCGTGCGGTGGTTTGTTGCTTGCAGGTGTTGCGGAGCCGAGTGGTATGTAGCGGGCTAAAGCCCAAGTTGCTGAACCGGCCCTCGAAGGCCTATATTTGAGTGTTTTTCTTGTTTACTCATGTATGACCGGCCTGCGTGCCGAGGTTTGGAAGACGTGTTTATTGAGCAAACTATTGTAAGGCCATAAGGCCAATATTTGTGTATTATACATTCCTATGGGTTAATCGTAGTGGACATTCATGCTTGGCTGGGTTCTTTTATCTGTGCAACTTAATAATTTACTTCCGCTAGATGTTCTGTGTAGGACGTGGTGATTGGTTGATTGGTTTCAATAAGTAACCAACAGGTCTGTCCGTAGTATATGGCGTCGGGCCTCGGCCGGACCTACTGTTATATGCTATGTGTCGGATATGGGTGTTACAAGAATCCTCTTAGGTTGAGAATAACCCAACATATGCTTCAGCCTCTTCTTCTTCTCTTGATTCAGATAATGAAGAATCTGTCCAGCTTTTCTGCTTTTGGGCAACAAAAGATTTTTCTTTCTTGCCATTCATTTGTTGTTTGTTCTTGTCTTTTGATTCAGCCCTCTTGTCTGAACAGTAAGCTATGACATGTCCTTATCTGTTGCAACAATAGCACACAATCTTAGAATTAGATTATTTACTAGGTTTAGAAGCATACATGTCTTCCTTATGAGTTTTCTTTTTCTTGTAGTACTGATCCTTTGAAAAGGATGAAGAAGGTCTGGTTCTCCACTTCTTCTTCTTCGTGAATCTTTGGAACTGCCTTGTGAAGGCTACAAAGTCCTCATCTGAGGTGTGGCTGTCAGATGAAGTGTTGTTAGGAATCCCTTCTTTTGCCTCAGCACTCCTTCTGGGAGGAGAAGAAGATTTTCTCCTGCCCTTTCTTGTGCCTTCAGCTTTGAAGGCAACTGAATTTTCCTTGTATTCAGATCTGCTGCTCTTCTCTTCCTCCTTCCTGGCTGTAAGATGCATTTCATATGAAAGCAGCTTCCCAAACAGTGTGGGAGGAGGTGTGTCTGCCAGCTTGGCCACTTCTCTGATGACACAAATCTTGGTGTTCTAATCCTTTATCAGAGATCTCAGAATTTGTCATTCAGTTCATAAGTGTTGAAGACTCTTCTATAAGTCATCAGCTCATTTACAATCCTGAAGAATTTCTTGTAGCATTCAGCTATGTTGTCATTCTTGGCTTGCCTAAAGCTTTCATACTCCTGATTCAACATAGATTTTCTGTCTTCTCTAACTTCTTTTGTTCCCTCCATGCAGACAATAAGAGTGTCCCACATTTATTTGGAGGTTTTGCAATGCACCAAATTTTGAAAGGTGGCATCATCTATGGCACTTACAATGATATTCTGTGTCCTTTTGTTTAGAGTTGTAAGGATGATTTCATCCTTTGTCATTTCTGAATAATTCTTAGGATTCTTCATATTTGCATCCAGTGCTGATACCTTCATTGGAATGAAGGGTCCTTCCTGTACCGTGAGGTAAATTATTGGATCAGAAGCTTCCATAAACAATCTGACCCTCTCCTTCCATATGCCAAAACATTCCTTCTTACAGATAGGTAGTTTCATTGATCCAAACTCTTTTTGGTTCTCACTTGAACTCATTCTTGAATTCTGAAAATTACCTAGGAGATTTACTCAGATTGTTAAGTCAATCCTTGAATAACCTCCCTCTAATACCACTTGAAATACTTAATAAAAGAGCCTAAACACCTAGAGGGGGGGTGAATAGGTTCTAATTTTTCCTTTAATATTTTAGGATATTTAACAGATCTTGCTTGACACAAACAAAATAAAACACAGCACAGAACATTCACAGCTCAGAGAATACCAGATTTATAATGGTTCCCCAAGATATGGGTACGTCCGCTTTCCCCCTTCGCCTATCAAGTAGAGTACTGGATTCAGCCTAACTTCTTTCATTTTTCTCAGATCCAAAGATCCTATAACTCAAAACTAAAATGGTTCCTACACCTCAGACTTTTGCAAGTCCTACCTCAGATCCTCTCCAGAATCCTACCTCAGGCCTCAGCCCTACCTAAGACCTTATCTCTAGGCTTACAACTCAGACTTTTGCAAGTCCTACCACTCAGGCTCACAGCCCTACCTCAGCCTTTATAATTATAGGCTTATAGCTCAGATTTATAACAGATCCTACAAGAAATTGTGTAATAAAAGAGATACAAAAGATATCACCAGATAGATCCCTCTATTGATGTTCTTCTTGATCAGTTTTTGATCTTCAGTCCCAACCAGACTTAGTTGTTTCAAAGCTTCTTGATAGAACAAAATAAGGTTGGACTGTTCTTGATGTAGAAGTTGATCTACTGTCAGCTCCTTCCACTACAAGAATAATGGCTTTTAATGACGAAAAATTAGTGACAGGATTTTTTTCGTCACTGAAGCCACATCTTAAGTGACGAAGCAAAATTTTAGTCGCTAAAGACACATCTTTAATGACGAAGTAACAATTAGTCACTAAAGACACATCTTTAGTGACGAAATAAAAATTTCGTCACTGTAAGCACATCTTTAGTGACGAATCTAAAGTTTAATCACTAAAAATATAACTTTTGTGAAGAAGTAAACTTTTGTCACTAAAAGCATATATTTAGTAACGAAGTAAAAGTTTAATCACTAAAAACACATTTTCAGTAGCTCAGTTTTTAATGGCAAAATAAAAAAATTGAACACTAAAGAATGAACTTTTTGTTTTTTTGTGGAGTTTGATTTCGTTGGGGAGTACTGGACACCCACCACGATTTCGTCGGTCGAGCAAGTGAACTTTAAGTTTATTTTTGTGGAGTTTGATTGCGTTGGGGAGTACTGGGCACCCACCACGATTTCGCTGGTCTTTAATTTATATGTCTTTTTTGTGAACTTTATGTTTTTTTTTCACTAAAGAATGAACTTTAGTGATGAGTTTGTTTGTGAACTTTATGTTTTTTGTCACGACATTTATATAATTTTTACCCCTCAGTGTTTCGTACCTCTCAACAATTTTGTGAGTAAATTTATAATCATTTATCATTAAATTACCCTCTAAAAATTGTTTTCATTTTATTTTTCTCTTTAATATATTTGTTTCATTAGCCTGCCTAGCTAAATGATTGTTAGTTAGTAAGTAATGCTTTAATAATTCCTAAACCGCCGAGCTTCCAATTATATTGTTTCAATAATTATTTGTTTATTTAATTTTTTCATTAACCCACTAAGTAAAAATAAATGTTGTTGTATTAGGATTTACATTAAAAAAATGTTAACCGTCTTAATTCCACGATCATGTCGTGGAGCGTCTCCTCCACCCGTATTAATCCTTACAGAAAACTGTCCTTCTGCTAATTCTTTACTTCCTTCTCGATTCGGCATCCCATCCTCCCGACAAATCCCCCTTCCCCGCTAATCGTGATCAGTCCCCCAGATGCCCTAATCTCTTCTCATCCCCCGATGCCCTACTCGCGAATCTCCACTTCATTTGGGACGACGACTGCACGCCCTAATATCCTCCAAAGGACGACGACAAGCCCTAATCATACCAAGGGACGACACACCCTAATCTCATCAGCGGTCTGCTCCAACTCTGCCTCTTCGCTTCACTTTCACAGTAACTAGGTCAGGTGATTCCGTGATTCCATATTTCCATTTCCATTTATCTGAGCCCTATTCTCTTCCATGGCACTTAGATAGGTTTTTTTATTTTTCTCCTAAATTTGCTTCTCCAGTTCTCCAGTGGACTAGATATCCATTTCCAGTTGGACCATTTCCTTGAGGTTTGAGGATCAACCGAGCAGCAGTAAGTTCAACAACCCTAATCTCTTCTCATCTGATTTGCTTCTCCAGTTATTTTTTGATTTTCACCTAAATTTCCTTTTTCTATTTGGCTTTTTCTAGATTCAGAGGATCAGAATAGCATATCTCCACTTCTCCAGGTTTAACATTTCACCACTTCAAGCCTACAAGGTCAATTTCTTTCCTCTATTTTTTTATTGGAATGTATTATGTATTCAATATAACTTTAACAAAAAAAACTAATAGTATTAGAGCATCAGCAATAAAATGAGGGTAAATTGAGAATCAATGTGTATGTGGAAAATTAAAGTGTGTTGTTTGAACGAATGAAATGTTGCTTTGATTGGTTCCGTTATTGGTATCATCCTAGCGCCCTCAACAATTGCCCACATCATGAATATAATATGAGGTGATATTTTCCAGTCTTTTTCATGCAATGCAATGTTAATTTTTTGGTCATATCTAATCAATTACTATAAGGAAAGACATGATGTACTTAGACATTAGTGAGATTATGACTAAAAATAGGGCACAATGGCAACACATGATCCATATAGCCGTCCCCACTGTAGCGGGATAAAGGCTTGAGTGTTGTTGTTCTTCCTTTTTCCTACCAAAAACCCTTTACTATGAATTTTGACATTATCAGCACTACTTAGCTTGACTTTCATCGATGTTGTTTAACATAGAACTAAAATCGAGTCTTATTTATTTCTGTCTTTCTCAAGCTACATTTTTTTGATTCCGTTACTTTCAATGCACTTTGGAGCCACCCAAACTGATCTGATCAAACAAAAAATTTATATAGTTTCTTTTGATTTTGAATCAAGCAATAAAACCTTAAGTTATGATGTTTTCCTTCTATTTATTGTTCCCCTCTATTTGCGTCCTACAATTCCAAGGCCTATAAAACACTTCAAAATCATGGTTGTTATATAGATAGGGGACAACTACTTACAATGCTCTTGGTAGAGAAAAATTAATCATTTGATCAGTTTAATTAAAACATTTTATTGAGGAGGCCATGCTCGTAACTTTATATTTTAATTTAACCTAATCTCTCGTAACATGTCTTCATTTCCTAAAAAACATGTACAGAAGCTTGACACAAAATTGACTTTGGTCTGTGGCAAAATTGACTTTGGTCTGTGGCATCTCTCGTAACAGGTCTTCAAAATTGACTTTGGTCCTAGAAATTTGGAATAGAACAGAGAACAATAAACTTTAAGAACAATCAACCCAAAGCTTAAAAACAAAGCCGGCCAAAACATCAAAATTCAACCTAGAGAGCTTTAAAAACTTCAGTTATAATACTTTCATGTCTATGAATGGGTAAAGATTAATTACTCTCACTGCATATTTAAACCATTAATTAATAATACATTCATGTTTATGACTGCGAGTAATGTTGGCTAAGAGGAGCCAGCTTTACTCCAACAACAACAACTTATAATGCAATAATATCCCATAATTAGCTCAACTTGACAGAATCTCGATTACATGCATATGGTTAACTGCATATGATTAAAACAATGACAAATTTCTACTAGCCTATCAACTAAAGCCTGAACAAAGAACAATCAACTTTAAGAACAATAAACCCAAAGTTTAAGAACACAGCCGCTGAATAAAAAAACTCAAATATTTGAGTCCGCTGAATGAAAAAAACAAAACTTAGTTTTTTCCCACAGTTATAATAGTGTTTCTCACAACAACATTGAAAGAGGGGTGAAAAAGTTGATCAATACAATAGAGGGTTGAAAATCAATTGAAATTTACAAAGATTAAATGATGAAGTTCACAAAAGAGAGGGAAAAACAGTGCATGTCAAAATGAATCAATACATCATTATATTTTTTCAAAATTTCCATAATTTTCTAGCTAAATCGCCCCCGTACTGAAGTAAATAACTGTAAACTGGAGCTAAAAAATTTCTCTAATACAATTGCATACAATCTTTTAATGCTAAAAAATAATGTGTTTCTTTAATTTGTCGTGGACCTCTAACCCAAAATAAGTAGCGTGGGCATGATAAAAATGTAAAATCTATTAAATATTTTTTTTTTGAACTGATGTACAACCAACCAATTTAAATATTATTTGACACAACTCTTAAACCCCACAATAAACAAAACAATGCAAAATGCTCAAACCATTACCAATAATAAAAAACCATTCTCTCCACCTAATTTTGAACTCTAAATTGAAGTTAAATTCACAATTTTCTCTTAATCCATTGCTACTTAACTGATCGGCAGGAAAATTCAATCTTTATGCTAAAAAGAGGATTCAATGATGATTGATGTAAATAAATGGAAAGCACGTGAAAGAAGACACCTAGAATCTAATAGATGCATAATTGTATAATGTATACTCATATACCCTTTTACTAATTCCATTACCAATCATAGTCAAACATAATTACACTTAGAAAATTACTTCAGCTGACAAGATAAGAGAGAAGGTAGACGATACTTGAAATCCTAAACCCCCAATGTAATCAATTTTATATTAATTTTCTTGAAGTTTATTTATGTTGATGATATTGTTTTTTTTATGTATAGCGTTATGGATAAGAGTTGGATGGATATCAGCGATCGAAGACAACCTGCTTACATCAACGGAGTGAATTCATTTCTTGATTTTGCCTTTACTCATTCTGCTAGAGGAAACAATATTTGTTGTCCTTGTTATAAATGTGGAAATTGTAAATTTCACACCCGAGAGATTGTCTTTGTGCATCTTATTTTGAATGGAATTATAAAGACATATAGATGGTGGTCGAGTCATGGAGAGGATTATTACATTAGCCCAACTGGTGTTAGTGATGATGATGTTTATAAAGAGGATGAAGAAGAGATTTTAGAGCATGATGATATGCATGATCTGCTACATGATTTAAATACTGGTTTTAATAACAAGAATGAGATTGGACAAGAACAAGATCATGAAGAACCCAATGAAGAAGCTAATTTTTTTTATAATTTGTTAAATGATGCTGAACAAGAACTATATCCCGGTTGCAAAGAATTTTCAAAATTTCAATTTATGGTTACGTTACTTGCACTTAAATCTGATTATGGATGGACTGATCGGTCTTTTACTGAATTACTTAAAGTTTTAAAAAGAGCAATTCCTTGTAGTGAAAAACTACCAAGTAGTTTTTATGAAGCCAACAACTACATACGAGAGCTTGGAATGGAGTGTAAGAAGATTGATGCTTGTTTGAATGATTGCATTCTCTATCGTGGCAAGTTTGCAGATTTTGAGAGTTGCCCAACTTGTGGTATGTCTAGGTGGCAATCGAGCAAGATAAACAATAATTTAGAAAGTAACATTTTGTTAAGAAAGAAAAATATACCAAACAAGATTCTTCATCACTTTCCTTTGATACCTAGACTTCAGAGATTATATATGTGTTCTAGAACGGCTGAGGATATGAGATGGCATAAAGAAAAGCGTTGCGATGATGGAAATTTGCGACATCCAGCTGATTCCTTTGCTTGGAGTCATTTGATGAGAAACATCTAGAATTTTCATCTGATGCACGAAATGTTAGACTTGGCTTAGCAAGTGATGGGTTTAATCCTTTTGGTCTTATGAGCACAAGTTATAGTGTGTGGCCAGTGGTTTTAGTTCCATATAACATGCCACCATGGTTATGCATGAAAACTCCTAATTTTATTATATCTTTGATTATTCGTGGTCCAGGACAACCTGGGAATGACATAGATGTATATTTGCAACCTTTGATTGATGAGTTAAAAATTTTATGGGAAGTTGGGGTTTGCACTTATGATACATATAGTAAGTGCAACTTTAACATGCATGCTGCTGTGTTGTGGACGATAAATGATTTTCTAGCTTATGCCAACCTCTCTGGTTGGAGCACAAAAGGTAAGCTCGTTTGTCCATGTTGTAATAAAGACACATGGTATTGTCGGTTGAAGAATGGGTCTAAGATGTGTTACATGGGAAACAGGCGTTTTCTGGATTCAAATCATAGATGGCGAAAAGATAAAAAGTCTTTTGATGGAATAATTGAAACTCAACTTGCTCCAAAGGTCCTATCAGGGGATGACATATTAGGGCTGCTAAAAGGATATGATAATGTTATTTTTGGAAAGCTTCAAAGGAAAAGAAGTCGGGATGAAACTTCTCTTCCGCACAATTGGAAGAAGTTAAGCATTTTTTTTCAATTACCGTATTGGAGTACACTTGAGATACGTCATTGTCTAGATTACATGCATATTTTAAAAAAATATTACTGATAATATATTGGGTACTTTGTTGAACATTGATGGGAAGACAAAAGATGATTTGAATTCTAGACTTGACCTTATGGAAATGGGGTTGAGATCAGAATTACACTTGATAGAAAAAGATAATCATTATGACATGCCACAAGCATGCTATACATTAACAATGGCTGAACGAAGGGCAATATGCAGTTTTTTAGAGAATTTGAAAGTTCCAGATGGGTATTCATCAAATATAAAGAGATGTGTAAATGTTAAAGAGGGTAAAATATCAAGAATGAAAGCTCATGACTGTCATGTTTTCATGTTGGATCAACTTGCTCCTGCTTTTCGTGGTATTGTTCACAAAGAAGTTTATGACCCCCTAGTTGAATTAAGTGTATTTTTTAAGGAGTTGAGCTCTAAGGTACTAAATACAGAGGTGTTGGATAAACTCGAGCAAAATATTGTTATCACACTTTGCAAACTTGAGAGAATATTTCCTCCATCTTTTTTTACAATCATGATGCACTTACCAATTCATCTTGCACAAGAAGGAAGAATTGCTGGCCCAATACAATATCGATGGATGTATCCAATTGAGAGGTAAGCATATTAATTAATTCATTACTCTTTTGTTCCTTTATCATGTTATGTATACTAACATATTTGAAATCAACAGATATTTATGTACACTCAAATCATTTGTGCGAAATAAAGCACGCCCAGAAGGCTCAATGGCGAAGGGATATCTTGTACATAAGTGTTTAACATTTTGTTCGAGATATATAAATAAAATTGAGACAAAGCTTAATCGCCCAGATAGAAATGATGAAGGAAATGTTGGGCAAGTTTCAAGATTGCCCATTTTTCAAAAAATTGGGAGGTCATTAGGTAAAGGAATAGAAAAAGATCTTAATTATGAAGATTGGCATCAAGCACAACTGTATATACTAAGGAATTGTCCAGAAGTAGAACCATTTATAAAGTGAGTTTCACATTATTACTCTTTGTAATTGTTTTATTTTTATCTAGTGTAATTAATTTAATAAACATTGGATTAATAGGAAACATCGTCGAGAGCTTGAACTTGTACATTCAAAAGATATTGAAAGAAGACACGAGACTACTTTTATTAGATGGTTCGAGTCACTGGTAAATATAACATCTAGTTTTTAAGTGTCAACTTGTTATTATATTTAAAATGTGTTCTTATATTTTGTTTTCATCAGATATCCAAGTTATATTATGAGGGAGACTCAAGAGTTAGCAAAGATTTTTTGCAGTTAGCCCGTGGCCCAAAAAGAGGGGCGATACATTTTTCTGGTTATATTGTTAATGGATTTAGGTTTCATACTTATGAACGTGAAATTAGACGCAAAACTCAAAATAGTGGTGTTTTTGTTAAAGGTGATGAGCAATCAGGTGGCAGAGAGTATTATGGAGTTCTAAAAGACATTCTTCAGTTTGAGTATGATGTTGGGCAAGAAATTGTCTTATTTAAATGTGAATGGTGGGATACATACAATGAAGGTAGAGGCTATAAAAAGGAAAACAACGGAATTATTTCTGTTAACATAAAACATAACTTAAGAAGCAACGAACCTTATGTCCTAGCTTGCCAAGTTGAACAAGTGTATTACGTACCAAATAACAAAAACAAAGATTGGCGAGTGATCATAAAGACAGTTGCACGTCACTTTTATGATGTCCCAACCAAAGAATTTGAAGAATTCACTGAAGATGAAATTCAGTTATATGATGTAAACTTTGGGTTAGGATCAACGATTCATAATGTTGTAGATAATGATAACCATGTGCTTTCATTACAAAGAACTGATGTTGCAGCTATAACTATTGAGAAGAAAAATCAATCCATACAAAGAAGAGTTACAGCTGAAGAAAATGAAGATGGTGATGATATTGAAGACCTTGAGGATGCGGGTGATATATAACCTGCAAACCTTTAATGTATCTGGTTTTTCCCAGTTTTGTAAATTCTCTATATTTACTATAAAATGTTATTGTAGTTTAATACATTTTTTTATTTTAAATATTTACTATAAATTGAAATTGTTGTTTTTTCAGGTTATTTAAATTAAAAAAAATGAAGAGGAGTACAATTGCTGGTGGTAATACTAAATCTTCTCGCATAGAAAGGCTTACAAATAATTCACCACTACATGCTACAAGTGCTAGACAATATTCACATGATTGGAAAACCGACTTTTCCGCTTTACATCCACGATCCACTACAGCACGAGCTCGTTCCTTTGTTAGATCTCTGACTCAACAGGATTGCGAACCTTCCACCAAAGATCAAACAAAAGAACCAGAAACACCAATATCGTTACATTTGGATCGAGGTTTGATAAACGAAAATCCGCATGCATATGCTGAAAGTGTAGTTGAACACGTTTCTGTTCAGGCTGCTAATGATCTTGTACCTGCAAATCCAACAAATCTTGAGCATGATTCTGATATTGGTATAACTCTCTTATGTTTTTTTTAGTTTGATATATTTGAAATATGTTAACACAAAAAAAATTTAATGACAGGTATAAATGTAACAAAAAAAAAGAAACGTGGTCTGACCATTGGGCTTGAGTGGATGAAGAGGAGACAAAATAATACAGAGAGGGTGGATGTGCAACTTCCAACAGAACTTCGAAGATTGGTTGGATATAGAGCTCAAGAGCTTATTACAAAAAGTGGGCGCTATGTAAGGGACCATGCTCCTCTGAATGTGGAGAAATGGTCTGATATTCCAACTGATATTGTAGACAAAATAATAAATATCATCTATGTAAGTATTACATTTTAAATTAGTATTTTTTTAATTTCTTAGTAGTTTTGTATTTTGAACTCTTATTTTAGGTGTTTTATATTATATTTTTAGACTGAATTCAATCTCCCAAACAAGTCTCATGTTCGTGGTGATCTGATATCTTCACTCCGTCGACACTATAATATTTGGCGTTTTCATTTGCATGCTAATTATTATCTAAAATGGAATACTGATGCATAACGACGTGCAAATTGCCCTAAAGACATCGATCCTAGTCACTGGAATTGGATAATTAGTTACTGGGGCAGTGCCCGATTCAAGGTATAAAATACTTTGCTTTTAAATTATGTACATTGTTTATACAATTTTTTTTCTTATTGATTTGTTGATATAGAGGATTAGCGAGATCAATAAACAAAATAGGAGTCAACAAAAAATAAAGTCTCATGTTGGAACTAAGTCTATTGCAAGAACAATATATGAAATGGCAAGTACTTCTCTTAATAATTATAATGTTGACTAAACTTAACAATAGTACTAGTACTTTGAATTAATGTTTTATTGTTTTTGTATGTAGAGAGAAGCTCCACAAAAACAAGATGAGTTACCCATGTATGTAAGGTTGTGGGAGAAAACTCACAAGGGGAAAGATAATGAGTGGCAAGATGAAACAACAGAAGAAATATATAAAAAAATTATTGGAACTTCATGACACTCAAATAAGAGAGAAGAATGAAGATAAGTTGACCCTAGAAGACGCTTACACCATCGTACTTGGACATCGTTCATGTTATGTTCTTGGAATGGGGCCGGGACCAAGACCTTCAGAGCGTGTACGTACTAATGTGCAACAATTACGAGCAGAGATTCGAGCTGAGTTTGAAGTGGAGATGACTGGTCGTGTTCAAGAGATGGAGGATCGGATGACACAAAGAATGATTCGTATTCAAGAGATGGAAGATCAGATGACACAAAGAATGACTCATATTCAAGAGATGGAAGATCAGATGGCACAAAGAATGGAGTCTAAGATATTGGCTCTTCTGAAACAAAGAGAACCTGAGGATCAAGCGGATAGCACTAATTGATATTTAATCCATATAAGTTGGGGCTGAAATTAAAATTCTAATTTAGCATTTGACATTGTCTTCTTGCTTTATGTTTTATCTGTTCAAGTAATTTTATATTTGTAAAAATGTCGGTCTTGTTCAAGTTTTCTTTCACTTTTATATTGTTTGACTCTTTGGAAGGATCTTCTATGGTATGAACTCTTATCTCTTTTATTTTTATGATGTTTGGCTAAATGCATATTAAGTTTTGGGTTTATTGAGACAGAGATAAAATATCTCTTAGTATTTTTTGGCTTGGTGCCAATGTTATATGAATCATTATGAGTATTTTTTAGCTTGCATCCCAGGTTAGCTAATCCTTACAGGCCAATTTGGAGTTTTAATGCATTTCATCTGGAGGACATTTAGTCGTACTATCACTCAAAAGGTGTGAGGTAATATTTTTTTTAATCCTGTAAATGAGAAATACTGCTCTACCAACGATGATGTCCCTCAGGTTCTGAATCCTAGAAGATGAAGTTCATGAAATGCTTGGACAATAAGGTACGTAATTCAAATGAGCATTGTCAGGAGTTTTAATGCATTTCAATTTGAATAGATTGTGGCCTGCATTTCAATGAGAACTCGAATTAGAGTTTTAATGCATTTCATAAAAGGATTAGCTTGCATCCCAGGTTAGCTAATCCTTACAGGCCAATTTGGAGTTTTAGTGCATTTCATCTGAGTTCTCATTCACTGAGTTTGAATTACAGGCCAATTTGGCAATTTTATAAGTTCAATTTGATCCCAGGTCTTTAGCAAGCTAATCCTCGTTGTTGAGGGTGTTCCTCCTTTTTTTGGACTTATTATTGTCTTTTTACTGTTTTTTGAAGATTCAGTTCACTGTTCAGAAAATAAATTGGTGTTTTAGAGAGGATTAGTGGTCTGTTTGGTCGTTTTGGAGTACTTCATATTTGAAGTTGTCACAAAATTATCTATGGCTTGTCCAAAACCAAATCATAGAGTGGTTAAAAATGTGCCGTGGTGAGATGTTTTTATTATCTAGCTTTGAGATTCTCCATTTCGTAGTATTTGATTAGTCAATTACATCGATTAAAATACTCAAATTTTCATTCCATAACTGAGAATAACATTTTATTCTCAAGACCATATTCAAATACTTGCTTGTCAGTTGTCAGTTTGTCTAAAAATGATTTACATGCAATGGAACAGCGGAACGAGGAACACCCCTGGAGCTCCCTGCATCTAGTTATAAATAGAACCCAGAACAAAATTAGCCTTCGGCATTTTGCGATGAACAACCAAATCAACCAGGCATGTTTGGGTGTTCCCCCATTCCGCCTGTCTATAATGCACCACGAGATTCCTCCCAGTCAAACACGCCCTTGTTTAAAAATGATATCCAATGATAATTTTGACATGATGCTAAAATGTTGATTCCTCTTGCACATTTCTGTTTTAATGTGATAGAGAACTCATCTTATGAGGCAAATAGAGCAACATAATGAAAAGCGTGCAACATTTGCTGACCAGAAAAGAGAGAATGATGATTATTCATATGACATCTCTCTTGATGAAGACTTTGTCACAGCCTTAGAATATGGTATACCGCCAGCTTCAGGAATGGTATGATTTCCATCTTTATGCTGCAATTTCATCTTGCAGCAACTATTATTTAATTTGAAAAAAAATCATTAAGTTGCTTGTGAAATCCTTTTAAACCAGTTTTTTAAGGTTGATAATTAAGTCTGAAACTCCCTCAGTAATTACTTGAATTTAATTTCACATGAAATTAAACTTCACCTCAAGACTAGTTTATTTGAAATAAGTTTGATTCAACTTTGCTCTGATTGGCTGATTGGATTACGTAGAGTCATAGACATCTGATACTCATTTTTTAATATGATGGATCTACGCATTTGATCGAACAACTCTCCATACAGCGGCTTCAATACAATGCAGATAGACTACATTATAGAAAGAAAGTAGCAATTTTTTTTTGATTTCTGTGTATGATTGACTGTTTGACTAAGGGGCATGAACTTAGGAAGGCCATCCACTTATGAAATCATAAACAAGCTGATGGGGCTCACATTTCACAGGCGGACCGACTCTCATCGGAACCAACCGCTCAAGTCTACTTACACGGGAGGCGGAGTTAGGATCGTCTAATGGACGATCCGAGCTGGCAGTCGCCCTTTTATGTATTTTGGTGGTTTTCTTTGTTTCAGGCGACCATGGTCATTTTTAATGGATTCTAGGTCTATAAATAGAGGCCTGGGGGGATCTACTGGTATCGCAAATTTTGGACATAAATTTCAAGCTCTCACGGTCGCCCCACGTCACTCCCACGGTACTGATTCCATGGATCCTTGGTGTCGAAGTCAAGGTAACTACCCCTATTCCATAACTACCCCATAACCACATGACCGCTGAAAACCACCATTAACTACTTCCACCACCAAATCATCCATATAACTACCTAATTCCTACAGTAAGTAACTACCTAATTTTCTACAGTGACTACCTAAAATTCCACCAAACCGCCCACTCCTCTGAAGTAACTGCCAAGCCGCCCACTAAAAACAATTCCTACTGTTTCTCTCCTCCTCCAGTCCACCCAAATACCCTCCCAGCATCCCCCACTCACGGCAGCAACCAAATTCCCTTCTGTACTTGATTTCCTGCCATTCCTCCCGTTAGAAGTGCTTCCCTAGCCTCCCAGTTCAGCAATTCCATGCATTCAAACACTGTTCATTGATCTCAGCCAGCAACTTCATGCCTCCAGATACTATTCCATGATTCCAATCACAACTAATGAGTGACGATCCAGGAGACCAAGAATGTCTGTCCTGGACCCTTCCAGGACTGAAACGACACTCCTCAATTCAAGAAGCCACGCCCCTTACCCTATTCAGCTGAAACTCCCTCTTGTTTTCTGTAGACAAGCGCCTCCCCCCACTAAATTCCAGGAATCGGGAAATTCTCCCATGTGTTGGAACACATCTCTCAGGTGCGAGAACATTCCTCCTAGCCCACTAACCGAGAGCCTGATGCCATGTTCTGATCGTAACTGCTGCTAGTAGATGATGTTGGCCCCTTTCCGACTCCTGGATGACATTGCTGGCCAATTCCGCCTTCTCCCTGCAGCCACTAATCTCCCACTACTTTCACAATACCTTCGTAGTCCCCCATACAATTACCATTATGCATCGAAGCTCCTTTAGATCCTGAAAATGTAAATTTTGGCTGGCCAATTCCGCCTTCTATTCATATTAATGCATTTTTCATGAATTTAGATAATTATGTTATGCTGCAAAATTGATTGATTCCAGGATATCTACAAAAGTGGACCTCCTAAGCATACAATTTCACACCATATCGACCCGACGACAAGAATTCTCTTCTACGACCTCCTCTCTTCGCAAACTCCTCCCCATAAGCTGCACATCTCAACCAATCTGTCAAGGTTTGATCTAATTTTCCTCATCATTTTTATCCTTCTATTTCACAATTATTATCCATCCAAAATTTTGAGGACCTTTGGTGACCGGGGAAGGGGGCGCTATGCGGAAGGAGCAGCGTCGGGGGTGTTGCATGGGCAGATGACAACGTCAGGTAGAGCGAGGAACTCGGATTAGGTTTTTTCGCCGCCTTTGATACCATGTTGCGTAAATAGAGAATCAGAACTTAATAATTTATTAGGTGATAACTATGGCTATATATGGCCTACAAGAGAACCCTATTACATAAACCCCCTCAACTATTATTTTTATGATAAAATTATGCCAATCTTGATTAATCCTTGTTATGCAGTACTAGGTCTGAATTAGTTTCAGCTTATGTTAGACTTCTTCATGCTAATGAGGCTGAAGTTTGCAGTACTAGGTCTTGTTTAATCCTTGTTATTCAAATTTTGCATAGGATAGGTACAACTTTTTTGTTCTCCACTTCTGCGAGCTCACCGTATTGTTTTTTATTTTCTATTATCTTACAGTTGCACGTTGATTCCTTGTGAGTTTTAAATTATTACTAGAAGCTCTACTAATGATAGATTGTTTATAATTTCATTGCAGATTGCATTTTGGAAGAAGATATATCTCATCTTTCAAGTCTTCTTCCTCTAAAAGGTCCTATTACAACTCTGTCCCTTGCAGGCCGGAGTTCTTTCTAACTAAAGAAGAGAGCAGAAGACATTAGTTCTCTATCACAGATGTGCCAAAGAATGCATATTTATAGATTTTCTTTAATATAAATATTTGTTATTGTATTTAAATTTAATTAGAAATAAAAATATTATTACTTTGTATTGAGGGGTTTGGGCTATCTCCCATCCAATTTTTCCCTATTAATGAAATAATCTATGTTAGAACAATCTTCTTGTTGCAATTGAGTGTTTATTTATTGTTGTATTTGAATGTACATATATGAAAATTAGTGAATATCAAATGAAATAATTTTATGGTATTTTGTAAGAAATTGAATAAAGTTTAGTGACAAATATCATATTTTTTAATGAGCCTTATATTCCTTCACAAAAAAACATAGTGAGCAGAATTAGTTTAGACACTAAAAATATTTTATTTTAGTGCCCACTAAATTCTCTTTTAGTGACTGAATTAATGCAGTCACTAAACACGTCTTTTTAGTGACCCATATTTTTTGGTCATTAGAACTTTTAGTGATTGAAAAGATTTGCTCATTAAAAGTTAACATTTAGTGACAATTTTTTTTTTGCCACTAAAGACAATTAGTGTTGGGCATACTTCATCACTAATAGTTGTTTTAGTGACTGTTGTGCTTCGGTCACTATAACTTCTTTTAGTGTCAAAAAAAAAATTAGTCACTAAAACAACTTTTAGTGACAAACTACTTTTGGCCACAAAAAACATTTAGTGGCGGGGCTTTTGTGACGACCTTGTGACGGGCTCAATTCGGCCACTAAGTGTCTTTAGTTACCATAATTCAGTATTTAGTGACGAAATATTTCATCACTAAAAGTCACTTTTCTAGTAGTGTTCCTAGAATTCAGAATGAGATCTGAATCTTCTCTGCAGACTGTTCTGGATCTGCCTTCTTAAAGGGTTTCCCCTTTTCTTATTGTGAATTTTATCTCTCTTTGTTGATGGATTTTCTGGCCTTCACTGAGTTGTTGTTATTGGTTGTTAAAGATCAGCCCTTTATATAGAGATTCCTCATGGTTACCGGCTGATCTTGTTTGTAACAACCTTTTGTTAGTTCTGACAAAGGTGTCAGACATATTGGTAATGACAGTTGTCGACCCACCAGTCATGACAGTTAATTCCTTAGAGATTCTACAACTCAGCACAATCCACTCAGCAATCTGCTTCATATGTGTCGACACAAGTAGACAAAGTATCGACACAAGTCTTGATGATGTCGACACAATACTCCAAGTGTCGACACAGTCATTCTTCTGCTTCTCGACACATCTTCTATTGGTATGTGTCGACACAAGTCCAGTGTGTCGACACAACTGCTCTTGGTCTTGACATAACTGATGGGTGTCGACACAGCCTCTGCTTTAGGTGTTGACACAATCCTTGCCTCGGGTGTCAACATAAGTCCTGCTTTAAGTGTCTACACAATTCCTGCCTTTGGTGTCGACATAGCTTCTAGGTGTCGACACAGTTCCTGGGTATCGACACAATTTCTGGGTGTCGACACAAATCTTGCTTCTAGTGTTGACACAATTTCTGGTTCTGGTGTCGACACAATTCTTAGGTGTCGACACAATTTCTAGGTGTCGACATAAATCTTGCTTCTGGTGTCGACACAACTTCTTAAGTGTCGACACAATTTCTGGGTGTCGACATAAATCTGGCTTCTAGTGTCGACACAACTTCTGGTTCTGGTGTCGACATAATTCTTAGGTGTCAACACAATGCTTTGTTGCTGGTGTCGACATAAGTCCCGTGTGTCGACATAATTCTTCACAAGTGTCGACACTTGTACTTAGAATATTTTTCTTCCATTCCTTAACCCTGCACAAGGAAACTTAAACATACATCAAATACATATTGATGTATATCATTGACTAGGATGAATCTTCTCCAAATCTGGTACATACTTCTAGTGTACCCAACACAAACCAACTCGGAATCCTACGAAAATCGCACTGTAGCTAAATATCGACGCTACGAATCCAATGGCAAAGTCAAAATCGAAATCTGACAATCTAAACTCGGGTAAAAACTCTCTGATGCCCAAAATACCAACTATCCCAAAAAGGCTTCACCGAGTTCCAAAACAAACCTGGCTCACAAGGGATATCTCAAAAACATACTAGAAATTAGCCAAGCTAATATTCTAAGTCAAAACCTCGGATACCAATGAGCAAAAGTCACGATCCAACAATGGTACCCGTCAACTACGCGTCAACGTAACGCCCTGACATCAAAAATATACCACTAAAGGAATTAAAATAAACATCGAAAAATCAGGGGCGTTACACTGAAGATTTTGGGAATCGAGTATATAGATGATACTGATGCTATGGTAGATTGATACGAGATCGCATGCTTGATGCTCAGAGTCGATAGGCAAAGTATTATAATGTGAAACATAGGATGGTGGAATTTCAAGTGGGTGACAAAATGTTCTTAAAGATCAGACCGATGCATGGAGTATCACGTGTGCGTGGAAGGAGGAAGAAGCTCAGCCCAAGATATGTGGGGCCTTATATTATATTGGAGAGGATTGGCTCGTTGGCCGATCAGCTAGAGCTGCCACCAGAGCTGGAAAATTTGCACGACGTCTTCCATGTGTCATCGCTTCGGAAAGCACTACTACGACCTGATCAGCATGCCCCCGCTACAAGTGGAGCAGTGACAAATAATTGATTTGTCCTACTAGAGTCGGTACGAATAGTGGACACTGAGACAAGGAGCTTGCGTCGAAAAAACATTCCTTTGGTGAAAGTCCTGTGGTCTAATCATGGGAAAGAAGAATACACTTGAGAGCTAGTTGACTTGATGCGGAAGCGCTACCCAGAGTTGTTTCCCCAAGGTACCTTTATAAGCATACTTATATTTTTCATGTTTTACCTCCCCCATAGTCTTAGCCTGATTTCGGGGACGAGATCTTTTATTTTGTTTATAAGATTTATAACGTCCTATTTCGCGCTAGACCCCTCGCACGCGTTTTTAGTCAGGAAAGTTGACTCGGGCTCGGGGTGCACTGGTAATAGGAGTCGATTGATACTCTACTAATAGGACGAATTTCACTTAGAAGAGTTCTGGACACAAAAAGCGTCGAGTGCATTTAGTGTACTCGACGCCATTCGAAGAATTGTCTAGTGATACTCGACGAATTAACTTAGAAAATGTACTGGTTTCAGTAGGTGTCGAGTGCGTTGAGTGGTCTCAACGCCATTCGACGAGGCGTTGAGTGATACTCAATGCATAAAAGGAAATGGACTTAAAAAATATACTGGTTTCAGTAGGCGTCGAGTGCGTTGAGTGGTATCAACGCCATTCGATGAGGCGTTGAGTGATACTCAACGCATAAAAAGAAATGGACTTAAAATTATACTTGTTTCAGTAGGCGTCGAGTGCGTTGAGTGGTCTCAACGCCATTCGACAAGATGTTGTGTGATACTCAATGCATAAGAAGAAATGTACTTGGAATAATACTGATTTCAGGAAGCGTCGAGTGCGTTGAGTGGTCTCAACGCCACTCGAGGAAGGATCGAGTGATACTCGACAAATGATAATTTAACTTTAGAGAATGATTCTGGATTCTATAGGTGTTGAGTGGTATTGACGCCATTCTACGAATCGTCGAGTGATACTCGATGATTTTGACTTAGAGAATTTTTCAGCCCAGACTGTGTTTGCTGGTTCATATGTACGGGCTAAACCGGGTTTTCGGGATAAGTGCTGATGGCTCATTTGGACCCGATCTTCTCAAATAAGACCTATTTAAAGTAATGATGGGCAATCCAATGTTAGGATGATACCTGGAGGCACGTCTCAAACTCTAATCTTTCGTATAAAAAGGGAAGAAGTGGGAAACCCTAATCGTCAAATCCATTTCTTGTCGATCCGTTACTTGATGAACCCAACGATGGAAGAGAAGTCGCTAGAGTCGGATTTCTGGAGGAAAAATCTCTTCATCTTCGTGAAGAATGATGCCGCCGAGGAGAGTGACGAGATCCATGGCCGGAAACGAGGTGAGCTTCCTACCCTTTCCCTTGATGTTAAATCTTTAGTTATATTATAGGAGAGATGTCGACTCAAAAGAGTTGGACTCGGGCGAGATGAAGATATCCTAGGAAGAGACCATGTTAGGACCTTGTCCTAAAGATTAGTTGTCTTCAACCTCTCCTCTCTTCGTTGTGAAGATGGTGGACTTGGTTTCGTGAAGAAAGATGGTCTAATGAGGGTGAATAAGGGAGGAGGAAAATCCGAATATAGTTGTGAACAAATGGCTAAAGGAATAAGACGAACCGATGTCAATTTTTTTGCTTTAAGATGTGTGCATAAATCTGTTTTATGTGAGCAATGGACTTCGAGGCCGTTTTTGGATGTGATACGGCCGGATCCAGGTTTTGGGCTGAACGTGCAAGTTTTAGTCCTCATAAAGACCTTTACAGCGAATGGTTACACCTTTTCACAGGAGATTTGTAGCTCTTGGAATGTCTAGTCGAGGTTGTTGCATGGTAAAAACTTATGTGCAGGATGCTTTCGGGTTAGTGTATAACCAGTTTTGGTCTAGGTAGAAGAAACATAGTAAGATGATGTTGAGGTTTAAATGAGCCTGGTTATAAATAGCCGAGATAAACAAATGGTTTGGAGGAATTTAATAAACAAATGGTTTGGGGAAATTAGTGACAAATGATTTGATAAGATTTGGTTGTATAAATGGTTACTTGTGAAATCCGGTAAGGATGTGTGCGATTGTAATCCGATGAATGATATAAGTTTTGAAAAAGGGTGTGATACCCGATGATTGAATGTGTAATCTATACTTATGTTATCGTGCTTGATGAATACGTGAGGGTTTAATATAGTGTGGTGATAAGTGTATGAAAGCTTAATTGTTTGTGAACGCTTGATTATAAGGAAAGAATCGAATGAGGTAAATCTCATGGCCATGAAAATGTTGAATCGTGATCTCAAGTATTGGATGAGATAATTTGTATAGTCCACTGCTCAGAGTGTGTCTCCCTATGGGTAGTAGTGTGGGATTGGTACGTTGTTCTAGGTGGCTTGCCACCTGTGTTGATGTTGAACCCTTGAGTGCTTGGGAGCACGGAAATGTGAAAGGGTGTTAGTGCATGAGTATTTGACCGCACATGATTGGTAATGATGATAAGGGACTCAGTGTGGAGCCCTTGAGTGTTGTTGAGCATTTGATTGGTAATGATGAAAAGGTACTCGGTTGGAGCCCTTGGATGGTTGATGACAAGGCCATGTGAATTTGCATGCATTGTGAGTTGACACACAGTGTCATAATCTTGGGTTAAGGATGGTGTGGCAGGTCTACGGGCTCGCTAGTCGTCACACCGACGGGAGTTGAGAGATAGACTTTGGACGGTGGGCCTTGGTCTTTAATGCTTTTTCCCGGGGCACCCTCTGCGCCAAGTGGACAGTTGGCCTTGGTCCTGTGGTGATATGATCCCATAGGCACCTTCCGTGCCACAAAGATAGGCCAGTTGGGCTGGGCTCTTAGTGCACATCTACCCGAGACCCCTTCTGAGCTGTAGTATGCAGGGAGCTCCGTTGTTGTGTTCTTAGCATTGAGGCGTACAGAAGCCTAGGTCAGGTAGTGTGGAGACCAGCCTAGTAGTGGAAAGCCTGTTTCACTATCACCGTTTGGCCACGACGGATGGCACTTTAGAGGTTAACTACCTGCTCGAAAATTGGGAACTAAAAGTATGTATCGACATAGCAGTGTTCGTGTTTGTGAGCATGGGTAAGTCATCTTATTGCATTCATAACATTACATTGCACCGCATAAGATCCTTATCATATAAGTTTGTATGGACACTCTTATATGATGAGTTACTTTATTTTTAAGTCGATCCTTAACTTATAAATCTATATGAGCATTTTTATAAGTTAAGTTACTTTCCTATTGTAGATCTATATACTTTGATGGATGGATATTGCTTGTGTAGAATTGCTAGAGTAGAATGTTGATAATGATGTTATATACTGCTGTTATTACCACTCATGATATGTAAAGATATACCACCTTCTTGTACTCTGCTTATATATTGTGCCCTTATTTCTTTTCTTCGCTCGGTGCCTAAGAGTCGTCAGTGGAGCGAATGTGATAGCCACTTAGTCTTTATGACTAACAGTTGTTACGTCTTCCTTTTTAGGAGGAAACCCGCAGATGAAGCAACAATAGGTTGTGCTGGAGGGCAGCTAGGCCAGGGTGACAGGGCCTGATACGACGTTACCATCGTTGCCGTCAGTTACGGATGTAAGTTTTTGAGTGACTCATATGGTAGCCCTTGGAGCAATTTTGTGCACTCTGATATTGTAGAAGCCATCGTTGCTTCTTATTATTATTGTACTTGTTTGGACTTATATACATGTGTGGATTTTGACTTTGGTATATTCTTTATGTTGGGTTGGCATGGATGATATTGGTTTTAGCTGGTAGGATAGACGTCTTGTGGTACAGGTTAGCCCGTGTGCTGACACTACAACAAGGCGGCTGTTTTGGGCATAAGACTCTCCTCGGCCGTAATTTGTGTTTCGGGAGGGGGGGGGGGTCTTACACTTTTCCTATCTTCTTTACAACCTACAAAATATGCATCTTAATACCCAATTAGTTCAAAATCATTATTCCTAGAGTACCATAAACCAAGATCAGGTGTGCCCTTGAGATATCTCATAATTCTTTTTACTGCAGAATAATGAGACTCTTTAGGGCTAGCCTAGTATATAACACAAACACATGTAGTATATATGATGTCTGACCTACTTGCAGTCAGATAGAAGAGGGAGCCAATTATGCCTCTATATAAGATTTCATCAACAGTTTTCCCGATCTCATCATTGTTTATTGACACACTTTACCACACAGGAGTTTTCATTATGTAGGCACTCTCAATTCCAATCTTTTTGATTAGCTCCATAATGAACTTAGACTGAGTGATGAATAAAACATCCTCTGACTGTCTAACTTAGAGACCCAAAAAGTACTTGAGTTTGTTCATACTACTCATTTCAAACTGCCCTTGCATAAGTTTAACAAACTTCTTGCAGAGGTCATCATCTGTAGATCTAAAAATTATGTCATCAATATAAATTTGGACTAGAATTATCTTACCTTTGACTTCCCTAAGGAATAATGCCTTGTTTATCTTTCCCCCGTGCGCGATTCTTGTTCGCCTGGACGCGATTTTTGGCCCTTGTGCGATTTTTCGCTCGGGCGCGATTTTTCTCCCGGGCGTGAATTTTTTTGCCCGGCCGTGATTTTTCCGCACGGGCGCAAATTTTTTACCCAGCCGCGCTTTTTTCGCTCAGGCGCGATTTTTTCGCCCGGACCTGATTTTTTTGCTCGGGCTTGATTTTTCCGCCCAGACGCGAATTTTTACGCCCAAGTGCAATTTTTTCGCCCGAGCGCGATTTTTCTTCAAGGCACGGTTTTTTTAACCTGCCGCGATTTTTTCGCCGGACCGCGAAATTTTTTACCTGGCCTCGTTTTTTTTTTCGCTCGGGCTCGATTTTTTCCCCAGGGCAAAAAAATCACGCTCGGGCGCCAAAAATTGGCTTGGGCAATAAAATCGCGCCCAGGCGAAAAAATGCAACCGAGCGAAAAAATCGCGGCCATGTGAAAAAATTACGCTAGTGAGAAAAAACTCGCGCCCGAGCAAAAATATCGTTGCCGTGCGAAAAAGTTGTGACTATAACACACATTTGTTTATAGTAATTTGTTCATAATATTTTTCAATTTTTATATTAAATTTTATTTAACAAACGAATAAAATAATTAATCAATTACGCAATATTCAACAATATTCTTTATTAGACGAACACTGGAATTGGAATTAGTGTCCAATATTTAATTCAACAATATTCACCAATATTTAATTCAACAATATTCACCAATATTTAATTCAACAATATTCACCAATATTTAATTCTAATATCGAATTCTATTTCCGTGCAAACGAACAAACCCTAAAAGAGGTTGAACATTGATGAATGACATTTTCATCAAATTTATTCATATTTATATATAGAAATGATTTCTACATGGAGACTTATGATTCATAGAGCGTTGTTAATCGCATATTAGTTTTGGCTGTATGCAGGTTACACGAAGCTCTCATTTCTCCTTTTTAACAAGCAGGTCATGGGGCTAGACCTAGACGCATAGCCATAACCCATGTCCCGTGCAGTCGCCCAACGAGATAGAGCTTCCTCTCTGATCTCCTCTCCCCTCCGGAGAGTCCTGCCAGCGATCCTCTCTGACAAGCCGCAGTCCTCACCATTTTCGACGACCTCCCTTGCAACCCGACCCAAGCAGTAGCCGAGACCCTTTGAACTGAGTGCAGTTCCTTCGCCCAACCACCTACTTCTCTTCTCCGGCCGTCGAGCTCCTCTCTTCCTTGGGTTGTGTCTGACCTGCCGACCTCTCTATCTTTCAAGATCTGACAGCCGATCTCCGTTCACCTCCTCCCTCCACAGCTTGTGCCGGCACACAAAATGGAAAAAATTTGTCGATACCTTTTTGGCCGAGCTTGCTGAGGCCGACAGATATTTTCGGCATTTGCCAACGAGAACTGCTCCGTCCTTATTCCTTACAAATCTCGATTAGGTGCTTGTATATTGGTCTAATCAAAGACCATCTTTTGTTGATACATCACTAATAATGCCATTCCATGAATCACTAATAATCTCTGTCAACAAATAAACCCATGCACCGTGAATAGTGGTGCAATCGAGTCGAGTTCGAGTCAAGCTTGACAAAATTTCCAAGCTCCAGCTCATGCTCGAGCTTGTCGAGCTCATTTTGTCCTGGCTCGAGCTCGAGCTCATTTTGTCCTGGCTCGAGCTCGAGCTCAATATCTGCTTATCGAGCTCGAACTGCTCACGAGTTTTTTTAGCTCATGAGTTTGATTTTATTTATATTTTTAATATATATTTTAAAAAATATAGGAATAAAAAGCTCGTGAGCCGATTCGCGAGCTCATGAACAATAATATTCGAGTTTGAATTCGAACTCGAGTCGAGCTTTTTTCGAGCCGGCTCAACTCAACTTGCACCCCTAATCGTGAAAATTGGTGAGAAAAAATAATTTATGAAAAATTTTAATTAAAAAAAAATACATTTCATTTGATATAAAATTTGGCTGCATGAATAGTCTTTTGACTTTGACACATCTGCCATCTCCATAAAGCGGGCTGCTTAAAATTCGCCCTAAGTTAAGAGTTGGCCCGGTTCCTTGCAACTCGTTTGCCGCTGCACTCGCCCGGATCGAGATCGGCGCTTCCTCTGCTGGCTTCCGAGCAGAGTATAATGGCGAAAAAATTCTTCTGCCCCCTTCTCCTCTTACTTCTCCTTCCCGAATCCTTCTCCGCTGACAACCCTACCGATCGCCGCCTCCTTATTCTAGTCGATGACCTTACCATTCGTTCTTCTCATTCCCTCTTCTTCAAGTCCCTCGAGTCTCGCGGGTACAGTTTGGAATTTCGCCTCGCCGACGATCCGAAGATCTCCCTCCAACGATACGGACACTACCTCTATGACGGCCTCGTCATATTCTCTCCATCCGTCCAGCGTAAAACCCTAACACTGTCAGCTCCAAACCGTTCTGATTCTTCATTGCTCTTCTCGAGATTTTAATCTGTTTGAGATCGTTAGGTTTCGGAGGATCTCTTGATCAGGCAGCCGTTTTAGACTTCGTAGATGCAGGTCACGATCTGATCTTAGCCGCGGACTCTTCCGCTTCGGATCTGATCAGGGGCATCGCTTCGGATTCTGGCGTTGATTTTGATGAGGTGAGTTTGAATTCTTTATACATGAAGTTTTTTTGTAGTACTAGCTTCTTACTGCCTTTTGACCCATCGAAAATACTTGATGGATTCAGGATGCCGAGGCTGTTGTTATTGATCATGTTAGTTATGCTGTTTCCGAGACTGATGGTGAACATACACTCATTGCTGCCGACGATTTCATACAGTCTGATGTGATATTGGGAGAGAAGAGGATAGAGGTGAGCTTTTTATTTGATTGCGTCATCATATTTTCTGAAGTGAAGATGCCCATCTATGTCATACCCGATTGCTTTTGGCTCTGTTTGGCTGAGCTGTTGCTGATGGAAAGCTGCTGATGAACTGTTGCTGATTGAAAAAACGCTGATTCTGGAAAACACAGTTTTGTTAAAAAACCGTTTGGGTGAAACAGAGTTTACAAAATGGAGTTTTCGAAAAGTTGTTTGGATACAAATCAGAGTTTTTTAGTAATTTTTTTTTTCAAATTTTTAAGTAACAATCTTTTTAAATTATGAAAAAATAAAATTATTTAGCAAAATAACACCACCAAATAAAGGTTCATTCATAACACCAATAAAGACACACACATACATTTTTTTTATGTTCTACGCTCTAGCTTCATACAGTTGATCCGCAATAATATTACGTAGCGCGATCATTTCCTCTACACCACCTGCTGTGTCAGTGCATGTTTCTTGGGGCCCTTGTGAGGTCATCCCATGGTCTCGAGCTCTTTGCTCGGATTCACTAAAATCAATGTTCACACGCGAAGGGTGCCGACGGATGAAATTATGTAAACACATTGTGGCGATCACAATAGCAACTTGTTCGTCAAAACGATAGCTTGACATGTCCCTCAGTATGACTCATTTCTTCTTCCAAACCCCAAATGACCGTTCTATCACACTTCTTAGCGATGAGTGTGCGTGATTGAAAATCTCTCGACGTCCTTCAGCTCGACGTCCTCCACGAGCAAAGTCTGGAAGATGATACCGCATATCTTGATACGGTTTCAAGTATCTTCTTTGCAGTGGATAACCAGAATCTACCAAGTAATATTTTCCTGAAAATAATTAAATAATATTTATCAATAGTTAATTTGTATGGTAATAAATAATTAAACAAAAATTTACATAGTTACCTAGTGGTGGATGCGAGAAGGTATAACGTGGATCACTTATCGCAAAATTGAAAATGCGGCTATCGTGCGCTGATCCCTCCCAACCCGGCATAACGAAAGTGAAACACATATTGAAATCACAAGCAGCCATGACATTTTGGGTTGGACTACCACGTCTCCCAATATAAGGTACTTGACTTCCAACTGGTATGCACGCGTGAACATGTGTCCATCAATTGCTCCTATGCAATCTTTAAAAAAAGGCATGTAATGTCTGTCATACATAATCTCTGGCGGAGTATTGCTGAAAGATCTATCTGATGGCTGAATTACTTCTTTCCCTAACTGCCCCAGAGCATGAAGACCTCGAGAAAAAAAATCTGCTAGCAGTCTCCGTTGAATGTTGAAAGCACTCAATTGTTTTTCTCATTAATTCATTATGCGATAATATATATATTGTCAATGCCAGGATTTCTCTGGATGCACTCCTTGTTCTCTGAAATCCACACTTCTCGTCCAGAGAATGCAATAAGTCCATAAATATTTCTTGACTCATCATGAAAAAGTCATGAAACCTCACCCGTGACCCGCGTAGTAGTTCTCCCACCCATTTATCACCTGTTTGCTTCAAGTCATGCGTGGTACTGGATAGTGCATCATGGAGGTATATTCGGTTACCAAGGATATTGTTGCTATCACATTCTGATGATGGACAATCACATAATTTCTTCTAGTAATCTCCTGCTCCTCCGTCGAATTTTCAGATTCATCGCTAGACATATTCTGTATGAAAAATAAACTACCAATAATTATTGCAATAAAAGAACAAAAATAGAACATCACTGACATAATAATGTCAACAACATAACAACAGAACTGAACATCATAGTGTCCACAACATAATACCATCACAAGCATAATAGTGTGCACAACATAACAACATCACAAGCATAATAGTGTCCACCACATAATAGTCTACACAGCAACAGAAAAAACAAAATAGAATATGAAAGTGTCATGAAACATATCACAAGATAACTCCACTACCCCCCACGGAGGAAGCGATTGCGCAACCACTTTACGTTCATGTCCTCTGGTAGACACAAGAAAGTCTCCCTATGATTTTTGTCCATAAAATACGTGATTGCAAAATCATGGAAGTCTCCATCAGACTGCACTTCCGGGTACGTGTCTAATTTATCTATTGCCCGGCGGATGCTAAACTTGGAAGTAGCTTTTTTGGGTGTTTCCTGAATGCATCGGCTAATGGTTTTAGAAGACTCCGCCAAGTCTTCTAACACGGAGCTAATAACTTTGTTTTTCCCTTTCTTTCTTTTCTTGCCAGGTTCAGATGTAGCTGTGTTTTCATGTGGCATAGGTCCTTCGCTGACTGCAATGTCTTCAGAATCACCATCCGACATTCCTCTCTCATCAACGGAATCTGGGATCTCATTAATGGTGGTGGGGGTGCAAGCATGACGTCCTGTAGCAACAACAAAACTGAACATCAGGTTCAGTTTCTCCTCCAACTCTGGTTGGATTTCAGAGAAACGAAATTTTTTTGCCGCTGAAACGACCTGACAATGCATTAATTTTTAATGTCAGAACTTGTTAGTTTTTTTTAAAAATAAAACAAATTCTTCAAATGAAAAAGAATACCTTCAATCTTTCATCCCACCATTCGTCTGAGGCATCTATAGTCTTCCTTGATGCATTACAACCCAATCCGGTCTCATCACGTTTCAACTCCGTCCATACTTTCCACTCCTTCAGATAATCCCATTTGTTTTTAAGTTGGACTTTATCATACTGTTTTCTCGTCTGCTCTTCAAATTTTTTCATGACATTTGTCCAACCCTTTTTATTGAAATGTGTGGTCGGTCAATTCCCAAGCTCTATCTCCTTGATGCATATGTCACAGAAATGCATGATATCGGTATTGTCCCAAAAAGCAGACACTCCACCATCTTTGGACTTGACCATCTTCAGAAACGTCAACAAACAAATCCAAATTGATGTACAATAATATATTATAACAATCACATGAGCACACACGTACACACACAAAAACACACACATACAACAACACTCACACACACATACACCAACACACACACAACCCACCAACACACACAACCCACCAACACACCTACACCAACACACATACACCCACAACCCACCAACACAACACACACATACACACATACACCAACACACCTTCACCAACACACACACACAACCCACCAACACAACACACACACACAACCCACCAACACAACACACACACATACACACACATACACCAACACCAACACACATACACCAACACACACATACACCAATACACACACACACATACACCAACACACACACATACACCAACACACACACATACACCAACACACACACATACATACACCAACATACAACACACACACACATACAACACACACACACATACACCAACACACACACATACATACACCAACACACACACACATACAACACACACACACATACAACACACACACATACAACACACACACATACACACACAACCCACCAACACAACACACACATACACCACACACACATACACCAACACACACATACACCAACACAACACACACCAATACACACACAACACACACATACACCAACACACACACACACCAACACACACACATTCACCAACACAACACACACATACATCAACATAACAAACTCACTCAACACAACCCACCAACACAACACACACATACACCAACAGAGATTCCACACACAAAAAAACACAACCCACACACTCAACACAACCCACCAACACAACACACATAAACATAACACACACACAAACACAACCCAATCCGGTCACCGCACACCCAAACACACAACAAAAATATCACAAAAGTGAAAAAAAACACAAACAATTTTGGCAATTAGGTGTAAATCAACAATAGGGTACCTGAAATCTGCTAGCAGAAGATCCGGTGTGCCCGCAGTTTGCAATTAGGTGTACCTGGAAAAACAAAAACATCCGGTAAGTCAAATTAGGTTGCAAAAATTTCTTCATGAAGACTTTAATTTCAACGAAGAAGAAAAATCATCGGCGATGAGGGAGACGACGACGATAGGTTCCAACCGGCGATGAGGGAGGAAGAAGAAATTTTTATTTACCCTTTCCTGGAAGAACATCGGGAGGTGGAAGGAGGTGGGTAGATCGAAGATGGATGGGGAGATGGAAGGAGATGGGTAGATCGAAGAAGGTTGGGAGATTGAAGAAGAGGAGGATCGGGACATACTGACTTGTTTGCTGCTTGCGTAGACGGGGACGGGGACGATGGCTGCCGATATGGTCGCTGCTTGCGAAGACGGAGACTGGGACGATGGCCGCTGCTTGCGAAGAAGACGGCGACGGGGACGATGGGTTGTTCGCCGGCTTGCGATGACGCCGACAGGGAAGATGGAGGCCGAATCGTTCGGTGCTTGCAAAGAAGACAGCGATCGGGAGCGATTGGGTTGCTGCTGGACGCAAAATAAAACCGCGGTTGGAGGGTTACATAATTTTAGCGGAAATTTAAAAATGCAGGATACAAACAGCAGCGCCAAACGACGCTTATGCTCATAATAGCGGTGCGTTTCAACCGCACCGTGGGCAAAAAGCCCAACCAAACGCTACCTTTATGTACCCCTGAAATATCGACTGAATTAAGAATTATTTTATTTCCCTATTCTTTTTCTTAAAAATATGATGATATAGTTTTTTATAAATAAGGATGTTTTTTTAACAGCTCATTCATCTTGTTGGTCCTTCACTTGTTGAAAACTTTTATTTTCAGTGATTTCTTTTTCATAATTCTCTTATTGATTTTTGATGAAGTTTCTATGTTAAACTTGGTTGTTTTTATTAAACCATGCTCTCTTCATTTATAGTTTGATTATCTTTATTTATATCCGGAATTATTGATTTTTTGCATATTAAATAATTTGATATCTTATTTATTTGATTTTTCTCCTTATTCCTTTCTTTCAAAATGATATTTAAATCTTTTACCTTAACTAATTTAATTTGTATTTCTCTATTTTTAATAATTAGATTTGATCTTTGTTTCTCTAATTTTTCTATTTCAACCATATAGTTATAATTTTTATAATAATGGCCTTTACATCTTAATTCATCTAATTCGTTTCTTAAGTGTTTAATTTTTTGTTCAGATTTTAACTGATATTCACAGAACCTTTTAAAATGTAATTTAAATTCTTCAGAAGAAAAGTCAATATCTTTATGTTGATAACTCGTTCCGTTCAAGGAGTCTTCAAAGACTTTTGCGTTTGATAACTCTTCTTTTAATAAAGAGTTTTTTTCAATTAACTTATTTATCCGTTCCTTTAGACTATCTACCTCAGTTTTTAAAAAACTTATTCTGTTCTTTTTGTCCATTATCATCAGGAAAATATTCATATAATTTCAATTTCTGCCTTAATAATTTAATTTTATTTTCTAATTTTATTTGATTTATACAAAAATTTCTAAAGCATATTTTAAAATCATCAGAAGTAAAATCAATATCATAAAAATAATCAGGTACCTCATTTGTATCATGGTTTGATTCTGTCTCTAGAGCTATGTGACATGCTTCTTCAACATCAGTTTCTTCTTCATTATCTAATGAAGAGCTGGATTTACAACTTGTATCACTCCAAGTTTCAAGAATGAACCTTTTCTCTTCTTTTTATCCTTTCTCTTCAGGTATTTTTCTTTTGATCCTTGATAGTTGATCTCTTTTTTTATTGATCTGGACATTCTATTGATATATGTCTAGGTTTTATACATGTAAAGTAGATTATCTCCTTATTAGAAGTCTTGTCAAACTTTGACTTGCTTAAATTTCTATCTCTTCTCCTAGAACTTTCTAACTTTATCCACATTCTGAATCTCGTTGCTAGAAGATTGAACATCTCATGTTCTGAAACAGATGGTTCATTCTTAGTAACTTTTATAACAACTCTTTTTTCTCTAGATGTTAAGGTATTCTCCTTAGCTTCTGCTCTACTCTTCAATAGTTGTTCATATGACTTTAACTTTCCTAGCAAAACATTTATTGTAATTTCTTTGCGACATCTTGCTTCTCTGATGATCTAAATTCTAGAATCCCATGTACTTGAGAAGCACATGAGTAATTTATTATTTATCTCAGTAAGAGATATATTTTATTCATTCCTTTCAGTTCATTGATTATCATGCTGAATCTGTCATACATTTATCTTACAGATTCATCAGTTTTCTTTTGAAAATTCTCATAATGAGAGATTAAAAGTGATCTTCTACCATTTCTCACATCTGCACTTCCATCATTAATTCTTAAAAGTGATTTTCATATTTCTTTTGCTGACTGAAAATCAACAATTTTTTAAAATACATCATCAGACATAGTTGAAACAAGTATGTTCATAGCTTTTGCATTCCAATCTTTTATTTTCTTTTCCATGTCCATTCACTTTTAGGTACATGTTCTGCAGTTGTATTTCCCTCTGCATCGTTCCCGCATGATATTGTTGGTCCTATCAAAATTGATTCAAATATATCATCATCAATAGAGTTCACGTATAATCTAATTCTGATTTTACAGAGTATAAAGTTTTCAAGATTACACACTGGTGGCCTAGTAGATGCAAATCTTTTGAATGTATTTGAAGATATTTTTGAAAATTTAAATGAATATATACTAATGCAACTGAGATGATCTTTTGATCAATGTGTTAATCTTTTATTGATTAATCTCCTCTAGGTTAACGTAATAATGATCAACCTACCTCTGATACCAATTGAAATAGGAGAGCATTTGCTAAATACCTCAGAGATTTCTCTATAGGGGGGGTGAATAAAGATTAAAATTTTGTTTCAAATAGTTAGTTTAATTCACAGAATTTGCATATACATTAACAATCAATCAAATGTAGATGCAGGTAAATAAAATCACAGCACAGAATTAAAAATAAATGAAAAAACACAGAAGACAAAAAGATTATAGTGATTTCCCCTCAATCTGGGTATACCCACTCTTTTATCCCCTTGGTAGGGACTCACTATCACAGATTCACAGTGTCTGAGTCTTTTGATCAGGAGGCTCTTAGAGCTAACAACAGATCTTTTGATAAAGAGATCTTGAACCAATACAATCTGAGTCTTTTCTCAAGGAGACTCTCTGATGCGCCCTGCGACGCATCGTAGCTTTGTCTTTCTTTTTGCATTCGTCATTTATTTTTGCACTTGTTTAAATTAGCGTGTCGTTTATTTTTGCACTTGTTTAATTTAGCCTAAATTTATTTCTCATTTTCCATTTGCTGCTCTTTCGGGTTGACCGTCTGTTAATACTCTTAATAAAGAGGTCCGGTAATATAGTAATTAGGATGGAGGCGGTGCCGCCTAGACTATTTCAGGAAAACGTAAAATTAAATTAACAATAAAGGAGCCGACCAGTCAATGGATTGATTATAGTTACCAAAATAATTCAGAAGATTAGGCAAAAGAATCTCATGTCAAAATTGTGCACTTGCCAAATCAATTATACAAAATATTTTGCCAAATACAGTCCTCTATGATTTAAAGGACCGGAAGCAAAGGAATTAAGGCAGACCAGACAAGAGCAGAAAACGATTCATTCGTTTTCTGCACAGGACCGACTGACGTTCCTCGCCCCGATGCCAACACCTGCATCTCCTTCTTCCCGACGTGGCTCTCTTCAGCAACGAATTGTTCTCGCGTGAGGCACTGCCCGACCCCTCCTCACTACCACCGGCGCTGCCATTTACCCATCCGACGCCGCTCCTTGTCTCCGTGTGCGGGAAGCCGTCGACCTCGACATTTGATTCCGGCTTCCTCCATGAATAGGGTAATCGTGACTTAAGAAAGCTACAGCCTTCTCCTCCCTCTTACTACCAGATCTTGACAGACCGACCTCCTTTGGGAAAGCTTTGGTAACTCCGCTCTAATTTATTTAGTAATCTTTTATGTGCTCTTGCGAATAGTCCTAAGTTTGCCGTCAAATGTTCAATTACTTTATTGCTGTATTTCATAAATTGTTGCGTGTAATTTCAGCTTGTAATTGCATAAATCTCGTGGAGGGTTCGAAACATAAAGCACGTGAGAATTCTACTCGAGCGAAATTAACAAACTTCTCAACGTCCCAACGACGAGCTTGATTATTGCGCGCGAAGATTAAATTTTTGGCCGCTCGGCCCTTGTGATTTCTCTAAAAACCAAAACCCTAAACTTTTTTTTATTAAAGTAGTTTAAAAATCAATATTCAATTAACATTCGAAAACCTTAGATTTGAGGCTACATCAGTTTGGTATCAGAGGAAATTTGTTTCGCTCCTATCGCGAATCGAACGATCTATATTTAATTTTTTTTAATTCATTCTAAACTTTTAATTTATCTGTTCCTTAAAAATTAAAGAAAAATTGTTTTCCTTCATAAACAAAATAATTTATCTCCCGCTCGGGAACGTTTTTAATTTTTTTTTTCATAAGAATCATTTTTTCTCCCGCTCTGGAACGGTCTCTTTAAAAAAATTGAAATTCTTGATGGAAAAATGTGTCGATCAACTAGAAAATAGTGTAGGAGATTTGACCTGACGCATGAGTGATTTAATGAAAACGGTTGAGACGCTCACCATTGGTATGGGTAGTGTCACACATATCATGAACAGACTGTGCACTTCGGTTAATAATATCAAAGCGACCTTGTCCGTCAAACGAACACCTGCCCCAGTGGTCGAAAACGATCCTGACCATAGGCCTCGGGAACTTGCACACCCCGATTCGGAAGCACATAACGAACCACGTCACCAACCTTGTTGGGATGTAAGAATCAAGCTGGGCGTGGGTGATTTCGAAGGGCGAATAGAGCCCGAGAGTTGCCTAGAGTGGTGTGAACGGATGGATCATTTTCTGGCTTGGAAGCAGTTGCCCCAAGTTAGGCAAATTGAGTATGCCATGCTTAGACTTAAAGGATCCGCGTTAGTTTGGTGGGGACAATTAGAACGGTCTAGGTTCAATTTAGGTATGCCCCCGATCACAACATGGAACGACTTCAAAACTCAACTGCGTAAGAGATACGTTTTGTCTGATTACATGCAAACCCTGTATCGTAGGTTCCATAATCTACGTCAGGATAAATTATCTGTCGATGAGTACACAAACGAGTTCCTAGTCCTGCAGTCTCGCCTCGACCTTCGAGAGGACGATGACATGACCGTTTCCCGTTATCTGAACGGGTTACGCTACTCCATTTGAGATCAGTTTGAACTCCTTGATTACAAGGATTTAGGAGAGGTTACGAGTCGCGCACGTAGAGTAGAAGCACTGCAGAAACGAACATCTGGAAATAAGACTACTGACAAGTCCCACCCGACTCACACTTTCACCCCTGCCGGGTCCTCTCGACTGGTAGCGTCCACGAGCACCCCAACACTCCCTGCCCCTCCCAACAAGTGCAAGGAGATTGTAGGCACTAGACCTAAGCCTGAGATGTTTAGATGTTTTAAGTGTATGAAGCCGAACCATAAGTCTTCTGAGTGTCCGCGATACCACTTTGTCGCCATCGTCGATTCTGAGAGTGGGTCAGAACCTGAGTATGGAGTATTCCTTAGTGATTCCCAGACTGACCCGACCCCTGAGACTGAGTTAGAGAGTGAGTACGCAGTTGAGGGAGAACAACCTGAGCAGTTAGTGTGTGTTCTCCAACATAGTCTCATAGTTCCCAAGACCCCTACTGACGACGACTGGTTGAGAAAAAATATCTTTCGTACCACCGCCCGCATACAAAGACAGTTCTGTTCCATCATTATAGACAGCGGTAGCATGAAAAACTTTGTTTCTCAACGCATGGTGGATAAGCTGAAATTAAAGACACAGCTCTTGGGAAAGCCCTACAGTCTGTTATGGGTCACTAGTAACACTGCCATTCCTATCACGCACCAGTGTCTCGTAGAGTTTTCCATAGGCAGCACGTATCAGGACGCTGTATGGTGTCATGTAGCTACTATCGAGGTCTGTCACATCCTACTAGGACGACCTTGGCAGTACGATAGGCACGTAGTGCATGATAGTGTAAAGAATTCTCACTCATTTGAGCGCCGCAAGATCGTTCTTCTTCCCCAGAAGAATGGTCTTGTTCCCAGAGCCCCAAAGAGGACTTCACCCCATTCTACAACTGTCTTCGCGATATCATTCCCCTCCGCCACCATGTTTCTGATTGGTCCCAATTCCAGGAGGAGATGAAGGATAGCGAGGTCGTCTATATGTTATCTGGTATCGACACCACCCCCGCTACATTAGACATCCCTAGTACGGTGCGACCTCTCATTGACGAATTCTCTGAGATCATGCCGGAGGAGCTGCCCGAGCAGCTTCCCCCGATGAGAGACATACAACACTGCATAAACCTCATTCCAGGAGTTAACTTACCTCATTTGCCTCACTATCGCATGAGTCCGAAAGAGCATAAGCAGCTACATAGGCAGATGACCGATCTGATTTTAAAGGGCCACGTTAGAAAGAGTATGAGTCCATTCGCCGTCCCCGCGCTCCTAGTTCCTAAGAAAGATGGGACATGACATGACGCATGTGTGTAGACAGTCGAGCGATAAATAAGATTACCATCAAATATCGCTTCCCGATTCCCCGATTGGATGACATGCTAGATATGCTTAGTGGATCCCGTGTATTTTCAAAAATTGACTTAAAAAAAGGATACCACCAGATTAGAATTTGACCTGGGGATGAATGGAAGACTGTGTTTAAAACTAAGGAAGGATTATACGAGTGGTTGATGATGCCTTTTGGGCTATCCAATGCTCCCAGTACGTTTATGCGAGTGATGAATCAAGTGCTTAAATCACTCATAGGAGTTTGCGTAGTGGTATACTTTGACGATATTTTGATTTATAGCACTAATCAGGATCAACACATGATTCATCTTAGGCAGGTCTTAGATATACTACGTGGAAATAAATTATATATAAATCTGAAAAATGCACGTTTTTTTACTGACTGCCTGACCTTCTTAGGATATATCGTTTCTTCTGAAGGCATTAGAGTTGATAGAGAGAAGGTCAAGGCGATAGAATCATGGTCTAGCCCTAGAACGATTACTTAGGCTCGAGGATTTCATGGGCTACCCTCTTTTTATCGGCGATTTATTCGAAACTTTAGTACCTTGATAGCACCTGTGACTGATTGTCTGAAAAAAAGATTGTTTATTTGGACTGAGGAGGCCGAACGAGCGTTTCTTTTGGTTAAAGAGAGACTCACGAGTGCACCTGTGTTAGCGTTGCCTGATTTTGAGAAATTTTTTGAGGTTGACTGTGACACATCGATCGTAGGCATTGGCGCAGTCTTGAGTCAGGAGGGTCGACCCATCACATTCTTTAGTGAGAAGTTGAACGAGGCGAAGACGAGATATTCCACCTACGACTTAGAGTTTTACGCTATCGTCCAGGCTCTCCGACATTGGAGACACTACCTGATTCAGCGCGAGTTTGTGCTGAACACTGATCATGAGGCTCTGAAGCATCTGAACTCCCAGAAGGAGATCAGACGTCTTGCCAAGTGGGCTGCTTACCTGCAGGAGTTCACGTTTCACTTGAAGCACAAACCTGGTGTCACGAATCGAGTTGCTGACGCACTTAATTGACACACTCATCTGTTAATCATACTACAGCCGTGCATCACTGACTTAGACTCACAATGAGACTTATACTCCACTGATCCTTTTTCCGCGACATTTGGATTTCCTGTCAGCACAGTGGGACAGATCCCACTACACAGTACGTCGTGAGTGAGAATTATTTGTTTAGGGGCACTCGTCTTTGCATTTGCGAAGGACCACTTCGAGAGACACTACTTAAAGAGCTCCACTCGTCTGGGTTAGGTGGACACGTAAGCCAATCTAAATTACTTGATCTCGCAAGCGCACGTTATTATTGACCAAATATGAAGCGTGATGTCACCGAATTCATTAGGCACTGCACCACTTGTCAGCTGTATAAGGGACACACACAAAACACTGGATTATACACCCCCTTACCAATACCTGAGCGGCCATGGGATGACATCTCGATGGACTTCGTTGTAAGACTTTCTCGCACTCAGAGGAAGGTCGATTCTATTTTTGTAGTCGTAGACCGATTTTTGAAGATGACACAGTTCATTCAGTGTAGAAAAACTTTTAGCGCTGTACACGTCGCCGAACTTTTTTTAAAAGAAATCGTTAGACTGCACAGAATTCCTATGTCGATCACTTCTGATAGGAACACTCGTTTTATGGGGTATTTTTGGAAGATACTATGAGCCCGACTAGGTACCAAACTTGAATTTAGCAGCGCATATCACCCTGGACTGATGGGCAGACTGAGGTCGTTAATAGAAGTTTGGGGGACCTTCTTAGGTGTTTGAATGAGGAGAATCCGAAACAATGAGATCTTATACTGCCACAAGCTGAGTTTGCATTCAATAATTCTACTAATCGCTCCACTAATAAATCTCCTTTCGAGATTGTTTACGGATTCCTAATACCTCATCTACTTGATCGCCACTCTCTTTCGATTCATGAACGTATTTATTCTGATGCGCAAGCTCAAGTTAATTATTTAAAAGAATTGCATAAAAATATTGCTAATAAATTGCGAACGACTTCTGAAAAATATAAATCTATGACCGATCGCCATCGCCGGGAGTTATACTTTTCAGAAGGAGATTGAGTGTTTGCTTATTTCAGGAAACAGAGATACACTCTAGGTACCTATCATAAGCTCCAACAAAGGAAGTTGGTCCGTTTCAAGTTCGGAAGCACATTGGAGAGAATGCGTATCTCCTCGTGTTGCCCGAGGAATTCAGTACTTCGCCGATATTCAACGTGGCCGATCTGACACCGTTCTATGGACCCACCGAGTTCCAGCCCCAGTCCACCGTCATCAGCTCCAGAGATACCACCAGACTTGACACCATCACCCACACCCACAGTGGAGGAGATCAACCAGGTTCTTGATGTACGCGAATTTCACACTCGTCACGGAACATACCAACACTACTTGATCTCATGGCAGGGACGGGATATCACAGAGACACAGACAGCTCTTGGATTACCACTGATGAGTTACGACAACGACGACCAGACCTCACCATTGCCGGTCTCTGCAAATCCTCGTCGGGGTCGAGCTCTTTCAACCCCGGGAAAATTGATGCGCCCTGCGACGCATCGTAGCTTTGTCGTTCTTTTTGCATTCGTCATTTATTTTTGCACTTGTTTAAATTATCGCGTCGTTTATTTTTGCACTTGTTTAATTTAGCCTAAATGTATTTCTCATTTTCCATTTGCAGTTCTTCAGATTGACCGTCCGTTGAGATTCTTAATAAAGAGGTCCGATAATATAGCAATTAGGACGGAGGCGGCAAGCCTAGACTATTTTAGGAAAACGTAAAATTAAATTAACAATAAAGGAGCTGACCAGTCAATGGATTGAGTATAGTTACCAAAAGAATTCAGAAGATTAGGCAAAAGAATCTCATGCCAAAATTGTGCACTTGCCAAATCAATTATACAAAATATTTTGCCAAATACAGTCCACCGTGACTTAAAGGACTAGAAGCAAAGGAATTAGGGCAGACCAGACAAGAGCAGAAAACGATTCATTCGTTTTCTACACAGGACCGACCGACGTTCCTCGCCCCGACGCCAACGCCGCATCTCCTTCCCTGTGCGGCTCTCTCCAGCAACGAATCGTTCTCGCGCGAGGCACTGTCTGACCCCTCCTCACTATCGCCGGTGCCGCCATTTACCCATCCGACGCCGCTCCTTGTCTCCGTGTGCGGGAAGCCGTCGACCTCGGCATCCGATTCCGGCTTCCTCCAGGAATACGGTTATCGTGACTCAAGAAAGCTACAGCCTTCTCCTCCTTCTGACTACCGGATCTTGACAGGCCGACCTTCTTTGGGAAAGCTTTGGTAACTCCGCTCCAATTTATTTAGTAATCCTTTATGTGCTCTTGCGAATAGTCCTAAGCTTGCCATCAAACGTTCAATTACTTTGTTGCTGTATTTCATAAATTGTTGCGTGTAATTTCAGCTTGTGACTGCATAAATCTCGTGGAGGGTTCGAAACATAAAGCGCGTGAGAATTCTACTTGAGCGAAATTAATGAACTTCCCAACATCCCAACGACGAGCTTGATTATTGCGCGCGAAGATTCAATTTTTGGCCGCTCGGCCCTTGTGATTTCTCTAAAAACCAAAACCCTAAATTTTTTTTTTATTAAAGTAGTTTAAAAATCAAAATTCAATTAACGTTCTAAAACCCTAGATTTGAGGCTACATCACTCTTAGAACCCCTCACTGAATCTTTTGAAAAACTATTCTCAAAATTCTTTTCATAAAGTGTAAAAAGAAAATGAAAGAAGATTTATGATAGAATTAATCTTCTCCCCGTGTCCTCTCAGTAAATTCCTGAGGACTAGCAGTGATGATATCTGAAACTTCTGATGAATATCTGAATATCAAAATCACAAAGATTATATGTCCTGTTTCCAGATTATCCTTGAATCTTATCTGAATCTGATGCAATTTCCTCTTGAGAAGAAGAAAAACTAATTCTGTTTAGCAGATTCAGCAACAATCTAACAATTGACTGATTGATGGAAGAAATTCTATTGCTGCTGATGATCTTCCAAACATTCTCTGTCTAAATCAATCTATCACGATTTGATATGAATTTCTTGATCGTTTGTAGTTGGTGATTGATGTAAGAATTCAATGATCATTCATGATCCTCTCTCTGTCTTTTTCATTGTTGTTTCTCATTATATATATATATATATATATATATATATATATATGTCGACATATTCTAACGTCTACAAGATTCTGTTATTCAAACCTATTCAAACCTATTATTGAATCAATTATACACAATATTTTGCCAAATACAGTCCACTGTGATTTAAAGGACCAGAAGCAAAGGAATTAGGGCAGACCGGACAAGAGCAGAAAACGATTCATTCGTTTTCTACATAGGACCGACCGACGTTCCTCGCCCCGACGCCAACGCCTGCATCTCCTTCCCTGCGTGGCTCTCTCCAGCAACGAATCGTTCTCACGCGAGGCACTGTCTGACCCCTCCTCACTATCGCCGGTGCCGCCATTTACACATCCGGCGCCGTTCCTTGTCTCCGTGTGCGGGAAGCCGTCGACCTCGGCATCCGATTCCGGCTTCCTCTAGGAATAGGGTTATCGTGACTCAAGAAAGCTACAGCCTTCTCCTCCCTCTGACTACCGGATCTTGACAGGCCGACCTTCTTTGGGAAAGCTTTGGTAACTCCGCTCCAATTTATTTAGTAATCCTTTATGTGCTCTTGCGAATAGTCCTAAGCTTGCCGTCAAACGTTCAATTACTTTGTTGCTGTATTTCATAAATTGTTGCGTGTAATTTCAGCTTGTGATTGCATAAATCTCGTGGAGGGTTCAAAACATAAAGCGCGTGAGAATTCTACTCGAGCGAAATTAATGAACTTCCCAATATCCCAACGACGAGCTTGATTATTGCGCGCGAAGATTCAATTTTTGGCCGCTCGGCCCTTGTGATTTCTGTAAAAACCAAAACCCTAATTTTTTTTATTATTAAAGTAGTTTAAAAATCAAAATTCAATTAACGTTCTAAAACCCTAGATTTGAGGCTACATCACTCTTAGAACCCCTCACTGAATCTTTTGAACAACGATTCTCAAAATTCTTTTCATAAAGTGTAAAAAGAAAATGAAAGAAGATTTATGATAGAATTAATCTTCTCTCTGTGTCCTCTCAGTAAATTCCTGAAGACTAGCAGTGATGATATCTGAAACTTCTGATGAATCTCTGAATATCAAAATCACAAAGATTATATGTCCTGTTTCCAGATTATCCTTGAATCTTATCTGAATCTGATGCAATTTCCTCTTGAGAAGAAGAAAAACTAATTCTGTTTAGCAGATTCAGCAACAATCTAACAATTGACTGATTGATGGAAGAAATTCTATAGCTGATGATGATCTTCCAAACATTCTCTGTCTAAATCAATCTATCACGATTTGATATGAATTTCTCGATCGTTTGTAGTTGGTGATTGATGTAAGAATTCAATGATCATTCATGATCCTCGCTCTGTCTTTTTCATTGTTGTTTCTCATCATATATATATATATGTCGACATATTCTAACGTCTACAAGATTCTGTTATTCAAACCTATTCTTGAATTAATTCCGATTGAAGTCTCAAAATGAATTCTGTTAAAAAATTCAGTCGACGTAACGTCGAGTTCTAATAGAAGCAACGTCGAATTTTGACTCTCTATAAGATTAAATCTGTAGTCGACGTCCCATCGATATCATGTCGAAGTATGTGTTGATATAATCCTTTGAATGCCGTCGACTTATCAAATTTAGTTGCTCTGACTTCTATTTGAAGCTGCGTTGAATTCCAGTTGAAGTTGCGTCGACTTCCAGTCGAAGTTGCGTCGACTTCCAGTCGAAGTTGCGTCGACTTCTAGTCAAAGTTGCGTTGACTTCTACTCGACGCATGCTGACAATTCATGACTTTTCTCTTATATTCAGTATGCCTTTTTTATGTCGTTTATATCAATGACATCCTATGACTTCTTAAACCAAATTACCTGCAGTATACATCATGAATAATAAGCCTAGAATGTAAAATCACTAAAAATAATTTGTTAAGATAGATCATAAGGGTTTTTCCCAACAAATGACATCCATGATACAATGCTTCGGGGTCCGCGAGTGGCGTTAGCGACGTGGGGCTAGGCGATTGTCGTGATCGGGCATGGTCGCACCCGAGAGCAATGAGTACTGGTGTAGCACGGGATTCATTCGGGCGGAGCCCGCCTGGATGCGGGCGGAGCCCGCCTGCGAGCATCTGCATGGGCAAAGCCCGTGCAGAAGTACTCATATTTTAATTTATGATATTTTCATGGTTTCTTCCCATCTGTACACGTTTAATTTTCTTTATATCTGTTATATTTATTCATTAATGTACTATTATTTAATAAAATAAATTCTACTACTATAATGGTAGTTCCTAAGTTTGTCTTATTCCATAGAGCATGGCATTGAAATTGTTAGGAGGCATCTTTAGAAGTAAATTTATAAATAATCTGATGCCACTCTACGTCACACTGTTTAAAAGTAATAATAATCTGTAATTTCAGTTTCCTAAATTGTGATCTAATTTTTTTTTTTTAAAAATTTGGACCATTTCTCGATTTATGCGTGTCATCCTTGCGCAGGGGCCATGCTAATCTTCTCTGTATCGTTCCAATTTTATCAGATGTCCCCGAAGGGACAATTGTGATCTAATTTGAATGGCTAGATTTGCAGCAGAAATCCCTTAATTTGAATGGCTAGATTTGCAGCGATGGTCCAAGCTGGGAAGTCTTCAGAGGCCAACATCCCAGCAGTACTGTAGTTTTTTTGTTATTTTTTAATTGAATTTACCGTCTTAAAAATAAAAAAAATAAAAAAGGCAGCCTATGCGTGACTGGACGACCACCACAACTGTAGACATATATATAGAACAGAACATCAGTGGTACTGCAACTGAAATTAAGTGCACGTAGTCTTGTTTTCCTTCCCTAGTGTATGCTCCCTATTCCATAGAAAGTTGCATGGCCTGTCAAGAAAATTTAATTGGAGAAATATAATTATATATCAAATAATGACGGATTGTTCAAAAAGCTGAGTTTCAAAGAAAACCTTAAAAGAAAGTAAAATCTCTTAATGGAGGTTTATCCATTAAACGGGTAACTTTGACGGGTGTACAGTTTCTCCTGACATGGGCATGAAGAATTGGAGAGTTGGAGAGAGAAGCTTACTCAGATTGGCGCCGGCGGTGGTGGAGACGGTAACAAAGGTAGGAATGCTGCAGCGTATGCGGTAATGATGGTGCAACAGCTGCTGAAGAGTGCCTTAGGTTTTGCGGGTAGTCTTAGATGGAAGGAGAGATCTTCTACACGCTGGAGGCGGCGGTGGCATCTTCAAAGTGCCATGGCTGCAGCGTGTCCATGACATTGCGGCAAAAAGAGGGGAGTGGGAGTAAGAGGGGAGCATGGATCAGGTGAACAGGACAACACTCAAGCCTTTATCCCACTATAGTGGGGTCGGCTAGATTAGGTGAAAATGAGTTGGAGTAAAATTGGTTCTGTAATAGGTAATCATGGCTCAAAGGCTTTTTGAAACATAGTACTAACTGATGGTTGTGAATGTTTTGAATGGGCTGATCTAATGGTTATAAATGATTTGATGGTTGGCTAGGCCTTCCTTTATTAGTAGTGTATATATATCGTATATTATGCTCCATATTGCTAACTATTTGCTTATTTGGCTCAATTGGTAGTGATGTACTCGTTGCTGGAATGAATGAATGTTTGATCCTACTTGACTAATTTTGGTCATTTTTTTTGTCTAGTACCATCAATTTCGAGCTGACTCAAAATCGGTTTGAGACCGTTCAATCGGGAACCTATTTTGAGCAACTCTTTTAATTTTGATATGAGTTTGAGCCAAGCTTGATCAATAACAACCCTAGTTTTAATCCTAGTAGAGGAAGAGTTAGAGATAGCTGAAGTGATGGTTAAGGCATGATTCGACGGTTCGATATTAGAATCCTAGATATAGAAATACAACTTGAGGGTATTAAACCAATATTCTACTTGCGTTTGTGAATGACGAAAACACGTTCCATTGATTTTTTTAGCTATGATTCTTCATATATTGCCATTATAATTGTTCATTGTCCTGAATATTACTATTAAACATTGTAGAATACTGTAAATTCCATTTTAATCCAAATGCAATAAATTGCATGAAAAATTATGGTAATATTAATGCTAGTTCAATAAATTTAGCAGAAGGGACAACTCTTTTGGATTGTTGAAACATATACGACAAAATTAATGTTGTTTTTGGAATATGAGACAAATTCGACTTTACATGCAACTAAATTGTAATTGATTATATCACTAATGGTATATGGTAATTTAAGTTGTGTTTACTGTTAAACCACCACACTCATTTTATATTCCAAAACCCGAGTCAAGAATAGGAGAGGCGGGGCCTATTATAAGCACGAGTGGACCGTCCGGGTAGGGGGCGTGGGACCAATCTTGCCATGCCTTTTTTGGTTCATGCTGGACTGTCCAACAATCACAACATGAAATGTACTTGGTTTTGCACAAGCCCAAGCACAAGCACGGTAAGACAATACCTGGAGATACAATAGCGGCTTAAACCATTATACTTGAGCAACAAGTTCCCTACTCGGGTTGACTTTCTCTACGGCTTGCAATTTCATGTACTTGCGATAATAGTAATGGATGAACCTGTGATAATAGTAATTAGAATAATGTACGTAATGGATGAACCTGCGATAATAGTAATTAGAATAATGTACGTAATGGATGAACTTGCGATAATAGTAATTAGAATAATGATAATGTGTTATTAAGTATGTAGAAATGCACAACAATTGATTTAAAAATATAAGATTTTATTATTTTCGCATGAAAATCTCACATTACAATAAGTGTATGTGCATATATATAGGAAGGAGGAGTGAGTCTCAACTCCTTCCTAAGATGTGAGACTAATCTCTAAACAAAAAAGGGTCCTCCAATGGGCCATTGGATGGGCCTTTGTACAGCTTATTTCAACACTCCCCTGCAAGCTGCAACATATAAATGGTAGAAACCAATCTTGGATAAAAGTTTATGATATAGTGGTTGAGGTAAGACCCTGGTGAGGATGTTCGCAACTTGTCCAGCAACAAGCACATGCCTCAAGTCCAATTTATTAAGCTGCAGCTTTTCCCGAACAAAATAACAATCGACCTCGATGTACTTAGTACGTTCATGAAATTCAGGATTCTTGGCAATATGAATAGCCTTTTGGTTGTCATAGAAGAGAGTGGTCAGAGAGGAAAATTTCACACCTAGAACATTAAGAAGGCTCTCCAACCATTTAAGTTCAGATATAGTCGTGTTCAAAAAGACCGGGCTCGGAAGCCCGCCCGGGTCCGGCCCGAAAAAGCCCGGCTAGGCCCGGCCCGGGCCAAGGCGCTTCGGGGCCTTACATGGTTCCCATATCAGCCGGTTGCCTTGCCCGGTGCTCGGCCCGGGCCGGTCCGGGAAAAGATCGGGCGCCGGGCCTAGCCTGAGCCCGACACCCGGGCCGGCGGGAAATCTCCTGGCAGGATTTCCATTGAAATTCCGCCAGCTGGAGGGATTTCCTGATGGAAAGCTGGCGGGATTTCCAATAGGAAATCCCGCCAACTGGCGTGATTTAGGCGGGATTTAAATCCCGCCTAATCCAAGCGGGATTAAAATCTCGCCTATTCCAAGCAAGATTAAAATCTAGCCTATTTAGTCATGATTAAAATCCCGCCTATTGGGAAATCAGGCCGGCTCGGGCCCTAGCCGGTCTTGAGGACCTTATCAGGCCCCTCTTTGAGAGGGGGCCCAAGCCCGGTTGGCAAGAAGCCCGGGCCTGACCGGCCCGGTCCTAGCCCGACCCGATCGGGCTTTTTGAACAGGACTATTCAGAAACGACAGAAGCCATTGATCAGAACTTAGCTTCTGCAGATGAACAAACACAATAGTTTGCTTCTTGCTCCGCCAGGTGACAATATGTCCACCAAAGTATGTGCTAGTATGCCAGTACCCACTTGTGGATCAACGATTATTCAGAGAATCAACATAGTCAACATCAGAGTAGGTAACACGAGATAAGGAAGGAGAGCTTATACACAATACCTTGTTCCAGAGCAGTCTTTAGATACCAAAGAATGTGCTCAACCACCTGGAGATGGGAGATTCGTGGAGAACACATAAAATGACTGACCACCTCGACACCAAAGGATATATCAGGTCTTGTAACTGTAAGATAAATTAGCTTGCCCACAAGACGATGATAGTACTATGGGTTAGGGAGGGGCAGATCTGAGTCGGAAGCATGGGTGCAGAGCTTATGGTTGACATCCATAGGTGTCTCAATGTGCTTGAATCCAGAGTAGCTAGAGTCATGAAGAAGGCTAAGACAATACTTCTATTGAGACTGAACAGAACCATCAGGTCGACAAGCCATCTCGATGCCAAGAAAATATCGGCGATGCCCTAAATCCTTAGTCTGAAATACGGATGCCAGGTGATTCTTGACTATAGTTATTCCATCAAGATCATTGCCTGTGATGAGAAATTGAGGATATCATTGACATATACTAAAAGTATCACCGTGTTTGTCAGGCGATGACGAGTGAATAGAGAGAAGTCAGCTGAGCTGCGAGTGAAGCCAACATCGTGAACGACCCGACTGAACTTATCAAACCAGGTCCGAGGAGACTATTTGTGACCATAAAGAGATTTCTTGAGGTGACATACTAGAGAATCCCCTGCGGTCTCATAACCAGGAGATTGCTGCATGTAGACAGTCTCAACGTGGTTGCCATTCTGGAAAGCATTTTTGATGTCAAGTTGGTTCAACGACCAATGCTGATGAACAACCAAGGAGATCAAGACCCGAACATTGTTCAGCTTCGCAACGGGTGAAAAAGTCTCCGCATCGTCGAGACCGTGTTGTTGCGTAAAGCCACAAGCCACCAGTCGATCTTTCAGACGTTCAGCCACACCATCAGGGTCGTGCTTCACATTAAATACCCACTTACAACCAACATATGTCTAGTCAGAAGGAAGAGGATCATGGTCGTAGGTATGATTTTCCTAGAGGGTGGCCATTTCCTCATCCATGGCGGTCCGCCATCTCAGATGTTGAAGAGCTTCTTACAGACAAGGGGTGGAGATTGAGGACAAAAGGTTGCAGCCTGTGAAGCACTGAACATAAGCAATGCAAAGAAAATAATTTGAAATAAGATGAGCGGTGGAGGTTGACATCAGATCAACGACCTACAAAGTATCGGCAGGTAGGGGCGGCTCTCGTGAGGCAGTACACCGATGAAGTCGTTACGTGTAGACACAAAAAGGAGGAGGTAGCGAGGGGAGAGGCACAACTGGAGGAGGGAAAAGTAGCGGAGGAGATTCGGTGGTGTTAGACACGCGAGGATGTGGAAGGCTTGGGGTGAGAGTAAATGGTCAAATTGGTGGAAAGGTTGATTCTCAAAGAAAGTGACATCGGCAGGTGTGACAAGTTTTCAATTTGGTGGGGAGTAATAAACGTAGTCCTGGGCACGAAAATAGCCAACAAACATATATTTGGTAGTATGCAGAGATAGCCAACAAACATATACTTTGTAATACGAAGAGTCAGTTTGTCCGCGATAAGGCCAAGATGGTGTACATAACAAGCATAGCTGAAGATACGATGTGTCAAGGAGAAGGGACTAGGGAGGGCTGGAGGGGAAGTTGGGGGAAATGGATGAAAAATGGTGTCGCAAAGCTTAGAACAGAGGAGGGCATGCAGTTAATAAGGTAGCAGGCGGTGGAAACTGCGAAATACCAATAAACTATTTGAACCTACATTTGGAATATGAGGGATCGAGCAAACTCGAGGAGGTGATAATTTTTGTACTCGACCACATGATTTTGTTGTGGTGTGTAGGGACAAGAGGTTTGGTGAACATAGCACATCTGACTTGTATATTCGTACACATTATTTGTGTGAATAATTTTCAGGGACCGTCAGAACTCTGTCTTAGTCTCGGCAAAAATGAGCTAAAGATTCACAGTAACTCAGAGCGATCACGCATCATATATAATTGCGTCAGGTGAGAATGATCATCAATAATAGTAACAAAATAACGATTGCCAGAGACACTAGCTGTTTTGTAGGGGCCCCAAATATCATAATGTACTAAATTAAAAGAAGTATTGCTCCGAGTATAATGAGGAGAAAAAAATAACGATGTTGTTTCTCGTAAATGCAGGATGCCAGGATTCTCATTGAAAATCAGAAAAGGAAAAATCAGGAAAAACCTTCTTGAGAATAGGGAGAGGAGCATGCCCAAGACATCAGTGACAGTCGGTGGAAGTGACAGAGGAGAGAACCGAGGAGGGGAGATCCAAAATGTACATCTTATTGAACCTGTCGTCCCCTACCAATGATATTCCGAGTCCGTCGATCTTGCATCACAAATGAAGAAGAAGAAAATATGATTAAGCAATCATGATCTTGAGTTAAACGACTGACAGAGAGGAAATTAAATTAAGAGCTTGGAACATGATTGACAGAGCAGGGAGGAAGAGATGGAGTAAAGGGCACATCGCCACATTTATAAACAAGGGTGGTATCACCATTTTCTACTGTGTAATAAACTTAGGAGAAGTTTCATCCGAATAACGAGAAGGTTTGTGGGGAGAAATGTGGTTGGTAGCCCTAGAGTCCACGATCCACACCGGACTGTGGGAAAAATAGGAGATACCCACGGGGGAGGTAGAGGAGACGGAGTCAGGGACCTGAGTATACATCCCCCGAAGCTGTTGGAGTTCCTCTCGCAGGGCGTTAATGTTGGAGCGGGGGGGGGGGGGGGGAGGGAACATCAACCATAGGAGAAGCGTATGGCGCAATGGCTGACGATGGTAGGAACCCAAATTTCTTGAAGCATTTGGCCTCAGTATGATTCATGCGGCCACAATAAGTACAAAGTTGATTATTCGATCGAGAGGAGCGAGTGAGACCATCACGTCCGCTGCCACGAGAGCCATGTTGACCACCACGAGACCCAGGAGGAGGGCGCACGACTGGGGAGTGGTGCATAAGGGTAGGAGAGGGGGGTAACATAACATCAGGAAGCAGAGTTACTTTAAGACTCATGGAGCACACATCAGAGAGAGATGAACAATGTGGGATGAAAGGATGTGTTGAAACTTGAGGAGACCAGACAGTCTGTCATCTAGTCGCATCGGTCTACTGGTTTCTGGAGGTTATCCGCACCAGCAGTCTGAAGGTTATCCGTAACATCAGTCTGATGGTTATTTGTTGCAGCGGTCTGATGGTTATCTGCTGTAGTAGTCTGGTGGTTATTTGCAGCAGCGGTCTGATGGTTATCCACAACAACGGTCTGGTGGTTATCTGCAGTAGCGGTCTGGTGGTTATTCACAACAACGGTCTGATGGTTATCCGCAGCAGCGGTATCAGGACTTTCCTCAGTTGAAGCTCAACGGCTTCCCAGGGTTGTATTCTCCATTGTATAATCTTGCGGTTTGACAAAGTCAAATCGCATAGCCCGCGCAGCTTGTATTTATTCCCACATCGCTTGTTGTATTCTCCTATCTCCCCCATTTTCTATAAATAAGAGGGCATACTTTTGTATTATATATCTTTTTGGAGCAATAAAATTTGTCTTTTATTTTGCTCTTTTTACATAGTATCAGAGCTAACCGATCTTTTGCTCCAATTTGCTCGCGGTTTCTTTTTTTAACCACTTGCGGTTTCCCTCTCGCCCCGCCCTCCCTTGCTAGTCACTCTTCTTTGCGACGTGTTCTGTTCGCGCCGCTTCTTTTCCCTCTTGTGTTTGCGCGGTTTGTTGTGTTCGCGCGGCTTATTTTTCCTGTTGTGTTCGCGCAGGTTGTTTTCTCTACCCGTGCGGTTTCCTGTTGCCTTCTATGGACACTCCATATCTCTTCTTCTTCTTCTACTCTATCCGCTCCTCTTTTTGCTTCTTCTTTTGCTACCTCTTCGGGTGCTGCTCAGTTGACCACTACGGGTAGGCGATTTATTGATTCTAGTGCAACTAGTCATACGCCGGGGAATTCTCGTGTTTTTTCTTGACTAGACAAACATAACAGGTTCCCTCCAGTTCTTATTGCGGATGGTTCACCGTCTCCTGTTTGTGGGTCTGGCACTGTGCATGTCACTCCTTCTCTTCAGCTTGAGGACACTCTTTATGCCCCGAATTTTCCTTACAACCTTCTTTCTGTTACTTCTCTTTGCAAAAAGTTTAATTGTGTGGCTATTTTTACTGCGTCTACTTGTTCTTTTCAGAATCCTCACTCAAAGGAGACGATTGCTACTGGGACTGAAAGCGACGGTTTATTCTACCTTGATAACGTTTCGGCCTTTTCTGCCTTTTCTTTTCTTCTTCAGTGACATCTTCGCCTTGGGCATCCTCCTACTCGGATTCTTTATCAGCTTCTGCCTGATCTATCTCGGGGGGACTCTTCTCTTAATTGTGAGGCTTGTCAATTTGGCAAACACCACCGTTCTACTTTTCCGGCAAAACACAGACGTAGTTCTTCTCGTTCTTTTGAACTTGTTCATTCGGATGTTGGGGTCCTGCTCCTATTCGGACTATTGGTAAGGATAGTTTCTATTTTGTTACTTTTATTGATGACTTTTCTAGATGTACATGATTGTATTTGTTACAAAAATATTCTAAACTTTTTTCCATTTTTACTGCGTTCTATAGTGAGATCCGTACACAGTTTGATGTCCTTATTAAGATACTTCACACTGATATTGCTAAGGAGTATCTAAGTCATCAGTTTACATTATTTTGTATGCATCATGACGTTGTATATCAAATTAGTTGTCCTTACACCTCTCAACAGAATGACGTTGCTGAATGCAAGAACCGACATCTACTGGATGTGGCTCGTAGCCTTCTCACTCATATGCATGTTCCGTCTTCGGTTCTCAATGACAAAACCCCATTCTCTGTTCTGTATCCTGATGAGAATCCGTTTCCTTTACCTCCTCGTGTCTTTGGATGCACCGCGTTTGTCCATTCTCCTTCTTCTGGTCGTGACAAACTCTCTCCTCGTTCTATAAAGTGCATCTTTCCGGGCTATTGTCTGACACAAAAAGGCTATAGGTGTTATGATCCTGTCCTATTGAAACAGTATGTTTCCGCGGACGTCACTTTCTTTAAGAATGCTCTATTCTTTTCTCCTACATCTGTTCTTTCACCATTTGATGATTCTTCTTCTTTTACTATTGTTTCTCACCTCTTCCACCTGTCTTTCCTTCTCCCTTCTTCTCCACCTGTCTCTGATTCTTTGGATGAGCCGCTGCCGCCAGCTCTTGGGCCAACAATCTTTTCTTTGGATGGGTCTGATACAGTAGACATGTCCGATTTTGATCTTCCCATTGCCCGAAAAGGTGTTCGAACTTGCACTCAACATCCTATTTGGGATATGGTTTCTTATGCGCGACTGTCTCCTTCTTGCAAAAGTTTTGTTCTCGCTCTATCGGCCAATGTCATTCCGGCCACCTATCAAGAAGCTCTCGTTATTCTTCATTGGAAAGACGCTATGGATGAGTAGATGAAAACTCTTACAGAACGGGGCACTTGGACTCGTGTTCCTACCCCTCCAGGAGCTGACGTGGTTGACTGTCGTTGGGTATTTGTGATAAAGTTTTTTCCTGATGGTACTATTGATCGTTACATGGCTCGACTTGTTGCCAAAAGTTTTACACTGACATATAATGTGAATTTCTTTGATACGTTCTCTCCTATTACTCGGATTACTACAATACGTGTTCTCTTTTCTGTGGCCGTCAACAGGGACTGGGAGATGTCTCAGTTGGATGTGAAGAATGCCTTTCTTTATGGTGATTTGCAGGAGACAGTTTATATGGAGTAACCTCCTGGGTATGTTGCTCAGGGGGAGTCTCAGGTATGTAAACTGCAAAAGACTATCTATGGTTTTAAGCAAAGTCCAAGGGCCTGGTTTGAAAAGTTCAACGAAGTTATTGGGTTTGCTCGGAGTGCTGCATATCACTCTTTGTTCATTCGCAAAATCTCGGCTGGTCTTGTTGTTCTTACGGTTTATGTGGATAACATTTTTCTTACAGACGATGATAGAAAGAGTGTTGACATGACAAAGCCACATCTTCAGTATTTTGTTACCAAAGATATGAGGTCTCCCAAATACTTTTTGGGGATTGAGATATCCTGAAAGTCTGGTTCCATAGTTCTTTCACAGCGGAAGTATGCCTTGGATCTCTTAAAAGAGACATGTCTTCTTGGGGGATAAACCTGCTCGGTCTCCAATGGTTGTTGGAGATGACAAGTGCTGGAATGAGAATTCTCCTCTTCTTAAAGATGTTACCAGATACAGACGGCTTGTGGTGAAACTCATTTATCTGACAGTCACAAGACCAGATATTTGTTATGCAGTAGGAAGAGTGAGTCAGTTTATATAATCAGCTATAAAGATCCTAGAATATGTGAAATGTGCTCCGGGAAAAGGACTTTTGTTTCAGAAAAGGGGACATTTGAAGATTGAGGCCTATTCTGATGCTAGTTATGCAGATGATAAGGAAGATAGAAAGTCTACGTCTGGTTTCTGTACCTTTGTTGGAGGGAATCTGATCAGCTGGAAAAGCAAAAACATGCTGTAGTTTCCAGGTCAAGTGCGGAAGCCGAATATAGAAGCATGACTCTAACTACTTGTGAGCTGAAGTGGTTACATACACTTATACTTGATTTGTGAGAGGTTTATGATCATCCCCTATCAATGTTCTGTGACAATAAGGCGGCCATATATATTTCGAGGAATCCAGTCTTTCATGAGAGGACGAAATATATTGAAGTGGATTGCCACTTTATCAGAGAGGAGATATTGAAGAATCAAATCTGCACACCGTTTGTTACCTCTGATAAAGAGCTAGCTGATTTTTTCACCAAACCAGTTACCCCTTTTTTGGAAGTTTGTAGCAAGCTGAGCATGGTTGACATATATGCTACAGCTTGAGAGGGAGTGTTGAAACTTGAGGAGACCGGGCGATCTGTCGTCTAGCCGCAATGGTCTACTGGTCTGGAGGTTATCCGCAGCAGCGGTCTGGTGGTTATCTGCAACAACGGTCTGGTGGTTATCCATAACAGCGGTCTGGTGGTTATCCGCAATAACGATCTGGTGGTTATCCGCAGCAGCGGTCTGGTGGTTATTTGCAGCAACGATCTGGTGGTTATCCGTAGCAGCGGTCTGATGGTTATCTGCAACAGCGGTCTCGAGACTTTCCTTAGTTGAAGCTCAGCGGCTTCCTAGGGCCGTATTCTCCATTGTATAGTCTTGTGGTTTGACAAAGTCATACCGCATAGCCCGCGCGGCTTGTATTTAGTCCAACATCGCTTGTTGTATTCTCCTATCTTCCCCATTTTCTATAAATAAGAGAACATACCTTTGTATTATTTATCTTTTTGGAGCAATAAAATTTGTCTTTTATTTAGCTCTTTTTACAGGATGGTTGCCCGAACACTGTGAAAATAAGGAGGAAGCCGGGCCATTATGAGAGTTATGCCCACAACCTCCTTCTACGCTCGTTGAACAACAAAATCTAAGGTGGGGGGCTGGTGCTGAAGCTAGTCCTCAACGAGGGTCTTGGACGTGGCCACAAAGGAGACCAGGTCACCAGTCTTACTAGTCAACCGCCTGGAGCCCAGTAAAGATATCGTTGTCGTGTTGAAGACTGTCTTGTCCTGAGTAAAGAGAGTGAGGCTCATCCCACATGACTTTGACAGTCTCGTGGTACATAACGATTTAGTATGGCCCAGACTTCATAGAATTGAGGAGTCAGGACTGGACCCGACCATCGTCACAGAGCCACTGTTTCGTGGGTGCAGAGGAAGGAGCACATGTAACATGATGAGGCAGGCCTTTGGTCTGAAGGACACAGCGCACCGAGTGCACCGATTCCAAAAAATTCCTCTTTCCACTGAGGGAAAGAGTGGCGATCTGCAATTCATCACGTACGTCAAGTTGGGGAGCAGGAAGGGTCGAAAAAGAGGGTCCCACAGACATGCCCATGACAATCAGAAGGGAATGTAACCGCTTTGACAAAATAAGAGTTGCGGCTCAGTAGAGACACTACAGACACACCAGAGCATTGGTCTTAGGAGGAATTGCAATCACACGGGAGTCGCGGTGACAACAAGCATGAACTTCGGGCTGAGCGAAGAGCACTGCGGTTAGAGGAGTCTCGCAGCGAGCTCAACGAGCTTAGTGGGCCCTGCAGGCTCGGTGGTGGTCTGAAGGAGAAGCCACAAGAAGCTGCCGCCACGAGAGACAAGTGGCGAGCTCCGCGGGCTAGGCGACCTGAAGGAGAAGCTGCAAGGAGCTGCGGTCACAAGAGGCAAGCGACTAGCTTAATGAGCTCAGTGGGCTCAACAGCCTGAAGGGGAAGTTGCACATAGAGGACCTGGCGCGGTCACCATGACTACGTTCACCTTGTCGGAGATTGGAGGTCGCGGTCACGATGACTTGAGGGAGATCTATGGACACTATGCAGGATGCGAGCCGAGTCCTGGGAGATACAAACTCGACGTTTGTTGGTTCAGAGAAGCTGCAAGGAGGAGAACCAAATGGACTATGCGGATGCCGGGATAGAGGAGGACAATGCCAATGGAATGCTAAACCATGCCTATAAAAGGCAGACGAGAGAGGAACGCAAGGACTAGACTGGAGAACAGAAATCACCAGCTTGCGCGGTCACAGAACATGTGTCTGATGCAGCACATTTGGCGGTCACAAAATGAAAAGCGTCGAACCGAGAGGATCAGATAGCTCTGATACCTTGTAGAAATGAACAACAATGGAAGGAATAATATAAGATTTTATTATTCCTCATAAAAAACACACATTACAACAAGTGTATGTACATATATTTAGGAAGGAGCAGTGAAGACTCAACTCCATCCTAAAATATGAGACCAATCTCTAAACAGAAATGGGCCCTCCAATTGGCCATTGGATGCAAACTAAATCAAGATGAAGGTTGCTATCCTTCAAGTGTTGCGCTGCCCTTTCACCATGTTCGTTCATATGAGCTCACTCTTCCATTTTTCGACATTCAACTAGTTTTGATACTTTAATATTTTATTGTAATTGGAGTTACATAGACACCCAAAAGGCCCACTTGATGAAGTTTGTAGTAGAAATTAAAGTAGCTAAACATAATTGAGGGAGTGAAAGCCATGTAGACCTCCACGAAACCCAGGAGGGGAGGGCACATGACTGGGGTGTGGTGCATAAGGGTAGGAGAAGGGGGTAACACAACATCAGGAGGCAGAGTTACTTTAAAAATCATGGAGCACACATCAGAGAGAGATGAACAGTGGGGGATGAAAGGATGGTTGCCCGAACACTGTGAAGATGAGGAGGAAGTCGGGCCATTATGAGAGCTATGCCCACTACCTTCTTCGTTGGCTGAACAACAAAATTCAAAGTGCGGGGATGGTGCTGAAGTTAGTCCTCAACGAGGGTCTTGGACGTGGCCACATAGGAGGCCAGGTCACCAGTCTTATCAGTCAACCGCCTAGAGCCCAGTAAAGATATTGTAGTCGTGTTGGAGATTGTCTTGCCCCGAGTAAAGAGAGTGAAGCTCAACCCACATGGATTTGACAGTCTCGTGGTACATGGCGATACAGTATGGCTCAGACTTCATAGAATTGAGGAGCCAGGACTAGACCCGACCATCGTCACGGAGCCACTGTTCCGTGGGAGCAGAGGTAGGAGCATGAGTAACATGACGAGGCTAACCTTGAAGGGCATTCCAAAATAATACTCTTCCCATTGTGGGAAAGCGGAGAGTGCTGCGGTTAGAGGTGTCTCGTAGTGAGCTCCGCGAGCTTAGTGGGCCCTGTAGGCTTGACGATGGTCTGAAGGAGAAGCCACAAGGAACTGTGGCCATGAGAGACAAGTGGCAAGCTCTGCGGGCTCAGTGGCCTGAAGGAGAGCCGCAAGGAGCTGCAGTCACAAGAGGCAAGCGACGAGCTTTGCGAGCTCTGTGGGCTCAACAACCAAAAGCAGAAGCTGCTCATAGAGGACCTGGCACAGTCACTATGACTACGTTCACCTGGTCGGAGATTGGAGGTCGCAGTCACGACAAGTTGAGGGAGCTCTGTGGACACTATGCAGGATGCGGGCCGAGTCCCAGGAGACACGAACTCGACGTTCATTGGTTCAGAGAAGCTGCAAGGAGGAGAACCGAACGGACTCTGCAGATGCCGGGTTAGAGGAGGATAACGCCAAAGGAACGCCGAACCATGCCTATATAAGGCAGACGAGAGAGGAACGAAAGGACCAGGCCGGAGAAAAGAAATCGCCATCTTGCGCGGTCACAGAACTAGTGTCCGAGGAAGCACACTTGGTGGTCTCAAAATGAAAAGCGTCGAACCGAGAGCATCAGATAGCTCTGATACCACGTAGAAATGAGCAACAATTGAAGGAAAAATATAAGATTTTATTATTTCCTCATAAAACACACTTTACAACAAGTGTATGTACATATATTTAGGAAGGCCTAGTGAAGACTCAACTCCATCCTAAAATGTGAGACCAATCTCTAAACAAAAATGGTCCCTCCAATTTGCCATTGGATGCAAACTAAATCAAGACGAAGGTTGCTGTCCTTCAAGAGTTGCGCTGCACTTTCACCATGTTCGTTCATATGAGCTCACTCTTCCAATTTTTGACATTCAACTAGTTTTGATACTTTAATGTTTTACTGTAATTGGAGTTACACAGACACCCAAGAGGCCTACTTGATGAAGTTTGTAGTAGCAATTAAATCAGCTAAACACAATTGAGGGAGTGAAAAGCAATAGTGAAAGAGAGCTAAATAGCGCAAAATATCACGTGTATTTTATTTTTTTCTCAATAGTGTATTTCCCTCTGTTTCAATGGTATGTACGATAAAACAACACTCAAGCCTTTATCCCACTATAGCTTGGTCGGCTATATAGATCCTTTATCGCAATTGTGCTCTATCTTTAGTCTTAATCTCACTAATGAGTAAGTACATCATGTATTTCCTTATAGTTTTAGTCCAAGTCTTTATTGGTCTACCCCTCCCTCGTTTAACATCCTTAGTGATTAGACTCTCACAACGCCTAACAAGTGCCTCTAATGGTCTCCTTTGTACGTGTCCAAACTATCTTAGTCGAGCTTCTTGCATCTTCTCTGCAATTCGTGCCACTCCCGTCTTATCCTTGATGCATTCAATCCTAATTTTATCGAGTCTTGTGTGTCCACACATCAACCTAAGCATTCTCATCTCCATTACTCCCATTTTTTGCTCATGTACATAATTCACTGCCCAATACTAAGAACCATAGAGCATCGCTGGTCTAATTGCAGTATGATAAAACTTGCCTTTAAGTTTTAATGATACTTTACGATCACATAAGATCTCTGACGCGCCTCTCCTCTTCAACCAACCTGCTTGGATTCTGTGTCACATCTTTATCAATATCTCCATATTTTTGAACTATCGATCCAAGATATTTAAAACACTGCGGGAAATATCTTGATCACCCAACTTAATAATGAAGTGATCCGTCCTTCTTCCACTGCTAAATTGAAGCTTCTTTGCTCTGGTCAACCTAAAACCCTTCTTTTCTAAATTGTCTCGCCATGATTCAAGTTTTGCGTTTACACCTTCGCGCGTCTCATCGACCAGAATGATATCATCCGCAAACAATAAATACCAAGGTATTGCTTGTTGGGTATGTTCGGTGAGCTCATCTAAGATAAGGGTAAAGAGATACGAGTTTAAAACTGAACCTTGACGCCAACGGTGATAGGGAATTCCCGTATTAATCCTCCAGATGTCCTCTCCCTTGTCACTGAATTTGTATACATATCTTTGATTATGTCAATACATTTACATCTTTCTTTTCTAAGACTCTCCATAAATCTCTCTTGGAACTCTATCATAAGTCTTTTCAAGATTAATAAACAACATATGCAAATCTTGTTTTTTTTTTCCGATAGTTGTCAATGAGTCTCCTCAAGAGATGTATAGCTTCCATGGTCGACCGTCCTGACATGAATCCAAATTTGTTCTCCGAGATGCTAGTCTCCCGTCTTACTCTTCTTTCTATTACTTATTCTCATATTTTCATGGTATGTCTCATCAATTTAATTTCTCTGTAATTAACACAATTTTGTATATCTCCTTTGTTCTTATACAAATGTACCAATATATTTTCTCTCTATTGGTCTGACATCCTGTTTGACTTCAGTATCGTATTGAAAAAACATACAAGTCACAAAATTTCTTCATTCCCTAGACATTTTCATATTTCGATAGATATTTCGTCTGACCCAACCGTCTTTTCATCTTTCATCTTCTTTTGATCTTCATTTACCTCCGATACTTAAATTTTACGATAAAACGATATGCCCCTATACTCCTCCGATTTACGTAACTCTTCCAAGTTTAATTTATTGTCTTTTGCTTTATTATAGAGTTGGTAAAAGTATTTTTTCCATCACTTTTTAATATCTACATCCTTCGTCAAGACTATAACTGTTTCATCCTTTATGCATTTAACTTGACTTAAATCTCTTGTATTCATTTCTGTAGCTCGAGCAATTATATATATATCTGCTCTCCATCTTTGGTATCTAGTTGCTTATAAAATTTTTCATAAACTTAACTTCTTGCTTTACTTACTACATGTTTAGTTTTTTTTGGCGACTTTATATCTTACTAGTTTTCATCATTCCTACACGCATAAAGTGATTTATAGCTGACCCTCTTTGCCCTCACTTTGTCTTGCACTTTCTCTTTTCATCACCAAAATTTTTTATTTGGGGGAACAACCTTTTGATACTCCAAGTACATTTTTTTCACTTATCCTATGAGAAGACATAACTTCTCATGAGACACTATGATCAACATAAGGGTCATCAACTAGTTGTTACATGACATGTACAATACATAACAAAAATCACCCGTTGTCATCCTAAACAGATAGTGGACTACATTAATGGTAAAGCGTTGGAGTCAAAGTGCAACTACCGCGAAGAATAAATCAAAATAAAATAGTGTGAAGGAGAAATATTGAAATTCTGTCCAAAAGTAAATTTTATATCATACTCTGGCCCGGCCAATGTTGGCACGACATGGTGTTCCCCTCCCATGCATGTGATTCATAACTCATAGTGTAAGGCTTATATATAAAGAAGTGAAATGTTCTAACCAATGTGAGACTACAGGAAGTGACTTTTGGCTTCTTCATCGAACAATTTCATCAACACATGACACATCATTGATGCATGCGATTAATTTTATTGATCAAATATCAACTATTGTTCTTGGAATGATATGTACCGTGTATTCTAACTTTTAGGGCATTAACAAGCTGAGCATAAATGAACAAGCTACTATTTGTGTTTGGTTATGTTTGTTATTGTACGTTTGGTTCATTCATTACTGTATGCTAATTCTCTATCAATGCAATTGTTTAATTCTTTGTCAATGCAATTGTTTCTTAAATTTTTTTGGAAATTTCCTCAATATAATCTATGTGCATTGTTTGCTTTACTACACCTGCAAGAGTTATATTCTCAAGCATTTAATGCCTTTACATCATTGGCTATTGTACTGAAAGTTTCAAGCATTTGAACAGGCTCCTGTACTCTTCCGTGGAATTGGCCATTCAGTAAATCCTTCTAATACCTTGGTAAAATAGCTTCTTTTCATATAATTTGTCATATTTATCCTTCTATAGTTCTATTTATTTTTTTCTCATATTCTTAATTTCTGAATCAGGCATTGAAAGTTCTGTCTGCTTCACCTTCAGCTTATTCGGCAAGCCCAAGAGCTAAGTTGTCAAGTCCTTCCCTCACGGGCTCCACAATTGCATTGGTTTCCGTTGTGCAGGTTCTAATCTCTTTTGTTCTCAATAATAACTATTATGCGTTCTTTTTTTACTAATCATTTTTTTTGTTGAATGGTTAATCTTTTCCACTGATTTTTTGCTCCTCTCAATATGCTGTAAGCTGCTTATTTATATCTTGTATCTGCTTAAACATTTGACCTCATTAGAGGCTGCATTGAATTCAAATGACCTAAATATCTGTTTTTAGTTCTGTTATATTTCTAAACTTATTCAGGAACTCTCAAGGACCTGAGCTCAAACTTCATCCTCAAGATTGAGCAGGGATTTGAGATTTTGACTGAGATCCAAACCTCATTGTACTTTAGAACTAAATTTTAAACAAGAAATAGGCCACGTAGCTCCGAAAGAATTTCTCTGAGGTACACTGTAGAACAAAACATCATTTGCTGTTATGCCATTATGTGAATTTAAGGTAGCTTCTAAGTTAGTTCATCAAAAGATATAAAATCTAAACTATAAACGGACCAATCACATTGAGAAACCATACAACCAACTTTTGAATTAAAACTAGCTCATGTGGTTTAGCTAGTATTCTATATTGCTATATTGAAGTTAATGGTCTAGACATTGACTCCTTTTTCTAACCTCAGAATATTAATATCCAGATATTCATTTTTTAAACCTTTTTTGCACCGGTCACTTATTTGGAAGCCTTGGGTCCACTGCTATCCTAGCATTTGTTTGCTAGGATAGTGACACTTTTGTCCAGAGTTTTTTATTTGATAGGCCATGTGAGAGGTGCCAAATGCCCAGAAGAACAAGTGATCCAATGCAATACAGCAGTAACTGGAGTCTTACCGGAATAATGTAAACAAAACATGGAGGGCAATATTCAACACAGACTCCAAATGAGCAACCACACAGGACATACACCAGCCCTAAGGGGCAATCCCTGAACAGGCGGCAACCGAGCAACTTAGAACACCCTCCTCGCTGCTATCGAACTCCAGCAAACCACAACACAAAAACATAAAGAAGATACAACCCTAACTTGACTCATATACTTGGCAATACAAGACCAAAATACCCCTCCCAAAATATTAAAATTACCCACTCCCTTCCCGCCTAACTTCCAGCACGCATCAAGTACCCTCTCCTCAACAACATCCTTTCCTCAAGGATGTAACTCTCGATAAAACGCCTTTGCGTCGTCTCCAGATCCTCCCACGTCGCCTCTTCAGCCGTGCCTTGTGCCCGCTGGATATTTACATCACCCCTTTGTCGTTCCTGGGCACAATGCTGCGGTTTAACACTGCAATTGGCTCGATCATCAGGTTACCCTCGTGATTAACTTCCGACAGAAGTGGAAAGGTCCTTGCTGGCGGGTCTCCATGGTGCTCCCGCAGTTTAGGGTTTAGGGTTTAGGGTATGAAGGATCTTTGCTCCCTCGGGAAGGCCTAGACGGTATGCATCTGACCCTATTTTTTCCACCACTTGAAACAAACCGAAGAATTTAGGAGCTAGTTTGTGGCAGCCTCTTGGTCGGATGGACGTTTGCTTGTAGGGTTGTAGGGGGACGTACACCCACGAGTTCACCTCCAATGTTCGTTCCCTACGCTTCTTATTCTCCATTACTTGCATGCAGTTTTAGGCTGCTGCAAGATTAACCTTCAAAATCTGGATGACTTGTTCACGTGCTGCCAAGGATCGATCCACTTCTTCCATTTCCGCAAGGCCGGGGCTGTAGGCCGCATGTATCGGCGGTGCTTGCCCGTAAACCACCTCATAGGGAGTCATCTTGATTGCACTTTTGTATGTTGTATTGTACCACCATTCCGCCAAGGGTAGCCAATGCACCCAATTCCTCGGTCTCTTGAAGCACATACATCGTAAATAGTTTTCCAAGCACGATTCACCACTTCGGTCTGACCATCGGTTTGGGGGTGGTACGCGGTACATAATTTCAGCTTTACTTGCAACACCCAAAAAAGTTACTGCCAGAACTGGCTCACAAAGGTGGTGTTCCCGGTCACTGACGATCGACTCGGGCATCCCGTGCAATATGAAAATGGAGTCCAAAAACACTTGAGCTGCACTCTCGGTCGTATATGGTTGGGCTATGGTTGTGAAGTGCGCTTGCTTACTAAGGCGATCAAGGACCACCAATATCGTTGTTTTGCCATTACTCTTAGGAACTCCCTCCACAAAATCCAATGATATTTCTTGCCAAATCCTATCCGGTATCGGAATAGGTTGGAGCAGCCCCATCACTTTCTGATTATCCGGCTTGCACTGTTGGCATATGGCGCAACGTTGGATGTATTCGTAAACCTCAACCTTCATTTTCTTCCAAAACAACAGCTTGCGTAGGTGATGATATATGGATGTTATACCTGAATGTCCGCCCCATGCACTGTCATGTACATTTGTAGCAATTTTAGCTTAATGGCAGCATCGTCCCCAACCACCAACCGACCTTTCCTCTTCAGTAATCCCCTCTCCCATTGGTACTTCGGCAAACAGGTGTTGTCTGCTGTTTTTCGGGCGATAATGTGCTAAATTTTGGGGTCTCGTTGCCAAGAGTCTTTAAGCCGACGTAGGAAATCCGAGGTAACCGTGACTAAGGCGCATAAATCGGCCTCTTCCATCCCTTCCCTTCTGGATAGCGCGTCGGTGCATAAATTTTCCTTCCCTTGCTTGTACTGGATGGTGTAGTCGTATCCCAAGTTCCCAACAACTTGGACAATTATTTTTGTTGCGCCGGCGTTGCCAATTTTTGGTTTGCCAAAAACTTCAGACTTTGTTGGTCCTGCGGATGACGAATGATCCGACAATTAAATAATGCTGCCACTACTGTACCTCTAGCACCACCGCAAGTAGTTCCTTCCATAGACCAAGAGCATCGAGTTCTTTTTGCCCAGCGCCTTACTAAAATAGGTCATTGGCCGACTATTCTGTAAGAGGACCGCCCCTATCCCCTTGTCGGAGGCGTTCGATTCAACCAAGAACGGCTTGGTGAAATCGGTAAGCATAGAACGTGTGGTTGAGACACTACCTTCTTGTACTGGGTAAATGCTTGTTCCGTTTCTTCTGTCCACTATAGCTGGGCTGATTTGAGGAACTCCGTTATCGGCTTGGCGATGCCGCCGTAGCCTTGAATAAACCTCCGGTAATATCCGGTGAGGCCTAAGAAGCCCCGCACCTGCTTCACCGTCTTCAGTGTTGACCACTCCAACATAGCCTGAATCTTCTCCGGATCCGTGGCCACTTCTTTGTGTGAGATGATATGACCCAAATAATATACCTTTCGTTGCCCGAAGCTACACTTACTCTGTTTGAGAAATAAGCTGTGTTGGCGTAATGTCTCCAATGCAAAGGTGAGATGCTCCATATGCTCCTGCCAAGATTTACTAAAAATCAATATGTCATCGAAAAAGACTAAGATGAATTTCCAAAGTTGGTCCTGGAAGATCTTGTTCATTAGGCTCTGGAATGTTGACAGTGCGTTGGTCAAGCCGTAGGGAATGACCAAAAATTTGTAGTGGCCATAACGGGTCTTGAACCTTGCGGACGGTGCATATAGACAACATGTTCAATTGCCCCCCTTTCGCGATCATCTTCTCCAAAGCAAGCTGCTTCATCCATGTCCTTGTCATTGTCCTTGTTCCCCTCAGCTAGATCTTCCGGCCTTGACTTGTGAAGTCCATGCGGAGGTTGCCGAAGTCCCAATTTATCACCTCAATGTACTCAACCATTGCACCCATAAAACCTCCTCACATCCCCCCGAGTGGTAGTATCAACATATTTGCTGTGAAAAATACCCCTTGCATCCGCCAAGTGAATGCCGCCACTTTGTTAGTGCTGGATACCCGCCTCCCATCCGCTATGGCTATGTTGAAGGGAGGTATCAGAGTTAAGTGACAATGTAACCAGCGAGCCGCACTATCATCCGCGAAAATGTGCGTACTTCCTGAATCAATCAGAATTTGAATAGCTTGCCCTTGATAGGAAGTCGTTACCTTCATGATATGGTATTGAGTGATGCCCATAAGAGCATGTATTGATAGGTTTGGAAGAGCCTCTATTTCCCAGTCTTCCTGTATTGCTTCGGTATAGTTTTCGCCGGGTGGATCTGTATCAGTGTCTTCGTCGTTTGAGAGCAGTTCTAGGGCGTAAGACCTCCCCTTCACCAAACAACGATGGTCTGGTGTCAGCCACCGATTGTTTCCTTGGCTGCCGTGGGAGTGAACCAGTAGTCGGGTCGAAAGTGGTTTGGTTGTGGGTACCCTTCTATCTGCTGCCAAACTTGTCTCAACTACGCTGGAAAAACTATGCCGTTGTGAGGATGCTATCCGACGCTCCTCCATCCGAGCCAGAGCAAAAACTTCCTTGAGGGTCTTCGGTTGGAACATGCGGATGACATATCCGATTTCGGCGATGCAAAAACTCACGGCGTATTCCACAGTGATATTCACCCGATGTAGGAGGATGTCAAACTCGTCCAAGAACGCTTGCACCGTGCCCTTTTGCTTCAGTTTTTTCAATTCCGCCATTGGGTCGTCGAAGAGGACCGAGCCAAGGCGCGCTTCCAGCGCTTGGGTGTAGTCTTCCCATTTCAGCCAATGTCGTGAGAGCCTAGATTTCATGTACGCTTGATGCCAGTATAACACCTTCCCCTCCACATGAGCTGACGCAATTTTCACCTTCCATTCATCCGGGGTGTCGTCCGGTTCAAAGAACTGCTCTGCCTTGTAAACCCATTCCTGTGGGTCATCACCGTAAAAACGAGGGAACTCGATGTGTGCAAATCGAGCATTCAGATATCTGTCCATTAGCGTTTGAGCTGTGTGGGGGCGTCCGTCGGCAGCTGACCGACGAGGTTAGCCAACATCTCCCGCATTTCTTCCAAAGTCCGGCGCTGCTGGTCCGACTGTGCCATGAGCGACTGGATGGCCTGCGCCATTGTCGCCTATTCCTGCCGCAACATCTCCAGATCCGGGGTGATCTCCTTCGAACGGGTACCGTCGGAGACCGGCATAGCGTTTCCTACCCACGCTAGCTTTGATACCAGTGATAGGTGCCAAATGCCCAAAAGAACAAGTGTTCCAATGCAATACAACAGTAACTGGAGTCTTACCGGAATAATACAAACAAAACAGGGAGAGCAATATTCAGCACAAACTCAAGATGAGCAACCACACAGGACATACACCAGCCCTAAGGGAAATCCCTGAATAGGCGGCAACTGAGCAGCTTAGAACACCCTCCTCGCTGCTATCAAACTCCAGCAAACCACAACACAAAAACATAAATAAGATACAACCCTAACTTGCCTTATATACTTGGCAACACAAGACCAAAATACCCCTCCCAAAATATTAAAGTTACCCACTCCCTTCCCGCCTAACTTTCAGCACGTATCACCATGAAGCTTTGTTCTTTTACCCTCATTGTTTTTAAATGTTCAAATTTTATATACAGGCTAGAAATAATGCTCGCATGTTGATTACTGGCTCGTTGGATCTTTTTACTAACAGGTATGCTTTCTTTATTTATAGATTTTGTTTGTCTTAAGTTTTTTCCTCAAGTCTTCTTTATTTTTGCCAGATTTCTGAGGTCTAGTGTATGGAAGGCCGGAAGCTCAAACAAGTAAGTCCAAAGTACATTTTGATTTGTATGTGCCCTCTTTCTATGTTTGTGTGTAACTAATTATCCTAGACTGGGCACCAGATTATTAACAAATAAAAAAGACTCGGGTATGTTCAAGAATTAGGATCAGTTTTTCAGTGCATCACACTCCCGACAATAATCTTTCAATAGTCAATAATCTCTAAACTAGAGTAAAAAAATTAAAAGTACAAGATAAGTTCCTATCACACAACATAAAATACAACCAAATTTAGGATCAAGTATTTAAATAGAGATGTAGACACTTGGGTTATGAAGGGTACTACCAGGCTATGGAATAAGGTATGGTACGTGGTTGTGGATCAAAGGGAAGCAGATGAACTCAATGAAACACCATTAAGCGATGATGCACCAGAACGGTCTTTTCAATCTTTAGAACTGAATGGCCAGCCTCTGAAAAATCAACCAGTACTTGAGATGAAGGTTACTGGCTGAGGCGGAAACCTTAGGGAGAAGATAGAGTACAAGCACTTGCAGAAAGGAGGAGAAAGAGGAATTAAAATCTTTGAAAATTTGAAGCCGAAAGTTGCAGTCCTGTTTTTGCAGCCATTTAAGGCAGTAGAATGGGCAACTTGGGCTCTGTTTGGCGGAGTGCCACAATGCCTATGCTGCGGATTCCGTGGCTGCCCCGCCAAACAAAAAATTGTGATTGCAAGGTGGCTGACGCCACAACGCAAAAGGGCTTTCACGACACTTTTCCTGCCGCGGGTACTAATCAGCGGCAGGAATAGCTGCAACGCTGCAGGCTATAGCTATTATATAGTATAATTATATAAAAACATATGATTATATAAAAACACGAGGTTAATTTTTGTTTATAAAATAGAGCGCTGATATTAGCACCGTACTTTTGGCTATTCACACTTTTGGTTAATCACAAGCACTCTTTTTAGAGGTTGGCTACTCAATCTTATATTAGCAAGCATTCTTCCTGGGAATCGACTAGGTGCAAGCAATGTATAACTCTTTATGCAACATCATCTAACTCTCAAAATGGGGAAGGAAGAAGATATTTCCATCAAAATAGAGGCCCTCTTCCCGCAGAACTCTGATTGGAAGAGGAAGGGGGAGAGAGATCTAAAGGAAAAGAACTAGAGAATTAGGGTTGAGTGAGAGAGAAGAGAGAGTACCTTGGAAATAATCTTGCCTGTCCCCCAAGAGAGCCACCCCGGGTTAATTATACCCGGGGTTGAGAGGGGCCCTCCCCATATGGGGGCTGAACCGGTCTGGTTCGGCCCCCATTTCGCCGATCTTTAGATAGAGGGAGAGGGGGCTGAACCGGTTGGTTCAGCCCCGTTGTCTCCTTCGGGTTCCTTCCGCCTTCGCGTGTACTGACGCCCAAATAGGCGGGCTCCGTCCGGGGGAGTAACATTACCTTCCCCATCAAGAACCAGCTTGTCCCCAATGTGGTAATCAGGGTAAAGCTCCTGGAACTCCAGCAAGTCCACCCATGTGTTGTGCGCCGCGGTCATATTCTTCCACTTGACTAGTAGCTCCGGACGGTACTCAGCATCGCGGTGCTTCCACTTGATCATCAGAATCTCCTCAGGTATCGGACGCAGCTCGCCCGTGCTTGTGGCCTCGGGCAGGAGAGGACTGACTCGAACAATGTCGCCGATCTTCTGCTTCAACAAGGAGACATGAAAGCTCAGATGTATCCTCGATCCTTCGGGCAACACCAATGTGTAAGCAACAGGCCCACTCGCCGGACAATCCAGAAGGGACCATAGTAACGAGGTGCCAACTTCTGGTTTGACCGCTGGGCCACGAACAACTGCCTGTAGGGGCGAAGCTTGAGAAAGACCTCATCCCCCACTTGGAACTCTCTCTCTTTCCGATGCTTGTCAGCCCGCGCCTTCATGCGGTCCTGTGCTGTCCGGAGATTCTCGCTCAAAGTGGCGAGTGTGCGATCACGATCACAAAGTGCACGGTCAACGGCGGGCAACGCCGTACTGTCGGCCTCATAGCTGCTCAAGGAAGGAGGAGGACGACCGTACACGACCTCGAACGGAGTCATCTTGCTGGCAGAGTGGTAGGAAGTGTTGTAGAAGTACTCGGTCCAATGCAACCAACTCGTCCAAGTGCGCGACTCGTCCATAACATAGCAACGGAGGTATGTTTCCACGCCTCGATTGAGTACCTCTGTCTGCCCATCTGTCTGCGGGTGGTGAGCTGTGTTGAAACGTAAAGAGGTCCCTTGTAAGCGAAAGAGCTCCTTCCAAAAGTTGCCGGTGAACGTCGGGTCACGTTTCGAGATGATCGTCCGTGGTATGCCATGAAGCCGGACAATTTCGCGGGCAAAAAGAGTGGCGACAGATTCGCCAGTGTAAGGATGGCTCATTGCTATGAAATGCCCGTACTTGGACAACTTATCGACCACCACCAGGATGACTGACTTGCCCTGAGACATGGGCAACCCATCAATGAAGTCCATGGAAACAGTATCCCAAATCTGGTGAGGAATCTCCAATGGTGTGAGTAAACCGGCTGGGGATGTGGTTTCATACTTCTGGCGCTGACAAGTCTCACACTGCTAAACAAACAACTCGATGTCACGACGCATCCCCTTCCAGAAAACATTGGCCCGTGCCCGCTGGAGAGTGCGGAGAACACCGACATGATCACCCGTCGGAGAGGAGTGGAACTCATGCATCACAACTGCCCTCCAGGCCGACTTCGAAGGAATGACCACGCGGTCCTGATAGAACAACCTGTCATTCTGAATATGGTAGCCCGGAGCTGTCTCGCGTGCCTGTCAAAGAGCCTCCACAATAGGTTGCAACTCGGAATCACGCTATACCTCGTCCTGTATCTCGTCAATGGAGTCAAGCAGTGGTGTAGAAATTTGAGCGAGGGCGCCCTCAGGTAAGCGGGACAAAGCATCAGCAACCCGATTGTCCTTCTCGTGCCGGTAGGCGATCTCATAATCATACCCTAGAAGTTTGGTCACTCACTTCTGTTGGAGAGGAGAAGAGACCCGCTGTTCCAAGAAATGTTTTAGACTCTGATGGTTCGTCCGGATCTTGAAATGTCTTCCCAACAAATATGGCCGCCACAGGGCAACTGCATGAATGACCGCCAACATCTCCTTCTCGTAGGTGGACAACCCCTGCGTCCGAGAAGCCAACGCCTTGCTGTAGAAGGCTATGGGCCGCCCCTCCTGCATCAATACAACACCGAGCCCCACTCCTGAAGCATCAGTCTCCACTACAAACTCCTTGGTGAAATCGGGAAGCGCTAGGACCCGCATAGTCGTCATGGCCTTCTTGAGTGCTTGGAAGGCCTCCTCCGCCTCATCCTGCCAGAGGAAGGTGTCCTTCTGCAGCAACTGGGTAAGAGGCCGGGAGATCTTGCCGTAGTCCTTCAAAAATAGACGGTAGTATCCGGTGAGGCCTAAGAAGCCCTGTAGTGCCCGTATAGTCTGGGGCCGCTGCCAGGACAACATACTCTCAATCTTCCGGGGGTCAGCCTTGACGCCCTGAGCTGAGACTAAATGTCCCAAGTATTCCACCTCCTCCTGACCGAGGAACACTTGGACCGTTTGGCGTAGAGCTGGTTCTGACGGAGGGTGGAGAAGACTTCTTCAAAATGAGCTAAGTGCTCCTCCCAACTGAGACTCTATATAAGAATGTCATCGAAGAAGATCAACACAAAACGACGAAGGAGCGGACGAAAAATCTCGTTCATGTTGGCCTGAAAGGTGGATGGTCCACCGGTCAGCCCGTTGGCCATTACCAGGAACTCATAGTGGCCGTCGTGTGTCCGGAAAGCTGTTTTGTGGATGTCTCTCTCGCATAAGGATCTGATAGTAACCGGACCGCAAGTCCAGCTTGGTGAACCGCTGTGCGCCGTGCAGTTCGTCCAACAATTCTTCAATCAAAGGAATTGGAAATTTGTCCTTTATAGTGATACTGTTCAGCGCGCGGTAGTCTACGCAGAACCGTCACGAACCATCCTTCTTCTTGCCAAAATGATCGGGGCAGAAAATGAGCTTGTACTGGGGCGGATGATCCCCTCATCTAGCATCTCCCGAACACTGCGCTCGATCTCAGCCTTTTACATGTGCGGATATCGATATGGCCGGATGTTGGTAGGCTCCGCCCCCGCCTTGAGGACGATCTGATGATCTCGAAAGCGCGGTGGTGGAAGAGTGCGGGGCTCTTGGAATATGTCAGCATACTGATCTAGGAGAGACTGCATCTGGACGGGTTACCTCAGATGGCCCAGTGTCGGTCGACTTCACCCCCAAAAGCACTGCCATCATATTGCCTTCTTACCCCATACACTGTAGGCTTTAGACAGAGACCTCCTTCACTGGAGATGATTTTAGGCCCCTCATACAAAACTGCTTCCCATGCTGTAAGAACTCCATAGTCATGTGGTCCCAATCAAAGGTGACTCGTCGTAGCTATTGCAGCCAATGTACCCCAAGCATTATGTCTGTACCGCGGATGAGAAGACGATAAACATCTGTATGACCCGTGTAGCCTTGTATGTTAAGCTCCACCTGCTTCATCACCCCCTCACACTGCAGCTTGCTCCCATCGGCCACCATAACCTGAAAGGAAGCACTTCGATCGATCACGTGTCCCACTCGGCGCGCCACCTCGGGATGGATGAAGTTGTGGGTACTCCCACTATCTATCAGAATCGTCACATGTTCCCGTCGAACCTTGCCCGCCATGCGCATAGTGAGGGGGGGCATTGCAACTCTCCATAGCCTGTATCGATACTCCAAACTTAGTCACCGCCGACTCCTCTGTCAAGTCCTGCTCGGGGACCATGTCCATCTCCTCCTCGGCATCCTCATGTAGCATGAACATCTGTACCTTTTGACATTTGTGCCCCGGAGCGAACTTCTCATCACAGTTGAAGCACAACCCTTTTTCCTTCCGCGCCTGAAGTTCCGGCCAAGTCAGCCGAGTGACAACCGGCTTGCTTGGACCCTGGGATTCCCTTCTCACCACCGCCGTGGTGGTAGTAGTACGTGTTGTGCTGCGGGAGCATTGCCTATTGTAGCGTTCCTCCTGTATCCGAGCTAAACTGATCGCATGGTTCAAGCCGCGAGGCATGTAGGACTGGATCTCATCCCACAAATAATCCTTGAGGCCCGACACCAAACAACTGAGTAATGTCTTTTCTTCCCACTGTACTCGGTTAGCCAACTTCTCGAACTCTGTTCGGTACTCCATCATTGTACCCTTCTGGCGCAGCTTCTGTAGGAGTGTCTTAAAGTCTTCGTACTCTAATGGCCCAAAACGAGCGGTGATTCCATCCACAAAGTCGGTCCAGGGCACGTAGTCCTTGCCCCTCAGGAACCACTGCACCCACTGGAAAGCATCATCCTCCAGGTGGAATGATGCTAACTGCGCCCACTACCCTTCGGGAATCTCCTGATAACTGAAAAACAGTTCCGCCTTCTGCAGCCACTCCAGGGCGTCACCCCCATTGAACTTGGGAAAATTCATCCGCGTCAACTTTGGTGGCTTGTACGACCGCGGGCCGGCCTGTCCACGCCACCCCGCCTCCTGTCCATACTCCGCCGGTCTTCTTGGTTCCCCGGGTTCAAAAGGTATGCCTGGGAACCCGTGATGAAACGGCCGCCGCTGGAACACCTTGACCACCCCACTGCACGCCTCCCCCGAACCCCACAGGCTGCCCCCTTCCGGCCAGGCGAGGCAGCAAGCCCTCCCCCCTCCATATGGGGGAATCGGCCACCCCGATGTCCTCCCGGCTCCCCCCCCATTCTTCGCCGACCCGCCTCCAAGGCGGCTGCCCCGTCCGCGATTCATCGCCAGCGCCACCTGCGCCGGATCCCCCTGCGCCAAATCCGCTGCCTGGGCCCAAGCCGCCGTCAGCCCCTACGTCGAACCCGCCTGCGCCGAACCCGCCTGCGCCGAACCCGCCTGCGCCGAACCCTCCTTCGCCGAACCCGCCTGCGCCAAATCCGCCGTCTGCTGCGAGTCCCGCGCCCCGATCCCGATCCCTGGCCGAGCCTTCCGCCGCCCTTTGCCCCCCGTTTCTGCCGCTCCTGTGTGGATTGGACCATGGAACGGAAGATCCGCCCAGATCCTCTTCCGACACGGCCTTACCCTTCAGATTTTGTGCCAACATCGCCGTGATCTCCTCCATTCGGGTGTCGATCCGTTCTTCTAGCCTTTGCGTTGATGTTTTCAAGTTTTCCTCGATGGCGGCCACCGAATCCGTCAACCCCATCAGATTTTCTTCTAGGGTTTCCAAGCGGCCGATTTCGTCTTGCGTTCGAGTAGTCACCATGGTGGAGAAAAGAGCCTTTGATACCAAATGATAGGAAGAGGAAGGGGGAGAGAGAGATCTAAAGGAAAAGAACTAGAGAATTAGGGTTGAGCGGGAGAGAAGAGAGAGTACCTTAGAAATAATCTTGCCTGTCCCCCAAGAGAGCTACCCCAGGTTAATTATACCCGGGGTTGAGAGGGGCCGGCCAGCCCCTCCCCCATATTGGTGCTGAACCGGTCTGGTTCGGCCCCCATACCGCCGATCTTCAGATAGAGGGAGAGGGGGCTGAACCGGTTGGTTCAGCCCCGTTGTCGCCTTCGGGTTCCTTCCGCCTTCGCGTGTACTGACTCCCAAATAGCCGGGCTCCGTCCGGGGGCGTAACAAACTCAGATCCGACCTCCAAAATAGTAAAGTCTATCGACAAAAGATCATCCTTCTATCTCCAGCTAGTTCTGAATTAGATTTATAAATTGAAATCCATGTCAGAGTTCATACAGTTAAACCGACGAATCTCAAGGAAAACACATATTTAGCTCAGAAAAACAAAAAATTACAAGATACCCTGATTTTTTAAAATAGAAAAGAAGATAATGAAGATTTTTACAAATGCAATTTGATAGGTCCAGAAGCGAAATAATAGTTCTTAATTGGTAAACCCTAGATCCGTGTCCAAGTCCTAGATCCAATCTAAAGAAAATAAAAAAACCATGATCCACGACAAAAGGGCTTACCTAATTAATTTGCATCCCGATCAACGTTTATTAGAATCGGCGAGAAGCGAGCGAAGAAGAAAACCTAATAACTGTGATCGGGAAGAACTGATAGAAGAGGAATGATGATTGACGCTCTACCTCTTCTGTCCAAATGGGGGAAGGAAGGTGTAGAAATCGCTGCTCGAAATGGGGGAAGGAAGGAGAAATCGCCTTAAATGTGGGAAGTTATCGCAAACCAGCAGGAAGAGCAGGTCGCCGGTGAAAATAAAGAGTTTGGCGAGTGGTGGTGGCGGGCAGGTCGCCGGTCGTTCGGCGAGCACCGGGAGGCGGAACCAAGAAAATACTCTCATAACGCGTAACAGGTGCCTCTAATGGTCTCCTTTGACTTTGACTTAATGTGGATTAATTTTATCAATGGTTGTTCTTTTGGTTATTTAATGTTGCAGTTATTACTTATTAGTATTGAATTTCATATGCATGAAACTAAACTTGGTGGTGCCATTAGAGCATATTGAGTTTAGATTTCATTAATTCATATTCATTGTTCTTCTTCAAATAGCTGACTAATTCGGCTTGTATCCATAGAAAGTCACAACCTTGGATCTTAAAAATAATGGTCCAATATTTGGGGTTTTGTGGGCATCAAGTGTGTAGTGGCAAGGTAGAAACCCTTAAAGGACCCATGCGAAACAAACTTAACAAGAAAAGGGAATCATACCTGCAACTGAACTATGCGTACAGTTTTGTTTTTGAACATACTTGTCGATAACCAAACACAATCAAAGCTGTCTGCATCTCTTCAAACCCCATGGAACTCTTGAAACGTTCGTCCATTGTGATTGCGGAAGGAAGAGGATCGCCGCTCCTAACACGAAGTACTACTCGTCTCTCATATTTTCTTCTCTCCATTTTTCCAACTCCCTCTTAGTTTCTCACTAAAAGGTTATTTAGAAAACTTTGATAGCAGTTTCTGTAACTACATATCATAATATAGTGAGAGATGAAGTTTCGAGAACACAAAAAGAGGGGTCATGACATTTTGGATTATGCCCATCCAGTAGAATATTGAATAGCGAATTTTCGGTTCAAAACCAAAATTAATTACTGAAATTAATTATCAGCCATTAAATTTATTTTGAGACTCGGGGTAAATTAAAGTCTGACTTAATTAAAAACCCACCCGATCAATCTTCATATACCAGTTCATTTTTTGTGTGTGACTTCATAAATTTATGCTACGTTACCAGTGATACTATGTTACGACTGACAAAAAAGAACGAGACACGATTGCATTAATCAAGAACACAGATACAATCCAGAGCGAATTCCGGCCAAGATCAAGGAGGCTGGGTCCTCCAATGATCCCTCTCTCAAATGAGAGACAAAACCCTAAGGAGATCCAAAGATTCCCAAACATCTAAACATCTCCCCCTTATATAGACGATGGAGGGAAAACATTACATGAAATAAGATTAATTAATATACCTTAATTAATACCAATCAATATTAATTAATAACAATTAATTAATTAATACCAATTAATATTTATTAATAACAATTAATTAATTAATACCAATTAATCACACCAAATAATTAAGGCGGTTTCCATATGCACGCTCCGGTGGTCACAGCGAGCCGTAGTCACTCCGGTGTAAGCATGAGGATAACATACTATTCCTTTGATGAGTCCAAGGTCACAAACACCATCATAATAGTCAAGAAAAATCTTGTTATTGATTTATCCAATTTAGCTAAAAAAAATTAACTCTACCAGAGTTCTTTCATTTTGAGGATGTCTTTTATTTGTGTCCTTAAAGAACAGTTAATGCAAGCACTGAGTAGAAAATTGACTGTACATACATTGTTTTTGCTATGTAACGTCATATGCTATTAGCCAACCCCACTATGATGTGATAAAGTGACGGCGCGCCATGACTGACACACTTGTATTCCCGCATGAGGTGGTGGTCCGTTGCCCGGACGGACGATCAAAGTCCGTGGTTGCGTCCGGATGATCGATTCGAGTCGAGATCATATATTACTTTTTTTTATTTTAAGTTGTATTTGCCCCCCGATTGGTCTAGACAGTTTGCGCCGTCCGATTCGAATGGTTTTCTTTTATTTATCAGTTTTAGTGTGGCAGTTTTTATTTAGGATTATATATAGGTAGCCGGCGGTTCTGGGAGGGCATCGTGAGTTTTAACAAAAGTTGGAACCACCCGATCTCTTCTTTGGTGCGACGCTAGAAAGCTCCGTACTTGGTGGGATTCCGGGTATTCTTCTTCATGTTCGCTGCCCTCTTCCTGACCCCTCCCGGTCTCGGTCATTCTCCTCCATACCTGCGTCTACCAAGCCGATCGTTCTACTCCGTCCCAGCACTAACCAGAGTCGGCCGATCCTCTCCACCCCGACAACCCCTTCTTCCTCCCTGTCTAAGCCTGTAGCCTGCATCGACGTCTACCATCCAACGTCCCTCCCGTCGGCCTCCACAGAGCCCAAAATCTTCTTCCCCTCTCAAGCCCGGCGTCTTCCACGATACCCGTTCCCTCCTCTTCCATCGCCAGACCACCAACAACACCACTCCCCTTCCACAAACCTCCAGTAAGTCCTGTACCCTTGCCACCGCCCTCCCCTCTCCCGTCAACCCTCTCCCCACCCGACCAGCCCCCTTTCTCCCATAATCCCAACTGATCCCCAAAGTCCGTATTCCTTCCTAACATTCATTGCACAACCCAGTCCTAGCCAACACCGACCCTAAGCCCTACTTCCAAAGCATTCCCCTCTTGCCTCGACCTTGGGTTCTCCCACAAAAAACCGCCTTGCCGCCATCTATACATGTGAACTGTGGTAAAATCATTTTCTTTTGTTGTTTACTATTGAAATCTCATATTATGGTGGATTTTTATTGTATTGTGCTATTAGATCATTTTGTCATACAATTTGCGGGACGTATTCTGTGCGAGCTTAATTAATTGCGCCTCGTTTATCTTGTGACCATGACTTGTTTTATTATATCAAAATTTTGACAAAGTTCGTGCACCTGCTAATTTTCTTATAATAATTAATTGCTTGTTGTGAAGCTATTAAAGTAGGATTAAGTGAAGCTATTAAAGTGCAATTTTGGGAAGACTTAGATGATTTAGTAAAAGAAATCTCACAAAGAGAAAATTCTTCATAGGAGGAGACTTAAATGAATATATAGGGAAGGAAAATATAGATTATACAACCTTTCACGGAGGATATGAATATGAAGAAAGGAATGAAGAAAGACGAACAATTTTAGACTTTCCCGTAACACACGAGCTAATTGTTTCAAATACGTTTTTAATAAAATGGGAAAACATTTAATTACATTTAAAAGCGGACCAAATAAATCATAAATTGATTATTTTATGACTCGCAAAATGGATAAAATGATTTGTAAGGATTTCAAAGTCATACCAGGAGAAAGTTTGACAACACAACATTGGTTAGTGGTGTTAGATGTACAATTTTAATATAATAAATTTAAGATAAGAACAAAAATGTTGCAAAAAATTCGGTGGTGGAACTTGAAGATGGAAAAACACGTTGCTTTCAAGAAGACAGTTATGTAATGACTAGTTGATGATTCTTATGTTGATCCTAATGTCTCATGAGAAGTTATGTCTTCACATTTAAGGATAAGTTGAAAGAACGTACTTGGAGTTTCAAAAGGTCGTGCGCCCTCAAATGAGGAATCTTAGTGGTGGAAAAAGGAAGTGCAAGACAAAGTGAGGGCGAAGAGGGTCATCTATAAATCACTAAACACTTGTAGAAATGTGAAAACTTAACCAGATATAAAGTCGCCAAAAAAAAGCTAAATAGACAGTAAGTAAAGCAAGAAGTCAAGCTTATGAATAATTTTATAAGCTATTAGATACCAAAGATGGAGAGCGTGATATATATAAAATTGCTCGAGATAGAGAAAGAAAAACAAGAGATTTAAGTCATGTAAAATGCATAAATGATGAGACAGATACAGTTTTGACGGTTGATGTGGATATTAAAAAGGGATAAAAATGATACTTTTATCAACTCTATAATGAAACAAAAGACAATGAATTGAATCAGAGATGTATAAGAACATAACATTTTATCATAAAATTCAAGTATTAGAGGTAAATGATGCTCTAAATAAGATGAAAAATGGAAAGACGGTTGGACCAGAGATATATCCATCGAAGTATGAAAATGTTTAGGAAATGAAGGAATTTTGTGGCTTACATGTTTTTTCAATAAGATACTGAAGTAAAAGAGAATGTCAGACCAATGAAGAGAAAGTATCTTGGTACTTTTGCATAAGAGTAAAAAGGATATACAAAATTGTGTTAATTACAGAGGAATTAAATTGACGAGTCATATTATGAAACTATGAGAACGAGTAATATAAAGAAGATTAAGACGAGAGACTAACATCTCGGAGAATCAATTTGGATTCATGCTAGGAAGGTCGACTATAGAAGCTATACATTTTTTGAGGAGACTCATTGACAACTATCAAGAAAGAAAACAAGATTTACATATATTGTTTATTGATCTTGAGAAGGTTTATGATAGAGTTCCAAGAGAGATCTGATGGAGAGCCTTAGAAAAGAAAGGTGTAAATATATCATATATTGACACAATCAAAGTCTTCAAAGATATGTATACAAATTCAGTGACAAGGGTGAGGACATCCGGAGGACTAACACAAGAATTCCCTATCACTGTTGGCTTACATCAAGGTTCAGCTTTAAATGCTTATCTCTTTACCCTTATCTTAGATGAGCTCACCAGACATATCCAACAAACAATACCTTGGTGTTTATTGTTTGCGGATGATATCGTTTTGGTTGATGAGACGCGTGAGGGTGTAAATGCAAAACTTGAATCTTTGCGAGATACTTTAGAAAAGAAGAGTTTTAGGTTGAGCATGGCAAAATCAAAGTACATGGAGCTTAAATTTAGTAGTACAAGATGGACAGGTGACTTCGTTATTAAGTTGGGTGATCAAGATTTTTCCCGTCGCGAGTGTTTTAAATATCTTGGATTGATAGTTCAAAAAGACGGAGTTATTGATAAAGATGTTACACATAGAATCCAAGCGGGTGGGTTGAAGTGCGGAGGCGCGTCGAGGATCTTATGTGATCGTAAAGTACCACTAAAACTTAAGGGCACGTTTTACCGTACTGCAATTAGACCCGAGATGCTCTATGGTTTTGAGTGTTGGCCAGTGAATTGTGCACATGAGCAAAAAATGGGAGCTGCGGAGATGAGAATGCTTATGCGGATGTGTAGACACACGAGATTGGATAAAATTAGGAATGAAAGTATCAGGGATAAGACAAGAGTAGCACCAATTGTAGAGAAGATGCGAGAAGCTCGTCTAAGAAGGTTTTGGCACGTACAAATGAGACCATTAGAGGTACCTGTTAGGCGTTGTGAGAGTCTAGTCACTAGACATGTTAAACGGGGGAGGGGTAGACCAATAAAGACTTGGAATAAAACTGTAAGGAAAGACATGATGTACTTAGGCATTAGTGAGATTATAACAAAAGATAGGGCACAATGGCGACAAAGGATCCATATACCGACCCCACTATAGTGGGATAGAGGCTTGAATGTTGTTGTTGTAATTAATTACTTGTTGTAATTTAAGCGGACCACTCTTGAACTAACATTACACGTCATTGCATATAGGTGTGCATTTAGAGTGTCTACCCCGGGTCGGCCTTACCACTGCATCAAATTGGTATCAGAGCTGGTTAAGGTCACTTGCATGTTTCGTAATGGTTGGGATTATCGCCAGTCCATGTCGAGTCACAATCACACAGACGATAGGACCGCTAGTTCACAGACGGACATGACGCCCACTGAGTTTCAAAGGCTTGTTCTTGATCGATTTGATCGAATGGGGGCCCAATTCGAACTTAAGGGTGATATTGCGAGGGTCAGCACGAGGTTTGATCAGTTAGAGACACCTAGAGGTCGAGCGCTCCCTCCCTCAGATGAGGAGCCTCACGAGGATCCACGAGATTCCACACCTCCTGAGAGTCGTGGTAGAGACATTCCTCGCTGAGATCCCCTTCCCATCCGAGAGGGAATTATCGTCGTGGATACGAGTATCGACGAGATCCAGGGAGGAAATACCGTCCTCCTGATGAGGCTCGCCCTCCCCCACCTCAACATAGAAATCGAGCACGATATGATTATAACTATGACGATTAGTACGGTGACTACTATGAGCCACATCGTGGGATGACTCCAGAGGAGGATGACATCACCAGACAGAGCTGCGGGACACTTTGGTTGAGATAAGACGATTGCATTGGTTGAGGATCGTTTCTTCTGGCCCGATCTGAAGAAAGACGTCACTAGGGTTGTCCTACATTGTCGAGTCTGCTAGACTGCGAAAGGGACTCGTCAGCCCACAGGGCTATACACTCCGCTACCCGTCCCCGAGAGATATTAGTATGAACTTCATTCTTGGGCTCCCTCGCACTTTGAGGAAGCTCGATTCGATATTTGTTGTAGTGAATCGTTTTTCTAAAATGGCTCATTTTATCCCTTGTCGAAAGATCGCTGATGTCTCCCACGTGGCAACATTATTCTTTAGACAAGTATTTAAATATCACGGTCTTCCCACTTCCATAGTCTCTGATCGCGACGTGTGTTTCATGAGCTATTTCTGGAAGACCTTGCGGAAGCAAATCGGTACAACCATGAAGTTCTCCTTTTCTCCTAGCACCCACAGACGGACGGACAAACCAAAGTGTTTAAGCGTAGTCTTGGGACACTTCTTCGTTGCCTTGTCAGAGATAATCCGACCATCTGAGATTCTGTTCTTCCTATAGCCAAGTTTGCGTATAATAGTTCTATTAATAGAACTACATGTTTGAGTCTGTTTCATATTATGTTAGGATTCGTCGTGCACAAAAAGCCCGGGAAAAGCTCGGCTAGGCCCGGCCAAGGCCGGGCTTGGGGGCCTTACCGGGTCTCCATTTTAGCCGGTTGCCTGACCTGGTGCCCGGCTCAGGAAGGGTCGGGCAAAGACCGGGCGCCGGGCTAGCTTGAGCCCGACACCCGGGCTGGCGAAAAATCTCGCAAATTCGGCCGAATTTTAATCCCGCCTAAATAAAAATCCCGCCAATTAGGCGGGATTTTAATCCAGCCTAGAAATCAGGCCGGCCCGGGCCGGCCTGGAGGGCCTTATCGGGCTCCTCTTTGAGAGGCAGCCCGAGCCCGCCCCGACCCGGCTCAAGCTGGGCTCGGGCCGGGCCCGGTAGAAAAAATCCCGAGCCCGACCTGCCTTGTCCAAGCCTGATCCGGTCGGGCTTTTTGTGCACGACTAGTTAGGGTACAAGCCTAGTAAACCTATTGACTTAGTGGATATTCCCATAGGGGCCAGGCCTAGTGTGTCAGCAGAATCCTTCATACAACATGTGCATGCACTACACGAGTCAGTCCGTTAAAAACTTGCAGCCAGTAATGATTATTATAAAGACCAAGCAGACCAACACAGACAAGAACAAATCTTTGAGGCGGTAGAAAAAATCTTTGCTTGCATTTGATATGAGAGGGTCCCGCTAGGACCAACAAAGAAATTAAGCGCACGCAGAATGAACCCCTATAGAGTTGTACGACAGATTGATACAAGCATAATATATGAGATAGACATCCCTCATGGTATGGGCATCAACCGAGTATTCAACGTAGATGATTTAACTCCTTACTACGAGGAGCACGTGTACGTGAATCCCTTTTCCACACCTCTACCTGAGTCTTCATCTCTCACAACCCCTCTACCTGAGCCTTCGCCTTCTATTGTCTCCACCAGTCCCTCTTTGTTGCCACCCGCGGAGTCGCACTATGCAGAACGCATTGCACCATCAACGATTCCACTGACACAACAGTCAGACGGAGGTACATCATTGCCAGACGGAGGTACATCATTGCCAGACGGAGATACATCATTGCCAGACGGATATACATTTCTGCCAAGCGGAGATACATTAGTGCCACCCACTTCTACAGACGACGTGCTTCAGATCATCGGTCACGACTTCTACACCACGGGCGGACAAGATATTGTGCATTATCTTGTCCGATGGAGCGGTCGGCCACCACATGATGCTACATGGATTTCTTCTGAGGAGCTCGAGAGACTCGCCCCTCGGCTATACAGCGAGTACGATCATCTTCACTCACCGGAGATGAGTGCTTTTAAGCCGGGGGGGGGGGGTGGGGGGGAGTTGACGGCGCGCCACGACCGACACACTTGTATTCCCGCAGGAGGCGGTGATCTGCTGCCCGGATGGACGATCAGAGTTCGTGGTTGCTCCCGGATGATCGATTCGAGTTGATTTCATATATTAATTTTTATATTTGAAGTTGTATTTGCCCCCCGATCGGTCCAAACAGTTTGAGCCGTCTGATTCGGGCGATTTTCTTTTATTTGTCAGTTTTAATGTGGTAGTTTTTCTTTAGGCTTATATAGGTAGTTGACGGTTATGGGAGGGCATGGTGGGTTTTAGCAAAAGTTGGAACCGCTCGATCTCTTCTCTGGTGCGACGCCAGAAAGTTCCGTGCCTGGTGTGATTACGGGTATTCTTGTCCCTGTTCGCCGTTCTCTTCCCGACCCCTCCCGATCCCGGCCGTTCTCCTCCATCCCTACGTCTACCAAGCCGATCGTTCTACTCTGTCCCAGCGCCAACCAGAGTCGGCCGATCATCTCCACCCCGGCAACCCCTTCTTCCTTCCTCTCCAAGCCTGTAGCCTGCATCGACGTCTACCCTTCAGCGCCCCTCCCGTCGGCCTCCAAAGAGCCCAAAGTCTGCTCCCCCTCTCAAGCCCGGCGTCTTCTACGATACCCACTCCCTCTTCCATCGCCAGACCACCAACAACACCAATCTCCTTCCACAAACCTCCAGTAAGTCCTGCACCCTTTTCGCCTCCCTCCCCTCTCCCGTCAGCCCTCTCCCCACCCGACCAGCCCCCTTTCCCCCATAATCCCAACTGATCCCCAAAGTCCTTATTCCTTCCTAACATTCATTGCACAACCGGTATTAGCCAACACCGGCCCTAAGCCCTACTTCCAAAACATTTCTCTCTTGCTACGACCTTGGATGCTCCCATCAACAACCGCCTTGCCTCCATCCATACGTGTGAACTGTGGTAAAATCATTTTCTTATGTTGTTTACTATTGACAACTCATATTGTGGTGGATTTTTATCATATTGTGCTATTAGATCATTTTGTCATACAATTTGCGGGACGTATTCTGTGCATGCTTAATTAATTGCGGCTCGTTTAGCTTGTGACCATTACTTATTTTATTATATCAATGTTTTGGCAAAGTTCGTGCACCTTCTAATTTTCTTATAATAATTAATTACTTGTTGTAAATTTAGCGGACCACTCTTGCACTAGTGTTCACCCCGGGTCGGCCTTACCACTGCTTCATAAAGGCTTGAGTGTTGAGTGTTGTAACGTCACATGCTATTGTTGCTCATAACTTCTGCTGAGGTTGAATTAAATTTTGTATCCTCAGACATGGTAAAGATAGCTCCTTTCTGAGATCGCATACAATTTTGTTGATTCCACATTTTAGTGAGTAGAAGCAGCTCAACTTGTTTTGAAGTTTGAGAGCACCTCTTTTTTATTACTTGTAAATCAGATGCCAGATTAGAGATTCTAGCTTATAAATAATTTTTTTTTTGTATACAGGTACGAGAAGTCTGGGAATGAACAATTTGTGACAGAAATCAGTAAATGGGTCTTTCACGAGAGAGGTCATCTAAAAGTAAGTGTTTCTTTTTCCACTCCATAATGCTGAGAGTTTGTTAGTTTTATTATCCTTCATTTTTTTATGTTCTTTATTTTGAAGCAAATAATACCTACAGAAATTGTCATTCTAGATTTTGTCATATTTATCTTTGAGGATATTTTATTTTCTTCCCGCAGGCTGTAAATATGACTCATCACTTTGTAGGGGAAAAGACTGAGCCTGCAGTGTACCGTATCAATGATGATCTGGTAATTAATAATGGATCAATTGGGAAGTACCTATATCATGTTAACTTCTAACCAAGGACCACGCTTGAGTTAAAGTTATCTTGTATCTTAAATTTCTGTAGGAATATTCTATTGAAATTTATGAATGGTCTGGAACCTCCTGGAAGCCGTATGTGGCAGATGATGTCCAAGTTCAATTCTATATGATGAGCCCTTATGTGTTGAAAACTTTGTCCACCAATCTAATGGTACGTTCTCAAGCTCATCGTTCCCGTTTTGAACTCCTACTTCTAAGTGATTGAAGAACTGCTGAAAGATCTATTCTACATAGTACATATATTGGAGTTAATTATCCTTTTGGTGCAGGGACTTTATTCTACATCTTTCAAGGTTCCTGATGTTTATGGGGTCTTCCAATTTAAGGTGGAGTATCAGAGATTGGGATACACAAGCTTATCTCTTTCGAAACAGGCAAGTAATACCATCATAATATTTTCCATTGGATATTTGTCATATTTTTTTCTTAATTATCAAAATGAATAAAATCTAGATTTATAATTTAAAATTTATTTTGACTTTATGAATCCTCATGTTTCATTTGTTTCTTGTTGAGTGTTGTCTGAGGTGTTTAGCATATTGATGGAGACCAGACGGACAAAAGGCGCGGGATCATGCGCGTTTATTCCTGCCGGAGGCGGCTTTGAGCTTCTTCATTAGTTGGGCCTTCCTTTGCGAACGATCCGGGTCCACGGATGCGTTCGGGAAGTCGACGCCCATTATTTTTGTATTTTGCTTTATTTGTTTCGGTCATTTATTTTGGTAGTTTTGGCACCCAGAAGTTCGGCCAATCATAGCCGTCCATCATGGAAGCTTCCGGATGCCCCCTTCTTTTCCTATAAATAAACCCTAAATCTAAGAGGAGTGGACCGATGTTTGAGAGCTTCTAGCAGCCGGTCTTTGGTGCGACGCCAAACCTCAGGTGCGACTCCTGCCTATCCTTCCTCCTCCCGCGACCATCCTCACCCCTGCTCTCGCCGATCCCCTTCCACAGCCACCGTTAACCTCTCCAGCCCTACCACTCCCTCCGTCGACCTCGCCAGACATCCCCCGCCCCTCTACAACCGCCGGCAACCACACCCGGCCCCGCTCCTCCTCTCCATTAGTCCCGCCGACAACCCTACCTCGTTCCACCACCGTCGACAACCCCACCCCCTCCTTCCAGCAACTCGCCGACCACCACTCTCCCTCCCACAGCCACCGATAGCCACGCCCTGCCCCGGTTTTCCCCTCCAGCAACCTCGCCAACAACCCCACCCCCATCTACCGCCATCGACAGCCTCTGCCCCTCCTTCGCAGCCATCAGATTCGGCTACGGGTTTCTCCCGTCGATTCCTACTCCCTCTCAGATTTGGGTTCAAGCGTGCTTGTAAGTCATTATTTGCTCTCATATCTTGAATATTGAATATGCTCGTTGATGTTATATGCTTATGGTGATTCCGATTATTGTTGCATTAGCTGCTTCAGATCGTACTAACTTGCAGGGACGTTCGAACGGCAGTTCGACTAATTGTACTCTCCGAGTGTGAACCGCTTCTGTGGCTTACTTTCATTGCGTAATCCCTTTCCGTATAATTGCATATGCCGCAAACGCATTTTAAATCCATTTAAAACGGTTGGCCTCATTGGTGCTTGACTCGTGTCTGACAAACGACCCCTCGGGTCTCTTGGTGTCAAGTTTCCTTCATCCCTAGTTTACCACTGCATCAAATTGGTATCAGAGGGACTTGGCTAGTTTCTTAGCTTGCCATCGACGCCCCCCCATCCCAACCTTGCACACGTTAGGCTAGGGAGCGTATGCTACGTAGTGGTAGACCATTTAGGCATAGCATGTCTGATCCAAATCTCACAGACGATTGGCCCGGCAACTCCAACTCGACGGCGGAGATGCCTACCGCCGAATTCCAACACTTGATGCTAGATCGCTTTATCCAACTAAGCGGTCAACTGGACGAACTCCGTGCGCGTCAGGATGCTTATGAGGGCCAGGGCGACCATGCCGCACCTCGTCAAGGTGGTCAACCTGAGGATCGTCGCCATCACCCCATTCCCGATCGTCGCCCCCGACAGCGACCACAGTCCCCCGACTATGCCCCTCGCGACCACTTCGACGGCTACCCCGGCCACCGAAGAGGGCCCCCACCTATGGAAGAAGAGATCTTACGCCGTATCCGTATTGAGGTCCCAACATTCGATGGTCATCAAGACCCTGGTGCCTTCAGTGATTGGCTCCGAGAGTTGGAAACATGTTTCGACTGGTACGATATGAGTGACGAGCGTAGGGTGAGATTTGCACGCATGAAACTAGTAGGTTCCGCCATGAACTACTGGACTAGTGTGGAACGAGCCTTAGAGCGAGACGGTTATCGGCCCATCATCCGATGGGAAGACATGACGAGGCGTTTAAAAGAAAAGTACCTCCCCGCTTCTTATCGCGACCGACTCCTAGATCAAGTCTATGCGCTGCGACAAGGAACGATGTCGGTGGCAGAATACATGACCAAATTCGATGACTTGATCGTGCGGAGTGATCTTCGGGAAGAGAGCAGTGCCTCGGCATCCAGGTTTCGGCACGGCCTGACACATGACATTAGGCGTGAGCTGATTCCCCATCGTCGAGAGACCGTTGAGCAGATTTATGAGTTAGCCCTTGAGTATGAGCTTTACCTCCAGTCCACTGGCTCTCGCCAGCAGACCCCCAAGCCAGAGGGCTCCACATTCAGGAGATCCACACCTCCTCATTCTCAGGCTTCTGCGCCTCCCCGCGTCCCCGAGGATGCAAAAGGGAAGGCCATCTGGACTGGACCCTCTAAGTCCAGTGGGCCTCAGTGTTATAGATGTTCCAAGAGAGGCCACTACGCCGCTCAGTGCCCGATGCGGAATCTGATCATTGAGGAAGACGAGGACGAGAATGTAGAGGAGACCATGGAGGACTTGGTAGCTACTGCTGAGGAAGATTGGGAGGATGATGCTGAGAGATCACTAGAATTGGGAGTTGTACGCCGCCTCCTGCACACCCCCCGTGCGGAGGATGACTGGCGTCGCACCACCATCTTCTATACGTACTTCCAAAGCGCGGGCGGACCCTGCAAACTTGCCATTGATGGTGGAAGTTGTGTCAATATTGTGGCCAAGAAGGCTCTTGAGCGTATGCAGATTACCCCAGAGCCACACCCCCATCCCTACCGTGTCCTTTGGGTGGACAAATCTGCGATCCAAGTTACCCAGCGGTGCTTGGTGCCCCTCCGATTAGCGTCTTTCGAAGACAAGGTCTGGTGTGACGTCATCCCGATGGACGTGGCCCACGTCTTATTAGGTCGACCCTGGTTATTTGACCACGATGCGATGTGTTTCGGACGATGGAACACATGCGTATTTTATGATAAGGGCCAGAAGATTACTCTGACCCCGACCCAGCCCAAGGGACCACCCAAGGGCAAGGTTGAGTCATCTGTCAGTTCTGGGTCTGCCAAGCCCTTACATATAATGAGATCGAGTGATTTCTTGAGAGTTAGCCATGAGTCGGGGATAGTATTTATTGTGGCCGCCACCTTAGCATCAGACACCCCCACTGGAGATTTCGTCACTACAGACCCTGCAGTGCGGCGACTATTACGGGAGTTTTCTGACGTTATGCCCGAGGAGCTCCCCGATGAGCTCCCTCCTTTGAGAGACATCCAGCACGCGATTGATCTTGTACCTGGGGCATCGTTGCCCAACCTCCCACACTATCGCATGAACCCGACTGAGCACGCCGAGCTAAAACGGCAAGTGGACGAACTACTGGGGAAGGGCTTCGTGCGTGAGAGCTTGAGCCCGTGTGCGGTCCCCGCCCTTCTCACCCCGAAGAAGGATGGTAGCTGGCGCATGTACATAGATAGCAGAGCCGTCAACAAGATCACGGTAAAGTACCGTTTTCCTATTCCCCGCCTCGATGACTTACTTGAGGCCATGACTGGTGCTCGCTTCTTCACAAAGATCGACCTTAGGAGCGGGTATCACCAGATTAGGGTGCGCGAGGGCGATGAGTGGAAGACGGCCTTCAAAACGAAGGATGACCTCTTTGAGTGGCTCGTGATGCCCTTTGGGTTGTCAAACGCCCCCAACACGTTTATGCGGGTGATGACTCAGATTCTGCGGCCCTACATGGGCAAGTTCCTGGTCGTATATTTTGACGATATCCTGATCTATAGCCAGGAGCGCGCTGATCATCTTCATCACATCCGACTGGTGTTAGACACCCTCTGAAAAGAGCACCTATTTGTGAACTTGAAGAAGTGTGATTTCCTAGCCGAGTCAGTTCATTTCCTTGGGTACATTATCTCTGCGTCAGGCATCGCTGTGGATCCTGACAAAGTGCGAGCTATCCGCGAGTGGCCTGTTCCCACGAATATCCACGAGGCCAGGAGTTTTCACGGACTTGCCACCTTCTATAGGAGGTTTGTTCGGAGCTTCAGTGCGATCATGGCCCCCTTTACGAGCTGCCTTCGTAAGGGAGAATTTGCGTGGACCAAGGCAGCAACTAAGGCCTTCGAGGAAATTAAGGACCGACTAGCTACTGCCCCCGTCCTTAGACTACCAGATTTTGGTTTAGCGTTTGAGGTAGCTTGTGACGCCTCCGGACTTGGGATCGGTGGAGTACTCAGCCAGGAGGGCCATCCGGTTGCTTATTTCAGCGAGAAGCTGAATGAGGCTCGGCAGCGGTACTCTACATATGACCGGGAGTTCTACGCGATAGTTCAGGCCTTACGCTATTGGCGACACTATCTCCTGCATAATGAGTTCGTGTTATATTCTGATCACCAGGCATTACGGTATCTAGACTCCCAGTCAAAACTTAGCCATCGCCATGCCAAGTGGGTCGAGTTCATGCAGAGCTATCATTATGTTCTCAAGCACCGCGCGGGTATTGAGAACAAACCGGCGGATGCTTTGAGTCGCCGGATCACCCTGCTGCAGGCAATGAGCACGCAGGTGGTGGGATTTGAACGCCTACCCGGAGACTACGTTGAGTGCTCAGATTTCAGAGATATCTACGGAACCCTCACCCGGGACCCACCTGGGGTGATGGAGGATTTCTCCGTGTCTGACGGTTACCTATTCTTTGGCACTCGGCTATGCATTCCCGATACCTCCCTCCGCGATTTCTTGGTTTGGGAGATGCACGCGGGAGGAGCCGCAGGGCATTTCGGACGTGATAAGACTACCACCCTGGTGGAGGATCGCTTCTTTTGGCCCTCCCTAAAGAAGGACGTGGCACGAGTGACCAGGCACTGCAGGACGTGCCAGATAGCGAAGGGCTCACGCCAACCTAGTGGGTTGTATACACCTCTGCCCATTCCTCACAGGCCGTGGGTCGATATTAGCATGGACTTTGTTCTTGGACTGCCCCGCACGCTCAAGAAACTTGATTCCATTTATGTTGTCGTGGACCGCTTCTCCAAGATGGCCCACTTTATTCCCTGCCGCAAGACGGCCGACGCATCTTCAGTAGCCACCTTGTTTTTTAGGGAAGTGTTCAAATACCACGGACTACCATCCTCTATCGTGTCTGATCGTGACGTTCGATTCATGAGCTATTTCTGGAAGACATTATGGATGAAGACGGGCACCACATTGAAATTTTCCACGGCCTATCACCCACAGACCGACGTCCAGACCGAAGTGGTCAATAGGAGTTTGGGAGCCCTCCTTCGGTGCCTTGTTGGCGAGCACGTGTCTACTTGGGATTCTGTGTTGCCCTCGGCCGAATTTGCATACAATAGTTCGGTGAATAGGACCACGGGTCTCAGTCCCTTCCATATTCTACTAGGATACGAGCCTAGGAAGCCTGTAGATTTGATACCCCTTCCCCTAGAGTCTCGACCTAGTGCGTCAGCTGAGTCGTTTGTCGAGCACTTGCATGAGCTTCATGAGTCCATCCGTAAAAAAATCGCAACAAGTAATGAAAATTATAAGGCATATGCAGACATACACAGAAGGGAGAGAAACTTTGAGATTGGCGCACAGGTTTTGGTTCGCATTCGTCCTGAGAGGTTCCCTTCGGGGACCGCAAGGAAGTTGAACGCCCGACGAATGGGCCCCTATACGGTAGTACGAAGGATTGGGACTAATGCTTATGAGATCGATATCCCAAACCATATGGGCATCAGCCGGGTATTCAACGTTGAAGATTTGACTGCATACTTTGAGGAACAAGCATATGAGGATCCATTTGAATCCCTTCCCGCGGAGCCACCACTTGAGCCAACACTCCCACACGTGCCACCCTCGCCTTCCCAGCCTCAGCCAACCGTGTCTCAACCCGAGGACTTGGCAGCACCACCGGCAGTACCACCTGTGAGCCCACTTGAGTGTGAGACACCTTCGGCAGCATTGACAGCGGACTCAGAGACCATTGAGGGCATCTTGGCCCACGACTATGTGACAACGGCGGATCCACGTACACTGCGGTACCTGGTTCATTGGAGAGGTCGTCCCAGTCTTGATGATACGTGGATCGCCCCAGCTGAGCTTGAGAGACTCGCCCCCGAGCTACGTCAGAAGTACAATCGTCTCCATTCTTCGGAGATGAATGCTTTTAAGCCAGGGGGAGTTGATGGAGACCAGACGGACAAAAGGCGCGGGATCACGCGCGTTTATTCCCGCCGGAGGCGGCTTTGAGCTTCTTCATTAGTTGGGCCTTCCTTTGCGAACGATCCGGGTCCACGGATGCGTTCGGGAAGTCGACGCTCATTATTTTTGTATTTTGCTTTATTTGTTTCGGTCATTTATTTTGGTAGTTTTGGCACCCAAAAGTTCGGCCAATCATAGCCGTCCATCATGGAAGCTTCCGGATGCCCCCTTCTTTTCCTATAAATAAACCCTAAATCTAAGAGGAGTGGACCGATGTTTGAGAGCTTCTAGCAGCCGGTCTTTGGTGCGACGCCAAACCTCAGGTGCGACTCCTGCCTATCCTTCCTCCTCCCGTGACCATCCTCACCCCTGCTCTCGCCGATCCCCTTCCACAGCCACCGTTAACCTCTCCAGCCCTACCACTCCCTCCGTCGACCTCGCCAGACAGCCCCCGCCCCTCTACAACCGCCGGCAACCACACCCGGCCCCGCTCCTCCTCTCCATTAGTCCCGCCGACAACCCTACAAAAAGAATACACAAGTTCAATAAACAAGTGTATTTGCATTCCTAAGTGGACAATCTTGAGTTCAAATTAAGTGTTATAACGACAGCACTGACACGTGCTCGCCACCTCTCAAAAGAATTCGTCCGCGAATTCGGAAGAGATCGACCAACAAGCTGATACCAAATTGTAACACGTGCGCAGCGGAAGCGTGGTGGGCCCATAACCCACAGGTCGGAGGATCGAAACCTCCCTCTGATACCAAATTGTAACACCTCTACCCGTCAAGAAGAATATAATAGAGGGTCCGGCCGGGGTCCCACACCATATTCCACAAACAGGCGAAGACGCTACAAAATAATATCAAAACTAACGCATCCTAACACAGAGCATTCTAGCGGAAGCTTCACGGTTGAATTATTGAACTCAAGATAAAAAACATTGTCCACTAACATAGGAATGTATATATACATCAAAAGAGTCTGGCCTTAAGGCCTTACAACAGTTTCTCTTAACAAAAGTGTGGATTACAGACATCGGCACGCAGGCCGGCCACACATGAACAAAAGAAACAAAACAATGCCTTCGAGGGCAGCAACGCAGCTTTGGGCTTCAGCCCGCTAAGTCCCGCTCGGGCCAGCACCTCCAGTACCTGTAAGAACCAATCCACCAAGCGGTGGCAAAACAGGGCAACGGTCAGCATTCAGCTGACCAATTATAACGACCCTGCCCCTGGCACGGGGCAGCGGAATTCCATCCCTGCATAGCAATCATCCAACATGATATATAGCAATTCCAGCAAGACGTGCACGACCGCACAGTCACATATCACAAACGTCGGCATGACGGCCCGACGCTCCGTGCACTCAGGGCACATTCACACCGTTCAGAGGTCCCAGACATAACGGTGCATTATAAGCATTCTAGTCTGATCGGCTCACAGGCCGTCGACTCTCGCTATGCGATCCTAACAGGGTCTTAAGCACCCAAGGTTAGACAACCATAACGCGGGTACAGATCCACCTTTCCCGTTGCTCACATCGTCAGACTCACGCCTGGACTGATGCGGGTACAGCTTCACCTTTCCCGTTCCACCATTTCCTAGTTGCAGCCTCACGGCTCAACCTTCCACAAAGTAGCACTCACGGCCACAAGAGAGTCCAACTCTCAATATTTCCTGGACTTCCTCCAGTACTTTTTCCATCATGCATACAAGCCATAAACACGGAGTCTTCTCCGATATGCAACCAAGCATCACCAATCCAGACCATGTCCAGATGGGCTTCACACAGCATGCCTAGATCCGTACTCCAATTCCGGACTCTAATAAGGGGGACTTCACATATCTACCCCAAGGGACGCCACAACCCACCGCACACTCGCGGGGAAGGGTTTTCCCTATGCAATGCAGGAATTAAGGACTTCACATGTCCAAGCAGGAAATCGTTACCCTAGGAGTTCGCTTCGGAGCCATGGAGAGAAATTTGAGACGGATGAAAGTCTTCGCAGCAGCGTTGCCTTCTCAAATCCGAACTCGGCTCGCGATTTGGACCACCGTAGCACCACCGGCAGCCGGACTCCACTTCTTCTTCCTCCTTGCTCTCACCTCTCTCTTAAATTTTAGAAAGAGAAGATGAAATGAAGAATGAGCTTTTCTTCCTCCTTTTCCGGCCTTATCACACCAGAAATGATCTCCAGCCACAGGATTCTATTTAAAGAAAATGAAGGGCCAAGATCTGCCTGAAAATCCTTTTTCTTTTGGCCGACACGGCTTGTGACACGCCCGTGTCACAGGCCGTGTACCCTTAAGCGGCACACGCGGCACTCGCACCGACTGAAATATTCGAGAACACGGGCATCGACACGCCCGTGTCGAACCTGACACGCCCGTGTCAGTGATGAGACACGCCCGTGTCCCCTGCTACACGGTACTCACCGATCTCCAAAACCAGTACACGGGTAGGCACACGCCCGTGTCAGACCCAACACGGCCGTGTTCCATGCCGTGTTCACTGCCGTGTTCAAGGCCGTGTACTTCTCTGACTCAAACAGGCCATTTTCGAATTTAAATGAGTGACACGCCCTGGGACACGCCCGTGTCGGAGGCCGTGTCCCAGGCTCGACGATCGTCGACTATCAATCGTCGACTAACCTGAACACGCCCTGGGACACGCCCGTGTCCCAGGCCGTGTACCCCCGACACGCCCTGGGACACGCCCGTGTCCCAGGCCGTGTCTAACAGCCTCCAACCCAAAACTGTTTGCAAACACATTTTGAGATTTTTGGGGTGTTACACCTCATGTGCGTATAGACTTAAACAAAATGGTATTGCTGAGCAGAAGAATCGCCACTTTCTCGAAGAGGCCCGATTTCTCCTCTTCAAGATGCATGTCCCAACATCCTATTGGAATTTTGCTGTCTCCACCAACAACATGCCCCCATCAGTCTTCAACTTTACCACCCCCTGCGCTCTCTTATTTCCTTAGAGCAAACCCTTTCCCTTAGCACCACAGGTCTTTGGCTGCGTTTGCTTCGTTCATCATTTGTGGCCCCCATTGGCAAATTGTCCGCTCGCGCCACTTGCTACATGTTCGTTGGTTATTCACGCACCCAAAAAGACTATGCTTGCTATTCCCCCTATGCTCGAAAGATGATCACGTTCGCGGATGTTACTTTTCTAGAACATCAGTCTTTCCATCCCTCCGTCCCCACGATGACACCTACGGATCTCCCATGTCTTCTTGTTCCTACTACCTCCCTTTTACCACCGTTAATCCCAACATCATCACCTGCCCCGGCTCCTCCCATTCGTGTCTACTCTCGTGGCTATCCTCGATCTGGTGCTCCGCAACAACCCCCGTCTACAACTGATCCTCCACTGACGGTTTTCCGGCCAAACCCTCCACCGCACATCCTCTCTCCAACCGGGTCTCCTTGCACTGGCTCTCCTCTAATACTTGCAACTTTGTGGTCTCCTTGTCTTCTATTCCCCCTCCCTTTTCTGTGTAGGGAAGCTCTTTAACATTCCGGTTGGCGGGTGGCCATGAATGATGAAATGACTGCACTTTGGGTAAATCACACATGAGACCTTTTTCCCCTTCCTCCTAACCATACCACAGTTAGCTGTAACTTGTAAGTGGATCTTCTCCATGAAGCATCATCCAGATGGGCAGATCGACCGACTCAAATCACGCCTTATTGCACGCAAATTCACTCAACAACGTGGACTTGATTATGAGGAGACCTTCTCCCATGTTACCAAGATCAACACCGTTCGTCTCCTAACCTCTCTTGATGTCCATCGCTAGTGGCCGCTGCACCAACTCGGCATCAAGATCACAAGCTTAATGGAGACTATTTATATGCAACAACCTTCTGGTTATTCAACCACGAGGAAGTCCCTAGTCGGTCATATGAAGAAATCTTTATACATACTCAAACAGTCTCTACAGGCGTGGTTTGATAAGTTTAGCTTGGTGGTTCGTGAGTGTTGCTTTACCTGAAGCTCAACTGACTTCTCCCTGTTTATCCGTCAACGCCCTTCAGGCACTGTTATTCTTTTGGTCTATGCTGATGATATTTTTGTCACGGGTGATGACCTATCTGGCATTACTCAAATCAAGGAACATCTTGCCTCTCAATTCCACACTAAAGACCTGGGTCGACTTCGATACTCTAGGAATTGAGGTCGCCCAAGGACCTGATGGTCTTGTTCTATCTCTGCGGAAATTTTGTCTGGATCTTCATTATGCAGGCTACTCTGGGTGTATGTCCGTGGATACACCTATGGATGCAAATCATCAACTGTGTGCTTAGAGCTCGGACTTTGATCAAGTCCTGCTTAATCCAGAGTATTATCGACGCCTCGTTGGAAAGCTTATCTATTTTGCTGACACACGACCCGACATATCCTTTGCGGTCAGTGTGGTCAGTCGTTTCATGCATGCTCCTCAGATCTCCCATCTTCTGGCATTTGAACGTATTCTTAGATATTTGAAGAATGCTCAAGGACAAGGCCTGGTGCACAAGCCTTCCACTTCTCTATCTCTCGTTGTATACTGTGATGCTGATTATGCTGGGTCCCTCGATGATCGTCGATCAACCAGCGGTTACTGCACATATTTTGGCGGAAATCTGGTTACTTGGTGAAGCAATAAACAAAATGTAGTCGCTCACTCCTCCGCTGAAGTCGAATTTTGTTCCATGGTTGCTGTCGTTTCTGAACTCATCTGGCTAGAGAGTCTTTACTGATTTAGGAGTCCAGCTTCCATCTCCGGCTATTCTCTTTTGTGATAGTCAAGTTGCTATCCATATTGCTGAAAATCCTGTGTTTTATGAGCGCACCAAACACATCGAAATTGATTATCACTTTGTCCTGAAAAAAGGTTCAACTTTAAAAATTGAGTTTACGACATGTTCTAGTTGCAAATCAAGTCTTTGATGTTCTCACTAAAGCCTTACCTCGCTCATTATACGATAGTGCCTTTCCAAGCTTGGTGCCTACGATTTGTATGCTCCAGCTTGCGGGGGAGTGCTATAACATTAGATATTCCATGTATAATTCCCTATTAGGCCCTCTCTTAAGCTTCTTTAGTCGCACATTGCTATTTTCATTTGTGCTCCTTCTTCCTTATTCTATATAAAGGGGCCATTCTACATGTAATATTTCAAGATTGAGAATAATATTATATTGAATATTTAATTATTCTCTCTTTCTTCTGGTTTCGTACAACAATAAAATAAAAATGCAAAAAACGAAAAATGTTACAATCGGCGATTTGCTCAGGATTAGTAGCTCCAATCGTCACTGGGTTCGCGGTCTCAAATCATTCATCTCCGAAGAATGAAGATTGTCATGATGTCGTCGTAAAGCCAGGGCGAGTCTGTAACGGCCCGGCCCGCGGCTCAGAGGCTGCCGCACCCGAATGGGCCGCACAGCGTGGCCTGGAATCCGGCACCGTTAACAAGGCCTGCAGGCCGTACACCCCAACGCCTCTCTGGCCTGTTTCTCGGCACAGTGCGATGTTGGCGCAGGGATTCGAACCCGCAACCCTTGATAACTCTCATCCAACAGAAGCTATCACCAACCGTCGGTTGGTGATAGCTTCTGTTGGATGAGAGTTATCAAGGGTTGCGGGTTCGAATCCCTGCGCCAACATCGCACTGTGCCGAGAAACAGGCCAGAGAGGCGTTGGGGTGTACGGCCTGCAGGCCTTGTTAACGGTGCCGGATTCCAGGCCACGCTGTGCGGCCCATTCGGGTGCGGCAGCCTCTGAGCCGCGGGCCGGGCCGTTAACAAGGCCTGCACTTTTTTGTAACGGCCCGACCCGCGGCTCAGAGGCTGCCGCACCCGAATGGGCCGCACAGCGTGGCCTGGAATCCGGCACCGTTAACAAGGCCTGCAGGCCGTACACCCCAACGCCTCTCTGGCCTGTTTCTCGGCACAGTGCGATGTTGGCGCAGGGATTCGAACCCGCAACCCTTGATAACTCTCATCCAACAGAAGCTATCACCAACTGAGCTGTACTGTCACAACCCGCATTTTCTCCGTATAAAATAATACGTCAGAGCCAGAGAAAACGCGTGTCGTGATGCCACGCCAAGCAGGGGACAACTGCAGACGTTCAGACAACCCTGTCCTATCGCTTATTTTTATAAAAAGACTATGAGTTATGTTTTAAAACTTTGTTTTATTATTATGTATGCTGACCGTGTCCCTCAGTCTAGTGGATCAACTAGTCCACGGGTTAGAAAGTATAGGTTTACACAGCGGAAAACACTAGTTTGATTCATTTATCATCCTATATGAGAATAAAAATTCAGCTTAAAATACAATGAACATGTGACTTCTAGGTTTACTATAAGTAAGAAAACAGTTTTATAGCCCTTAAAATAGTGATTTTATCTTTTGAAAAGCAAGTTAAAGAGTCATGTAGAAAAAATGCAGTTTTATTTTATATTAAAATACCTAACATGTATCCTAATATAAAGCATTCCCAGAGAGCAAGTACTAAGCTAAAAGTAAGTAAAACAGCACAACTAGCAAGTAGTCTATCACAGAAAGTCTAAAACTATGCGCGTCAACAGCCGACATGAACCCATAGAAAATCTATCAAGTCTAACAAAAGTCTACCTCAACACCCTGAGGTGGAACTAAAAGCGGTGGCGGCAACCCGCAACACCTGCAACACTACCCTGTCAGCTAACTCTGCTCCTGCCCTGGACCTGAGGTATTCAAAAGAAGAACACCTCAGAAAGCAAGCTACAAGCGGTGCAAGAGTAAAAAGAAAGCTAACAAACCTCGAAACGAGCGAGGTAAAACAAACAGCTGCAAAAGGAGTCAGAAACATGGTATAGGAAATCAAAACAGAAAAACTAGGCTAGAACAACCTACTCATACTATCACATCTACTATCAGAGTTCTACTTTATTCTTTTTCTTCGGTATACTAGTTATTCAGTATTTTAAATTGAGACAAATCGGCTCATCGGGACAGAGTGCTGTGCCGGGGGAGTAGGACCACTACGTGCATAAACCCAGCCTAAAGGCACTATGCCGAGGGAGAAACCCCAACGCACACAGTCCTACAGCTAAGGTAACATGCCGGGGATGAAAATCCACCACGCGCACAGACTTCGCCCTAAGGCACTGTGCCGTGGGAGAAACCCCAACGCGCACAGACCATTTCAAGCTTTCTTCATTTCATAAATTTGTGCCGTGGGAGAAACCCCACGCGCACATACCATATCATAATTTCTTTAATTCATAACGTACTATTCAGTTTCTTTAGTTAAGGTTCGTGTATTAGTTCGAATTGAACGGACAATGTGACACGTCGACCGGAACGGTACGACAATGATTCGTGCGACTAAACATTTTGCACAAATTATACTCGTCGAAACAACAAGACGATCGAAACGTCACGACCACTACGACACGTCCGTAAACTAGTACGGCGCTTCCGTAAACCGTTACGTTTCCGACGGGATCGCTCGCGAAAATTATTTTATTCGCGAGGCGACACGCGTAATTTTTCTAGACGGCGAAACCTACGGAAAATCGTGATTTTCTAACGAATAATTTTACGCGAAATATTACGAATTAGGAGCGAACTTAACGACCGAAGAAATTGACGAGGGAAACACCACTTGCCTCGGAATTTGGTCTCCAATCTACTCCCCAACGTAGATCCGCCCAAAAGAAGACACGAGGAGGCGAGATCTACGAAAAACGGACGAAATGAGGTTAGGGCCGAAAAAATCCATGGCGAAAAGGTCGACGAAACGGAAAAACTTACCACGATCTCGAAGCTCTCGCCGAGAGCTTTCCAACGCCGCGATCGGATCGAGATTCCGTCCACCGGATCGGCGATGGCGGCCGCCGGAAGATTCGCGAACGAGAGGTTTCCGCCCTCGTTTTTCTCTCGCACAGGAGGAGGGGGGGGGGGTGCTGGTTCGGGGGAAGAAAGGGGCTTTTTTTTATATATATATACTTAATAATATTATTAATAATAATATTATAATTATTACTAATAATGATAATTAGTATTTTATTATATACATATAACAAAAGGGGGGGGGGGCTGCTGGTTCGGCGGGAATGGCAAGGGGGGGGGGGGGCTGATTCGGTGAGAATGGTAAACCATTCTCACCGATTCCCTCTCCCTATTTTTCTATTTTTCTTTTTTTTATATTCTTTATATATATATATATATGTAATAATAATATTTATATTAAAAGTAATTATTAATAATAATGATATAACATTATATCGTTACGGAGGGCCAAACGCGCGCCGAATCGAACTAAATTCGCACCGTAGGCGAATGACGACGCTACGAATCCAACGGCGAAGTCGAAATCGAATTCCGACGCACCGTTTTCGAGATAAAAATTTCTAAAGTTAACGACGTACGCGAAAACATACAAAACTTCAATCGCGCGCCGAGGCCCCAAAAATGCTCGGAACGCGTCGAAATTTGACGAGCAAGTCTAAAATCATCCAGTCTAATTTCCTAACGCAAAATTTTCCACTTCCGGCGCAAATCCCAAAATTTGGCCGGTCAAACCTAACGGACTCAAGACGCGCTAACAGCGACGCGTCGTCACCTCGCGGAAACGTAACGCCCTTACGTCAAAATGACGTCACCGACATGATAAAATAATTTACGAAAACCTGGGGCGTTACAAAGTCTCTCAAGCTCTGGCACAGAAATCCAAGTGGCGTTGATGAAAGTGCGGCCTCACCAATGGACTAAATATCTAACTCAGTCTGGTGTGGTTGCGAGCTCATCGGACATTGTCTAAGTGATGTCATCGAACAATTCTGAGGAAAAAGTGGTTGGAGCCGTAGCTGGATCAGTGATGGCGTAGAACGGTACCATAGCTGCGGATGGGGAGACCTGTGTTGATGTACATGCTACTGCTGCGAAAAAAGCTGGGACTATAGCTTGATTAGAAATGTCGTTGAATGGTTTGGTGTCTGTTGACGGTGGAACCTGTGGTCGCAGAAGTATTGTGCTCAAAACGAACAAAAATACCCAATAAAATTAAAAATGTAAACAACGAAAAATGTTTCGGTGATCTGCTCAGGATGAGCTGTCATGATCGTCACTGGGTCTGCGGTCCCAAAATCATTCATCTCAGAAGAATGGAGATGGTCGTAATGCCATCGTAAACCGGGGCGAGTCTCTCAAGATCTGGTGCAGAAATCCAAGCGCCGTTGATGAAAGTGCGGCCTCGACAAAGGATCAAGTATCTGACTCTGTTTAGTGCAACTACGAGTTCTTGGGTCACGGTCTCAGTGATGTCATCAAACAGTGCTGCAACAGAAGTGACTGTAGACATCGCTGATTCAGTGATGACATGGAATTGTACGGTGCCTACGAACGACGAGACCAATGTCTATGTACGTGAAACTCTTGCGGAAGAAACTGGGACTGTAGTTGGATCAGAGATGTTGTCGAACGGTCCTGTATCTATGGACGGTGGAATCTGAGACAACAGAAGTGGTACTATAGTGAAAGAAGCTGGATGATCATTTTGTGCCGAAGGCTTTGGATGTGGCGCGGTAGTCAGTGGGAGCTGGGAGTATGGCTGGCTGAGTAGTAGGTGTAAGCTGAGGTTGTGGAGCTAAGGTGGTAGGAGGCGAAGGGTCCATGTAGTCGTACTCAAAGAATGGAGTCAAATCCTTAATGTTAAATACAAGTGAAATTCTCATACTCTTTGGAATATCTAACTCGTAAGCATTTATTCCACTTCTTTTGAGCACAGTGTAAATGCCCATTCACTTGGCATTTAACTTTTGATTAGCTATCTTTAGGAAACTCTCAACACGTATACACACCATCACCTGTTCTCTTTCTTTGAAGCTTTGTAACCTCTTGTGGCTATCAACATAAGATTTATAAATGTCATTATTGCTAGTAATTTTTTGTCGAATAGACTCATGCTAACTATGAAGGTGTCTAGCTAAGGACTCGATAGAATTGCTAGGGCGGGACTCTTTGTGTAGAAGAATAAGATCTAGGGGCTTCCTAGGCTATTACCTTAAGACTACCTGAATTGGACTCGACCAGGTTGTCCTATTTATCAAGCTGTTAAATGCAAACTCTGCCACAGGTAATACTGAATCACAAGAGGAGGTGTGGTCACCTTCCTAGACACATGTTTACTACTTCAGTTTTACCATCTGTCTGCGGGTGGTTGGAGGACGACAATTGAAGTGTAATGTCGGTCTTCTTCCAAAAGGTTTTCCAGAAATATCTTATTAATCAGACATCTCGATCAAATACGATGGTCTTAGGTAGACTTAAGTTTAAAGATGTCCCGAATGAATATGGATGCGATGTGAAATCCATCAACAATCTTGTTGTATGCGCTAGAGTTAGCCATTTTGGAAAATTGGCCAACAACAACAATAATAGAGTCGTGTTTGCGTAGGGCCCGAGGTAACCCGAGCACAAAGTCTATATTAATGTCCACTCAAGGTTGGTGCGATACCGGAAGTGGTGTGTATAGAGTTTTGTCGCGACCCTTTAGCCGTCTGACAGATGTAGCAATGTTGAACGACTCGAGCAACGTCCCTTTCGAGTGTTGGTCAATAAAAACGATCTTCTACAAGTGCAGTGGTTTTATCTCTACCAAAGTGACTAACTGCACCTCCGCCATGCATCTCCCAAACTTGATGATCGCGGTGGGATGTCTTGGGAATACATAGGAGTGTGCCGCGAAATAGATAACCATTGGTGATCAAGAAGTCCGGGATTACCTTAGGTGGGTCCCGAGACACTGCGGAGTATATTGCTGTGAAGTCTGGATAGGTTGGATACTCCGTGATCAAGTACTCGAATCCCATGATCTCTATAGTATGGGTGTGGAGTAGGCGCACTCGACTGCTAAACATATTGATTGGTTTGTTCTCAACACCAGCTCGATGTTTAAGAACATAATGGAAATCTTGCATATATTCTCTCCACTTGGCACGACGGTGACTCAACTTCTTCTTGGAGTTTAGATAACATAATGTATGGTGATCCGAATATAATACAAACTCACGAGGGAAGAGGTTGTGCCTCTATTATCCGAATATAATACACTATGGTGCACGATCGCGTAAAATTTCTGGTTGTAGTTGAAATATCTCTGTAAGGCGTCGTTCATTTTCTCACAAAAGTAAATAACCCGTCTAACCTTCCTGTCTGAGTACTTGTCCTATGCCTACAATGAAAGCGTCACAAGCTAACTCAATTGCTCGGCTAAAATCAGGTAATCATAGTTCCGGGACAGTGATCATTTTTGCGTTAGTGTCCTCGAATGCTTGAGTGGCGTCAGGTGTCTACAAAAAATCTCCCTTACAAAGGCAGCTTGTGTAGGAAGCCATGATGGTGCTGAAACCTCTGCCAAATTGCCTGTAAAACATGGTCAACCCAAGAAAGCTCCAAGCTTCAAGTATATTTGTGGGGATTGGACAGTCTCGAATAAACTTGACTTTATTATGATTTTCGGACATTCCAAAGGAAGAGATGATGAACACTAAAAAGTATATAGATTCAGATAGAAAAGTGCACTTTATTAATCGTAGGTGTGTGAAGTTCTCTCCGTGAGTCAGACTGTAAACTGTGATATCGTCAAAATAGTCTACGAGGAGCTTGCCTATATATGGGAGCAAAATCTAGGTCATCACGCACATGAATGTACTAGGGCGTTGGATAGCCCAAATAGTATAACCAACCACTCATATAACCCGTTCTTCGTCTTAAATTTTGTTTTCCATTCATCGCCCTCCCTAACCTTGATCTGGTGATACTCACTCCGTAGATCTAGCTTGGAAAAGATATAGGCACTCAATATGGTGTCTAGTAGGTCGTCGAATCGAGGAATGAGAAATTGATATTTGATCGTGATCTTCTTGATAACCTTGCTTTCAACGCACATTCGTCAACGACCATCTTTTTTCGGGTTTAAAAGGGCAGGTACGACACCGGGCTCACCCTTTCTCTAATAAATTGTTTTCGTAGGAGGTCGACAATCTGAGTCCTAGGCTCTTCGTGCTCATCGGGGTTCATTCAGTTGTGTGGAAGATTCGACAGAGATGCATGACCCTAGTATGAGATTGATCGTGTGCTGGATATCCTGTAATGGGGGTAACTCATCGGGAAGTTCATCTGGCATGATGTCACTGTACTCATCTAAGAGGTTTTGATCATTAGGGTTGATGGATTCTAAGTCCATAATGTCCTCCGTAGTCTGAGAAGCAGTAATGACATAAATGATACCAATATTGTGACTCTCCCGAGTGGACTCACTACGCCGTAGGATATGGATAGGTCTTATGGAACTTGTGGTAATTGAAGGCTTGACCTGCCACTTTGGGGAATCCTTGGGTTGGGTCGGGGATAATGTGATTTTGCGGCCCTTGTCAAAGCATACGCAATTGTTGGACCGCCCACAACAAGTCACATCTCTATCGTAAAGCCTATACCTACTTAGTAATACATGTGTGACGTCCATGAGCATGTCGTCACACCAAACTCTATCCTCGAAGGAGGCTAGTTGAATAGGTACCTGACACCTCTGAGTGACCTGGATCGCTGTCTTATCTACCCAGACGACTCGATAAGGTGTGGGTGGGGTTGTTCTTTAATCTTCATTTGTTCAAACCTCTTTTGAGTAATGATGTTTACATAGGTGCTACTTGTAACGACTCCACCCGTTAAACAACATATAATAGAAGGTCCGGCCGGGGCCTCACACTATATGTCACAAACAGACGGTGAAGTCACATGTTAATAGCACTACACCATCACATCCTAACTCAGAGCATGCTAGCGGAATATTTTAACAAAAACGATGAACCTATACCAGGAATGTCCACTATAAATATATAAACCACATTTATATATCAACTCATGAAAGAGTGTACAGCAAATACACACAAGCTTGCCTTAAGGCCTTACAGTTCCTCTTTTCAAAGTGTGGATTACATACATTGGCGCGTAGGCCGGCCACACATGAACAAAATACAAGAGAAAGCAGCCTTCAAGGGCTAGCAGCAGCAGCAACAGGGGCTTCAGCCCTTTCACTTCCCACTCGGCTCACCAGCACCTGCATAGGGACAGCCCACCCAGAAGGTGATAAACAAGGCAAAAGTCAGCATTCAGCTGACCAATTTATAACAATCCTACCCCTTTCCCGGGGCAGTGACATTCCTTCCCTGCAGGCATAACAATGCATAAACAGATATCATATATATTGTGCTCTCATGCACAAGCAATCCATCACAACCGTCAGCCACACGGCCCGACTATTCGTGCACTCAGGGCACATTTTTGGTGCACCGACGAACCAGGGTCAACACCACCGTTTACACGGTATTGAGCATTTAGTCTTACTGGCGCGCAGACCTAAGACTCTTATTATGCCACTGACGAAAACTCAATGCCTTGACGCTCTCTTGTACAGTCGACATAACGTAGGTACGGATCAACCACCTCCTGTTGCTCAAGTCGCCTTGCCATCACCGAGTACGGCGTACTCACGGCTATAACTAAAGGCGCGGGTTGGTTTCACCTTTCCTGTTCAGCACGAAGCCTTATTAAGAGCATTCAGATCACAATAGCCATAACGTCCACCAAGGACTGGCTTCACAATGGCCACGCTGTCCGCCAAGGACTGGCCTCACAATGGCCACACTGCCCACAAAGGAGTGGCCGCAGCACAAGCAATACAAGGGTATTTTCTGGAACTCCTCATTCCAGTACTTCCTGTTATTCCCCTTCACAGGCACAACCCTTCGACTCCACAAACCACACGTTTATACGCGGAGTCTTCTCCGGTGCGCAATATGCAACATCACCAATCCAGACAAACCTGTCCAGATGGGCTTCACACAACATGCCTATCCCGTACTACACATTTCCGGGTCTAAATGCAGACTCACTTGGGGATAACAACTATCAACCCACGGGGATCACTTACTCTTCCACCTTTTGGTGGAGGATCCCATGCTCATGCATAAAGGAGGACTTCACATGTCAAAGAAAAAAGATCGTTACCCTTGACGATCTCTTGGGAGTCATAAAAATCTTAGCCGGTGGAAAGGACCGCAACGATCTTGCCTCCACAGATCTGGCCTCAGATCTCTAAACAAAACTCTAACGCTCCCGCGGTGGCCGGATCTTCTCCTCTTCCTCCTCCTAGCTCTCCTCTTTCACTAAGCTCTTGAGAGAGATAATGGCTAAGTGAAGAATGATATCTTCACTCAATTCCGGAGATAAACCCAGCTGGGAATACCTGGGGCTATTGGATTAAAGATGAGGGAAACGAATGACCACAAATTTGCTGAAAAGTCAAATTTTGCTGCTGACACGGCCTGTGACACGCCCGTGTCACATGCCGTGTACTGTAAGCGGTACACGGACTGACTCATCCAGAAAAGGACCCGACCCTGTGACACGCCCGTGTCACAGGCCGTATGTCCTGACACGGCTTCAGACACGCCCGTGTCTAGCCCGTGTTCGACAAGCCGCATAACCATGGCCACAACCCGAGAGGGACACGCCCTCTGACACACCCGTGTGGCTGGGCGTGTGCTTCACTCAACGATTGTCGAGATCATGGCATTGACACGGGCTCCTCGCTGCGTCCCTGCTCCCGCAGCCACCGCCGCTCCCTTCTCCAACCGCAGCAACCTCCAAACAGCCCTGCGGATCCCGACAGCCCTCCTGCCTGCAAATTTGGCCGCCGCAGCAGCAGCCGCCCTCCCCGACACTTCCTGCAGCCGACCAGCCTCCCTGCAGATAACAAAAGAAAAGTTAAATTCATTAGCACTCCTGTTAAAGCTATGCCAATTCAAAGTGATTGGAAAGTTTACAGAAATTCTTTATTTTCATATATCTTGGTACTTTAATTTTATGCTTGAATCAGAGGGGGTTATTTAATTGTGGGTTTGGCTTCGCGAACCCTAGCGATTACCATCCTACATCAATTGGTATCAAAGGGACCTGAAAAGTTTTCTCAAACTTTTCAATCCTTCTCCTGTTCTCGAAAATCTTTTGCATACACCCATGACGCTCTCCTATTATTATGATTCTGATAATTCCGAGGATTATGATTCCTATGCTCCTCCTCCTTCCGTCTACTCAAATATCAATTCCTCGCGTGCTACTTATTATTTGCATAAATCTTCATATGTCCCCTCCATTGCATACCCTCCTATGAATCGAGGTGAGTCTCTCGTCAAGCCTACGATTCATATTCCCCTTCTTCCACCACTTATTCCCATGAATCGAGGCGAGTCCCCTCCCATGCCTACGATTCATATTCTCAATCATCTACTACATATCCTTCAGTCCGCCATTCCTTCTACTCGTATGATCTTCCGTCACCTTCCCCAAGAAAGAGACATTGGGTTGAGCTTGGAAGAAACAAGAAAGCTAGAGTGGAAGAGAGTAAGCAGAGGAGGGAAAGGGAAGAGAAAGAAGATGCCATTTGGGCAGGTTATGTGAAGAATTTGCGTGAGAATGATGCTAAGGAGATTTTAGAGCAGTGACGGAGAAGAGCAGCAGTCTTGATACAGTCTCACATCCGAGGGTTTATTCAGCGCCGATCCTTAAAGAAGATCACCAGAGCGAGCCTCGTGATTCAGTCACGCATGAGAGGATTATTACAGAGACAGTGGTACCAGACAGTGCAGAGTGCTACTCTTATCGTTCAGAGATTTGCCCGCCAGTGGATTGAGCGCAGAAGGACATTCAGTCTGATGGTGGTAGTACCGCCCTATGAGCCTTCACGCCGTTTGCTCACTTTTATTGATTTGTCACAGTGGTTTGATTAGTCACTTCTCAGCTCGGCTAGGGACCCTTTTCTGATGTTCAATAATGCCCCTGAGGGCAAATCAGTTGGTTTGGATATGAGCCCAGACTGGGTAGGACATGGTGATGACTTGTTGCAATTTGATCAGATTGATTGGGGCCTAGGTGATACTAAGACACAGATCGATATATCTTTTTTTACACCGCCGATCGATATGATCATTTGCGCTGCCCCCTTACCAGTTGCTACAGTTTTCCGTCAGATTCTGAGATTGAGGCCGCCGCCCAAGCCTCCCAAAGGCAGTGATTACATTAATTGCAGCATCGCGAGACCAACATCTGGGATTGGAAGCTTTTATCTGATGATTGGTGACAGTGGGAAAAGTGCAGACCACCCGTGAAGCCTCCTTGGAAGCCCTAAAGATTTGTGGGCAAATCTTCTCCAACATGGGGAAAATGATAGGGAACGGGCCCCACCCGTTGATCGTATTGCCGATCCGACTCCGCGGTTGCGTCCGGAGGGTCGCCGCGAGTCGAAATGATATATTAGTTAATATATTTTGAGTATATTTTAAGGGTTTGATGCAGCCCCCATCCGGGCAAATCTGGACCATTGGATGCGATGAAATTATAAATAAGAGATTAGGGCTGCAGCAAGGGGGATCGAGATTTTGGGAAAGAACAAGCCGCCGGCTCCTTCCCGATTCCTTCAGTCACGCCACCGGTGCCGACGCCGGAGGCCCTCCTTGGTGCCGACTCCAAGAGAGGTTTGTATCTTCATCTCCTCACCCGCCATCTTCTCCAACTCCACATCCGCCGGCTCCTCCCTGCGTCCCTTCTCCCGCAGCCACGGCCGCTCCCTTCTCCACCCGCGGCAGCCGCCCGCAGGAAGCCCTCATCCGCCGGCTCCTCCCTGCGTCCCTGCTCCCGCAGCCACCGCCGCTCCCTTCTCCAGCCGCAGCAACCTCCAAACAGCCCTGCAGATCCCGACAGCCCTCCTGCCTGCAGATTTGGCCGCCGCCGCAGCAGCCGCCCTCCCCGACACTTCCTACAGCCGGCCAGCCTCCCTGCAGATAACAAAAGAAAAGTTAAATTCATTAGCACTCCTGTTAAAGCTATGCCAATTCAAAGAGATTGGAAAGTTTACAGAAATTCTTTATTTTTATATATCTTGGTACTTTAATTTTATGCTTGAATCAGAGGGGGTTATTTAATTGTGGGTTTGGCCCCGCGAACCCTAGCGATTACCATCCTACATCAAACGCCTTCTCGAGAAGCCCGAGCAGGACACGCCCGTGTCCCAGGCCGTGTCTAAGCCTGAATTACAAACTTTGGAAATTGGGATTTTGGGGTGTTACAACCCTCCCCTCCTTAACAAAAATTTCGTCCCGAAATTTAAGCACAACAAGGAAACCCAGCAATCAATAAAGATATACGATATATAACAAAATATACGATCAACAAAAGACACACGATTATACAGTTTAACAAACAACTCAGGAAACTCCGCGCGCATGGTCTGCTCCCTCTCCCATGTTAGCTCTTCACGGCCACAATTGTCCCACCGGACTTTGACCATCCCGATTGTCTTGTTCCGCAACTGTTTCTCGGCTCTGTCTTCGATCCGAATGGGCCTAACCTTCGTTGTTAGCCCATACTCGACCGGTACACTATCATTCTCCACCACTTGAGCTGCATCCTTGACGACTTTTCGAAGCACTGAGATGTGAAACACATCATGCAAGCCACTCAGCTCTGCCGAAAGACTAGTCGATAGGCAGCTTCCCCAATTCGCTCCACCACTTCAAACGGACCAAGATATCTCGGACTTAGCTTTTTCAACCGCCGAATCCTGGACACGCCTTTGAATGGTTTGATCTTCAAATATACCTAATCACCCACCGCGAACTCCACGTTCCGGTGTTTGGCGTTGTAGTACTTTGCTTGTCGATCCTGGGCTATCAGTAGCCTCTCACGAATAGAGCGTATCGTCGAAGTAGCTTCTTCGACATCCTTGCGCGGATATACCTTTGATTCTCCTGCTTCCGCCCAAGCTAGCGGTGTACGACATTTCCGACCGTACAAAGCTTCATATGGAGCCATACCGATGCTCGCTTGGTAGCTATTATTGTAGGCAAACTCCACCATATAGAGATGATCTTCCCATCTCTTACCAAAGTCCAGTGTGCACATTCAGAGCATATCTTCAATTGTCCTGTTGGTCCGCTCAGTTTGGCCATCCGTTTGGGGATGAAAGGCCGTACTGAATGCTAATTTTGTGCCCAACAATTGATGGATTAGCCTCCAATCATTCGACGTAAATCGCCCATCACGATCATTGACGATGCTCCGGGGAACACCGTGCAATCAGACAATCTGCTACACATAGATCTTTGCCAAGGTTTCCACTGAATCGTCCCTCTTATTCGGTAGGAAGTGAGCCACTTTTGTCAACCGGTCTACAATCACCCAGATTGAATCATTCTCGCGTTGAGATCTCGGCAACCCGTGCACCAAATCCATTGAGTTATCATCAAACTTCTACTTCAGAATCGGTAACGACTTCAGGAAACCGCCAGGCTTCTGGCACTCTGCTTTCACCAAAGCACAAGTTTGACATTTAGCCACATAACGAGCTATGTCTCTCTTTAAGCCTGACCACCAGAATAGCTTCTTTATGTCCTTATACATTTTTGTGCTCCCAGGGTGAATTGAGTACTTTGCAAAGTGAGCTTCGTACATCAACTCTTCTATCAATTTACCCGCAGTTGGGATGCACAATCGTCCATCTTTGCGTAACAAGCCATCATCCCAGGAGAATTGGCCATCTGACCCATCCTTTGCATAGCGTTGGAGACTCTCATCAAGCTCCGTTGCTCGCCGAACCCTGTCCGCAAGGTCATACTGTATCTCCGTCCAGTTCAAGCATGCATCGGCTATGGAATTCTTGTCAACACAAGAAATCTCTAACGCTTCCAGCTCCTGGATTAGACGCTTAAAATGCATCTGCAACCAACTTGCCCGCATCGGAGTCCTGCGACTCAAGGCATTAACGACCACATTTCCCTTCCCGGGAGTATAGTGAATATCAAAGGTGTAGTTTCCAAGGAACTCCATCCACCTTCGTTGTCGCATATTCAGCTCTTTCTGGTCCAACAGATACTTTAGGCTCTTATGATCTGTATAGATATCCACTTTTACGCCATATAGATAGTGCCGCCACAATTTAAGCGCAAAGATCACCGCCGCCAACTCCAAGTCGTGGACGGGATAATTCCGCTCATGCACTTTTAACTGACGTGAGACATAAGCAATCACTTTACCAAACTGCAGAAGAACACAACCTAAGCCGCTCCCTGACGCATCACTATAGATCTCATAGCCGTCTGTACCACATGTCAATGTCAACACAGGCGCCGTGGTCAAATGACTCTTCAGCTCTTCAAACGCTCACGCGCACTCCGACGTCCAAACGAACTTCTGATCCTTTCTCGTCAAGGTGGTAAGAGACAAAACGATCCGTGAGAAGTTTTCTACAAACCGCCTGTAGTACCCTGCCAAACCAAGGAAACTTCCAACTTCAGCCACTGAGGACAACACCGGCCACTCCACCCGTTAAACAACATATAATAGAAGGTCCGGCCGGGGCCCCACACTATATGTCACAAACAGACGGTGAGGTCACAAGTTAATACCACTACACCATCGCATCCTAACTCAGAGCATGCTAGTGGAAGATTTTAACAACAACGATGAACTCATACCAGGAATGTCCACTATAAATATATAAACCACATTTATATATCAACTCATGAAAGAGTGTACAACAAATACACACAAGCTGGCCTTAAGGCCTTACAGTTTCTCTTTTCAAAGTGTGGATTACATACATCGGCGTGCAAGCCGGCCACACATGAACAAAATACAAGAGAAAGCAGCCTTCAAGGGCTAGCAGCAGCAGCAGGGGCTTCAACCCTTTCACTTCCCACTCGGCTCACCAGCACTTGCACAGGGACAACCCACCCAGAAGGTGGTAAGCAAGGCAACGATCAACATTCAGCTGACCAATTTATAACAATCCTACCCTTTCCCGAGGTAGTGACATTCCTTTCCTGCAGGCATAACAATGCATAGACAGATATCATATATATTGTGCTCTCATGCACAAGCAATCCATCACAACCGTCAACCACACGGCCCGACGATTCGTGCACTCAGGGCACATTTTTGGTGCACCGGCGAACCAGGGTCAACACCACCGTTTACACGGTATTGAGCATTTAGTCTTACGCCTGCGCATGCCTAAGACTCTCATTATGCCACTGAAGAAAGCTCAATGCCTTGATGCTCTCTTGTACAGTCGACATAACGCAGGTACGGATCAGCCCCCCTCCCCCCTGTTGCTTAAGTCGCCTTGCCATCAGCGAGTACGACGTACTCGCGGCTATAACCAAAGGCGCGGGTCGGTTTCACCTTTCCTGTTCGGCATGAAGCCTTATTAAGAGCATTCAGCTCACAATAGCCATAACGTCCTCCAAGGACTGACTTCACAATGGCCACGCTGTCCGCCAAGGACTTGTCTCACAATGGACACACTGCCCACAAAGGACTGGCCGCAGCACAAGCAATACAAGGGTATTTCCTGGAACTCCTCATTCCAGTACTTTCTGCTACTCCCCTTCACAGGCACAACCCTTCGACTCCACAAACCACACGTTTATACGCGGAGTCTTCTCCGGTGCGCAATATGCAACATCACCAATCCAGACCAACCTGTCCAGATGGGCTTCACACAACATGCCTATCCCGTACTACACATTTCCGGGTCTAAATGCAGACTCACTTGGGGATAACAACTATCAACCCACGGGGATCACTTACTCTTCTACCTTTTGGTGGAGGATCCCATGCTCATGCATAAAGGAGGACTTCACATGTCCAAGAAGGAAAATCGTTACCCTTGACAATCTCTTGGGAGCCATAGAAATTTTAGCCGGTGGAAAGGACCGCAACGATCTTGCCTCCACAGATCTGGCCTCAGATCTCTAAACAGAACTCTAACGCTCCCGCGGTGGCCGGATCTTCTCCTCTTCCTCCTCCTAGCTCTCCTCTTTTACTAAGCTCTTGAGAGAGATAATGGCTAAGTGAAGAATGATATCTTCACTCAATCCCGGAGATAAACCCAGCTGGGAATACCTGGGGCCATTGGATTAAAGATGAGGGAAACGAACGGCCACAAATTGGCTGAAAAGTCTAATTTTGCGGCTGACACGGCCTGTGACACGCCTGTGTCACAGGCCGTGTACTGTAAGCGGTACACGAACCGACTCATCCAGAAAAGGGCACGGCCCTGTGACAGGCCGTGTACTGTAAGCGGTACACGAACTGACTCATCCAGAAAAGGACACAGCCCCGCTCTCCTCGAGCACCTATCGAACGTCGAACTCACTATAACGGAGGCGACAGAGGATATGCTGACTCTATTCGATTGCTTCGACGCTGCGATTGCGACCCCGCTGCAATATAGTTTCGTCATAGGGTTGGGCGGTCCTATGCACCCTCACAGAGGTGTCGACAGGTCGCATGGGCCAGATGCGGTGCTCCAACAACCTCAGGGAGAGGCGCCGTTGCTGGTGGATGGAGTTGTTAGAGCGCCTGGTGGCTATGATGTTGCCGGGGGCAGTGGAAGTGCATCACAGGGGTTCATTGGCTGCAGCGGCCTGCACCGACTGTTGCTGGGGGGACGCCAGGGTTTGGGAGGGTCTGGACGGCGGTGTAGGACAAAATGCAAGCCAATAATAGTTCCTGTGGGAGCAGCCGACTCTCCCTCATTTGGAGGGAAACGGGATGGGGCCTGGGGAAGTTGAATTCCAGCACAGACTAGTTGGGTACATAAATTGGCTACGTAACCCGAACCCTGTATTCGCCATTGGTCGCCAGGGGGCACTTTGGTCCGGAAGGCAGGAATTGGCGGCCAAATCAAGAAATGAGGGGATGGGAACAACCTCCTGATAGGAGGGACTGAGTGGGCTAGCATAGACCACCACTACAACTGCATCTCACGAGAATGGATTTTCGTAAGTATAAATATGGGGATCCCCTGGAGTGGATTGATAAGGTGGAGTTGTTTTTTGATTATCAAGAGATTCCGAGGCATTTATGGGTTCATATAACCTCCTTTCATTTGGAAGGGGAGGCGTATCAGTGACTTTCATGGTAGAGGAAGTAGATGCCTTACCCCACTTGGGAGGACATTGATGCTGTGTCGTGCTCTCGTTTCTGGCCAACTGACTATGGGGATTTTGACAAAATGTTGCACAAGCTCAGACAAACAGGGTCAGTTCGTGAGTACCGCGTTGAGTTTGAGAGGCTTGCCAACAGGGTCCAATGGCCAGAGAAAGCACTACTGGGATGTTTCATGGTAGGTTTGAAGGAAAACATCAGTGATGAGGTGCAAGCTTTCAGTCCATAGAGTATGACGCAGGCAGTTGGGCTTGCGAGATTGCAGGAAGAAAAGTTCAATCGAAGAAAAATGGGGGTTATACAAAAGAGTAACCAACAATTAATTAGGCTAGCAGTAAACAAGGTAGTGGACGACGCGCCAACAAGGAAGGAAGCAGCCGTGAAGAGGCGCTCATGGTCGGAGATGCAGGACAGAAGGGCCAAGGGGCTTTGCTATATATGTGATGAGCAGTTTGTACCGAGCCACAAGTACAAGTCCATTCAGATCTACATGCTGTGTGAGGAAGAGACGCCAGATGAGGGGTTACACACTGGAGGAAGTCGAAGTTGTGGAAGATGAGGAGTTGGGAGGTTCAATTCAGGCACCGGAAGTCGACGACAGACAAGTCACTATGTGAATGAGAGGGTGAGCAGGTGAGCAGAAGGTCTATATTGGTGGACAGTGGCAACACACACAACTTCATAAACCTCGAAGTGGCGAACCTTCTACATATCAGATCATCACAGGATGCAGGGTTCAAGGTCTTAGTGGCAGATGGTAACAAACTACAGTGCACAAAAGTTCTGAGAGGTGTTCCACTCTTGATTCAAGGCTATCGTCATACTACTGATCTCTACTTGTTACCAATCAGTGGATCTGATATGGTGCTCAGAGTGCAATGGCTCAGATCATTGGGCTTAGTCACTCATGATTGGGACAAAATGTTGATGGAGTTTACGATCAATGACAGACAATATCATTTGAAGGGAGATCTTCCAACTATGGAGGAAGTATCCGTTAAATCTATGGAGGCATGACTAGGTCAGGGGCTACAAATGGCGATGGTGTTGGCTGTTGCACCTATTATATGGGGAGCAAGTGGTTCCTTCAGGAGTGCAAGGGATACTTGCAGAATTTTATGATGTTTTTAATATACCAAAGGGATTGCCTCCATAGCGGAACTACGACCACAAGATTGTACTCAAAGAAGGGTGTGACCCTACTAGTGCGAGACCGTATAAATACCCTCACATTCAGAAGACAAAAATTGAAAGATGTGTGAGAGAAATATTGGTTGAAGGAATCATCAGACCGAGCACAAGTCCCTTCTCTTCACTTGTACAGTTGGTTAAAAAGAAGGACGGAGCCTAGCGATTTTGCATTGAATGAAACCACGATTAAGGATAAATTTCGAATTCCATTAATCGATGAATTGTTAGATTAGCTACATGAGGCGAAGTATTTTTCCAAGTTAGACCTTCGTTCAGGATATTACTAGATCCGTATGAAAACAGAGGATGTGATGATGACAACCTTTCGAACTCACGAGGACCATTATGAGTTTTTGGTTATGTCGTTCGGGCTAGGCTCCAGGGGCCCTTTGTGCCTCGCTGCGTCTTGTGCCTTTGATAACTTAGGCCTTGACACACCCATACACGACAAAGATGATGGCGGAGTTGTTCATTGAGGAAAATAGTACGACCACATGGACTTCCTAACTTTATTGTATCAGATAGGGATCCCATATTCATTAGTAGATTTTGGAGGGAGCTCTTTAGATTGTTGGGCACTACGTTGAGGATGAGCACCGCCAACCACCCTCAAACAGGTGGACAGAAGGAATCGCTGAACCGCTGTGTGGAGACGTACCTCAGATGTTTCTCTGTGGAAAAACTTAAGCAATGGAGTAATTGGTTACCTTGGGCGAAGTATTGGTATAGTACTGCATATCAGACAACCGCATGGATGACACCTTTTGAGGAATTATACGGAAGACCTCCATCCACTTGGAGGAAACTTTAGAGCGGCTCCACTATAGTCAAGGAAGTGCTTAGATTGCAAGAAAGGAATTCTATTTTTTAACTACTTAAAAGAAATCTCTTGAAGGCTCAAAGCAGAATGAAGGCACAGACTGACAAGCATCGTAGAGAGAGGGTTTTTTAAGGAGAAGTTGTATACTTGAAATTGCAACCCTACAGACAGCTATCAGTGGCGAGGAAGGCCAACCAGAAATTGGCTCCCAGGTACTATGGACCTTACAAGATCTTGAAAAAAGTCGGACCAGCTGCATACACTTTAGAGTTGCTGGAGGGGTCAAGAATACACCCCACTTTTCTTGTTTCTCTGTTAAAGAAGGCCCAAGGAGTTCTGATAATGATGGTTCACCCACTTCCTTTAGCTTCTGAGCTGGGGAGATCTGACCAATTCTTGAAAAGATCGTGGAGTTTCGTCGGTGATTGAGACATCGACAGTATGTGACACAGGACTTAGTGTTATGGAAAGGATTACAGGAAGTGGAGAGGGCCTCAGTTGATTGCGATGAATTCAGATCGATGTACCTAGAATTTCAGCTTGAGGACAAGCAATTTTTTGGAGGGAATGATATGGCCCGGTCAGATCATGGGTGTTACGACATAAAATATCGGAGAAGGGGTCCAGGAGTTGGGAGGACTGAACCAACTGGTTCAATCCTCACCTTGTGCTGAACCGGCCGATGGTGGACCAGCCGGCTGGTATTTGGGGGGATCAACTCTTCCCCCCTGGGGCATCACGAGAAAACTATCAGGTACTTCCTTAGTTTAGCGTAGCCGTAGCTAACATACAGTCAAATACTTCAAATTTTATAGTTATAAAAGAAAGAAACATCATGTATAAACAAACATGCCCCAACTATCTACTATGAGTGATAATGCACCGGGGGCCCCTGTGTAGCTGCGACAGTACCCTGACCTAGACAGTACATTTGCCCCATGTTCGCCTGCTCTTGGGCCCCTGGTCTCCACACAACAGTACTATTTATATTGTGCTCGGGGGAACTGATGGAAACCGCAGACACCCGAGAGCAGGTGAGCATGGGCGAAGGTACTATCTAGGCCGCGTACTGTCGTAGCTGCACGGGGAGTTCCTTTGCAGTTTCACTCGTAATGAAAAACTGAAAATACAATCAAGTGTTGTAATATAGCTATGCTATATTATAAAACTGAAACAACTAATCAAGGAAATCATATCAAAACATAGTGCATAATGTATATTGGCCATCTGCTCAATGAAAAATAAACTGACCAAGTATTTGTCCACAAACATCCGAGCTCACTGAACAAGCAACGATGCACCAAGCAGCAGTCCACTTAGGCACAAAAACAGCTGGAGTAATCCAAAAATTCAATTTGTTAAAAATCGAGCCTACTTATATCAGTTTTTGAGCAAGCCAACCCTTAGAATCTGCTTGAAATCTGATTCGAGCCATTTTGAGCGAATTCGAATCGAGTAGAATCATTAAAAATTGATTCCAAATCGGTCCAAATATCAAGAAGTTTTCAAGCGACTTTCGAGTTTTGATTTTTATATTCAGCCCAACTCCTAGTCAAACACAACTATATTTATTCTCTGACCGCCAATGTGCCCAAAATGATGGAAGCATGGAATATTTTTTTTTATTATAATCCTACCCACCCATCATCTCTTCTGAGAACTAGAGCAATGATCAAAATTTTAAATATCAATGTGTTTTGATTGTACTGGATGGGATACTGTATAAAACTAACGAATAAGTTTGTGAGTAGCTTTAATCTAGAATTCTCTCTCATGGTCAGGAGGTCTAATTAAATGTGTTGCCCAAGGGAAGTCTCTAACTAAATATAAGGAGTTTCAAATCAGGCCTTTTCTGGGGTGTGCTTTATATACTTAATCCGCCTTCTGAGGAAATCCATTGGATAATGAACCAATTAATCAAGTCAATCTTATTCAAGGATCCAATGGGATTGACCTTAGTTGCATGCATCAACATAGATGCCACATGGACCAACGAAGGCTTTCCAAGTGGCATCATGTTGGCGAGTCGGTGTTCCTTAGGGTCTGTTTGGGACAGCTCTGGCGGATTGAAAAGCTGCTGTCCGGATAGAGCTGTTTTAAAATAGATCTCTGGGGAGCAGTTTTGAAAAGCTGCAGACTGTTTGGGTGTTCTGTGCAGAAGTGCGCTCGGAATCACCGGAGGAAGGACGTCGGGGGCTTGGAATTGCCGGAGGAAAGCCGACCGGGGCTCGAAATCGCCGGAGGAAGGCTGTCCGGCCTCTGAGCATGTTCCAACTGAAGAAACCATTAGATTTCCAAAACATGTGAGAGAGAAAGCTATTTTGCGGGAGCAGAAGCTGGGGAGGGAGAGATTTCTGAAAAGCTGCAAAACAGCTCCAGATTTTTGAAAAGCTCTTCACAGGGAGCTGTCCCAAACAGACTGAAAGCAGCTTTGGCGGTTGGAATAGAGATTTTCCAACCGCCAGAGCTTCCCCAAACAGACCCTTAGTCAAGTGGAACCAAATGCTTACATGGAATAATCAAAGTACAATCAAATGCTACATGGAATAACCAAAGTACAACCACATGTTACTTTTTCTATTGCCATGCCACCTTGCTTGAGCTCTTTGGAAGGTCTCGATTCGAGATGAAGTTGTGACATGGATTTTTCGCCATGTGTCATTGTTGTGGGATCACTTTACCTTAGAGAAACATTGTATAACTTAAAAACTGTCCCTAGCTTTTCTTTATGAATTTGGAAGTCTAAACCTTAAGACATGTATATTGCAGATATGTCCTAATATCAAAATTATAGTAATAAGGATTTTAATAATTCAATTGTAAGCGTCCCACAATTTTATTTGTAAATTTAAATGTATTTTTACTCCGATAAATTACATCGAAATTTTAAAAATTTCGCTATAAGATGGGGGAAGTCAGGTGAAGAAGGCACCTAGTCGGGGACTCCCGTGCTGTAAAGAGTCCACAGAAGGCGAAGCTTTCTATTTTGTTTTTCCTTTTGCTATGCCTTTACAGACTGTTTTGATCTGCTGTCATCATAATCACTATAGATGGTTTCTCCATATTATTATCATATTCAGATTATTTGGTTCTGGCTTTAGGATTTTTCTACAGTTTATTTCATGGCTAAATATCACCTGCTTTTGCTTATGTAGTTTTTTAGTGACTCAGTAAATCTTATTACTTATCAATATATGTTTAAATTATAATAAAAAAACTTTTCTCCTTACCCACTCACGAAGAAGCATCCTTAATTTTTGTCTATGCTAAATTACTTTTACTTATACAACTCGTTCTTCAGATCCCTGTTCGTCCGTATAGACATAATGAGTACGAGAGATTCATTCCAGCTGCCTTCCCCTACTACGGAGCGTCATTTTCAACTGTAAGTGTCTCCTGAATTCATGTTCTTGTCCTCTTGTTACCCCAAACTAGCTTTACGGGCATGGGTCCGTTCAAAATATCTTGCTGGCGGCATCAGTCCTATGATTGTTTCAGGTATTCTCTGTGTGCTTTGCCTGCCGCAGGCCCGCAGTAAAACAATTTTTTTTGTGTGTGTCCGACGCACACAAGCTGTTCGCCAGACGCGATCGCCGCCGTTCATCGACTAGTTTTTTTTCTTAAAAGCGCCGACCTTCTCCCTTGGATGAGCATCTGGACGGTGAGCGTGCGCTGCGCGCGTAGGTGTAGTTGTGCATGCCCACCTAATTATTGCTCCCCAATCACAGCATAATTTTTTTACCACGTGGAACTATTTTTCTTTCCCATTTACATTATATATTTTATGTTTTATTTTTGATGTATATTTATATTTTATTTGCACTCTGCTTTTATATTTAGTATTTTATTTGATTTAGCTCACTTTATTATTTTTTATTAATCTCAGTGTGAACGTTTTAGATGATGATGCCATTAAGAATTAAAGTTTATTGGAAGGTTTTGATGAATTTGGTGTAGTGCCACGGGCTTGCTTTTTTAATGACAATAGATAGTCGTGAAATATTGTTTATTGCTTAAATTCGTTTCCAGTTACTGTTGTATGAAACTGAAAGCATTTCAATGCGAATATCTAAGTTATGAATTTATTTGTTCCTGCAGATGGCTGGTTTCTTCATTTTCACAATTGTTTACCTCTACAATAAATAGATTGCTGCAGGCGGGAGGAAGCTTTTTTCCAACAGAGCATGAGGTGGTGAGCAGTTTTAGCTTCTTTTAAAATTAGGCCCACATGGATTCTTGATTTGTCATTCTTGATTGTCCCGGATGTGTTCCTGCTCCGGTAATTCACATTTTGCTTCTAGCCCATTGGCGGCTGAAGCTATTCAGTACTCTCTAGCAGCTATGTAAAGACATCGAGGAAAATTTGATGTATGTGGAGATGAGGTGCATTAATTATCAGGCAGATATTTGGTATCCATACGGTTTATTTTCGTTTGGCATTTCCTGGTAATGTTCTCGTGCAGGTTAGGTGCCTAAAGTTATAGTTTGATGGAGGAAAATTGACCCCATGTGACCATGATATGTTCCCAGGTGGAAACGTAATTTACCCCATGTGATCAGTAAGAAGATTTTTCAATCACTTGAGTTCAAAAATATCCGACGCCATTTATTGATACTCAACTTTTGCAGAAGAGCGTGTCACCTCTATTTGCTTCTTTTTATGCTAGGTGAGCAGGCGTCATCCAAAATGTGTGCAGCAGTCACTCATAGATTGACGATCATCAAGAGAATCAATACAGTTTGCGTTGGAGTAGACAATTATTGATAAAGAGGGGAGGGCTTATACACAAGTCTTGTCCTAGAGCATTCTTTAGATATTGAAGATTCACTTGACAACCTGGAGGTGGACATCCGAAGAGCATGCATGAAACAACTAATCACCCTAACAAAAAAAGATATATCGGGTCATGTGACACTCAGATATATGAGCTTGCCAATAAGGTGATGATATTACTTTAGATTGGGGAGAAGCAAATTAGAATTGAATGCATAAGCACAACGCTTGTGATTGACATCAATTGATATTTGAGGAAGCTTGCATTTTGAAGAAGGTTGCGATGATACTTCTGTTGAGATAAGATGAATCCATTGGGTTGACAAGCTATCTTGATGTCTAAGAAATTTGTGAGGTGGCTCAAATCTTTGATCTGAAAAGATGAGGTCAAGTGCTCCTTGATCAAAAAAATATGTCATTCATATCGCCTGTAATGAGAATATCATCAATATATACAAGAAGTATCATCATGGGCATTGGTCCGCGATGTGTAAATATGGAAAAATCTGTCAAGCTTTAAGTGAAACCAAAATCTATGACTTGAGTGAAGCCTGGGGGGATTGATTGAGGCCTATAGGGATTTTGATGAGATGCGCTTGGGACTCCTCTTTTGTTTCATAACCAGGAGGCTGATGTATGTAGATAGTCTCTATGAAATCGTCTTTACGAAATGCATTTTTGATGTTATCGATGAACAAAACTTCCAATGATTATGAATGATCAAGGAGATCATGACCCGTACGGTATTCAACTCAACAACGGGAGAGCGTCTCTTTGTAGTTGAGATCATATTGTTGAGTGAAATCACGGGCCACAAGATGAGCTTTAAGGTGCTCAACTGTCTCATCATGACGATACTTCACAATGAACACTTGTTTACATGATACAAGATTGGTTGGGAGAAAGGGAGATATGGTCTTAGGTTTGCCCGTTCAGAAGGATGTCATTGTCTCATCCTTCACAACCTGCCACCCTTGATACTGAAGATCTTCCAGTACAAGAGGGGTTGGAAATAGAAGACAAAGAAGTCACAAACCTGTGAAGGTGAGGAGATATGCGGTGAAATGAGACATAATGAGAGAGGGTGAGTGGTAGAAGGGACTACATCTTGGGGGAAGCCATAGTCGGATCAGCTGGTCATGAAGTGTCATCAGTAGGGAGCAACTGTTACAGATCATAAGATTGAGTATGTCGATGAGTGTACACACATATAGGAGGAGAAGGTGACGGTGATTGGAGGTGTTGTGGTGAGCACGGGAGTTGTGTGGTTGACATGCATGTGAGGACGCCAGAGAGCAGGTGGATAAGTATTGTGAAAAGTTGAATAGTAGAATGGTTGATTCTTGAGAAAGGTAACATCATCAAATGTGATTGTTTTCCGATCAGTGGGCGGATAACACACATAGCTCTTCTGTGTGCGGAAGTACCCAACAACGATATATTTTGTAGCACGAGGGACCAACTTGTCTACAGGAGGGTCAAGATGATGGACAAAGCAGACACATCCGTAAAAACATGGAGGTAGGGAGGAGGGAGGTGTGGAGGGGAACATATTGGAGAAAGGAGTACTAAAATTGAGGATGATCGACGACATGCAAATTATTTAATAATATGTGGCGGTAATAGCGAAGTGTCAATGATTCTTATGAACTTGCATTTGAAACATAAGAGAGAGGTCAACCTTAAGGAGGTTGTGATTTTTTTGCTTGGTGACACTGCCTTGTTGTGGGGTATAAGCACATGACGTTTAGTGGATAATACCCAAGATATTATGGGTGTCCAAAACTTTATGATTGGTGTTTTCACGATCATTATCAGTTCGAAGAATTTTAATAAAGCACGAAAATTGAGTGCGAGCTTCAATGCTGGAGCAAAAAATAATTCAGTAATTCAGAGCGATCACGTAGTAAATATATTTACATCATGCAAAAATGATCATCAATAAAAGTAAAAAAACAGACAAACTCACAGTTTTACATGAACACCAAATGTTCGAGTGCACTAAATCAAATGGAGTAGAGCTCCCTCTTAGTAAAACTAGGGAGAAGGTAAAACGATGTTATTTCCTGTAAATATAAGATTCACATGTAAATTCAGAAAATGAAAAATCTGTGTAAAAAAAGAAGAGATAAAAGTTATGGAGCAGTCAAGATCATAAGTAAGTCGATTGGCTGAGAGAAGATTAAGTTGTGAGTCAGAGACATGAAACACAAAACATAGAGAAATGGACAGATTCACGGGAACATCTCCTAATCTGCAAATAGGGATGGTATTGTTATTTGCTACAATAATAAATTTAGAATTTGGGGTATCCGTGTACTGAGTGGGTTTCTACGAAAATGTGGTTTGTGGCCCTAGACTCCACAATCTAGGAGCAGCTTGGAGAGAAACAATATAGACCTTCATTTGAGGTGGCAATGAGCGAGGTTGACGAGTAACCAGCTCCTAAAGTTATCGATGATCCTCCCGCGTGGAGGCAATGCAATTGCGTGATGTGTAGTGGGATCATCCACTGCTGGAGAAACATGGGAGGGAGCAGCTGTGTAAGATCCCATTTTTTTTTTCTTTTTAAACCACAGGGTCTAAGGCCCAGAACCGCCGCTTTGTGGTGACACCATCACGCCCGAGAAAGTCGTCACTACAAAATGCCGATCCTGCCGGTCATATCGAACACAAAATAGTAGCAAAAGTATGAAAATACATGAAGTTAGAACTCTAACACATGTCCACAATAATCACATATATAACAATAATTCTCCACGAAGGGACAGTCCACAACAATAATAATAAAAGTACTGGAATTAGGGCTCATGGGATCCGGGGGGAGTGCTGTGCACACGCCGCACTGCACGGTGCTGTGCGACATCTAACGGTGGGCGTTGAGTTCGACTGCGCTGAGATGCGTGCACATCACAGCACAAATCTCGACGCTCACACTCGATCTCAACGCCACCACACGATGCTGTACACAACACCGTGCAGTGCGGCGTGTGCACAGCACTGCCCCCGGATCCGGGCTCATGCCCGATATATCAGATTCCTCACTACAAGTCACTCATCGCGGAAGCAAATCTATAACAACTACTAGCGAACGGGACTCACTGTCCCAGTTGTTTGAACTCCGGTACTAGACTGTCCCGTCTCCAAGCGTGCTGACCTCCGGGGTTGCACCACCAAGCTGGCTCCACGATCCCCTAAAATGATTTGGTTCGAATACCGTTAGTTTAAAAGACTAAGTCCTATCATCTCCCACCCCTCCCCCATGACTCCTAGGCACCGAGTAGGGAGAAGAAAAGGAAAGATAATGAAGGCGGAGAATAATAAAGATAACAGGTGGCGGCGAAACAAATCTAGCAGTTCTATGAAAACATGTAGCAGTAACAAAAGTATGTAAGACAAATCATGAAATATGTAACCTTAACTTATATGAATGCACATATAAAGACATAAGCTAAGGGGTCTTCTGCAAGGCTCCCATCGTATAAAAAATCCCATACCAATTTATACGATGGAGTGTTGGTTTTCAAGCAAGCAATATATTTATCCATAGAATAATAACCTCAGCTTATAAGCACGCTCACGCAAGTTTATAAACTAAGGGGTCGTTTTGCAGTGCATATTGTATAAAGAGTCCCATATCAATTTATACAATAGGTATCAAGGGTTATATGTAATGGTTATGCTGTCTTGCAAGTATGCCATGGTATGATCATGCAAGTGCAACACACCCACCCGACTCTGTGCACACAGACCTTTAGTTCCCCCTTTCGGGAGCCTAACCTCCCAAGATACCTCCGTAGTGGCAAACAGAAGCGGTGGGTTGGGCCTCGCCCACCTCTAAACTGGTAATTGCACTACCAGTCAGACCTATCGTACGGCTCAACGCTAGTGCACTAAGAGGAGCTCCTGCGTACTCTTTGCCGGCTGGTCCACCAGACTTAATTTAGTGAAGTGTTAAACCACACTTGCCGAGTCAACGTATTGGCGTCGGTGCATCGACCCTCCAACACCGAAGACCCACTACCTTATAATTTATGCACATGCAACCTTGATGTATCAACCACTGAGTCAAGGCTTCCCGGACTAACCCGTCCGTCACAACCAACAACCGAGCCAAAGCTCCCCGGACTAACCCGTCCGTCACAATTATCTACCGAGCCTTCGGCTCGCCGGTCTATCCTGCCCATTTCCACAACCACCGAGCCTACCGCCCGTGTGACCCAACCTAACTTCCCGAGACACCGGAGTGTGTGAAAGTGAACCCCTAGTTATACTAGTTACTCTTAAATATTGATTATTCTTACGGCTTACGTTAACCTTGTACTGCCCAGGGCATTTCCCGTGAAGGGCTCTCAAGGACACTAGGAACTACGATAGGCTGAAGGCCAAAGCTCTCTTTCGCAAGACACTTACTATTATTGGTTAATACCCGATTCTTGATCCCTTTTAATATTACTATGGATCTAACCCTAGTGTGTTTTGACCTTCTCTCTCTCCCTCCACAAGAAAGATAATCTTTCGTCGATCCCGAACACCTCCTAATCCTAGTCAACCGAGCATTTTCCTCATCACAACTTTCAATGATGAACTCAATCTCATTTTACCCTAACCAGCAAACTATTAACCCAAGCCATATGCTCAACTCAAATGATATCACATTTTCTGCAGTTTTACTATATGCAGACCAACCTATATTATATGCTGTACATGATAGGAGGTACTCTAAATTTTCATCCACAAGCCTTAAGATATTTAATGGGTGCCTATCATGACATGATTAGCCTAACTCCAGAAACTTATAATTTTTCTAATTAATTTGGTATTTAATTAATTTTTCCCAAAGTTTGGCCATGGGTAATTTGAACATGAAGTATAATATTTTCTCAAGTAATGTCCACCCAAAAATTATGAACAATAGATAACAGAGGAATAAAAGTAAATACCAAATTTCATGATTTTTAAAAAATGATTTGGCCTCTAATTAATTAATCTAATAATAAGCTATTAATTATGGGTAAAGAAGAAAGTACTAAAGTTATTCATCAGAAAATTGTATAAAAATTACTGAATCTCAAGGATGACCTGAAAGGCCCTCTGAACATAAATCATATTTTATTAAGCTTAATAAGTATAAAAATAAATTCAATTACTTTTACTTAGAAAACAACACCTTGTGAACCAACCCCAACAAATAGACTTCCAAAAACCATAAAAATTCACAGAGCTTTCAAATGTCATTAAAGGTCTACTTACCAAATTTCATAAGTTTCCATTGAGTGGTTTGTTCAAAAGAAATATCTAAGTAGAAGGTGCAACTTGTTGGGTTGTGAATGAAGTACCTCATTTAATGATTTAAAATTCATATTAAAAATTCCTAAGTCTTTCTATAGTCTTAAAACATAGCTTGACTAAATATCATCCAAACCCAAGATTAGGAAGTCACATAATAAAATTCTTCAAGACAACTTATGATAGTGCACTTTTCAAAGGAACCCACTTGTAATCCCATCCAAACCATATGTAGTATATTTCAGTGGTTAATATGATTATGAAAATGACATCTACCAAAATGTCATGCAATTCCAAAGTCATATAAGCCACTTGACATTCACTAAGGTGTATGGACCCAAAAACTTACCCAGTGGTTTAAGTGGTGTTCATGTGTCCAAATCCCACCATATCCCTCCCTAGGGATTATCACCACCCTAGGATCACATGGACTAAACACCAAGTCCATACATGAGCATTTCACCCCATGCTCTTCACAAATCCCCAAAGTCCAACCTTAGGGTTTGAACTTGAGTCCTAGGGCAAATCTACCCCAATTCACCCCAAATTTCATGTGAGGTTGTCTAGCATCATACCAAACTAATGGCCCAAGTTTCAGCCTCTGTTGAGGTGATTTGACCACTTAATCCCACTAGGAACACTTTGACCTAAATACCCCCTTTTGGCCAAGGCTAGGGTTTTCAAAAATCCAACCCAAATCATCTCCAAATAAGATGAAATTTTATCTAGAGCTTAATGAAGACCCCAAGGACCACTCACCAAAATTTGGGAGGGTTTGGAGGTCATTAGGTCCCCTAATTAAATTACCCTAGGATTATTAAATAATTTCAAAAATTATAGAAAAAGTTTCTCCAAAAATTCCCATTTTTGGACATGACCTAGGTATTGGTAAGATTGACTCCCTGTCTAAATTTCAGATCATTTGGACATGTGGTGAAGTGGGGGCATACATTTAAATCTCTGACTAGCCCTAGGTATAGACCCCACCAAATTGAGTGCTGAGATCTAACCTGAACTCCAAATTGACTAAAATAAATTTTAAAATAAACTAGACATCCGGACCTACGAACTTCATGTTGACCACTTTCTCTGTACAAGCCTCTAAGTATTTTTAATAAATAAAAACATTAACAACATTATTTGTGACAGAATAAATGAAATGATATATTAATCCTAAGATTAAAAAGTGAAGCAGCACGAATCTTGGCGCAAAAGGGATGAAATCTGGTCGTCTTCAAGCTCCAGCCGACGGCCAGGATTCTCCCGACCTGGAGCTTATTCTATCCCCATTTCCCGGCAACCCGACGACCTCCCTAGCCGGCCACCGCCACCACCACCTCCGTCGAGGTGGTGGCTATCGCCAGGCGGCGGCACAGCCGCCGGAGGGGTGGATTCCGGCGATCCCGCAAACATGTTTTTCTCGGAAAAACCAGGAAAACGATCCCTTTGATCGAGCTCAATTGAGCCCGATTCTCATCCTAAAAGATTTCTACGATCTACCCATGGATGAAGGAGCAATGGAGGACCTGAATTGCGGCCTGAGAGCAGGTGACGTGCCTCCTTGCCATTTCCGGCCGCCTGTTTGGGCTTTTCTGCAACCTCCATATCAACAACAAGGAATTTGAGATTGGAACGGGGGAAACGCCTGCTCTTGTCCTGGTAAACGTTCTTGAAGAAGGAATTGGGGAAAGGAGGGTTGTAACTCCCCAATTTTTGAAATCACCATTAATGGCAATTAACCTAATTTTTCGGTTTCAGCCAAATTGAGGGGGCTGAGCCACCCCACTGGCCGGCCACCTCCTGGAAACTCTTCCCCTGCCTCCAAGGAGTAAAAGCCCCATCAAAGTGAGGGGTTATGAAACCTCCATGGCCATGATGACCATTACGCCCCCATTTTCTCTCACCTCCAAAGTGGGTAACTCCATCCTTCTCTCTCCTAGTCATCATTCTCTGAATTTGGTGGGTCCAAAATGTGTCTCTCCACTTCCTTAGACTAATGGGCCACACCACTTGGGCTTAGCCCACTTGAATATGGCTAGGCTAACCTAAGTTGACCACTTTGACCCATGAGTTGACTTTGGTCAACATGACCATTTGGTTTGACCCCAAGGGGTCCTTGGTGACCCCAAGGGGTCCTTGATGACCCCTTGGCTTCCCCTAAGGTCTAGGAAGGGTTGTGTAGGGTTGACTTGGCACCTTGGTGGTCACTTGCCCCTTAGTTAGAGCACTTTGACCACGTTAGGGCTAGGGTTGACTTAAGTCAACTCAGCCTCTAAAGTTGACCCCAATGGGTCTTTGGTGACCCATTGACTTCACCTTAGGTCTAGGAATACCTAGGTAGGGTTAGTTGTGCACATTGCCCTTAGTTAGGGCACCTTGCCCAGTTTAGGACTTAGATGATCATAGGTCAACTTAAACACACTAAGTTGACTCCAATGGACCCTTAGGGCTCTAATAGATCTTCCAATAGGTTGGTGAGGTTGTGCTGGGGTTTTGGAGTCATTTTGAAGCCCCATGCTCATCCTAAGCTAGTGTTTAGAAACCTACTATTTGCAGACCATAGTGATCTCACCTACATTCCTAGGTCCACTTGGTCTTCTTGGGCTTCCTAGGATTTTGTCATAACCTAATCATGACAAAACCATTCCTAGGGGTCTAGTTGTTCGAGGGATGTTACAAATCTCAATACGTAAACAAAAAATTTCATCCTCGAAATTTAAGTTAGGCCTACGGGGTTTCAAGTATGTGTAATAAAATGTAACATCCCAAGAGGTTGTAAGGAATACCTGACTTAAAGCTCCTTGTACTTTTGTTGCATAAAATCCTGTGGTTCCCACGCGTGCTCTTCTTGCCCATGATTCCTCCACAAGATCTTGACCAACGGGACCTTCTTGCGTCGCAAGACCCGTATCCCAGTATCATCTATCCGGACCGGCTCAAGGTGCACCGATCGATCAGAAGCTATAGGCACATCTATAGTCGTAATTTGCTGCTCCGGCCAAAGTAGAGCTCTCCTCAGGGAGGAGACGTGAAAGACGTCGTGCAAACCCGCTAGCTCTGGCGGCAGCTCCAGTCTATAAGTCAAGGGGCGGATCCGTTCCAGGATCCTGTAAGGCCCCATGTATCTCGGACTGAGCTTCTTTCGACCACGCACCCGCGAGACTCCATGCAATTTTCTAAAGGTCGGATGTCGGGTACATATCAGATTGGTTTTTTAAATGTCGGATGTTGGATGTCGGAGACATGTCAGGGACATTTGAAAATATCGGATTTCAAAATTAAAATATATACCATTAGGTGTATGTATAATATAACTATGCATCTATCATGTTGTTATATATCTAAGATAACTATGCTTAGGTGCTGCATATTCTTTTAACAGTTGACATGTCTAAATAATCATTCAAAGAAGTCTATACATAATAAGTAGCATCATTAAATCATAATTACAAAATAACAATAGAATAGACGAAGGAGAGAGGAGCAATTTTTCTGAAAAAACAAGGTCGGGCTTGATTAGCCTGGAAAAATAAGATCGGGGCCTTATTTTTCAGAAGTCGGCGGAGGAGGGAGATCCGGCGAGAGATAGAGAATGTCGCGCGAGGAGGGGAAGTGATCACCGACGACGGAGGACTGGAGCAGTGATCACCGACGACGGAGGAGGGATGAATGGAGGAGCGATTCGTTCCTTCCTCAGTGCCGCACAGCCGCACACCACGAAATAAACGGGAAAGAAACCGCGGATGAAGGGTTTAGGGTATACATTTTTTTATTAAATAAAAAACCAAACTGTTCGGGTATTTGCCGTCCGATATATTGCAAGTCGGTGCCGATTTTTATGAAAACGACATATTAGCCTAAGTTTTAAAAAACAGATCATTTCCCCTTCAATTCCGACATGTCGGCCGACATGTCGGACATGTCGGCCGACATTTAGAATATTGACTCCATGCATCGGTCGGATCTTCAAGAATACCCGGTCTCCTACCTGAAACTCTACTTGACGATGCCGAGCATCATAATACTTAGCCTGCCTGCTCTGGGCCTACAACATCCTGTCTTGTATCAATCGCACCTGAGCATCCGTATCCTCGACAAACTCCGAGCCTAGTGCCTTCGGATCCTCATCCTGGATTCGTGATAAAGGAGTCCTGCATCTCCGCCCGTATAAAGCCTCATAAGGGGCCATACCGATGCTGGACTGGTGGGTGTTGTTGTACGAGAACTCGATCAATGGTAGCTGTCTCTCCCATGACTCTCCGCGGTCCAGTATGCAAAGACGCAATAAATCCTCCAGGGTATGATTGGTGCGCTCTGTCTGTCCATCCGTCTGAGGGTGGAAGGCGATACTAAAAGTCAGCCGTGACCCGAAATAAGCCTTAACCGCCCTCCATTCCTTAGACGTGAATCGTCTATCACGATCGGACACTATCGTCCTCGACACTCCATGATATCGAACGAACTGCTCCACAAACTTCCGTACTAAGTCACCCACCGGAGCATCCTTCCTGATCGGTAGAAACCTGGCCACCTTCGTCAATCGGTCGACGATCACCCATATCGAGTCATTCCCCGCACGTGATCGAGGAAGACCATGTATGAAGTCCTTGGCGATGTCGTCGAACTTCCACTCTGGCACCGGAAGTGGCTGCAGTAATCCGGTCGGGTTCCTACACTCCGCCTTCACCAACTGACAAGCCTCGCAGTGGGTCACGAAGTAGGTGATATCCCTCTTCATGCCCGACCAGTACATTGTCCTCTTTAGGTCGGCCGTCATTTTGGTGATGCCTGGGTGCACCGAGTACCTACTGCAGTAAGCCTCAGTCATGATGTCCTCCCGAATTATTCCCCCAGCCGGTATGTACACTCTTCCTCTGAAGCATAGTATCCCGTCTCTCTCTGTATATTCCCCAGCCATGCCTGCCTCGAAGGTCCTGAATACTGGCTCCAGCTTGTCATCCCTTCTCTGCTCAGCTCTGATACGATCCCGAATGTCGTCGGTGGCAACCAACGACGGCAGGTACTCCCGGTATAGCTCTGGGTGATCCTCGGACACCAGAGATATCTGCTTCTTCTCTAACATCTGCACCAACTCCATGGACATCAGCTGAGGTCCTGCTCCTGAGGTAGTAGCCTTCCGGCTCAGTGCGTCCGCCACCACGTTCACCTTTGCTGGGTGATGTGTATCGTGTACTCATAATCAGATAGGAACTCCACCCATCGTCTCTGGCGAACGTTCAACTCCTGCGTATCAACATATTTCAGATTCATGTGATCCGAAAATATGTCGTAGTGCACACTATAGAGGTAATGCCGCCAAATCTTCAGAGCGAACACTACTGCTCCCATTTCCATGTCATGAACAGGGTAGTTCTGCTCATGCTTCTTCAGCTGCCGTGAGGCGTATGCTATCACATGACCATGCTGCATTAGTACAACACCTATCCCCTGAAAAGACGCATCATCATACACCTGAAAGCCCTCCTTCCCAGATGGAAGGGAGAGGATAGGGGCCGACGTAAGCTGACCCTTTAACTCCTGGAAGGTCGCCTCACACCGCGACATCCAAACGCATGGAGTGTCCTTCGTCAAAGAAGTGAGTGGGAGGGCTATCTGAGAAAATACCTGCACAAACTTCCAGTAGTATCCGACCAATCCTAGGAAACTTCGGACATCCGTGGCCGTCTTCAATTGAGGCCAGTCTCGCACTGCCTGAATCTTTGCGGGGTCCACTGCCAGTCCCTCTCCACTGATAATATGGCCTAAAAAGGCCACCTCTGTCAGCCAAAACTGGCACTTGCTGAACTTGGCATATAACTGGTGCTCCCTGAGCTTCTCCAGAGTCAAGGCCTGATGCTGTGTATGCTCCTCCTTCGTCCTTGAATAGATGAGGATGTTATCTATGAATACTATGACAAACCGGTCGAGGTACGGCTCGAACACCCGATTCATTAGGCTCATGAAAGCCGATGACACATTCGTGAGCCCGAAGGGCATCACGGTAAACTTATACAACCCGTATTTACTGCTGAAGGCTGTCTTCGGGATATCCTCCTCCTGAATGCGCAGCTGGTAGTAACCTGACCTCAGATCCTACTTTGAGAATTAGTGGGCTCCCTCCAACTGGTCAAAAAGCTCTTCAATCCTTGGCAGAGGATACGTGTTCCAGACCTACAGCCTATTCAGAGCCCCGTAGTCGATGCATAATCAGATCGGCCCATCCTTCTTCTTCACGAACAGCACCAGAGCTCCCCATGGTGAAGAGCTTGGCCGGACAAATCTGACTTCCACTTGCTCCTGCAGCTGGCTTCGAAACTCCACCAACTCCTTTGGGGCCATTCGGTAAGGAGCTCTAGATGCTGGCTTAGCCCCCGACACGAGCTGTATCTAGAAGTCCTTCTCCCGATGCGGGGGTAGCCCTGACAGCTTCTCTGGAAACACGTTAGCAAAATCCCGTACCACCGGGATACTAGGGATGGAATCCTTGGCCTCAGCCATCTCAAACCTTACTTGGTAGACCCCGTCTCCCTACAGGTGGGCCTTGACGGCCTGTACGAATGATAACAAGAGAGGGGTGGTAGATCTAATACCTTCGATGACGACATAGGAATCCCCATGCCTCAAGGTGATCCTCTTTGATAGGCAGTCGATCTGGGCATGGTTCCAATGCAACCATGTCATGCCCAGGATCAGATCATAGGCTGGCATCCTTAGGATCGTTGATGGTGCTTCGAATGACTTTCCGCTGATCTCCGCCTCCATGTTGCAGTGGGCAGAGGTGAATAGCTCCGATCCGTCAGGTAGACGCACCCTCATGGTCAAGCCTGTGAATCGCTTCACGCCTTCTAGTCCTTCTACGAAGGCTTTCGACACGAATGAGTGCGAAGCACCCGTATCGAATAGCGTATAAGCGGGCTTGCCGCCGATGATGACTATGCCTGGGGTAATTAAATATCTAGTTATGGTTTTCCTTCCTAGTTCTAGCAATTCTATATCCATGAGTCTAGCTTTTTAGGAAAGAAAAGAACTTAAAATTACTAGCGTACCTGTTATCACTTGCTCCGGGTTCCGAGGTTGAGCCAGATCCAAGGCATACACTTGCTCTCTATCCTTCCTGCGGTCTCCACCCTGGAATCTACGTCCTCGGCCGCGTCCTCGACCTCCAAACTGGTGAGCAGGCGGGGCAGCCTGTGGTGCTGGTAGGGGTGTCCCTCTCATGGGGCAGTTTCTCCGGATATGCCCTACCTGATGACAATTGTTGCACTCGGGCGGGGGAAATGCCATACCCCCGGGTCTCTGTATCTCCCGCATCTGGAGAGGTTCAGGAGCCATTACCACCGGCTCCCTCGGCTCCTATCTCACCTCTTGACGAGGTTGGTCCTCTGCCCTTCTCCCATCTCTCCCATCAGCAATGCGGCCCCTTCGCTGATCATTTCTGGCTCCTCGACCCTGATCCTCAGGGTGCCTCTTCTGGCCTCGAGTCGTGTGCCAATCTGCCTCAATCCTCTTTGCCATCTCCAATATCCGAGGTATAGGCCCGTCAGATACGAACAAAAGAGTCTCTCTCAGATCCTCTCGCAGGCCCTTATAAAACCTCTTGATGTATCCTGCCTCATCCAGCTGATAGGAGTCCGCAAACCGGGCTAAATGATTGAACTCCCGGTGGTACTCCACCACCGTCTTGTTGCCCTGCCTCAACTATAGGAACCTATCTTCCAGCTCATCTCTTGCCGACTGTGGAACGAAGTGCTCCAACAATGCGGCCCTGAACTCCTCCCAAGTAATGTCAGCAACCTCCTTTTCTGCAAATGTTGTGTCCAACAGTGTCTTCCACCATCTCTTAACACGGGACTCCAAGCAAGAGACCACCAAAGGCACCTTCTCCTCCCATGAGCACCGTATCCCGGTCAACATCTCATACATGATGTCAAGCCACTCCTCTGTCCGTACAACCGACTCTGTCCCCCAAGTAAGATGGGGGAGAAAGTCCTCGGAAGATGCTCAACCAATTAGCCCCCGGGTTTGGCTGCGGAGCCGGAACTGCTGGTGGGCCCTGAAAGCCTCCAGAATGGCTGTCAGAGTCTGCCCCACCTCCGACTGTAGAAACGGAGTGGGAGCCGGGGGAGGTGGTGCCACATTCAGAGTTTGCTGGACCCCGCCCTGTGGTGTGGGATGTGTTGGAGGCTGCATAACAAAGACCATTGCGAGAAATTGACCCAAACCTAGTTAAAAGTGGACAATTACATGTGTTCTCACATATGAGCACACCATTGCTTTCGCTGCTTAGTTTGTCCCCAAACTAAACTCAAGCGGGGGTGACCCAGGGTTTGTGGACTGCTACTTTTTCGATCGAGGTCCCCTCTGATACCACTTGTAAGACCCCATTTTTTTTCATTTTAAACCACGGGGTCTTAGGCCCAGAATCGCCGCTTTGTGGTGACACCATCACGCCCGGGAAGGTCGTCACTACAAAACGCCGATCCTGCCGGCCATATCGAACACATAATAGTAGCAAAAGTATGAGAGTACATGAAGTTAGAACTCTAACACATGTCCACAATAATCACATATATAACAATAATTCTCCACATAGGGAGAGTCCACAACAATAATAATAAAAGTACTAGAATTAGGGCTCATGCCCGATACATCAGAGTCCTCACTACAAGTCACTCATCGCGGAAGCAAATCTATAACAACTACTAGCGAACGGGACTCACTGTCCCAGCTGTCTGAACTCCGGTACTAGACTGTCCCGTCTCCAAGCGTGCCGACCTCCGGGGCTGCACCTCCAAGCTGGGCTCCGCGATCCCCTAAAATGATTTGGTCCGAAAACCATTAGTCTAAAAGACTAAGTCCTATCATCCCCCACCCCTCCCCCATGACTCTTAGGCACCGAGCGGGGAGAAGGAAAGGAAAGGTAATGAAGGTGGAGAATAACAAAGGTAGTAGGTGGCGACAGAACTAATCTAGCAGTTCTATGAAAACATGTAGCAGTAATAAAAGTATGTAAGACAAATTATGAAATATCTAACCTTAACTTATATGAATGCCCCATACAAACACATAAGTTAAGAGGTCTTCTGCAAGGCTCCTATCGTATAAAAAGTCACATACCAATTTATACGATTTGATGTCGGTTTTCAAGCAAGCAATATATATATCCATAGAATAATAACCTCAGCTTATAAGCACGCTCACGCAAGCTTATAAACTAAGGGGTCGTTTTGCAGGGCCTATTGTATAGAGTCCCACACCAATTTATACAATAGGTGTCAAGGGTTATATGCAATGGTTATGCTATGTCTTGCAAGTATGCCATGATATGATCATGCAAGTGCAACACACCCACCCGACTCTGTGCACGCAAACCTTTAGTTCCACCTTTTTGGAGCCTAACCTCCCAGGATACCTCCGTAGTGGCAAACAAAAATGGTGGGTTGGGCCTCTCCCACCTCTAAACCGGTAATTGTACTACCAGTCAGACCTATCGTACGCCTCAACGCTAGTGCACTAAGCAGAGCTCCTACGTACTCTTTGCCGGCTGGTCCACTGGACTTAATTTGGCGAAGTGCTGAACCACACTTGTCAAGTCAACGTATTGGCGTCGGTGCATCAACCCTCCAACACCGAAGACCCACCACCTTATAATTTATGCATATGCAACCTTGATGTATCAACCACCGAGCCAAAGCTCCCCAGACTAACTCGTCCGTCACAACCAACAACCGAGCCAAAGCTCCCCAGACTAACTCGTCCGTCACAATTATCTACCGAGCCTTCGACTCGCCGGGCTATCCTGCCCATTTCCACAACCACTGAGCCTACCGCCTGTGTGACCCAACCTAACTTCCCGAGACACCGGTGTGTGTGAAAGTGAACCCCTAGTTATACTAGTTACTCTTAAACATTGATTATTCTTACGGCTTACGTTAACCTTGGACTACCCAGGGCATTCCCCGTGAAGGGCTCTCGAGGGCACTAGGAACTATGATGGGCTGAAGCCCAAAACTCCCTTTCGCAAGACACTTATTATTATTAGTTAATACCGGGTTCTCAATCCCTTTTAATATTACTCTGGATCTAACCCTAATGTGTTTTGACCTTCTCTCTCTCCCTCCACAGGAAAGATGATCTTTCGTCGATCCCGAGCACCTCCTAATCCTAGTCAACCCAGCATTTTCCTCATCACAACTTCCAATGATGAACTCAATCTCATTTTACCCTAACCAGCACACTATTAATCCCAAGACATATGCCCAACTCAAATGCTATCACATTTTCTGCAGTTTTACTATATGCAGACCAACCTATACTATATGCTGTACATGATAAAAGGTACTCCAAATTTTCATCCACAAGCCTTAAGATATTTAATGGGGGCCTATCATGACATGATTAGCCTAACTCCAGAAATTTATAATTTTCCTAATTAATTTGACATTTAATTAATTTTTCCCAAAGTTAGGCCATGGGTAATTTGAACATGAAGTATAATAATTTCTCAAGTAATGGCCACCCAAAAATTATGAACACTAGATAACAGAGGAATAACAGTAAATACCAAATTTCATGATTTTTGAAAAATGATTTGGCCTCTAATTAATTAATCCAATAATAAGCCATTAATTATGCGTAAAGAAGAAAGTACTAAAGTTAATCATCAGAAAATTATATAAAAATTACTGAATCTCAAGGATGACCAGAAAGGGCCTCTGATCAAAAATCATATTTTATTAAACTTAATAAGTATCAAAATAAATTCAATTACTTTTACTTAGAAAACAACAACTTGTGAACCAACCCCAACAGATATACTTCCAAAATTCCATAAAAATTCACAGAGCTTTCAATGTCATTAAAGGTCTACTTACCAAATTTCATAAGTTTCCATTGAGTGGTTTGTTCAAAAGAAATATCTAAGTAGAAGGTGCAACTTGATGGGTTGTGAATGAAGTACCCATTTAATGATGTAAAATTCATTAAAAATTCCTAAAGCTTTCTATAGTCTTAAAACATAGCTTGACTAAATATCATCCAAACCCAAGATTAGGAAGTCACATAATATCATTCAAAGGAACCCACTAGAAATCCCATCCAAACCATATGTTGTATATTTCAGTGGTTAATATGATTATGAAAATGACCTCTACCAAAATATCCTACAATTCCAAAGTCATATAAGCCACTAGACATTCTCTAAGGTGTATGGACCCAAAAACTTACCCAGTGGTTTAAGTGGTGTGCATGTGTCCAAATCCCACCATATCCCTCCCTAGGGCTTATCATCACCCTAGGATCACATGGACTAAACACCAAGTCCATACAAGGGCATTTCACCCATGCCCTTCAAAAATCCCCAAAATCCAACCTTAGGGTTTGAACTTGGGTCCTAGGGCAAATCTATCCCAATCCACCCCAAATTCCATGTGAGGGTGTCTAGCATCATACCAAACTAATGGCCCAAGTTTCAGCCTCTGTTGATGTGATTTGACCACTCAATCCCACTAGGAACACTTTGACCTAAATACCCCCTTTTGGCCAAGGCTAGGGTTTTCAAAAATCCAACCCAAATCATTTCCAAATGAGATGAAATTTTATCCAGAGCTTCATGATGAGCCCAAGGACCACTCACCAAAATTTGGGAGGGTTTGGAGGTCATTAGGTCCCCTAATTAAATTACCATAGGATTATTAAATAATTTCAAAATCTATAGAAAAAGTATCTTCAAAAATTCCCATTTTTGGACATGACCTAGGTATTGGTAAGATTTACTCCCTGTCCAAATTTCAGATCATTTGGATATGTGGTGAAGTGGGGGCACACATTTAAATCTCTGACTAGCCCTAGGTATAGACCCCACCAAATCGAGTGCTGAGGTCTAACCTAAACTCCAAATTGACTCAAATAAATTTTAAAATAAACTAGACATCCAGACTTACAAACTTCATGTTGACCACTTTCTCTGTACAAGCCTCTAAGTAATTTTAATAAATAAAAACATTAACAAAATTATTTGTGACAGAATAAATGAAATGATATATTAATCCTAAGATTAAAAATTGAAGCAGCACGAATCTTGGCGCAAAAGGGACGTCATCTGGTCATCTTCAGGCTCCAGCCGACGACCAGGATTCTCCCGACCAGGAGCTTATTCCATCCCCATTTCCCGGCCACCCGACCACCTCCCTGTCCTGCCACCGCCACCACCACCTCCATCGAGGTGGTGGCTATCGCCAGGCGGCGGCACAGCCGCCTGAGGGGCGGATTCCGGCGATCCCGCAAACATGTTTTTCTTTGAAAAACCAAGAAAACGATCCCTTTGACCCGATTCTCAGCTTAAAAGATTTCTACAATCTACCCATGGATGAAGGAGCAAGGGAGGACCTGAATTGCGGCCTGAGAGCAGGTGACGTGCCTCCTTGCCATTTCCGGCCGCCGGTTTGGGCTTTTCTGCAACCTCCACAGCAACAACAAGGAAATTGAGATTGGAACGGGGGAAACGCCTGCTCTTGTCCCGGTGATGGTTCTTGAAGAAGGAATTGGGGAGAGGAGGCTTGTAACTCCCCAATTTTTGAAATCTCCATTAATGTCCATTAACCTAATTTTCGGTTTCAGCCAAATTTAGGGGGCTGAGCCACCCCACTGGCCGGCCACCTCCTGTAAACTCTTCCCCTGCCTCCAAGGAGTAAAAGCCCCATCAAAGTGGGGTTATGAAACCTCCATGGCCATGATGACCATTAAGCCCTCATTTTCTCTCTCCTCCAAAGTGGGTAACTCCTTCCTTCTCTCTCCCAGTCATCATTCCCTGAATTTGGTGGGCCCAAAATGTGTCTCTCCACTTTCTTAGACTAATGGGCTACACCACTTGAGCTTAGCCCACTTGAATTGGGCTAGGCTAACCTAAGTTGACCACTTTGACCCATGAGTTGACTATGGTCAACATGACCATTTGGGTTGACCCCAAGGGATCCTTGGTGACCCCTTGGCTTCCCCTAAGGTCTAGTAAGGGTTGTGTAGGGTTGACTTGGTACCTTGGTGGTCACTTGCCCCTTAGTTAGGGCAATTTGACCACTTTAAGGCTAGAGTTGACTTAGGTCAACTCACCCTCTAAGGTTGACCCCAATGGGTCTTTGGTGACCCATTGACTTCACCTTAGGTTTAGGAAGACCTAGGTAGGGTTGATTGGGCACATTAGGGGCACATTGCCCTTAGTTAAGGCACCTTGCCTAGTTTAGGACTTGGATGATTTTAGGTCAACTTAACCACCCTAGGTTGACTCCAATGGACCCTTAGGGCTCTAATGGATCTTCAAATAGGTTGGTGAGGTTGTGGTGGGGTTTTGGATTCATGGTGAAGCCCCATGCTCATCCTAAGCTAGTGTTTAGAAACCTACTATTTTTCAGACCATAGTGATCTCATCTACATTCCTAGGTCCATTTGATCTTCTTGGGCTTCCTAGGGGTCTAGTTGTCTGAGGGATGTTACAAGTTGTGTAAACCCATGTTTTCAGTAACAAGTATCATCAGTGTGATTGACCTGTCCACGTAGGGCACACAGACGAGTGCTTGGTTTCCTGGGATGTGTACAACCATCATAGTCACCACCACGAGACCCAATAGATAGAAGTCGAGCTGTAAAAAGTGGTGAAGCAAAGCGAGAGACGGAGATCCCATGTGTGCAGAGAGAGTTGGGTGGAAGGAGTCGGTGGTTCTATATGCGAGTAACAGAGAGCTCCGGTTGTAGGGTCCAATAATAAAAAAGCTAGCAGCGCGGATGACGAGCTCTTTTACGAAAGGAAGAAACGAGCTCGACAACCCGAGTGATATGAGTTCCCACTGAGGAGGCTTCAAGCTCTCCAACTAAAGGAGTCGGCGAGCCTATACGATCGATGGCGAGAGCTCAAGCAAGAGAAATGGTGCGGAAGCATAACCGCGGTGAGCATTGGAAGTAGAGGTAGTGAGTTATATGCCAATAGAAGAAGGGTGATGCAGAGAGTCCAGGATGAAGCTGTGAGTCCTAGTCCAGGTCGACGAAAGAGGTTGCGAGTCCTGCGGATGGAAGGGTCGGTGAGTCCCGCGTCAGAAGCGAATCATGTGATATTAACTAGTCCAGGCCGAAGGAAGAGGTTGCGAGTCCTGTGATTCCTATTGCTAGAAAGGTCTGTTAGTCCTGCGCTGGAAGAAGGAAGCGAACACAGACAAAAGGATACTAGCGAGTCCATCGGGAAAGCGGTGAGTCATGTGGAATATGCAAGCCCAGGCTGACGGGAGAAGATACGAGTTCTGCGAATCCAGCGGCTCGAAGGGGCAGTGAGTTCTGCGACAAAGTGTGCGAGAATGATTGTAGCTAGTTGCCCTATAAAAAGCCTGGGTGGGGCTGATTATTTAGAGAAGATGTTGAGCATGGGATTTGGCGAGCTTCTAATGCAGAGGCTGCGAGTAGCGGAAAGAAAACAACTTAAGAGAGAAGAACAACCTCAATTGGTGAGAGCAGAGGCTTAAATGTAAAGATCATTTTTAGACATCCACTTCTTAAATGTTGGAGGTTACAATGATCTATCTACTATATTCATCTTTAGAACTAGCTTTATTTTTCTGAGCATGATATATCATATGTACCTTAGACGGCCTTGTGATCGTCTCGTGTGTTGAAACCTGAAATCGGTCTCTTGTGGAGTTCGGGGTCTCAAAAAAGGTGTGGCCTCACACTTACTTTCCTCGAGCTAGAACACCAGACCCAAGGCTTAGGAAACTTGGAATAGAACTGAGGTCACAGCGAGGAGGTCACATCGCACGCCCAAAAAATTTAAGAGCACTTTCTCTCTCTAGCCAATGCTGAGCTTGGGCACCTTGGAGGATACTCAAGGCTCGCTAAGAAAAGCCTGAGAAAGAAGAAGTTAAAAGAATTCATCTCTCCAAAGGTGCCCCTCGGGTCTATTTATAGATTTCCATACTTGGTCTGCCAACAACGTAACTCCGCTGTCATATTTCCCCATACACAACCCAATTGGGTCTGCCAACAACGTAACTCCGGTGTAGAAAAAGGTTATTTGCAGGCCCCCAGGGGCATCCAGGTAATTTCACCCCTGGGCCCCCCCAGGTGAGTGAGTGTGAAAACACCATTCGCTTGAAGTGGCGGAAGCTTGGAGGAGCCAAGCATTCACCTCCTAGCCTCGTCAAAGGGCGAGTGCGAGTTCAGCCCTCCACTCGCCCGAGGCGGCGAAAACTCTCTTACCCGTGCACTAAGGCGCAAGCCTTGTGCGAGGGCATGATGAAGATTGCACTTGCCCGAGGGCATGCTTGCCTCTCCTGTCTTGGGCGAAAGCTTATTGATGCGTTGAGCGAGTGCGGGTCCGCCTACCCCACTCGCCCTTCTAACTAGCCTGAACCTGAGGGCCTCTTGTCATGTCTTGGACTCGTCGGAGGGTCCCACTCAGTGAATACAGGGTTGTACACAATCCCCGGTCTTTGCAAGCTAGTCCTACGCTCGGAAAGAAATGTCAAACTCCGAGTATTCGGTGTGCTTGCTGAACTTGGAAGGAATCATTGGTGGGCCCCTCCACCGCGCTATATATATCTCGGGACATGGCTCCAGGGAGGTCTTGCTATTCCTCTACTGTTCATCTCCTTAGCTTCCGCTGCTTCCACGATGTCTGCCCAACTGGTCGCGAAACCACTCTCACAAGATTTGATGGATTGCCTGGCTGTCGCGCAAGAGAAGACGTCTACCCAGGCTTCTCGATACGCCCCTTGGCTTAGGTCTAAAAGGCCCGCAGACTTGCCCTACCGACCAAAGAAAGCTAAAACGATCCGGCGAAACCTTGTAGTGGGCGAGTCCGCCTCGCCGACTCCAACCCCTCAGCGTGAGAACCCTGCTGACCTAAAAAAGGTAATTTATTACACCTTGTTGTTGACTCTAAGAGTACATCCCCCGGATCATCTGGATAAATTGCAGGAAACGCGAGCGACAAGAAACAGCGCGAGGGTCGACCCGGCGAATGCCGAGATGCTCCTGCCACATGATGGGGAAATACTGCTGATCTAGGAGGTCGCGCCTCTGGTCACCCCGCTGGAAACCCGCTCGCGCCTGGTGAGCTGCTCATTACCTTCTCGCGCACTTTCGTTTATACCTTCCTTCTCACAGTGCTTCTTGCAGTTCCCCCCTTCGGGACCACATGCCTGACAAGTCCTCTGCCCAAAACTCCTGCCGCCGAGAACCTTCCTGACCTCGCGACAGGTACAAGGCTCTTGGCCGAAAAGGTCGTCGACCCTCTATCCGCCGAGATCCCTCTCTCGAGAAAGGTGTCACCCCATCTAGGCTCGGGAAGTCGCGCCAGCCTGTCTTCGAAAGACCCTTCGACGACCCCGATCTTCTCGCCCGCTCCCGGGCGAAGGTTCCGTCCCTGCGCCAGGTGAGTAAGAGTGCCCTCCTTCTTACCTATAATTGGTCCCAAGAGGCTAATCACTTTCTCGAAGGAAAACGGTGACCTCCGCTTCAATGTGTAAGACCCTTTTTTTTTCTTTTTCATCCACCGGGGTCTTAGCTCAGAATTGCTGTTTTGCGGTGGCACCGACTCACGGGAAGGCCGCCACTACAAAACGCCAATTCTGCCGGCCCTTTTCGATCACAAGAAAGAAAAGTAAGTGTACATTGAATGTAAACAAGTCCACAGAAACACAATTGAATAGAAATCACAACCAGTCCATCAATAGATAATAATAGAAAGTACTGCAAAGATCAGTTCAGAAGAAATATAAAGAAACGGGCCCGAGCACGGTACATCAGAGTCCTCACTACAAATCACTCATCGCGGAAACTATAAAAACACTAAACACTCACGGAGCTGGTCACAAGTGCTCCGGTGCTAGACTGCCCACCTCCATGCGCACCGTACTCCGCTGGTGCTGGTCCCTGGACTGGTGGTCCCTGTCTCCCATCCAGAGCTCCTGTAATGTTGTGGTTCGGAAACCATTAGTCATAAAAACTAAGCCCTATCATCCCCTACCCCTCCTTCCGCAGCTCCTAAGCACCGAGCGGAGAGGAGGAAAGGGAAGCTACAAAGGTGGAGAATAATCAAGCAGATGACAATGGAGCTAGTCTAATAACTATCATGCTGTATAAACAACTATCTAGAATAAAGTACATCTAGCAATTCTACGGTAGTAAATAATAAAGTAGACATGTAGTAAGTAGCAAATTTATACGAAGACAAATAGAAAGCAAGTAAGTAAATAAGTAAGTTAAAGGGTCTTCTGCAAGGCTCCCATCGTATAAAAAGTCCCATACCGATTTATACGTTGGGGTGTCGGTTGTATGCAAATATGAGTGTAGTGATATGCTATGCCATGACTCATGCAAGTGCAACTCACGCACACAACTCTATGCGCACAGACCTTTAGTTTCCCCTATTCGGGCAGCTAGCTTCACTCCCAGGAACCTCCGTAGTGGCAAACAGAGACAGTGGGTCGGGCCCCCCACTCCTAGGCGGGTATCCACACTACCGGGCATAGCCCTCCCGTACGCCCCTAGAAGAACACAACCTAGAGTATCCGCGTACTAGTGCCGGCTATATCCACCAGAATTTCTTTGGCTAAGTGTCCAACATCGCCGAGTCAACGTACCAATGTCGGTGTGAACGACAATCAAATACCGAAGACCCACCACCGTATTTTGTATTCAAACCCTCGAGCCCTCGGCTCCCCGGACTGTCCTGTCCGTGCATCTACCTTCAGAGCTACCGTCTGAATGGCAACCAAACAAACTTATTCTACCTCCCCAAGTTCATTACCCACTCTAGTTCAGTTTCTGTGGTTTTACTATATGCAGACCATCCTAAGCTATATGCGGTATACAAGGGGAGGTACTCCAAATTATCTTCCAAATCTCCTATAAAATTTACTGGAAGTTTATCATGACATAATTAGCCTAAATCCAGAAATTTATAATTTTCCTAATTAATCTGATATTTATTTAATTTTCCCAAAAGATTGGCCATGAGTAATTTTAAACATAAACTACATGATCTTCTTAATTAATGGCCACCAAAAAATTATGATCACTAAATAACAGCAAGGTATCATCAAATACTAATTTTCAGGATTTTACAGAAAGTATTTAGCCTCTGATTAATTTATCCATTATAATCTCATTAATCCTATGTAAAGATGGAAGTACTGAAATTACTCATCATAAAATTATAGAAAAATTACTGAGTATTAATATGGTACAAAAAAAGTCATTGTGCAAAGATCATAATTTTACAGGCTTGCTAGACCTCAAAATAGATTTAATTAAGTTTTCATGGGAAATAACACTTAATGAAGCAAGCCTTTGAATTAAACTTCTAAAAATTCCTTAAAAATTCATAGAGTTTTAACATCATAATACAAGTTCTCTGCCTAAAGTTCATCAATTTCCAAAAAGTATTTCCTCCATAATAAATTTCTAAGCAAATAATACAAACTACTACATTGTTAATGAAGTATCCAAAATAATGATCCTAAATTCATAATAAAATCTCCAGAGCTTGTACTAACATTAAAAACTACTCTACCCAAATCTCATCACTGTTCAGTGAGTTTTAAAGACATTTTCTATCTCCACAAGTTTTTTGCCCTAAACTAGGGTTAGGGTTTTGAGGGACTTATTTACTTTAAAATCCATTTAGATTTCTACCAGAGGATTCTAGCTACCCTAGAATTCTATCTACCAAGTTTCAAATCATAATCAGGTCATTTGACCACTTGCCCTTCACAACCCATGAAGAGCCAACCTTAGGGTTTGAACTTGGGTCCTAAGGCAAATTTACCCCAATCCACCTCAAAATCCATGAGGGGGTGTTAGAGGGCATTCCTAGTCAGTGGTAAAAATCTCAGCCTCTGTTGAGGTGATCTGACCACTCAAATCTCAAAGTGCACTTTTAACCTAAAAACCCCTTAATAGGGCATAGCTTAGGTTTGTCCATTTCCTACCTAAAACATCTCCAAATGAGATGAAAAATTATACAGAGCCTCATGACGAACCCAGGGACCACTCACCAAGATTTGGGAGGGTTTGGAAATCATTAAGCCAACTAATTAATTTTTCCTAAGATTATTAAATTTTTCTAAAAACTTTCGAAAAACATTCACCAAAAATTCCCATTTTTGGACAGGCCATAGGTATAGCTAGGGTAGACTCCCTGCCCAAATTTCAGATCATTTGGTCAAGGGATGAAGGGTGGACACACCTTTTAGTCTCTACCTAGCTCTAGGTATAGATCCCACCAAAAGAGGTGCCCTGGTCAAACCAGTTGACCAAATTGACCCAAATCAATTTTAAAATAAAGTAGACCCATAGGGCTACAAATTTAATGTTGTTCATTTCTTCATAAAAAGCCCCTAAGTATTTTTCCTAATTTATCTAAGGTGGCTGTTATTTTAATACAGAAAAATGCATATAAAATAAAAGCTTAATTAAATGCACAGATCTTGAAGCAGGATCTAAGGGCCCTGCCATTAGGGGTGCAAGTTGAGTTGAGCCGGCTCGAAAGCTCGATGAGCCGACTCGAAAAAAGCTCGACTCGAGCTCGAGCCTGTGGAGCTCGAGCTCGAGCTCGATTACGAGTCGAGCTCGAGCTCGAATATTATTGTTCATAAGCTCGTGAGCCAGCTCGCGAGCTTTTTATTCCAATATTTTTTTTTTAAAAAAATTAAAATATATAAAAAATCAAGCTCATGAGCTAAAAAGCTCGTGAGCAACTCAGATCGGTCAGGAGGGATGGCGTTGAGTGCACTCAACGCCATAATTTGAACGGCCCAGGATCTTGTAAGGCCCCATATATCTCGGACTGAGCTTCTTCCGCCCGCGAACCCGCGAGACTCCGTGCATCGGCCGTATCTTCAAGAAAACTCGGTCTCCCACCTAGAACTCCACCCGACGATGCCTCGCATCGTAGTATTTGGCCTGCCTGCTCTGGGCTTCCAACATCCTGTCCCGAATCAATCTAATCTGGGCATCTATATCCCCCACAAACTCTGAGTCCAGTGCCTGCGGATTCTCATCCTGAACCCATGATAGTGGGGTCCTGCACCTCCTTCCATACAACGCCTCGTATGGAGCCATGCCTATGGTGGACTGATGGGCGTTGTTGTACGAAAACTCGACCAGTGGCAGCAATCTCTCCCAAGGATCGCCGCGGTCCAAAATACACAAGCGCAAAAGATCTTCCAGTGTACGGTTGGTGCGCTCCGTATGCCCGTCGGTCTGAGGGTGAAAAGCTGTGTTGAATGTCAACCGAGAACCCAGATGGGCCTGGACCGACCTCCATTCCCTGGATATAAACCGCCCATCCCGATCCGAAACGATAGTCTTGGGCACCCCATGATAACGCACAAACCGCTCAATGAACCTCCGTACTAATACACTAACCGGAGCGTCCTTCGCCACTGGAATGAATCTGGACACCTTTGTTAGCCTGTCCACTATCACCCAGATCGAGTCATTCCCCGCACGGGATCGAGGTAGCCCATGTATGAAGTCCATGGCTATATCCTCAAATTTCCACTCCGGCACCGGAAGTGGCTGCAGCAAGACTGTCGGGTTCCTACACTCTGCCTTTACGAGTTGGCAAGCCTCGCAATGCGTCATAAAGTACGTAATGCTCTTCTTCATACCCGGCCAGTACATCGTCCTCTTCAGATCTTTTACCATCTTGGTGATCCCCGGGTGTACTGAGTATCGGCTGCAGTGAGCTTCTATCATGATGTCCTCCCGGATCTGGCCTCCTGCCGGTATATAGACCCTGCCTCTGAAACACAGGAGACCATTCCTCAAAGAGTAATCTCTTGTCGTGCCTTCCTCCAAGGCTTGGAATATCGGCTCAGCTCTCTCATCCAGCATCTGCCCACTCTGATGCGGTCCCGAATATCATCAGTAGTAACCATCGACCCCAAGTACTCCATGTATAACTCCTGGTCATCCTCAGACACTAGTGATATCTGCATCTCCTCGAATGCTTTAACCAACTCCAAGGCCATCAGCTGCGGGCCTACTCCTGACGTACTCGCTCTCCGGCTCAGGGCATCTGCGACCACGTTCGCCTTCCCCGGATGGTAGCGCATGATATACTGGTAGTCCGACAGAAACTCCACCCAGCGTCTCTGCCTGATGTTTAACTCCTTCTGGGTGTCGACGTACTTCAGATTCTTGTGGTCAGAGAAGATTTCGCAATGTACTCCGTAGAGATAGTGTCGCCAAATCTTAAGAGCAAAAACGACTGCCCCCATCTCCAAATCGTGCACGGGGTAGTTCTGCTCATGCTGCTTCAACTGATGTGAGGCATAGGCTATTACGTGCCAGTTCTGCATCAGAACGACACCCATCCCATGATAGGAAGCATCTGTGTACACCTGGAATCCTTCTTTCCCTGACGGAAGAGCAAGGATGGGAGCCGAGGTAAGACGATCCTTCAGCTCCTGAAAAGCAGATTCGCATCGTGGTGTCCAAATAAAAGGGGAATCCTTCTTCGTCAGAGACGTAAGAGGGAGGGCGATCTGAGTGAACCCCTTTACGAATTTTCGGTAATAACCGGCAAGTCCCAAGAAACTTCGAACATCCGAGGCCGATTTTAGTGGTGGCCAATCCCGTACTGCCTTGACCTTCGCCAGATCTACTGCCAGACCTGCTCCACTGATGACATGGCCCAAAAAGGCCACCTCCTTTAGCCAGAACTGGCATTTGCTGTATTTAGCATACATCTTATGTTCCCGCAGCTTCTCCAAGGTCAAGGCCAGATGTCTCGTATGCTCCTCCTCCATCCTTGAATAGATAAGGATGTCGTCGATGAATACGATAACGAAGACATCCAGATACTCTTCGAACACCCGATTCATCAAGGTCATGAATGCGGAGGGTGCATTCGTGAGCCCGAAAGGCATCACGGTAAACTCGTACAAACCATATTTGCTGCTGAAGGCCGTCTTCGGGATGGCCTCCTCCCGAATGCGAAGCTGGTAGTACCCCGACCTCAGATATAGCTTTGAGAACCAATGGGATCCCTCCAGCTGGTCAAATAACTCGTCTATCCTAGGCAAGGGATAAGTATTCCGGACCGTCAGCCTGTTCAGGGCCCGGTAATCTATACACAGCCGAAGGGTTCCGTCCTTCTTCTTGACGAATAACACCGGAGCTCCCCATGGTGAAGAGCTGGGCCGAACGAACCCGGCCTCCACTAACTCTTGAAGCTTGCTTCGAAATTCCACCAACTCCTTTGGGGCCATTCGATAGGGAGCTCTGGATACCGGCTTAGCCCCCGGTACGAACTGAATTTGAAAGTCCTTCTCTCGGTGCGGGGGTAGCCCTGGTAGCTTCTCCGGAAACACGTCTGTGAAGTCCCGCACTACTGGAATATCTGAAATGGAGTCCTTGGCCACGACCGCCTCAAAAAGGACCTGATAAACTTCTTCCCCCTGTAGGTGGGCCTTAACGGCCTGCACAGACGATAATAAGGTGCGGAGTGTTGGTATAATACCTTCGATGACAATGAAGGAGTCGCCGTGCCTCAAGGTGATCCTCTTCGCCATGCAGTCGATCTGGGCATGGTTCCAGCACAGCCAAGTCATGCTTAGGATCAGATCGTAATCTTGCATCTTCAGAATCATCGTTGGTGCCTCAAACGCCTTCCCGCCGATCTTTGCTTCCATATTGCAATGAGAAGAGGTCATTATCTCTGATCCATCGGGTTGGCGCACCCTCATAATCTTCCCGGTGAATGGCTCCACACCTGCCAGTCCTTTCACGAAATCCTCCGACACGAACGAGTGTGAAGCACTAGTGTCGAAGAGAGTGTAAGCGGGCTTGCCGCTAACGAAGACTATGCCTGGGGTAATTAAGTGTCTTAGTATTCTTGTTGCAGTTGTCTTCTCTGAATTTCTAACTAGGTTATGTCTAGAAAACTAGTTCATATGAAGAAAAACTTAAAAGTACTGCCATACCTGCGATAACCTGCTCCGGGTTCCGGGGCTGTGTCAAGTCTAGAGCATACACTTGCTCCCTCTCCGGCCCGTGGCTTCGGTCCTGAAATCCTCGTCCTCGATCATGTCCTCGTCCGCCAAACTATCGGGGAGGTGGGGCGCCCTGATGTGCTGGTGGGGGTGCTCGCCTCATAGGGCAGTTTCTCTTGATATGCCCCGGCTCATTGCACTGAAAGCATACCGGTGCCTGCTCTGCTGTCCTTGGCATCTCCAGCATCTGTAAAGGCTGAGGAGCCAATACCCCCTGACTCCTCTGCTCCTGCCTAATCTCCTGACGAGGTTGATCCCTGTTCTTTCTCTCCCCAATAACCTGGCCTCGAGGATGGTCTCTACGACCTCCAATCACTGTATCATCAGCCGGTCTCTTCCGGCTCTTAACTGTAAGCTGATCCGCTTCTCTCTTCTTAGCCATCTCCATAATCCTTGCCAAACTTGTTGGGTTTCTCTATGAGGATGACACAACACTTGTGCACACAGCAAAAGTAATAAAAATCAAGAACATCCCAAAAGAGATTGGGATCGGGCCATGAATATTGAATCAAGAAGTTAACAAACAACTAGGTCAAAATTACCTTAGCGGTGTTGAGTCACAACTCAACAATGATGCTCCAAAATATGAGTCCTTGTCGGTGGCGAGTTTCACGTAGAATAACGTCTACGTCTCTGCAGAAATCCACACGAGCAGGAGAACACCGAGCCTCATCGCACGAAAGATCGGGAAGGAGATCGACTGCACCTTGCACTTCCACGGACTACTAGGTGCGCGCCAGGAATAGTAACACCGACGACTATCGCCGGAGAGGAGGTCGGCGGAACGAACGAGGCGGCAGAACACTTCCGTCCGGCGGGGTTCGGGAATCGGCGGATCGGCAGAACAGCGGAACGCTTCCGCCGGGTTAGATTCTGCCACAGGAGAACGCACGTTCCAAATCCCAAAACCCTAAGTCCTAATTTATACCAAAAGTATAAACAGACCTAAGAGAATCGCTATCCGCAGACCACACAGCATAGGGTTTCAGAATCATTTGCCGAGAATGAGTTCCAGGTTCGGCGAGAATCCGATCCAGATTCGGCGAGAATCAGCAGACAGAATCGACGAGAGTCATCTGCAGAATCGTCGAGAATCGAGGATGGAATCGTCGAGTATCACCAATCGCCGGGAATCCAACAATTCGATTCTCGACGAATTCGTCGAGAGTCGGCGAGTCATACTCGACGATTCTCGACGAATAATTCGCGACGAATGATTCTCGACGAACTCGTCGAGAGTCGGCGAGTCATACTCGACGATTCTCGACGAATCTCCTTGGCAACGTTTGCCTGACCCCCATTCTGAATGGTGATTGGTAACCCTTACCAACACAGTCAATCTTCCAACTTCTCCACATACTCTTATGTGCGACTCTGCAGGCTCATATCGCGTTGACAGTGATATTACATGTTTGACCACTTCTAGATCACCATTGTAACTCCAACAGTCTCCCACTTGATCTTGAAAGTATCAAATCAAAAACCTCACAAACAATGAGCGGCATCTAGCAATGCATCATTGCTACCCAAGCAATAAGAGTTCATAACTCAAAAGCCTATATGAACAATGTCCCAGCGTTGTCTTTGTCCCTTTGTCCCTTACATTCGGAAAAAACTCGAGGCATGGACCGTGTCACCCTTATAATAGCTCAATCTAAGTTTCTTGATCTAGAACGGACTTCCAGAGAATGGTGAGTCCAATATCACATATTGACTCAACCAAGCATGGCCATGCATTTCTCAGTCCAGTTCCATCAAGGGGCCCATGGATGCAACTCCTGTCATATAGGAGGACAAATCCCATATCTGCTCACACACAAACACCCAAATGACTCGTAACGTGCCCAACAACCACCCTTATCATCAACTTTTCTCAAGGAAGACTTTAGATGGCATCAAAGCACGCTCTTCCTCACTTGATGAATGTTGTGACTTCAAGTCAAAGGACCACAACACCATTGTCAATTGAGACCTACTCGTGACACGTTTAGATAACAATCCACAAAGCAGTCTCAGGTTGGGTCTGTCCAGTACAACTTGTTCATTAACAAGTACCCACGTGATGACTTGATATCACAATATCATGACCTGTGAGAACTGGTCATCAGTCAACACACGTGCTAGTCTTAATGTATCATCATCACCCTTAGTTTCTATGATGATACAACAACTAAAGACCTTTTAAGAATGAAGCTTCAAATAAATCATAGGCTCTCACATTCAAGTCACGTACTTGATGTCCCATAGAAGCGAACACTCTAAGGGTATTTATTATGTTAACATTTAACTATCGCATAGAGAAATCATAATAAAAGAACTTGCCATTAATTGTAAAATTAAATTTCGGTACATAATTCATCATATGAATAAACAACAAACAACTAACAGAATATATGTTTACATGCAATCCACAAGATTCTCACTAGATCTGATCATTTAGGTATCGTATACCCATTGATCTAGTATGACCATCATGCTTTCTCTGCGCGAGAGGCTTTGTCAATGGATCCGCATATTCTCCTCAGTCGGCACTCTGCAAATGTTCACATCTCCTCGTTCGACAATCTCACGAATAAGATGGAACCGCCGAAGTATGTGCTTGGAGCGCTGATGGGATCTAGATTCCTTAGATTGTGCAATTGCACCATTGTTATCACAGTAGAGAACTACGAGACCAACAATGCTAGGAACTACATCAAGCTCGCCGATGAATTTCCTAATCCATACGGCCTCCTTCGCTGCGTTAGCTGCAGCGATATACTCGGCCTTTGTTGTAGAATCAGCAACTGTCTCTTGCTTATAACTCTTCCAGCTCACAGCTCCTCCATTAAGGCAAAACACAAAACCTAACTGAGACTTTGAGTCGTCCCTATCAGTTTGGAAGCTAGCATCCGTGTAACCACTTACAACGAGCTCTTCCTTTCCACCATACACCAAGAACACATCCTTTGTCCTTCTCAAGTACTTCAGGATATTCTTGACTGCAATCCAGTGACACTCACCGGGGTCTGACTAATACCTGCTAGTCATGCTCAAAGCAAATGAGACATCGGGTCGAGTACATAACATTGCATACATGATTGATCCAATTGCCGAAGCATATGAAATCAACTTCATGCGGTCCTTATCTTCACAAGATTTTGGACACTGGTCCTTAGAGAGATTCACACCATGAGACATGGGTAAAAATCCTTTCTTGGACTCAAGCATGTTGAACCGCTTCAACACCTTCTCGATGTATGTACTCTGGGTCAAACCCATCAATTTCTTCGATCTATCTCTATAGATCTTAATACCGAGTATGTAAGTCGCTTCACCCAAGTACTTCATAGAAAAGCAGTTCCTTAGGTTATTCTTAACAACTTTCAGGGTAGGAATGTCATTCCCAATCAATTGTATGTCATCTACATACAATATCAGGAAGACAACAATGCTCCCACTGATTCGCTTGTAAACACAAGGCTCATCTTCATTCTTGATGAAACCAAACTCTTTGATTTTCTCATCAAAACGAAGATTTCAACTTCGAGAGGCCTGCTTCAGTCCATAAATGGACCTATTCAGCTTGCATACTTTAGTGGCTTCATTTGGGGATACAAAACCCTCGGGTTGTGTCATGTACACTTCCTCGAGGAGGTTTCCATTAAGGAAAGCCGTTTTGACATTCATCTGCCAGATCTCGTAGTCATAATACGCAGCAATAGCAAGCAATATCCTTATGGACTTTACCATGTCAACAAGGGAAAACGTTTCATCATAGTCAATACCATGAATTCGCTTGAAACCCTTAGCCACCAGTCGCCCTTTGAATGTCTGTACATTCCCATCCATGTCGGTCTTCTTCTTGAAGACCCATTTGCACCCTATGGGTCGTATCCCTTCAGGTGGTTCCACCAAGTTCCAAACTTGGTTTGCATACATAGAGCCCATTTCGGATTTCATAGACTCAAGCCATTTGTCGGAGTCCGGTCCATTCATAGCCTCTTGGTAAGTTGCTGGTTCATCATCATGATCCATAAGCAACACATTACCTATTTGAGACATGAGAAATCCATATCTCTCAGGCTCAAATCTCGGTCTACCAGATCTACGTAGGACTTGTGTTTCTTGAGTAGGTTATCTAGCTACAACATCTTGTAGTCCTATCTCAGAATCCAATTCCGGTTCATTCACTACTTGTGGTTCTTGAACTTCTTCAAGTTCTACCTTTTCAGTCTTTCTTGATAAGAATTCTCTCTCCAAGAAGACGCCAGTCCTTGCGACAAACACTTTGCCCTCGGACGGTTGGTAAAAGTAATACCCTTTCGTTTCCTTAGGATATCCCACCAGATAACATTTATCCGATTTGGGTTCCAGCTTGTCAGGCATTTGACGTCGCACGTATGCCTCACAGCCCCAAATTTTAATGAACGACATACTAGGACGCTTCCCAGTCCATATCTCATATGGTGTCTTCAGAACCGTTTTTGTTAGAGCGCGATTCAGTGTCATTACAATAGTCTCTAAAGCAAAACCCCAAAAAGAAACATGCAAGTCTGCATTACTCATCATCGAACGTACCATGTCTAACAGAGTACGATTTCTCCTCTCAGACACACCATTATGTTGTGGTGTTCTAGGTGGAGTGAGCTGTGATACAATACCACACTCTTTCAGATGATCACAGAACTCATGACTCAGGTATTCGCCACCTCGATCAGATCGGAGTGCTTTAACCCTTTTACCCAACTGGTTTTCTACTTCATTCTTGAACTCTTTGAACTTTTCAAAGGTCTCAGATTTGCACTTCATAAGATACACATATCCGTATCTACTGAAATCATCAGTAAATGTAACGAAGTAGAAATACCCACTTCTAGCCATGGAGCTCATGGGTCCGCATACATCACTATGTACAACACCCAAGAGATCCTCAGCCCTCTCAGTATAACCAGTGAAAGGGTTTTAGTCATCTTGCCTAACAAACAAGATTCGCATCGCTCAAATGATTCATAATCAAATGAGTCCAAAAGTCCATCTTTATGGAGCTTGGATATGCGCTTCTCGTTTATATGGCCCAAATGACAATGCCAGAGATATGTAGGGTTTGAGTCATTTGTTCTTAGTCTTTTATTATTTTCTATATTATAGATCAGATGGTCCAAGTTCAAAACATAAAGACCATTAAACAATTGGGCTACAACATAACAAACATCATTCTTAAATATAGAACAACAGTTGTTCTTAATTATAAAATAAAATCCAATCATGTCCAAGCATAAAATGGATATAATGTTTCTAGTTATGGCCGGAATAAAATAACAATTATCTAATTCTATTACAAGCCCACTGGGCAAAGAAAGACGGTAAACCACTACGGCTACAGCAGAAACTCTTGCTCCATTGCCGACACGCATGTCCACCTCCCCTTTACTCAGCAATCTTCTTCTTTCCAGTTCCTGCAAATTTGTACAAATGTGAGAACCACATCCGATATCCAATACCCAAGATGAAGTAGCAGAGAGGTTTATTTCTATAACGTAAATATTTGAAGCGGAAGTCATACCTCCCTTTATTTTCTGCAGACCCTCAATGTAAGAAGGACAGTTACTCCTCCAATGACCAGCCTTGCCACAGTGGTGGCATTTCCCTTCCTTCACCGTGCTCTTCTTTTTCTTCAGTGCAGAAGACTTGGGCCCAAGATGTGACTTAGGTCCCACCTTCGTCTTCATAGAGCCCTTGGCCTTGGCCTTGCCCTTATGCACCATCAGTATGGGGCTGGCAGGCTTGGCCTTCTTCATGTTGATCTCGGCAGTTCTTAACATGCCTAGGAGCTCGGGTAGTGTCTTGTCTATTTCATTCATCTTGTAGTTCAAGACAAACTGCTCATAACTGTCCGGTAACGATTGCAGGATCAAATCTGTGGCCAACTCTTGACCCAGAGGAAAACCCAGCCTTTCAAGGTTCTCTATATACCCAATCATATTGAGTACGTGAGTCCCTACTGAGTATCGAACTCCCATCTTGCACTGAAACAATGCTTTTGTGACGTCAAACCTCTCTTGACGAGCTTGCCTTTGAAATATTTTCTTGAGATGCTCGTCAATCTCCTTGCACCCCATGTTCTCATGTTGCCTCTGAAGATCAGAGTTCATGGTGGCAAGCATAAGACATTCGATGTCTAAGACGTCATCAGTATACTTCTTATAAGTATCCTTATCAGCACGGGAAGAATTCCCGATCGGCAGCTCGGGGGCTTCTTCTTCCAAGACATAGAGCTTTCGCTCTTGCCTGAGAACAATTCTCAGGTTCCTGTACCAGTCCATGTAGTTGGTCCCATTGAGCTTATCCTTCTCAAGGATGGCTCTCAAAGACAAAGTGGAGTGTGAAGCACTTGCCATGAAATTCTACAAGAATTCATGCAGAATAATATCAGTACCAAAATTTCAAAATACATTTTATTTTTAATTTGGACTTCAATTAAAACTCCCACTATTTTATTCGAAATGATGACCCTCACTATCAATTCGGAGAGTTCATGCGAGCTACTCTCTTAGTGGACAAGATCCGTATTTCACCAACACAATGAGTCAACTTTGACTTTTCTCTCACGATGTGGTTATTTAGGTAGGCAACGCTTGCCAATTGCAATCTCATGCAATTCTTGTATGGTTGGTGAATAACTCCTTATTCACATCCATCATATGGTGCATGCCAACCCTATGCCTCTAGGCACTCAACCTTTGAGGTCATCTAGTTAAGTTGGACCCGATGTCAACAGTGGGATATCACAATTATCCGCTCGCACCCTTACCAAGATAGATTAATACACCTTGCTTTGGCAAGCCCACACTTCATCGATCGAGGCAGGAAGAGTGTCATCCATCGGAAGACATCCGAACACTTAACATTTGATGAAGGGATTTTTGATAATAGGTTAACAATTAACCATAATCAACATTTGATCAATGTGCACATCCAGAGAAAAACATTTTTCAAAAATCCACATGCATTCCTTATGTGCACAACATGACACTATCAACATTTGATAGAAGGAATGGCTAAATCTGAACATCCGGACTTTTCCAAATCTTCAGATTTACATGCATTGGACAAAGACAAAGGCAACTCAACTTAAAGCAGTAGACAAGCTCGTCTCTCATTGTTGGATTCAAAATCCAAAACAATACACGGGTTCATTAACCACTCGAGGGACGGTTACTGCTAAGGAGACAACAATTTCTAACAATTAGAAATTACCACGAAATCCCAGACGTTCCTGTCGGGGTTCCAAGGGGCAGAGCCCCTAACCTGTGGGTTATGGGCCCACCGATTTCCCTTGGAAAATCATCAACAATTGATGTTCAAGGATTAAATCTAGACATTTAGAACACTTCTAAATCTCTAGGTTTACACGTACTGGAATAACCTAACTTCCAATACAACAATCATGGCCGAAACCTCCCTCTGATACCACTGTTGGGTTTCTCTATGAGGATGGCACAACACTTGTGCACGCAGTGGAAGTAATAAAAATCAAGAACAACCCAAAATAGATTGGGATCGGGCCATGAATATTGAATCAAGAAGTTAACAAACAACTATGTCAAAATTACCTTAGCAGTGTTGAGTCACAACTCAACAATGATGCTCCAAAATATGAGTCCTTGTCGGTGGCGAGTTCCACGTAGAATAACGTCTACGTCTCTGCAGAAATCCACACGAGCAGGAGAACACCGAGCCTCGTCGCACGAAAGATCGGGAAGGAGATCAACTGCACCTTGCACTTCCACGGGCTGCTAGGTCCGCGCCAGGAATAGCAACACCGACGACTATCGCCGGAGAGGAGGTCGGCGGAACGAACGAGGCGGCGGAACACTTCCGTCCGGCGGGGTTCGGGAATCGGCGGATCGACAGAACGACGGAACGCTTTCGTCGGGTTAGATTCTGCCACAGGAGAACGCATGCTCCAAATCCCAAAACCCTAAGTCCTAATTTATACCAAAGGTATAAACAGACCTAAGAGAATCGCTATCCGCAGACCACATAACATAGGGTTTCAGAATAATTCACCGAGAATGAGTTCCAGGTTCGGCGAGAATCCGATCCAGATTCGGCGAGAATCAGCCGACAGAATCGACGAGAATCATCTGCAGAATCGTCGAGAATCGAGGATGGAATTGTCGAGTATCACCAATCGCCGGGAATCCAACAATTCGATTCTCGACGAATTCGTCGAGAGTCGGCGAGTCATACTCGACGATTCTCGACGAATCATTCGCGACGAATGATTCTCGACGAACTCGTCGAGAGTCGGCGAGTCATACTCGACGATTCTCGACGATTCTCGACGAATCTCCTTGGCAACGTTTGCCTGACCCCCATTCTGAATAGTGATTGGTAACCCTTACGAACACAGTCAATCTTCCAACTTCTCCACATACTCTTATGTGCGACTCTGCAGTCTCATATCGCGTTGGCAGTGATATTACATGTTTGACCACTTCTAGATCACCATGGTAACTCCAACAAAACTCCTCTCTGAGACGAAGAGGAGGGCCTGTCTCATGTCGTCTTGCAGCCCCTTGTAAAACCTCTGGGCATAGCCCGCGTCGTCCAACTGGTAAGCGTCCGCATAGCGGGCCAGGTGAGTAAACTCCTGATAATACTCCACCACAGTCCTGTTCCCCTGCCTCAACCGCAGGAACCTATCCTTCAGCTCGTCCCTCGCCGACTGAGGTACGAAATGTCCCAAGAGCGCTGCTCTGAATTCCTCCCAAGTAATATCTGCGCAATCCATGCCCGCAAAGGTGGTGTCCAGTTGTGACTTCCACCACCTCTTTCCATGTGACTCCAGGCAGGAGACTGCCAAAGCAACTGCCTCCTCAGTGGGGCATCGAATCCTCGCAAGCGTCTCGTAAATGGTATCCAACCATTCCTCCGTACGTACTGCAGACTCCATCCCCACGTAGGATGGAGGGGAAAGTCCCCGGAAGACAGTCATCAAATTGGCCCCGGGGTTTGGCTGTGGAGCCGGGGCTTGCTGAGCTCTGAAGGCCTCCAGAATGGCCGTCAGTGTTTGCCCCATCTCCGTCTGCTGGAACTGGGCTGGTGCCGGCGGAGGTGGGACCACATTAGGAGCCTGAGGTGTCCCCTACTGTGATGTAGGGTTCGTCGCAGGCTACAAGGAAAAATTTCGTTTGTTAGAGAATGTATGAATGGAATATAAGGAAGGGGTAGGATGGACTTTCACATGTGATTTCCCCTTATGGGCACACCACTGCTTCCGCTGCTAGTTTGTCCGCAAACTAAGCTCGCACGGGGGTGGCCCAGGGTTGGTGGACTACTTCTCTTTCGATCGAGGTCTGCTCTGATACCACTTGTAAGACCCCCTTTTTTTTCTTTTTCAACCACCGGGGTCTTAGCCCAGAATTACCGTTTTGCAGTGGCACCGACTCACGGGAAGGCCGCCACTACAAAACGCTAATTCTGCCGGCCCTTTTCGATCACAAGAGAGAGAAGTGTACATTGAATGTAAATAAGTCCACAGAAACACAAATGAATAGAAATCACAACCAGTCCATCAATAGATAATAATAGAAAGTACTGCAAAGATCAGTTCAGAAGAAATATAAAGAAACGGGCTCGAGCCCGGTACATCAGAGTCCTCACTACAAATCACTCATCGCGGAAGCTATAAAAACACTAAACACTCACGGAGCTGGTCACAGGTGCTCCGGTGCTAGACTGGCCCACCTCCATGCGCACCGTACTCCGCTGGTGCTGGTCCCTGTCTCCCATCCGGAGCTCCTGTAATGTTGTGGTTCGGAAACCATTAGTCATAAAGACTAAGCCCTATCATCCCCTACCCCTCCCCCCACGACTCCTAAGCACCGAGCGGAGAGGAGGAAAGGGAAACTACAAAGGTGGAGAATAATCAAGAAGATGACAATGGAGCTAGTCTAACAACTATCATGGTGTATAAACAACTATCTAGAATAAAGTACATCTAGCAATTCTACGGTAGTAAATAATAAAGTAGACATGTAGTAAGTAGCAAATTTATAAGAAGGCAAATAGAAATCAAGTAAGTAAATAAGTAAGTAACTTTAACTTATATGAATGCCCATACAAACTTATAAGTTAAAGGGTCTTCTGCAAGGCTCCCATCGTATAGAAAGTCCCATACCGATTTATACGTTGGGGTGTTGGTTGTATGCAAATATGAGTGTAGTGATATGTTATGCCATGACTCATGCAAGTGCAACTCACGCACACGACTCTATGAGCACAGACCTTTAGTTCCCCCTGTTCGGGCAGCTAGCTTCACTCCCAGGAACCTCCGTAGTGGCAAACGGAGACAGTGAGTCGGGCCCCCCACTCTTAGTGGGGTATCCACACTACCGGGCCTAGCCCTCCCGTACGCCCATAGAAGAACACAACCTAGAGTAACCGCGTACTAGTGCTGGCTATATTCACCAGACTTTCTTTGGCTAAGTGTCCCACACCGCCGAGTCAACGTACCGATGTCGGTGTGAACGACAATCAAATACCGAAGACCCACAATCGTATTCTGTATTCAAACCCTCGAGCCCTCGGCTCCACGGACTGTCCTGTCCGTGCATCTACCTTCAGAGCTACCTTCTTAATGTCAACCAAACCAACTTATTCTACCTCCCCAAGTTCATTACCCACTCTAGTTCAGTTTCTGTGATTTTACTATATGCAGACCATCCTAAGCTATATGAGGTATACAAGGGGAGGTACTCCAAATTGTCTTCCAAATCTCCTATAAAATTTACCGGAGGTCTATCATGACATAATTAGCCTAAATCCTGAAATTTATAATTTTCCTAATTAATCTGATATTTATTTAATTTTCCCAAAAGATTGGCCATGGGTAATTTTAAACATGAACTACATGATCTTCTTAATTAATGGCCACCCAAAAATTATGATCACTAAATAACATCAAGGTATCATCAAATACTAATTTTCAGGATTTTACAGAAAGTATTTAGCCTCTAATTAATTTATCCATTATAGTCTCATTAATCCTATGTAAAGAAGGAAGTACTGAAATTACTCATCATACAATTATAGAAAAATTACTGAGTATTAATATGGTACAGAAAAAGTCATTGTGCAAATATCATAATTTTACAGGCTTGCTAGACATCAAAATAGATTTAATTAAGTTTTCATGGGAAACAACACTTAATGAAACAAGCCTTATAATTAAACTTCTAAAAATTCCATTAAATTCACAGAGCTTTAACATCATAATACAAGTTCTCTGCCTAAAGTTCATCAATTTCCAGAAAGTATTTCCTCCATAATAAATTTCTAAGCAAATAATATAAACTACTACATTGTTAATGAAGTATCCAAAATAATGATCCTAAATTCATAATAAAATCTCCAGAGCTTGTACTAACCTTAAAAACTACTCTACCCAAATCTCATTACTGTTCAGTGAGTTTTAGTGACATTTTCTATCTCCACAAGTTTTATGCCCTAAACTAGGGTTAGGGTTTTGAGGGACTTATTTACTTTAAAATCCATTTAGATTTCTACCAGAGGATTCTAGATACCCTAAAAATCTATCTACCAAGTTTCAAATCATAAACAGGTCATTTGACCACTTGCCCTTCACAACCCATCAAGAGCCAACCTTAGGATTTGGCCTTGGGTCCTAGGGCAAATTTACCCCAATCCACCTCAAAATCCATGAGGGGGTGTTAGAGGGCATTCCTAGTCAGTGGTAAAAATCTCAGCCTCTGTTGAGGTGATCTGACCACTCAAATCTCAAAGTGCACTTTTAACCTAAAAACCCCTTAATAGGGCATAGCTTAGGTTTGTCCATTTCCTACCTAAAACATCTCCAAATGAGATGAAAAATTATACAGAGCCTCATGACGAACCCAGGGACCACTCACCAAGATTTGGGAGGGTTTGGAAGTCATTAAGCCAACTAATTAATTTTTCCTAAGATTATTAATTTTTTTTTAAAAACTTTAGAAAAAACATTCACCAAAAATTCCCATTTTTGGACAGGCCCTAGGTATAGCTAGGGTAGACTCCCTTCCCAAATTTCAGATCATTTAGTCAAGGGATGAAGGGTGGGCAAACCTTTTAGTCTCTGCCTAGCTCTTTGTATAGATCCCACCAAAAGAGGTGCCCTGATCAAATCAGTTGACCAAATTGACCCAAATCAATTTTACAATAAATTAGACCCATAGGGCTAAAAATTTCATGTTGGTCATTTCTTCATAAAAAGCCCCTAAGTATTTTTCCTAATTTATCTAGGGTGGGGGTTATTTTAATACAAAAAAATGCATATAAAATAAAAGCTTAATTAAATGCACAGATCTTGAAGCAGGATCTAAGGGCCCTGACATCGTCTTCCTCCTCCAGCCAAAGGCCACGATTTGCCTGACCTGGAGCTACTTCCAAGCGCAGCCGCCGGCCGTCCAACCTCCTCCCTGGCCGGCCACCGCCACCACCACCTCCGTTGAGGTGGTGGCCATCGCCGGGCGGCGGCGCGGCCGCCGGAGAGGCGGAATCCGGTGAACCCATAACTAGCTTTTTGCGGGAAAACGGGAAGAGGAGCTCTTTCGATCGGGCTCAATTGAGCCCGATTCTCCTATTGAATCCTAAGATCTATCCGCAGAAGAAGAGGGAGGGGAGGACCTTGTTCGCGGGCTGGAGGCGTGCAGACCGTCGGGATGCCATTGGTGCGGTGGTGGCGTCGCCGGAATTCTCAATAGCACAGTGGGAGGCTCGAAAACTTCAGGTAAAGGTTGGGAAAACCTCCTCTTGGGCCTCTGAGGGTGTTTAAAAGCTCGGTTAAGGAGGGGAAGAGTCTAATCGCTGGTGACCATTAATGGTCCGTTATAGCTTGGCTCGACCATGGTGGTGGGGGCTAGAAACGGCTCAATCCAGCCAAGCTAACGGCTGGAACTCCTCTTCCCTAGAGGAATTGAATCCAGCCGTAAAAAGGGGAGGGGGAAAGGCCACGACATCAAATGCCATTGATGGCCATGACAGCAAGCTCTCGACCATGGCCGTAACCACCCTTTTTGCAAAACTGTCGGTCCACGTGTCACAGTTGACCGGTCAACTTAATTTAAATAAGACTTATTAGGTCTTTTTAGGAGAAAACGACCCACTCCTAGACCGGCCCGGTTCAGCTGAACCAGCACCCAGCCATAAAAAATCTGCCAGAAAAGACTAAGTAAAATGGCGTTAAGTAAGCTCTGCTCACTCAACGCCATCCTTGCTACGGCATTGAGTGAGCTCTGCTCACTCAATGCAATCCCAGATACGGCGTTGAGTGAGCTCTGCTCACTCAACGCCATCCAGAATGGCCTCCAGACTATGGCGTTGAGTGAGCTCAGCTCACTCAACGCCATCCAGATTATGGCGTTGAGTGAGCTCAGCTCACTCAACGCCATCCAAAATATGCCCTTTTAAACGATGGCGTTGAATGAGCTTAGCTCACTCATCGCCGTCCAAATTATGGCGTTGAGTGAGCTCTGCTCACTCAACGCCATCCAGACAACACCAAATGGCGTTGAGTGCGGTCAGTGCACTCAACGCCGTTCAACTTATGGCGTTGAGTGCACTCAACGCACTCAACGCCATCCCGCCTGACAGATTACGGCGTTGAGTGAGCTAAGCTCACTCAACGCCATCTAGTCTACAGCGTTGAGTGAGCTCAGCTCACTCAACGCCAACCAGACGACACCAGATGGCGTTGAGTACAGTCAGTGCACTCAACGCTATTCAGCTTATGGAGTTGAGTGAGCTAAGCTCACTCAACGCCATCTAGACTACGACATTGAGTGAGCTCAGCTCACTCAACGCCATTCCAAAGTCACGGGCGTGACAGATCGGTCACGGGCGTGCCAGGCCCATGTTGAAATTTCTGAGCTCGCCGATCGTCTTTCTGAGGTCTACGATCGTCGAAGGGTTCACGCCCTAGGTCACGGGCGTGACGGGTCGGTCACGGGCGTGACCACCCCTTGACTCGAAATCTTGGTCGATAAACTTCAATTTCTGGGTTTCCTAGGGTTCTGTTATGACAAAACCACTTCCAGGGGTCTAGTTGGAAATGGGATGTTACAATATGCCACCCTGAAGAACCCTTCTCGAAGCCCCAACGTGAAGACCATCATCAGGGTAAACCCTGACACCTTTTCCACGACGAGGACCTCCTCCTGGAATCTGTCTACGTAGCTTGCCAGGATTTCTTTCGGCCCCCGCTTGACTGTGAAGAGGAACTCCGCGCCCTTCTTCCTCTTCTTTGAAGTCAAGAATCTTAATAGGAATGCCCGACGCAAATCTGCGTAGCAGTAAATTAAGCTAGTGGAACCAGTCCCTTGTCTTGTCTTTGAAGGAGATGACAGAGTCAGCACTTGAAGGCGTCAGACATTTGTCTGATGGAGACCGTGTCCTCAAAGCACTGGACGTGCTGAACTGGGTCGTCTCTGCCGGTGTAGTAGGACATCTTCGGCTCCCTGAACCCCTCTGGAACTGGGGCCGACACGACAAACTCGTTGAAGGGGCTTCCCCTTGCGACGCAAGTGGGTGGCTCCCGCAAAACCATCTCACTAACGTGGCCCGCACTCGGCGAGTCGTTGAATAGCTCTCGCCCGACGAGATCCTGCCCGCCAACCTCGCCCTCTTTCTCCTTCCCGGTCCGCCTGACCGGGGCGTTCTTGCCTAAAGTAGGCTGCGCGACCACCAAGACAGTCGGTGTCGAGCATTCGCCGCTGAGCCAATGGTGCAAGGTCTCCATATCTTCAAACTTGCCCACCGTGGCTAAGAACGGTGGGGGTGGCGATTGCTCCTGGTCGGGCCCTTGTCCTTCACCTCCAGTCATAGAACTAGCTGAGGATCTTCTGTGCTGACCACTCTCCACACTCACCGCACAAAAGTGTTGAAACCTGAAATCGGTCTCTTGTGAAGTTCGGGGTCCCAAAAGAGGTGTGACCTCACATTTACTTCCCTCGAGCTATAACACCAAACCCAAGGCTTAGGAAGCTTGGAATAGAATCGAGGTCCCAGCGAGGAGGTCCCACCGCACGCCCGGAAGATTTAAGAGCACTTCCCCTCCCAAGCCAATGCTGAGCTTGGGCATCTTGGAGGATACTCAAGGCTCGCTAAGAAAAGCCTGAGAAAGAAGAAGTTAAAAGAATTCATCTCTCCAAAGGCGCCCCATCAGGTATATTTGTAGATTTCCATACTTGGTCTGTCAACAACGTAATACCGCTGTCACATTTCCCTATATGCAGCCCAATTGGGTCTGCCAACAGCGTAACTCCGTTGTCGAAAAAGGTTATTCACAGGCCCCCAGGGGAATTCAGGTAATTTCACCTCTGAGCCCCACCGAGCGAGTGCCCGTGAAAACACCATTTGCCTGAAGCGACGGAAGCTTGGAGGAGCCAAGCATTCGCCTCCTAGCCTCATAAAGGGCGAGTGCGATTTCTGCCCTCCACTCGCCCGAGGGGTCAAAAACCCTCCTACATGCGCACTAAGACGCGAGCCTTGGGCGAGGGCATGATGAAGATTGCACTCGCCCGAGGGCATGTCTGCCTCTCCTGTCTTGGGCAAAAGCTTATTGGTACGGTTGGTGAGTGCGGGTCCGCCTACCCCACTCGCCCTTCTTACTAGCTTGAACCTAAGGGCCCTTCTTGTCATGCCTTGGACTCGTCGGAGGGTCCCACTCAGCGAATACTGGCTGTACATCGTGGCCGCAATGAGAGCATGCTTGTTAATGTTCTCCATGATGAAGACTTACGGAAGTGGGTAGTCATCAAAATTGAGTAATCAAATTCATTTGACAGTTGAATTACTAGGTTTAAGAGTAAAGTATGTGTGATACTTCTGGAGTAAAAATATTATAAGTAAAAAAAATCAATTGAGAATAATTTTAATTCAAAAAAGATCAAATAAAGTTGTATTAAGTTTCATAAGTTTGAGCTAGTTAATGAGTAATCAATTTGCTTAGATTAGAATAATTTAAAGTCAATTATTTTTAAATTTTTAAATAAAAATCTTTCTTATTTGAGTAAAAATGTAAAATATAAATGTTACAAATGTTTATTTGAACACCATATGAGCTTTGTATATATGCTTTTTAATAAATTCTTCTTAATTAATAAGCAAAAAAGCTCAAATAGTTCTCTTAATTTTGATCCTAATTTCAAATAAGTCTTTTAATTTTTATTTGCTTCAAATAGATTTCTTAATTAGTTAATTTTATGTTTTATTTTAAATAAGTCTCTAAACTAATTTTATTAACTATTTAATGACCACATGATTACACACTGACGAGGGATTGAGACAATGTAACATCTCTCTTGTAAATACTATTTTAAATAAGTCTCTATAACATTGACTGCTGACCGCGTATGCCATGCGACATTCTCAAGTTCAGTATTATAAAGTGATAACAACGTAACTAAGATCAACGCAGAGCATTACATTATTAGCAGAAGCAATCTAATAACAGAAAAATCACAACAGATAGTCCACCATTAAAATGAATGTAAACATGTCTTGTCTGGTCTTAGGTCTTGTACATGTCATTCATGAAAAGTGTAAACAGAGCACATCAATATACAATGGAAAGAAGATGGGGAAGTACTAGCAGAGAACAATAAAGATGGACAAATATTATTCATCCACTCAAAGGTCAAAATCTACTGAGCATCAACAAAGCGACAAGCAGCAACCCCGCAACCTATGTACTTTGCACAACCCGAGCTTTGGCCCACTATGCACTACCATGAGCTATGCTCCCTGCGACCAAATACACGTCAAAGTAAAACAGGGCCAACACGGAGCTGAACAATGATACATAATATTGGTTAGCCTCATCCAATGACACGTAACGACCCCTCCCCTGACCATCTTAGTGGACTACAGGGTGAGTCATAGCGCTCTCACGAGTATGCACATAGTCAATCATGCATATATATAACTAAACAAAAAACTAAGTGTAAGTATAAAAGAACTACTCTACATGGTGAAAAGCTCAATACACGGATGAGTCTAAGTTAAGCAAGCAAATAAAGTGGATCTAGATGCATTGTATGATGATTGAGTTCACCTGGGGGATCCTCACATTTCCTATCCAAACAACATGAATTCTTGCAAAATATCAGTCCATCAAAACAAGGGTCATAAGGATCCGTAATCCTACAATCTAATTGTTGGGTATTGCATCCACAATAGACCTGATTTGAAGAAGCCCCTGAACAAGCTAAGGTGAATTGAAAATGTATTTGACAATTCTATCAAGTTGTGCTTGCAGCTATTCCATGCTAAGTACACGCCAATGTCAGGGTGCAGTAGGTCAATATACACGGGTCTGCGCAACGTAATCCCTCGTTGCGTAAATCAGTGTGTTGATTCACGTGTGCTCTCTCTATTGGAGTGTACTTATTTTCAAGTACAGGGTCAAGGTAGATCAAGAGCAGAAAGAGCAACGATGGGTCAACGACCAAGTCATCAAAGGAAGGAAGAGAAAATTATTCTAAGTCAAAATCGACGGGAATCGCTAGTGATTCCCGCCGACTTCGACGAGAATCGCTAGGGATTCCCGCCGACTTCGACGGGAATCGCTAGTGATTCCCGCCGACTTCGACGGGAATCGTTAGTGATTCCCGCCGATTCGTCGAGAATCAGTTAGCTTCTCCCGCCGACTTCTTCCGGCTGACAGTTTTCAAACAGGGATTCTGCCAAGGAAGAATCGACGGGAATCATGAGTGATTCCCGCCGACATCGATGATAATCACCAACGATTCCCGCCGATTTTGCCTTAGGCAAATTTCCTCGTTCGCTGGACCGAACCAACTTGCCGTGCGCTGTTTCGTCCGAGGCTAGGGCTTCTCCTTGTGGGTTCCACAACGGTCATTAGGGTTGGCTCCTGGTATAAATATACGCGTATTTTGAATCTCAAGATACACATTCACGCAGAAATGAAAAGCAGCCGACGCCATGACCTAGCCGATCGCGGAAACCGTCGATCGCCTGTAGCCGCTCGCAAGTTCGTCGCCGCCGTTGATCTCAGTGCTTCTTTGATCTTCCGACGACAGGACCGAGGCAAGCAGCGCGTCTCACGTATCTCTCTTGAGATCTCTTGTCTTCCGATTCATTGAACGAGATTTGTTCTCCATTCCGAATTGGTTGAGACGATTGATCCGACTGAGATCGTTTATAGACCTAGCTTGCTTCGTCAAGAAGTTTGGATCTACAAAGCATCGCCGTCGTATTTACTTGCCGCCGCCGATCTTGACAAGATTCTTTCCAAGAGAGAAATCCGGTTGTGGATTCTTCGTAATTTTCAAGCAAGCTTCAACGAACGAAGAAGGACATCGGGATCTCCAAAAGCGTTATTTGTATTTTCTTTTACATTCAATTTTGGTTTGTTGTAAATGAATTTTCATTTCTTGTTGTAAGGGTTGGGTGCAACCTGTGGTGGTGGAGTTGTGACTCTTTTGTTGGAAGGGTTCCTTCCGTAGTGTGAGGATTGGATTTCAATCCGTTTGGAGAAGTGACCGAGTCGTCCCTTGGTGGGAGATAGGTCGAAGGGGGAAAGTGGACGTACCCAAATCGGGGAACCACTATAATTCTTTGTGTGTTTTCTGTGCTCTGTTTGTTAATTTGTGCAGGTAAATTTAATTCCGCAAAAGAGTGCACGACACCTATTCCCCCCCATAGGTGGATTTAGTCGACACTAGATACTTTCACTAACCCATTCACAACATTCAAGCACATCAATTGTGATGTAAAACACATGTGAACTATCTGTCTAAACCCTTAGCGATGAAGGTAGTAGTCTAAACTCACCTACCTCACAAACATACTGCGACAAAGAGGGTAGATTTCATATACTGTCCAAATCTCATAGTGATTGTGGTAACATTCTTTGTCGAAGAGCTTAGTGACAAGGAAAAGCATCACTTGTCTTGAAAGCTAATGTTCTACGAGCTTCAGCTGAACACCAGAAAAGATGAAGAAGAAGCCGATATGGCCGCAGCCAAAGAAAAGACTGTGGCCCTGAAAGCTAATCACTCAAGGAAAGGCAAGGGTGCAGCCTCGTCCCGCTCTTGGAGAAAGGCTGAGGAAGAAGACTCTGAGCCATGCTCATCCGGCTCAGAGCTATCTGAGGAAGAATTCTCCTTCATCACTCGAGAGTTCAAGAAGTTCCTCAAGTTGAGGAATCAGAGAAAAAAGGATGGCTCCTCCAGACATCAGAAGAAGAATTACTCTTCTGACAAGTATGAGTCTAAATAGAACAAACATCATTCTACTGACATTATCTGCTTTGGATGCAATAAGCCAGGTCACGTCATTGCTGACTGCCACCAAAGCAAGAGAGATAAGGGGAAAGGAGAGGAACACAAGTCTTCTAGAGATAAGAAGAAGGAGAGGAGCTATATTGCTAAAAAGCCAAAGAATCTGAGTGAATCTGACTCTTCAGACTCCAGTGATGATGAGGAAGCCTACTTCGGGCTAATGGGTCGCTCCGACTCAGATGGAGACTGTCCCCCATTTACTGGGAAGGTAAAAGATCGCACCCCCCTCTTTGACTCTGACTCTGACTCTGAGTCTCCTGAAGATGACCATGAGGACAGTCCATTCGCCTGTGAGGCTGAACTCCTCGAAAAGTATGAGCTTCTGCTCAATACTTTCGAAGAGTGCCGAAAGAGGTTGAGCGCTCAGAAAAAGGAAGTCAAATTCCTTAAGGCTGAGGGTGTGTCCCTAAGAGAAGAGATCACTAGCTTAATCTCTCTCCGACAGGAACACCTAGACCTGACTTCTGAGCACTCAGATTCTCTAAGGCTCCTTGACCAAAAACATGAAGAAATAAATAAGCTGGAAGAACAGCTTGCGGTAGAGAGGAAGATTGTCAATAGCTTCTCTATGCCCAAGACCGTGCTTCCTCTGGTTGATGAATTCTCTGCTCAGTCTAAGGGAGCTGGCTTAGGGCATGTGGCTGTGCCAGGTAAATCATCCAGGAGAAACAGAAATCTGAGGAAAAATAAGGCTACTAAGAAGGCCTCTGCTGCAGAAAAGGGAAAGGCCCCACTCGGTCCTATTTCATTCAGAAAGCCTGGCTTTCCTTACAATGAGCAGGACTTTGAGTCAACCTATGACCACTTCTTCCGGCCCTCGGTTGAAAAGCCCAAGAGCCGGTATGATGGTTGGACCTTCCCCCGCAACTACGATGAGAGTGTCTTCAAGGCACCTTATGAGGAAATCCAAGTGGAGAATTATGACCACTTCTCTAGCGGCCATAATAGGAAGCAGGCACCAAAGGCCAAGCCTGTCATACTGAAGGAATATGAAGTGAAGAAGTCGTGTGACTGCTATCATCATGATGCCTCCACCTCCAGATCCAAGGCCCCGGCTGGACCCACCGTTCCAAGGGTGAAGCAGGAGCTTAGGAACCGGTACAACAAGTTTGACTGTTGGTGTTGTGGCAAAGTTGGTCACTTTGCCGTTGATTGCTGGTTTAATTCAAGATACAATGAGACTCCTTTTGTTAGCAATGCGAGGCTGACCACTCGTAGGGTTAACCAACCGAGGGGGAGTGTGCTAACAAGGAATCTAGGACCCAAGTTTGATTGGGTTCCTAAGGGAAACTAATTCTGTTTTGCAGGTATGTCCAAAGGCCACCAAAACGCCAATCTGGTACCGGGACAGTGGATGTTCCCGGCATATGACCGGGATAAGCCTGTTGCGTGATTACTCCCCAGTCGAAAATGGACCCAAAGTCATCTTTGGAGGATTTGATTGAGGAGTCACCAGGGGTTATGACATGATTTCCAACGTTGTATTCTCTATCACAGACGTGGCCTATGTTGAAGGTTTAAACCATAACCTGATCAGTGTAAGCCAGTTGTGTGATAAAGGATATGACGTTAAGTTCTGCAAGGAAAAGTGCTTGATATTATCGTGTGCCTCTTCGGAGACGGTATTAACTGGCATTAGGAACAAAAATATTTTTTGCTTAGATTTTCTTAGCTTAGACTCTTCTACCCCCGTTTGCTTAGTAGCAAAAGACAGTGCATCTCTCTGTGAAAAATGGCACAAGAGATTGACACATATTAATTTCAAAACTATTAATATGTTGTTTTCTAAGAATTTAGTAAGGGATGCCCCTACTATTAAGTGCATCAAAGATAGCCCTTGTCCTGCATATCAGAAGGGCAAACAGACTCGGGTTACCTTTAAGGGCATTGCTGACAAAGACACTTCCAGATGTATTTATCTTCTGCACATGGAATTGTTCGGTCCAGTGCAAGTTCATAGCTTAGGAGGCAAATCCTATACGCTAGTGATTGTTGATGATCACTCTCAGTTTACGTGGGTGTTCTTCTTGAAACGAAAGTCAGATACGTTTGACATCTTCACTAATTTTATCAGGCAGATTCAGAACGAACTTAACTGCTCCGTGGTCAAAATCAGAAGTGACTATGGAACAGAGTTCGAGTCTGGAGCTATGACATAATTCTGTAAAAAACATGGTATCTTTCATGAGTTTTCCTCCCCGCGTACTCCTCAGTAAAATGGAGTTGCGGAGAGGAGGAATAGAACGCTCATTGAGGCATGTACGATAATGTTGAATGACGCTTCTCTCCCAGAGTACTTCTAGGCAGAGGCTGTCAATACAGCCTGTCACGTGCAAAACCGGGCCTTGATCAACAAGAATCATTGTAAGACGCCTTATGAGATATTGAAAGGCAGGAAACCGACCATGTCCTATCTAAGGATTTTTGGTTGCAGATGCTATGTACTCAATAATGGGAAGTACCCACACACTAAATTCGGAGAAAAATACTTCGAAGGCATCTTCATGGGCTATAGTAGCCATAGTTGGGCATATAGGGTTTTCAATTAGAAAACCCTAGTGGTAGAGGAGTCCATTAATGTTGTATTTGATGAAGGAAGCCTGCTTCATAGCAATTCTTCCAGTGACATTCTTGAAGATGCAGGTGCAAGGCTTGAACAACTAAGTCTAGATGAGACTGCTAAAGATGAAACTCCCAAGTACGTCAAGGTCTCCACCTCAACGCCACCTGGAGAAGATGACAGTCAGGATAGAGAAATTCTCCCAGAAGAGGGAGGAGAGCGAGAAGCTGTTGGAGCTCTAGATGCCAGACTCTTAGAGCTCAGACACGTGAGGGATCACTTAAGAGATCAGATCATAGGAGATCCTCGGGACGGTGTCAGAACTCGCAGAGGTACAATTAACGAGATTCTGCTCCTAAGTTTTCTGTCACAGGTTGAGCCAAATAAGTTCGATGAAGCGAACAAAGATGCGTCATGGATATTGGCAATGCAAGATGAACTGCATCAATTCGAACGATGCAACGTCTGGACGCTAGTTCCCAGACCAAAGAAACAGAATGTGATCGACACTAAGTGGATCTTCAGAAACAAACTGGATGAACACGGGGTCATCATCAAGAATAAGGCCAGACTTGTGGCTCAAGGTTACAAACAAGAGGAGGGGATTGACTTCGACCAAACCTTTGCACCAGTTGCAAGACTCGAAGCGATCGGATTGTTCCCGGCGTATGCCTCTCACAACAGATTCACTGTCTATCAGATGGATGTGAAATCAGCTTTTCTCAATGGAAATTTAAAAGAGGAAGTATATGTCGCACAACCCCCAGGTTTTGTTAATCCAACATTCCCTAATCATGTTTACTTTCTTAATAAAGCATTATATGGCTTAAAACAAGCTCCTCGAGCTTGGTATGAGACTCTATCTAGTTTTCTTCTTGAGAACAAGTTCTCGAGAGAAAAAATAGATAAGACATTGTTTCTTAGGGAAGTCAAAGGTAAGATTTTGCTAGTGCAAATCTATGTCGATGACATAATCTTCGGCTCAACGGACAACAATCTTTGCAAGAAGTTTTCTAAACTTATGCAAGAAAAGTTTGAAATGAGCAGCATGTGAGAGCTAAAGTATTTCTTGGGACTTCAAGTGAAACAGTATGAGGATGGAATTTTCATTTCTCAGACGAAGTTCACAAATGAACTCCTCAAGAAATTCGTAATGGAGAGCGCAACCTCTATGAGGACTCCAATGAGATCCACTGTGTCTCTAGATAAGGATGAGAAAGGGAAACCTTTTGATGAAACCAAATATAGAAGCATAATTGGATCCCTGCTCTACCTTACTGCTAGTAGACCGGATATTATGTTTTCCACATGCATTTGTGCTAGATATCAGGTGAACACTAAGGAATCTCTTTATGTCGCTGCAAAGCGGATTCTTAGATACCTTAAGGGTACACCAAATCTTGGCTTGTGGTACCCAAGAAACAATAATGTCGAGCTGATAGGATTTTCAGATGCTGACTTTTCAGGAAGCAGGGATGATAGGAAAAGCACTTTCGGGACGTGCCAATTCCTAGGAAGAAGGCTTATATCGTGGAACAGTAAAAAGCAGAACTGTGTCGCAACCTCTACGGCTGAATTTGAGTACATCTCAGTAGGCAGCTGTTGCACACAACTTCTATGGATCAGAAATCAACTCGAAGATTATGACTTGAAGTTTATATAAGTTCCTATGTATTGCGACTCCTCGATCGCAATTGTAATTGTGAACAATCCAGTGTCGCACAGCAGAACAAAGCATATTGAAGTGCGGTACCACTTCATTCGGGAGCATGTGGAAAACAAAGACATATCTCTCTGCTATGTCCCCACGGATAAGCAGATTGCAGATATCTTCACAAAGCCCCTAGACGAGGCCAAGTTCAGTCTCTTCAAAACTGAACTCGGCATGCTGAACTATGAAGATTGAAGACTGAAGGGCTCAAGTCTCTTGGATCTAGGGGAAGCATCTGCTAGGAGCTCAAGATCAAGCATGGATGCAAGAACTGAGGGAGAGCATCTTACTCCAAGTGAAGTCCCAGATTTGCAGAAGCCGAAAAGGGGGAGATTACCCTCTCGGCTAAGACTAAGGTGGCCGCTAATGCCAATGCTAAGTAGGCCACAAAGGCTATGTTGCTCTCAGGAAAATGGTAATGAATGTCACTCTCAACTGAACTTTCAATTTATGATTTTCATTCCCATCTGTTCTATTAACCTTAGCTTGTAGGGTTTAGGCTTCTTCAAATAAGGGGAGATTGTTGGGTATTGCATCCATAATAGACCTAATTTGAAGAAGCCCCTGAACAAGCTAAGGTGAATTGAAAATGTATTTGACAATTCTATCAAGTTGTGCTTGCAGCTAATCTATGCTAAGTACACGCCAATATCAGGGTGCAGTGGGTCAATATACACGGGTCTGCGCAACGTAATCCCTCGTTGCATAGATCAGTGTGTTGATTCACGTGTGCTCTCTCTATTGGAGTGTACTTATTTTCAAGTACAGGGTCAAGGTAGATCAAGAGCAGAAGAAAGAACAACGATGGGTCAAAGACCAAGTCATCAAAGGAAGGAAGAGAAAATTCTTCTAAGTCAAAATCGACTGGAATCGCTAGTGATTCCCGCCGACTTCGATGGGAATCGTTAGTGATTCCCGCCGATTCGTCGAGAATCAGTTAGCCTCTCCCGCCGACTTCTTCCGGCTGACAATTTTCAAACAGGGATTCTGCAAAGGCAGAATCGACGGGAATCGTGAGTGATTCCCGCCGACATCGACGGGAATCACCAACGATTCCCGCCGATTTTGCCTTAGGAAAATTTCCTCGTTCGCTGGACCGAACCAACCTGCCATGCGCTGTTTCGGCCGAGGCTAGGGCTTCTCCTTGTGGGTCCCACAATGGTCATTAGGGTTGGCTCCTGGTATAAATATACACGTATTTTTAATCTCAAGATACACATTCACGCAGAAACAAAAAGCAGCCGACGCCGTGCCCTAGCCGATCGCGGAAACCGTCGATCACCTGTAGCCGCTCGCAAGTTCGTCGCCGCCATTGATCTCAGTGCTTCTTTGATCTTTCGATGACAGTAACGAGGCAAGCAGAGCGTCTCACGTATCTCTCTTGAGATCTCTTGTCTTCCGATTCGTTGAACGAGTTTTGTTCTCCATTTCGAATTGGTTGAGACGATTGATCCGACTGAGATCGTTTGTAGACCTAGCTTGCTTCATCAAGAATTTTGGATCTAGAAAGCATCGCCGCCGCATTTACTTGCCGCCGCCGATCTTGACAAGATTCTTTCCAAGAGAGAAATCCGGTTGTGGATTCTTCGTAATCTTCAAGCAAGCTTCAACGAACGAAGAAGGACATCGGGATCTCCAAAAGCGTTGTTTGTGTTTTCTTTTATATTCAATTTTGGTTTGTTGTAAAGGAATTTTCATTCCTTGTTGTAAGGGTTGGGTGCAACCTGTGGTGGTGGAGTTGTGACTCTTTTGTTGGAAGGGTTCCTTCCGTAGTGTGAGGATTGGATTTCAATCCATTTGGAGAAGTGACCGAGTCGTCTCTTGGTGGGAGATAGGTCGAAGGGGGAAAGTGGACGTACCCAAATCGGGGAACCACTATAATTCTTTGTGTGTTTTCTGTGCTCTGTTTGTTAATTTTTGCAGGTAAATTTAATTCCGCAAAAGACTACACGACACCTATTCCCCCCCATAGGTGGATTTAGTCGACACTAGATACTTTCACTAACCCATTCACAACATTCAAGCACATCAATTGTGATGTAAAACACATGTGCACTATCTGTCTAAGCCCTTAGCAATGAAGGTAGTAGTCTAAACTCACCTACCTCACAAACACACTGCGACAAAGAGGGTAGATTTTATATACTGTCCAAATCTCATAGTGACTGAGGTAACATTCTTTGTCGAAGAGCTTAGTGACAAGGAAAAGCATCACTTGTCCAAAACATAGTAACGGAGGATGCAAGCTCATGCCCGTTCCCGAAAAATGGTGACGGGATGGGTATGAAACACAAACTTCCGCTCCTAAACGTAACGATGAACAAGATAGCCTCAATCCTCATCCTTAACCATAACACGAAAGAAAGGATCCATAGGGTCGTCATGAACAAATCAAAACTCGTTCATAGGTACGAGAGTCTAAAACCTTAATTTCCCAAAGGGGCGACGAGTACGATTTAATCGTAATAACTCCCGCATAAAATAGCCCCAAAATTGTTGTCCTTAAAAGTGATGCTACTAACTGACCTATGAATAAGAATCCCTAATCTATGAGTACATATGACGAATAGTCCATGGGAAACCACTGCCGCTCACCTAGAGCCATTTTAATACACACAAATCAACATCATCAATTCAGGCTTATTGTCACGGGAAGGCTTCACACATCATGCCTAAATCCAACTTGCATATTAGAGTCTAGTGCAGATGATGATTATTTTCTCCATGCTACCGCGTGTTTCCAATCGATGCGGCAAGTATACATATCGTTCAGAGTATAGAATCAAGTGTCGTATTTCGACTCGGGGCTTGTCGAGTACTTGTACTCACAAGAAAGAGCTATTATTTTATCGGACAAAAAGTTGGTTTTTGTTTATAACTGAGACGGAAGCGTTACACCAAGAAAGAGAAATTTGATGTTGGGGAAGCTAGCACTTGATCTAGAATCCCCTTGGATTAAAATAAACCTTCTTGTAAATTAAAGTAATGCGAGTTCTTAAATTTGCTCACTCGTCCGTGGAGGTTCCTAAAGTACAAAAACGTCTCTCTCGAGCTCATGCTTTTGACTAACCTTAGGTTGATCGATTAAGACCTCTCGGCCAGTTGAAACCCCTAAGCTTGTTTTAGGTGGTGAACCCCACTATTGGATTTGACTCCAATCCGGAAGATTTATGTCGTCCTCTCTCGAGGAGTGCATGCAACTCTTTTTTATCTTTGAGTGATCTCCTCGTATCCGCAACCTCTCGGTCATTTAGGATACGAATCTTAGATCGAAGAACATATCCGCGAAATATGAATTCGGCAAAATAAAATTCAATGATAAATTGTTGGTGAGCAAGATTAAGAATAAGACATTTTTGATAAAAATTGAAAAGTTTATTTTATTCCAAGGTTCATCATGATCAAGTGCTAAATGAAATTTAGCTACTCATCATGATTAGGGAATTACAAAATAAGGTAGGGAAAGACATGCTTGAAATAAAAAAAACTAGAATTAAAGCTTACACAATATAAATTTAGACTAGGAAATGGAAAATACAGCAAATAAAGCAGCAAAATACAAGACTCCAACTCTCAAAATTCGACCCCTGAGCATATGAAGCTGTCTGAAACTTATAGAAAAAAGTGCTGTTTAGACACGCCCCTAGGTCACGCCCGTGACCTAGGGGGAGTGTCAGGCTCAGAACCGTCGTCTTGAAACCCCAGGAACGTTGGAGGATAAACCGCCAAAATCTGTTAAATTGCGGGTCACGCCCCTAGGTCACGCCCGTGACCAAGGGCGTGTCGGGTCTGTTACTGAAAATGGCGGGAAGCTGAAAACGGCGGGAGTTATTCTGCAGTTGATGGAGGGGTCACACCCCTAGTCATGCCCGTGACCAGGGCGTGTCCGGCTGGAACGACAATCTGGCAGCAAACGGCAAGAACGATAGAGTGATTGGCTAGAAAGGCTCCAAGTCTCGTCCTGGGTCACGCCCGTGACGCAGGCGTGCCATTTTAATCCGACGTGTTAGGCCGAGAAGGTCGGACAGCTAGCTAATACGGGCCATGACAAGGGTCATGCCGTGGTGTCACGCCCGTGTCAGGATGGGCACATGCATGTCAGGAAGTTGGGAAATTTCTTCTTTGCTCCAAAAATTCTACAGATCAGCCCTGCAAGATTAAAAATATTAATGTTAGCCCAAATAAATATTAAATACAGAATGAAGATAATTATTAGCTTAATATTATATTATAGATATATAATAGCTAACTATTAAATAGAAATTAATTAATGAAAATAGAAATAATTAGAGTTATCAGCAGATCACCCAGGGGGAGTAACCTCACACCCTAATAGAGTCCCAATCCTCTCTCAAAGGATGAGAAGGAACTCTTCATGCCACAACCACAACATCTCAAATCAGGGTCTCAATCTCATGCCCCGGCGAAGTCTCGATCCTCTACCAATAATGTGAGGGGCCTCTTAAAAATGCAGAATAGCTATACAACATGTCGGGGATGCAATCCCACACCCTGATGGAGTCCCCATCCTCTTGTGTGAGGGACTTATTGCATTTTCATTAAATGTAAAACTATAAACAACAATCTTGAGGTCGAAGTGAAGAATCGTTACCCTTGGAGTGTGTGTTGGGGCCATTGAATTTACATGAACACGTCAGAGCACCAACGTACCGGGTGCCCCAACACGGGCCCAGACTCCCCTCAAGATTTGTGCTTCCAAACATCCCTCCACAACAAACATCGCAAGAAATCAGTGACAAAACTCCTCTCGACAAAGAGGGGAAAGTCGGTTTCCTGTTCTCGTAAGAAAGAATGAGTTGAGGAGGGGCACCCGCTTCCTTCTATCGCGAGGTCATCGATCCGAGAGAGAGATAGAGAGAGAAAAAGACATGAGAGATCGAGTGTGGGAGACTGTAGAATGGGGTTGTCGGAGTGGTGAGCCCGCCAGGTTCGAACGGTGAGGACTCCAGGTGTGGTCACGATCATGCACAAGAGAGGGAGATTGGGAACGAGAGGGGTGCTCGATATCCGTTGGGTTAGGTTAGGATTTCTAACCTAAATAAATTTTTTTATTAATATATATGATTAGGAAGCCCATGACCTATTCCCTTCAAGCGCTCGGAGTTTTTTCTGTGAGACTCTAAATTTATTTTGGATGGTTCATCACGATCGTCTCGTCAATATGCACCCCTCCCCTTCCTCGAAATGATCTGAAGTCAATTTCGAGTTCGTGTGCTCATTTTATGCATTCTAGAGCGTTTGTGGTTCAATTTGTTTTTAATTGCCGAAAACCACTCTAACGGTATCGGAATCGCATGCGGACGACTCTGTTGGTTTCATATTGTTGTTATGAGTCTAACGAAGCAGAATGAGGTCAATTCTAAGATATTTTACCTAATTTAACCCTTTTAGATAATTATAGTACTTAAAATAAGGGTGATGTTAAGTGCAAAATAATTTTAGCTACGTGCAGACCATTAAAAAAGTGTAATATTCATTGATATGAATGTTTTTTTATATTAAAAAACTACTATATGCAAACCATCTTCCCCTCCAAAGGCAATTTCCCCCCTAAGATTTGATACCACCCCAATCTTTGTCATTGAGGTAGAGGACCTCGTCCTTTGTGATTGAACCCGACTCCCACCACCAAACATCTAAAAAACCCGCCATTGGTATTTTGGAGTTCAACATTCTCGATCATAAATCTCTCCGACAACGGCAAGGAGGATGTCAAAGATTAGAAAATCTTCAAAGTTTAAATCCACCTCTCCACCTTGAAGGCCGACAGGGTTTTCTCCCATTGTGACCTATTATTGTCCATCGAAACCTTTGGCTTGAAGATCAGCGACTCCACCTCGTCGTATGCTTCACCTGCACTACTTGGGTTAACACGGTGGCACTCTGCTCCAAATCACTACCGCTGACACACGCCATTCAATTACACCTCATGTGACATCAATCCATGAAGATAGTCACCACACAACTCTCCCATGTCAAACCACTTCTGCGACGGGAGATGGTAGAGAGTATGCTCGATGTTGACTCCCACATGTGTAGCATTCACCGAAGCAAGAAAAATCGAAGGATCTGAAGACGGCTCCCTTTTCAAGGAGTGCCACAATAAGTTCATCACCATGTAAAAAAGAAGAGAGAAGATGCTGGAGGCGGTTTAGAGAAGAGAGAAGAGGTGGTTTGCACATAGCTTGCACCTAAAAAGTTGGTCTGTACTTAAAATCATTCTTTAGGTCAAGGCATTACACGTGTCGTTGATGAATACTTATGTGTCATTAAACTAATTTTTCTCTATTAAACACTACACGAATGATGTAAACAAGGATTAATATAGAGGAAAATGATTGTAATCAGTGAATATTGATGGGTATCCCAATAAATTATAATTAAAATGGGTATGCAGATAGTGTATTTCCTACCAAAATGGGGTTGCAGAGAGAGTAATCACCTTCATTATGAGGAGTGCTCATAATGGAGGAGGAAAGGGGGCCCTTAACCCCCACCATTATGGGGAGTGCTCATAATGGAGAGAGCCCATAAACACCAAAATTGCCCAAAACAATTTAGGTGGGGGGGGGGGGAGGGGTTGCACGGATAGACGCCCCGCCATACCTCGCGTAGCCCCACCACATAGTGGGGCCGGTGAGATTATCACCCAACCACGCGAACGTCGCACAACCACCTCCGGACGGGCGACCGCCCAGTCATGAAGGTCAGAGTTCAGTCATGCACGCAGCCTTGGTCGCGCGTCCCGGGGAGTACGACCATGGCCACACACAACCTTATGTGCGTTGCCTTGGCCATGTGCTCCCTTGCGCGCAGCCTAGGCTGCGCACTCCCTTGCGTGTGACCTAGGCTATGCGCTCCCTTGCGTGCGGGCTTGGCCTCCTTTCGCTCAGCCCTGACCCTTTCCTCTATGTCCTAGGAGTCCCACCATCACCTCCTAGGTCGCGCGGACCCCAGGCACAATATCTCCGCACTGACAGTGCACTCACAACGCGTCTGCGCTGATAATGCACACACAATGTATTCACGCACACAACGCACTCATAAAAACTTTGCGCTCACAACACGCTTAGAATGCCTCCGCACTAACTGCGCCATCAGAGTGCCTCTACACTCACAACACGCTCACAACACCTTCGCTCTTACAGTTCTCCCAGAACTCCCCCGCGCTCACGAGACACTCAGAAGGCCACTACACTCACAACTCACTCCGTGGGAAAAGTGTTCCCCAAATCTCTATGAATACTCTCTCAAGATAGTACTTGCCTTACATGAGTACTCGTGACTGATACCAATGACAAGGAAAGGGACCTGTACTACCGAGGGATCAATCCCTGGGGGGCATGCTGAACCACCTCCCCCTCCCCCACTCTCTCATCAATGTTCTGCTCACGGAAGATAGTATGATCGCGGTCATAACTGCATTGGAAGGGCGCTTGCACGCGATTAAAGAGCACCAGATCGAGATGCTTGCTCTCCTAAGACACATAGGAGCGCTATGAGCTCCTAATCCTTGCCCCAGAACAGGGCAATCCATCTCCACTTGCTTAGGATCGTGGTCATATCAATTACATCGCTCGCAAGCATCACACCCCAGAAGAAGACTTCTCCGATGCGAATATCTCGACGTGCCCAGTCTGGCCAATCAGAGACCCGAACCTCATCATCACTGTAACACCCCAAGTTTTCCGAAGCAAGAAATGATTTCTGTGAGATATCGCCCGATAGTAGGGTTAACGTTAGCGGTAGGATGCTGGATTTAAAAGCAGGAGCGCTCTGTGAGCAACCTCCTGGCGGTAGTTGATACCTCGCAATAGTAGCATTGTCGATTTATCGACAGAGCCCCCTGTGGGTTACCGCCCGGCGGTAGGGTCAACATCGGCGGTAACGAGGCTGATTTATTTAGTATACCTATCTGGGAGGTACCACGTGGCGGTAGTGTTACCGCGGGGCAGTAATTACTTTTCGTCGAGTGTGGCTAGTTGATGCGACACATAGTCTACCACGTGGCGGTAGTTGGTACCGCGTGGCAGTAGTTGGTACCGTGCGGCGGAAGCAATGGCATGGCCACGCATCGGCCCAGGATTGGAGGTCTTGGGTGGTGTGATTGTGTATTGGACGTCTGAAGTACCGCACGTCGGTATCTAGTTACTGCGCGACGGTAGCTCGGCTTATAGCATGGGAAGTTGAGTTTCATTTCATTCTTTCTGGCTTCCTCCTTCTGATCAACCAAGTGAGTGGAGAGAGAAGGAGAGGGAGAGGAAGAAGATCTCGTCATCGTTTGGGTTTCATAGCTCCGGTTCGTGAGCAGAGTTTGGATCTGCGGAGGCATGCACGTTGCGATCATTTCCATCCGGCTAGATTCTCTCCTATGGTGCCGAAATTAACGTCAAGGGTAACAATCCTTCTTCTTGGACATGCGAAGTCCTTTGTTTTGGCATGTGAGGGTAGACGCTCCACGAGCCCGTGGAAGCAGTTCTCCTAATAGGTAGATCGGTTGTGTCCCCGTTATCTTTGCATTTAGAATATGGGATCGAAGTACGTATTAGGTATAACACCCCTGATTTTTCTGTATTAATTTTAAATCCCGTGGTGACGCATTTTTGACGTCAGAGCATTACGTTGAAGCGCAGTTAACGAGTGTCATTTGTTGGAGCATGGTTTTGCTCAGTGAGTTTTCTTGTATAATTGGTTTTTGCTTGGTTTGCACCTTTCCTCGCGAGTTGGGTCTATTTTGGTGACTCGGTGGAGCTTTTATAGGGATGTGGGTGCGTTTTGTCTTCGGGTGGTGTTTTGCCCGGGTTGGTTTGTCAGATTCGGATTTCAACTTCGCTGTTAGATTCATAGCGTCGGTATTTAGCTACAGTGCGATTTTCGTAAGATTCCGAGTTAATTTGGGTTTCGGGTCGTGTTTGGACTATGGATTATTAAATTGTTTTATGTTATAATAATTAATTATGTACGTATATATATAAGAACGATATTAGATCGCGTCAAACCCTATTCATCTTCTTTGTAAACCCGACAACAGACAATTTTCGTGAAATCGGAAGAGGAGCGTCGAATGGGCGTGCGTTCAACCAACGATTGAGAGAGCTCTGGTGGTCGGTTTTGACGAAGGAGTAGAGATTTGGAAAGCTCTCGTCGAGAGCTACGCGATCGTGGTAAGATCTTCCCATTTCCTCGATTTTTAGGTGTTAGGGTTAGCGATTTTGACCTCTTTTCTCCTCCAAAAGTTTTAGGAAACGTTGCTAGGATCATTTGGTGGCCGATCCTTATCGCGGTGTGAGCGGGAGGCGCATTTTCCGGAGTTTTCAAGGCAAGTGGATTTTCCCCTTGCATGTCCGTTTTCTTGTTGTTTTCTTCCCTTCTTTCCTCCTCCTTTAGAGAGTAGGAGTTGTGTAGGTAGATCCATGAAAAGAATCCCTACGTTAGGGCATATTTTCGGCAAAGGCTTGGAGAATAGGAATAGAGACTAAGTGTAATTTGACGAGTTTAGGTTAGAAAATTCGTCGAGTATCGTCGGTAGGTTTCGTCGAATATGGTAGGTTAGCCGGGTAAGAATCTGTCGTAAGTCGTTAAGTAGAATTCGACGAGTATCGCTAGCCTAATTCATCGAGTATCGGTAAGTAGGGTTCTACGAGTATCGCTAAAATTCCTTAAGGCATTTCCGTCGGGTAAGGTAGTCCAAGTTAGATTCGGCGTGTATCGTAGGGTTGAATTCGTCGAATATCGTAGAATTACCAAGGAAAATTCGACATATATCATAAGAATTCATCGAGTATAGTTAGTTCATTTTTGCCGAGTAATGTAGAATTCGTCGAGTATCACTGGTCTTTTTCACCGAGTGTTATCAAATTCGTTGAGTCTTATTGTAATTCGTCAGGTATACTCGCCGAATTTGGCCAGGACTTAGAATTTTTATTATCGTTTCGTGTAGGATTCATCTTGTATGGTCCCTAGGATGGTTTTAAGGCTTGTGTAAGTTTTTCCTTTGGGTTTAGTCTTGGGTTTTGGTTGGGGTGTTCGGTTATGATGTTTCTTCGGCTAGGTAGGTTGGCAGTGGATAAAGGACAACCAACTGGACGCCGGTTTGTGGGTCATTACACTTGGTGGTTCTGTTTGGTGTCTATTTTTATGGACTGTTGGGTTGTGTTTGGCTAGGTGGCCACCACCGCAGTGCCATTTTTTGAGACGTCTGGGTTTGGTAGTTCGGGTTTGGACGTTTTGGTCATCGACTCCGGTGTTGGAACCCCACCTATGTTTAGGGTTGATTTGAGCTAGGTTCACTATTAGGATTATTAGATGACCCAACATGTATAGTCTAGGGTCATAGGTTTTTATCAGTGTCAAGGTCAAATCAACAAACCTAGATTGATTGGTTCTCCCTTCAGAAGAATTAGAGACAGAAGACCTCCAGAGAAAAGCAGTTTTCAAAGAGACAGAAAAGGCGTTCGTCGATAGCTGAACTTAGCTCGACGATCGTCGATCTTAGATCGACAAACTCAGAGTTCCTTCTCTGAGTTGAGCTCGACGAAAGTCCAGCTTAGATCTACGATCTGTGGGCTTATATCAGATTCTCAGCTCGACGAAGTGCCTTCTCATGTCGACGAACTTAGAGCTCAGATTGGCTAGTGTATTTTCTGCTCGACGTAATTGGAGCTCTGTTCGACGATCTTCTACCTCTTAATCTGCCATCTCAGGTCGACGATCAAGCAGTTTTCAGTTCGACGAATTTGGATCTCAGGTATACGAAAGTTTGCTGAGTTCGACTATTTTCTCCCAGGTTCAGTTCGACTATTCTCTGATGATTTCAGTTCGACTAAGGCAGAAGAATTTCAAATTATATTATAATATCTGTAATGCTCTGATAATTAATGCTCAATATTCTTATGTATATAGCCGTTCCTTGGCAGCATTAATTATGGTTTTCACAGAGTTATTACTTGGCTTATTTACTAGGACAGTTGAGGAAATTCATTTAAGACAATTTCTAGCCGTTCAACTCCCAAAAATTTTGCAATCAGTCAAGGAAAGGAATTCTAATTTCAAATGCTAAAATCTGCAAGGAATATATATAAGAATTTCTTTTCAAGGTAGATAGAAGCAAAACAGGAATAGACACAAAGAGATAGCTGTGTTAGAAAATTATTTTGCAGAAAACTGAAAGAAGAACAGTTCATATACTATTAAAGTTCATCACTTTTTGCTTCAGGGCTTTCAAGAGACAATCCATCAACATCTATCTAAAATCTTCCTGAAGATCAATAAGAAATCTGAAGGCCTTCACCCTGAGCAAAGCTTCCTTTCTCCTGAACTATTCTACATCTCAGGGGGATCTTTGACAACATCAACAAATCCACTAGTCTTCTCTCAGATTATTGACAGAGAAGAACAACATCATCTTTATTTTCATTCAAAACTGTAAAAGGGTTTTTAACTTCCTTCAAAGTTATCCCTTTGGTTTTTAAGTCTCCTAATCAAAAGACTTAGTTTGATTTTTGAGCACCTGGTCAAAAGCTCAAAGGGTTGCTAGATCTCCCTTAAAAAATAGATCTTGTGGTGGCAGGGCACCTGATCAAAAACCTGTAGTGGATTCCTACCAGAGTGGTAGAAGAGTGAATGTACCCAGGTTTATTGGAGAACCACTATAAACTCCTTGTGTCGTCTGGTTTGCCTTTACTTTTTGCTTGTGTGCTGTGATATTTCTTTTTACACATATATATATCACTTATTTTAATCTGCTATAAAAATTAATAAAAAGATTTTTAATACTCTATTATTGACATCTACTATTAAAGTTCATCACTTTTTGCTTCAGGGCTTTCAAGAGACAATCCATCAACATCTATCTAAAATCTTCCTGAAGATCAATAAGAAATCTGAAGGCCTTCACCCTGAGCAAAGCTTCCTTTCTCCTGAACTATTCTACATCTCAGGGGGATCTTTGACAACATCAACAAATCCACTAGTCTTCTCTCAGATTATTGACAGAGAAGAACAACATCATCTTTATTTTCATTCAAAACTGTAAAAGGGTTTTTAACTTCCTTCAAAGTTATCCCTTTGGTTTTTAAGTCTCCTAATCAAAAGACTTAGTTTGATTTTTGAGCACCTGGTCAAAAGCTCAAAGGGTTGCTAGATCTCCCTTAAAAAATAGATCTTGTGGTGGCAGGGCATCTGATCAAAAACCTGTAGTGGATTCCTACCAGAGTGGTAGAAGAGTGAATGTACCCAGGTTTATTGGAGAACCACTATAAACTCCTTGTGTCGTCTGGTTTGCCTTTACTTTTTGCTTGTGTGCTGTGATATTTCTTTTTACACATATATATATCACTTATTTTAATCTGCTATAAAAATTAATAAAAAGATTTTTAATACTCTATTCACTTCCTCTCTAGAGTTAATGTGATCTATCCCTTCACTTTCAATTGGTATCAGAGGCAGGTTGTTTGGTTTTACAGGCTAACACCTGAACTAAAAGATCTTTGATAGATCCCATTTACTCTAGTGTCCTTTTATATCATGACACTAAATAAGAAGAACTCAAGCACCAGACCTCCAGTGTGCAATCTTAACAAGTTTGCACTTTGGAAGGCAAGGATCAGATTATATATAAATTCTATTGATGAAGAAATAAACAATTCTATTTTGATAGGTCCCCCTACTCCATTTGCAACAACCACTACAAGCACCAGTGCTGTTCCACCACCTGAGTGGACAGAAGCTCAGAAGAAAGCTAAGATAGTCGATGCCAAAGCTATGAATATTTTGGCTCAAACAATGTCTGATGACATTTTCCAGAAAGTTGCTGAATGTACTTCAGCCAAGGATATATGGGATTCCTTAAATGGGATGGTAGTAGGATCTGCTGATGAAAGGAAAGACATGAGATCACATCTAATCTCTTAATACGAGAATTTCAAGAAAGAAGAAGCAGAATTAGTTGCTGACATGTACAATAGACTCAACCTCATAATTAATGAGCTGAAAACTCTGGACAAGGACATCTCATTAACAGAGATAAATGACAAGATTCTTATGTGCTTCCCTAGCACATAGGACTCTAGGATCTTGCCAATCAAGGAAGCCAGAAGCCTAAATGAGATCTCCACTGAAACCTTGTTGGACAAGCTCAAATCCTATGAGCAACTCATCAAGCCAAGAGAAGCTGAACAAAGGACCACTTCATCTTCAGTAAAGAAAGAGCAAAGTATTACTTTCAAAGCAGGTGAAGAAGCTGAAGCCAATCTAGATAATGAAGATCTAATGAGTCTCTTTGCTAAGAGATTCTACAAGATGGCAAGGAAGGACTTTAGAAGAAGATCTTCCAGAAAAGATGATAAGCCAAGGTATGATAAAATCCCCACTAAAGAGATAGTTTGCTATGGATGCAAAAAACCTGGACACATACTACTAGAATGTCCAGAGAACCAGAAGAAAGATAAAAGAAAGGAGAAAGACTCCAAGAAACTTTCCAGCAAACCATCCTCCAGCAAATACAAAAAGAAGGAAAGAGGATTTATTGCTGAGACTTGGAGTGAATCTGAGTCAGAATCTTCATCCAGCTCCAGTGAGGATAAAGAAGAGGCCAAAGCCAAAGAAATATGTTTGATGGAAATCAATGCCTCTTACAACAATTCTGAACCTGCAAATTTAGAAGCAGACAACTCATAAGATGAGTCTGTATCAGAAGAAGATCAGGTAATCTCATCCTTTGACTTTACTTCAAATCAATTTAAAACTGAATTTAAGGTATTATGCAATGATCTAATTAAATCTGAGAAGGAAATCAAACTTTTCAGAGAGAAATTAATTGAATTTGGAAATATTTCTTCTAAAAACTTAAAACTTAAAGAAGATTTACAAACTGCTAATAATCAAATAATTTCTTTAAAAACTAAACTAAATGAGGCTAAAATATTTGAAGAATCCCTTAATGGGAGAAGTATCAAATTGATGGACATAACAAGCACCTTGAATGCTAGATTAAATAACAAACTGGACTTGAGTGCTTCATCAAATCAGCGTCCTATTCTTCAGAAAAATATTTTATCAACCCTCATAAAATTCATCTCTGTTAAAGAAAAAGGTAAAGAAGTTTTACAACTTATAGATAAAAATACTGAAATCTTACCAAAGAACAAATCAAAGAAAAATAAAAAATCTCATAAAAATAATGTTCAACAAAATTCGTCAAACTCAGATCGACGAAATCAGTATTATGCATCGAACGACGATCGACGAACTATGAACCCAGAATTTGGGTATGATTACTCAACAATGGGTGCTTGACAAAATCAATATATTTTGTCGAACAGAGATCGACGATCTTGGAACGCAGAACATGAGTATTATCATTCTGTGAAACGAGATCGACGAAATCAATACTTTTCGTCGAACTCAGATCGACGAACTCAACTAAATTCGTCGACCTCAAATTTTCAAAACAGAAATTTTAATTTTTATCAAACTAATAATCAAAAACCAAAATTTGTTAATCCTTTTACTCAATGGATAATTCCTCCTAGGAGATATCACCCATTAGGTTATAAGGATCAACCTGATTATTCTTACATTTCAAGTTATAAATTTGAAAGAAATCAAGGACCTAAGTTAACCTGGTAAAGAAAAATTAATCTTGTTTTCTTACAGGTAAAGAACTATCCTACCACAGAGGAATAGTGGTACTTGGATAGTGGTTGCTCAAAACACATGACAGGTTCAAGGCCAACCTAAGTGACTTCAAGGCAAAGCTTGGACCCAAAGTTATCTTTGGTGACTCCAACTATGGACAAATAAAAGGATATGTGAATGTCAAAGTTGGAGCTGTCACCTTCAGCAAGGTAGCTTATGTGAGTGGTCTCAAGCAAAACCTGATATCCATAAGTCAGTTATGTGATGAAGGTTATCAGGTAACCTTTAACAAGTCTTTATGCATTATTTCTTCTAGTTCAAAAGAAATTATTTTAACAAGAACTAGAGTATGCAACATATATGTAGTAAATTTTAAGTCTGCTATTTCAGAAATTTGTTTATTTAATCAAATTAGTTCAACTAATGACTTATGACATAAAAGACTAGGACATGTAAATTTAAGAAATATTGCTAAACTATCTAGGGAAAACCTTGTTAGAGGATTGCATTCTTGCCCCTACAAGAAGAAAAGTCTATGCAGGGCTTGTCAGTTAGGCAAACAAACTAAAAATAGTTTTAAATTAACTAATAAGAGTGATTCACCCAGAATCTTGTATTTGTTTGACATGAATCTTTTTGGATCCATTGTTGTACAAAGTCTGGGAGGGAAATCTTACACTCTAGTTATTGTTGATGACTTCTCTAGATTCACTTGGGTGTTCTTTCTGAGAATCAAGTCAGATAACTTTAAAGTTCTTACAGACTTTCTTAGGAGCATAAAGATTGAGTACTCTACTCCTGTTGCATTGATCAGAAGTGATCATGACACTGAGTTTGAATCTCTTCTTATGCAAGAATTCTGTGAGAAGGAAGGTATCAGGCTTTGCTTCTCTGCTCCTAGAACTCCTCAACAAAATGGGGTAGCAGAAAGGAAAAATAGAACCCTTATTGAAGCTGTAGGGACATTGCTTGCAGATTCTTACTTACCCCTATCTTTTTGGGCAGAGATTGTAAGCACAACAATTATGTTCTGAATAGAAGTTTAATTCATAAACTTAAGGGCAAGACTCCCTATGAATTGCTTAAAGGTAAGCAACTTAAAATAGATTATTTTAGAGTATTTGGTTATAGATGTTATATTCAACATAATAACAAGAAATATCTTAGAAAGTTTGAAGCCGAAGCTGTAGAGGGAATTTTTATTGGATATTCCCAAGTCAACAAGACTTATAGGATATTTAATAAATCAATCTTAAAAATGGAAGAATCTGTACATATATCTTTTGATGAAGCTAATATGTGTTATAAAGAGAAGGATTCTTCTACCAGAGATACATTACAGGTACCCATTCTGTTTGAGAAATTTGATGACTTAAACCTCACCCAAGAGGTTACATTGCATCCCTATCCACAGATTGATGGAAAGAGTGAAGAAGAAATTATTGGAACAGTTGAACCAACAACAACTAACATAATTCCACAAGAGGAATTAATTCCCCAAGCTATTGATGAACCAACTCCTCCTATTGATCTTGTCACACTTAGAGATCATCCCATATCTCAAGTGATTGGAGACATATCAGTTGGTGTGCAAACAAGGCATTAACTCAACCAAGATTTGATGCATGCTTGCTTCATATCTCAGATTGAACCTCAATCCATAAAATATACAGAGTAAAATCCCCACTGGATTATTGCAATGCAAGAGGAGCTCAATTAATTTGAGAGATGCAGAGTTTGGGACTTAGTTCCAAGACCCAAAGACTACCCAGTCATTGGAACTAAATGGGGTTTCAGGAACAAATTGGATGCACAAGGAGCTATTGTAAGGAACAAAGCAAGATTGGTAGCTCAAGGCTATTCTCAGGAGGAAGGAATTGATTATGACCAGAACTTTGCCCCTATTGCAAGGCTGGTGTCTATCAGAATATTTCTTGCATATGCAACATTCAAGAAATTCGAAGTCTACCAAATGGATGTCAAGAGTGCCTTTCTTAATGGTGAACACAAAGAGGAAGTCTATATGGAGCAACCACCAGATTTTATCTCTCCAACTCATCCGTCTTTTGTTTTTAAATTGCATAAAGCTCTTTATGGTTTAAAGCAAGCTCTAAGAGCTTGGTATGAGACCCTAGCTAGCTTTCTTTTAGAGCATAAGTTCACTAGAGGCATTATAGAAAGGACTTTATTTTTTAGGCATCATAAAAATAAAATTTTTCTATTACAAATATATGTAGATGACATCATATTTGCCTCTACTGATTCTAAACTATGCAGAAGATTTTCTGATCTGATGCATTCCAAGTTTGAAATGAGTAGCATGAGTGAGCTTTCATACTTCCTTGGTTTTCAAGTTAAGCAATCCCCTGATGGAATTTTCTTCTCCCAATACAAATATGTTAAGAAGCTAGTTAAGAGATTTGGGATGTCTGATGCCTTAGCTATGAAAACACCCATGGCTTCCAATGCCGTGATTGATTCTGATGAATAGGGCAAACCAGTTGATCCGAAAACATATAAGGCTATTGTTTGGTCCTTGTTGTATCTCACAGCTAGTAGGCCAAATATAATGTTTGCTATATGTCTTTATGCTAGGTTCCAAGTGAACCCTAAAGAATCTCACCTTATTTTACTAAAAAGAATTTTGAGATATATAAAGGGTTGTTCAAATCTAGGACTCTGGTATCCAACTGAGTCAAAATTTGAATTAACTGGATTCTCAGATGCTGACTTTGCTGGATGTAGAGTTGATAAAAAAACCACATAAGGAACATGCCAATTCCTTGGTGATAGGCTTGTGTCTTTGTTTTGTAAGAAACATACATCTGTGTCAACTTCAACTGCTGAATCTGAATATATATCAGTTGATAGTTGTTGTGCACAAATTTTGTGGATTCAAAACCAACTCCTGGATTATGATTTCAATCTAAATAATTCAACTATATTTTGTGATAGTACCAGTGCAATTTCCATTGCACAAAATCCAGTGCATCATAGTAGTACCAAACATATAGAAATTAGACATCATTTCATTAGAGATTGTGTGGACAAAAATAAAATTAACCTTGTCTTTATCTCTACTGATTTACAAAGAGCAGAAATTTTCAACAAACCTTTGGATGAAAAGAAACATCTGTTCTTCTTAAACCAGCTAGGTATGATTAATGGAGAAGTTTAATTTGATTTCTGTCTGAGGTCGAAGAATTGATCACCTTTCGTCGAACAGAGATCGACGATCTGTGAACTCTTCTTGAGATTTTTCGTCGAACGGAGATCGACGAAATCTCTTTGAGAAACATTTTCGTCGAACGGAGATCGACGATTTTGCTTCAGAAATATTTCGTCGACCTGAGAATGATGAAATGTTTTCCCCCTCTTCAAACTGAGATCGACACTTTTATTTCTTCATGAAATTTTTCGTCGACCTGAGTTCGAAGTTGTTCTTTTGCGTTGGACGAAGTTCACCGTTTCACCTTCTAAAAACTTATAATATGGTTTTCATCGAACTCCATCCCGCGCTTTCCTATTCTTTTGCACTTGATCTCTCTCTCATTTGGCGACCTTGGCGGAGACCCTTTCGGCAATGAAGTTCGATGCAGGTTTTGACATTGACGTCGACTCCTTCAGTCACTCTGATCAAATCTTCAAAGTCATCCTTCAGTTGTTTGAAGGATCTCAGTTGAAAAAGTTCATGACCTTCAGAATCAAACTTCTAGTGGCTGAAATCAAAGAATGGTTATTTACAGCAACATCTCCAGAACAAACAATAATCTCAGGATCAATTTCTGGAAATAAGTTTTTTTGGTTTTATAAATGAAGAAGATGATTTTGAATTAACTAGCAATGAGTTTGAGGACATGCTAGTTATAATGGGTCACTCCCAGGGAAACCCTAACAAGCTATTGAAAAATAACTTGTTAGTTGAATACAAGTTTCTAGAAGATGTGGTTGGAAACGTCATCCTGGGCAAGCACTCTGCCCATGACCATATTACCAGACATAAGTCTGACTTGATGATTGCCTTGGTAAACAAGAAATCAGTGAACTGGGGCAGGATTATTTTTGATTTGATCAAAACGAAGATATGCAAAAAGGATGTAAGTTCTGGAAGGATTCTGGGAATCTTCCTCTAGGAAAAGGTTCCAGAATTATTGGTCTCCCAAACCATTTTCATTAATGCTTCAAAGAAGCTTACCTTTGCCCTATTTGGCAGATGGGAGAGGACTATCCCCAAGCCCTCTAGGGCCTCCTCCAGGATTGCTTCAGAGGACACAAGGGATGAAACAACCACTTCTCCAACCCCAGAAGAAGCTCCTGCTCCTCCTCCATCTCCGCCTCATTCTATATTTCCTTCATCAATTCCACTTCAACAACCTTCTACCTCAATTCATCAAGTCTCACCATCTTAATCACAATCACCAATTCATATCCATGAGGATACACCACCATCTCCACCTCCTCAATCACATATTCCACAACATCTTGATGACATTCCATCATCTCCTACATTCAATCTTCTCTCATCTCCATCTCCTCAACCATCTCCACAACATTCACCTCTTCAGGATCAATTACCTGATTTCATCCCTCCATCAAAAATTCCGCCAACATTCCCATCATTCCAACAAACAGACTTCCCTAATGTATTCTCAGTCTGTTCAAATTGTGGTCACCAATCCACCTATACCCCATCTACTCCTGAACCCCTTTATCTAAACTTATATGACATAGCTAATGATCTTCTCAAATTCATCACCCCCTCTCTGAAAAAGCTAGTAGAGGAAGCAGTTGGTCCTCTTATTTATGCCATTGCTGATCTTTCTTCCAATATTGCCTCTTCCTCTTCTGTCCCTTCTTCTAGGGGCCTGGGTTCAGGTATCTCTGAATCCAGGCCAGTTGAGATGTTCAATGAAGAAGCTCCTTCAGCAGCATCAACTCCAGCAACATCAGCAACTCCAATAGAGATTATTGAAATTCTTGATGAAGATACAAAAATGACTTGTTTTGAAAAAGATTCAGTAGATACAACAATAAACAGTGTTGGTGATTTCATTATAAATCCCACAGTTTATATTCTTTCCCTATTACATTCTTTTGATTCAGGGCATAGCTCAATTCTACCAGCTTTTGTTGATACAGTTTTAGATTTTTCTAAAGCTATAGTTTGCTACTCAGCTCCAATTAGTCCTGAAGTTTTGGAACAACTAAGGACAAGTTTTTCAGTTACTGATATTATTATAGAGCCAATAACTGATACAAGAGCCAAAGGCTTCCTCACTTCCAAATTATGGCTGGGCTTAGTCTCCCATGCCAAATCTTGATGAGATTATGTTTCAAGATATGGAAGAAGAAAGTGACTATATTTAGGCTCAAGTTGTTACAGAAATTATAGAGCCAGAAGTTCAAGCACAGCCTCAGGCTGATATAAAAGATACAAGTATATAGCCTCAGGCTCATCCTATATTGTCTAAAGAAATGCTTCAAAGGATTCATGCCCTTTATGACAATCCTGTCAGTGAATCTGATGATGATAATGAGTCAGATGATTCAAAGGATACTAGTTCTAAAAAGAGAAAAGCTAAAAAGAAGGCTCCTCCCAAAGCTGCTCCAAAACCTAATCCCACTGTTGACACTCTCTATTACATTCTACACAACATAAATCTCACTCTAGACACCCCTAACTAGATGAGATATTCAAAGAATGAAATGAAAGCTAGGAAGAAGAGTAGGAGATACTCTCCTCCACCTCAGTTTAGGAGAGGTCCTCCTCCTCCTCCTCCTCATGCAGCTGGATAAGCAGGCAGTGTTTCTCATGCCCAAAGATATGCTTCTCACTCTTATCAATCAAGATTAACTCACAACAGCAAAGAAAGACCTTCTAGGTCAGATACTCAGTCTAGCAGTTATCATAGAAAACAACAGCAGGAGCAACATGACAGTCAGCCAGTAGAACAAGGCAGCCAAAAAGACAAATCCAGTCTAGAAAGGCCACTATCTCCAATGTGTGATCTCGAAATGGATCCTAATTCAAGGATGGCCGGATTTAAAGAGCTTATAGGACTATCTCAAATCAGAAAGGCTAAAGAAGAAGGACATAATGTTTCCTAGTTTACTATAATGTCATCATACAGAAAGAAAGAACTAGACAAATATCAGGTACAAAATCTTTTTAATGTTGATACTTACATGTCTTTACATCTTGAAGCAGTTTTTCCAAGAGCAGCTTATGTGATAATTCTTGGAGCTGAAGACTTGAAGATGACAAAATTGCAAGCAGCTGATCCCAAAAGAGAAATAATCTTCACCAAACCATCTACTGAAACTTCACAGGATGCAACTAAGAAAGTTTGATAGATTTTCTATTTCTATTTTTGGACTTAACTGCTATTTGTTGTAAATATTTCACAAGGCACACTTTGTTTATATCTGCTGAAACATTATAATTCTTCCAAATATTGTTTTATGCTTTGTGATTTTTTCTTTTATGTTGTTCATAGTGACCTCACTCAAATAGGGGGAGATTATTAGAACCCCACCTATGTTTAGGGTTGATTTGGGCTAGGTTCACTATTAGGATTATTAAATGACCCAACATGTATAGTATAGGGTCATAGGTTTTTATCAGTGTCAAGGTCAAGTCAATAAACCTAGAATGATTGGTTCTCCCTTTAGAAGGCTTAGAGATAGAAGACCTCCAGAGAAAAGCAGTTTTCTAAGAGATAGAAAAGGCGTTCGACGATAACTGAACTCAGCTCGACGAACATTGATCTCAGATCGACGATCTCAAAGTTCCTTCTCTGAGTTGAGCTCGATGAAAGTCCAGCTGAGATCGACGATCTGTGAGCTTATATCAGATTCACAGCTCGATGAAGTGCCTTCTCAGGTCGACGAACTTGGAGCTCAGATTGGCTAGTGTATTTTCTGCTCGACGTAATTGGAGCTCCGTTCGACGATCTTCTGCAGATAAAGTAAAATACACTGTCAACTAATAAGACAAACAACTTTATCTGAAAAGATTTGACTCAGGCAAAAGAGATGGAGCAGATATTGCTTGGAAATATTATCATAAAACAACTGAAATAAAATGCCAGATAATATATTAATTAATTAAATAGAATAAATAAATACAAAATAAAAAGGCAGACAGAAAGCGTCGAACGACCCTCGAAGATCGTCGACCGAAGAACGAAGATCGTCGAACTATCAGACAGATAGTCGAACAATCCAGATAGTCGAACTATCAAAGGAGATAGTCGAACTATCACAACAGATAGTCGAACTATCAGAAGATAGTCGAGCTATCAGATAGTCGACCTATCAACAGATAGTCGAACTATCAAAGCAGAACCGATAGTCGACCTATCAACAGATAGTCAAACTATCAACGCAGAACAGATAGTCGACCTATCAACAGATAGTCGAACTATCAAAGAACGACAGATAGTCGAACTATCAACAGATAGTCGAGCTATCAGATAGTTGAACTATCAAAGCAGATAGTCGAACTACCAAGGGAAAACAGATAGTCGACCTATCAGCAGATAGTCGAACTATCAGAAGAAAGCAGATAGTCGACCTATCAATAGATAGTCGAGCTATCAAACAATGCAGATAGTCGACCTATCAAACAGATAGTCGAGCTATCAGATAGTTGAACTATCCAAGCAGATAGTCGAACTATCACAACACACAGATAGTCGAACTATCAACAGATAGTCGAACTATCCTCGCAGACAGAACGTCGAGCAACTGATAGACGATCGTCGAACAGTTAGTCGACGATAGTCGAGCGGCGTTCGATTATAGTCGAACGAAAAACTACTTAACCAAATTCTTCATCTGGAAAAGCGAGGACCCTACAGCTAGACCACTAACCATTGACCATAGATATTTCTTGGGTCAAGGGACTAAAAAGACAAGACTAAACTCAAATCAAACTAGGGTACCAACAATCTCCCCCTATTTGAGTTAAGTCTCTCAAAAACTAAAACACAGAACTAGCTATAGAGCAATAAAACAATACAGGAAATAGATAACAATTAACTAGCAATTATCAAACAGATAGATAACAGTCAAACAAAATTAAGAATCTACAGAATCGTGTTTAGGGTCAGAAGAGCTAGGAACAAAAGAAACTTTCCGCAAGGGATCAATAGCTTCTTTCTTAGACAGCTTCAAATCTTGCACACCAATAATCTTCAGTTCTGCAGCCCTTGGAACAACTGCTTCTGGGTGCTTTTCCATATATATAGAAGGATCAAATACCTCTGGTCTAACCTGGATTTTATTGAGTTCCTTCATTCTGAACTTTGACATTGTAGTAAATCCTGTAGAGTTCTTTCCTTCAGCTTTAGCTTTCTTTATCTGAGCTGATCCAACAAGTTCTTGAAATCGAGCCATCCTGAAATCAGGATCTAACTCTTGGCTTTCATACACATTTTCGGATGATGTATCAATTGGCTTCACAGTTTTAAACTTAACAGATAAATCTAATAAACTTTCAGCTGTATTTTTAACTTCTTGAATAACTAAAGATGGTGGAGGAGCAAACTCAGCAAACTTTTTACTGGATTTTTCAGAGAAGATGGTTCTTTTACCTTTTGCAACATCCTTAGCAACATGAACTGGTATATCAGGAGAAACCTTTCTCTTGGGAGATGGAGGAGGTGAAAATGTTGGCTTTTGATATACAACCTCCTTTACTTGCTCTTTAACCTCAGTATCATGCCTTTGAGTACCAGTATATGATTTGCCTTGGTGGCTTTGAGAACTTTTCCTTGAATGAGGCTGAGAAAGAGCAGATTTTGCAGATGGAGCAGAATGATTAGCAGATAAATTGCCAGAGGCTCCTGCACTGGGAGGTGGAGGACCTCTGGGTGTCCATCTGGGAGCAGGACTATCATATCTCTTAGATTTCTTTCTCTCCTTTTGCTGGTTCTTGGAAAACCACATCCAATGTTGGAAGTCTTTCGACTTAGGGTCAATCCCTTTCAATATGTAATAAGGAGTATCATTGTCTCGATTAGGAGGAGGAGGAGCAACAACTTTCCTTTTTCTCTTTGCAGCTTTCTTTTTCTTAGAGTCCTCAGACAAATCTGAATCATCTTCATCTTCAGAATGAGATGAGGGAGGATGATCATAAGGGTCATAGGCTTCTGATACAGCCTTTTCCTTTGCTTTCAGAGCAGCTTTCTCTTTTTCTTCTTCTATGGCATCCTGAGCCAGAAGAGAATCCAGATCAGGTCCTTGAGAGTCATCCCATACAGTAGATTTTTCATCTTGCAAAACTTTTTCTTTCTCTTCCAAAATATCTTGTACTCTTTGCTGCCAGGCAGCTCTTGCTTTCTCTTCTTCTAAACTCAGTACTGGGGTCTTTTCATCTTGACTTTTAGATTCAACATCTTCTATATCTTCTTGAACAACTAAAACATCTGAAACAGATTCTCGAACAACTACTTCTACTTGAGCAGCTATATCTTCTTTAATATAATCTGTAGATTCATGAACACAAATCTGCTATATAAGCTAAAAGCATTCCTTCTAGGTATTCACAAACTAGCAAATCAGTTGACTCGTCAATAAAACGGATGAGTGAATTACCTTCATACTTTACCAACTCCCAGGATTCATCTAGATAGGATGTAATAATGCCTTCTAGGAAACGGGCAACCAAAGGAGTGGTGAGATCTTCTAAACAAACTTTTACAGCAAATTCAGATAACATAACTGCATCAGATATTTCTTTTTCAGATAACACTGAAACTGATTCTTCTTGAGCTGGAGCAGTCTCTTCTTGAACTGTCATCACTATATCTGTCACCGCTGGAGAATCTGCTGGAGGGGAGGCTGGAAGCTCTGAGACATCTTCATAGAACATCTCCCCTTGCCTGATTTCAGTGGGAACTGAAACCAGGCCCCTAGAAGAAGAGGGCTCAGCAGAATTAGAGAGGGATTGGATGGTAGCAGTCAAAGTAGCAATGGAGGAGGCAAGTGGAGCAATTGCCTCTTCAATCATGATTTTGATTGAAGGGGTAATCAACTCCAAAATGCTGGATATGAATGCTGGGGTGATTTCAAAAGAATGTGGGGAAACTGCAGATGATAGAAGATCAGCAGGAGGAATGTATTCCTGTTGAACTGGAGAACGAATAGGAGATGGAGAATGATGTGGAGATGGAGGAGGAGATGGAAGAGGAGAATGAACTGGAGAAGATATTTCAGAAACCAATAAATCAAAACTGGGTTGAGATGTCCCAGCCAGATGAGATGGTATAGGAGAAGCAGGAGGAGAAGGAATAACAACCGTGGTTGTATCTCGAACAGGAGAAGCAGGAAGTCGTACTTCAGCTGAAGTTGATGGAACTTCAATTGAAGTAGACTGCAGAGCAGAAGAAGATGATGAAAGAGAAGGATGAGCTGAGCCAGCTTCTAGAGGGTGAGGAGTGACTGAATCAGTCCTTGTGCTCTCGGATGCCGCTGGAGCAACCCCTGCGGGAGCGGGCTTCAAGAAGGTCCTCTTCCACTTGGAGAACAAATTCGGATCCATCTTCTTGCTGGCATTAATGGTTGTAGCAGTTGAAATCAGCAGATGAGAATACTTCTCTTTCAGAAAAATCCCAATAACCCTGCCTAGGGTAACCTCTTTCTTACTGTTCTTCTTCCTTATCAAATCGAACAAAACTCCTGCCCAATTAATCCTTTTCTGATTTACAATTGCACACATCAGTGCAAATTATTGTCTAGTAATGTTGTCATGGGCGGAGTGCTTTCCTAGAAGCACTTTTCCAACTATTTCTGCAAGGAACTTGATCTTGAAGGGAAAATTCACCTTGAGGAGCTTGAAGGGAATGCCTTCCGCATGTCCCAGCTCTAACAACATTCTTCCGAACTCTGGAGCATCTTACTCAAATTCTTCTTCACCATTTATCAATCCAAATAAATCAGTCAGAATGGCGGGAGTCAAAATAACCTCTTCTCCGCCAATTGAGCCGGTCATCGATTCGTCGGTGGAGGACGAAGTAAATGCCCATTCCTTAATCTCGGGAATATTTAACTTAATCCTTGTAGACATTAGTCTTTCTAACCCTTGATCTCTGCATAACTGGAGGATTTCCACAATCCCTGATTCACAACAGCTGAAGGCATCGAAGTCGACACTGAAACCTGCATCGAACTTCACAACTGCGAGCAATGCTGGAGAAATCTCCATTGAAGTGCTGGAGAATGCGCGAGAAAGACGGAGAAGACGAATCGGCAGAAAATCGCAAGAGGAGGAGCAAGCGGGAAGACGGAATGCGAAAGGACGCTCTCCGTCGATGATAAAAGCAAAGATCTTTTAACCTAGGTCGACTATCGGCTTTATATTAGACCGGAGATAGTCGATCTATTTAAAAGATGCTGGACACGATGGTCGAACGGTCGTTCGACGATCGGTCCAGAAGCAGAGTAGTCGAGCAATCGTTCGACTATTTCTGTTTCTCAAACAACAAGCTGTCGTCATCCAGAGATCGACGATGAGCTCGACTTGTTCGACGGTGGTCGAATGCCGGTCAACGATCTTCAAACAGGAAAGCTTTCATCAACCATAGGTCGACGATGGGCTTGACCCGATCGACTATCTTCGAACGTCGTTCGACTATCTTCAAACAAGTTTCAACATTGGCAGATATAGTCACACTTAGTCTCTTCCATTGATCATGCCTAGTTGAACCAAAAAGAACAGATGCTTTTGTTCATCTAAGGGCTTGGTGAATATATCACCTCTCTGAAACTCAGTGGATATGAACTCAAGACAAATCTTGTTCTTTTCCACACAATCTCTCAGGAAATGGTGCCGAGTCTCAATGTGCTTCGTTCTAGAGTGGTGCACTGGATTTTGTGCAATTGAGATAGCACTGGTACTATCACACATGATTTTGGTGTTCTTGTATGAGTAACCATAATCCACAAGCTGGTTTTGAATCCACAGGATCTGTGAACAACAACTAGCAGCTGCTATATATTCAGCCTCTGCAGTTGAAGTTGAGACAGAAGCCTGCTTCTTACAGAACCAAGAGACCAATCTCTCTCCCAGAAACTGACAAGTTCCTGATGTGCTCTTCCTGTCAACTCGGCAACCAGCATAATCAGAATCAGAATATCCAATCAATTCAAATTCTGACTCAGCTGGATACCAAAGTCCTAGATTTGGACATCCCTTCAGGTATCTCAGGATTCTCTTGAGAAGAATCAGATGAGATTCCTTGGGGTTGACCTGGAATCTAGCACAGAGGCATGTAGCAAACATTATACCAGGCCTACTTGCAGTTAAATATAATAGGGAACCAACAATGGCCCTATAATTCTTTTGATCAACTGGCTTGCCGTGATCATCAGAATCAATAACTACATTAGTAGTCATAGGTGTAGGCATTGCTGAAGCATCAGCCATCCCAAATTTCTTTACCAATTCCTTGGCATATTTGGATTGGGAGATGAAGATACCATCAACATCTTGCTTAACTTGGAGACCAAGAAAGTAAGACAGCACACCCATACTACTCATCTCAAACTTAGAGTGCATCAGGTCAGAGAACCTTTTGCAAAGTTTGGGATCAGTGGAGCCAAATATAATATCATCCACATACACTTGAACTAACAGGATTGTGTCCTTGTGGTGCTTGACGAAAAGGGTTCTATCAACTACTCCCCAAGTAAAGTTGTGCTCTAACAGGAAACTAGCTAGAGTCTCATACCAGGCTCTGGGTGCTTGCTTTAGTCCATAAAGAGCTTTCTGCAACTTAAACACATGTGAGGGCTGAGTTGAAGAAACAAACCCTGGTGGTTGTTCAACAAACACCTCTTCCTTAAGCTCACCATTCAGGAATGCACTTTTGACATCCATTTGAAAGATCTTAAACTTCATGTAGGCTGCATAGGCCAAGAAGATCCTTATTGCTTCTAGCCTTGCAACAGGAGCAAAGGTTTGGTCATAATCTATACCTTCCTCCTGTCTGTAGCCCTGAGCTACAAGCCTAGCTTTATTCCTTACAATAATTCCATTTGCATCTAACTTGTTTCTATACACCCACTTGGTGCCTATGATCAGTTGGCCTTTAGGTCTTGGAACCAAAGTCCAAACTTTACATCTCTCAAACTGATTGAGTTCCTCTTGCATAGCAATGATCCAGTGGGGATCTAGCTCTGCATCTTTAAAGGTGAGGGGCTCAATCTGTGAGAGGAAATAAGCGTGCATCACATCCTGTCTTAGCTGATGTCTTGTTTGAACACCAGCTGATATGTCTCCTATCACTTGAGATGTGGGGTGATCTCTAAGTGTGACAATATCAGCAGGTGGGATGTGATCTTCAGCAATAGTTGGGATTAATTCCTCAGGAGGAATTTGATCTACTGTTGGTGGAACAACAATAGCTTCTGCAATGTCTTCATCACTGTCTGATTCAGTGATCTGAAGAGTTGATAGTTGAAGAATCTCTTGAGTAGCATCAGGTACCTGCAATGAACTAGAGGAAGGAGAATTTTCCTTCTCCTTGTAAAACATCTGAGACTCATCAAAAGATACATGCACAGATTCTTCAATTTTACAGGTTGATTTGTTATAGACCCTATAAGCTTTGCTTACTTGGGAATATCCAAGCATAATTCCCATTGAAGCTTTTGCTTCAAACTTTCTAAGGTATTCTTTATTGTTATTATGAATATACACTACACAACCAAATACTCTAAAATAATTAATTTTAGGTTTCTTTCCTTTAAGCAACTCATAAGGAGTTTTACACTTAAGCTTGTGTATCAGACTTCTATTCAAGACATAATTGGCTGTACTAACAGCTTCTGCCCAATAGGAGAGAGGCATATTAGCATCTGCCAACAATGTACTAGCAGCTTCAATGAGTGTTCGATTTTTCCTTTCAACTACCCCATTTTGTTGGGGAGTTCTAGGAGCTGAGAAGCTATGTTTGATACCTTCTCTCTCACTGAATTCTTGCATGAGAAGAGAGTCAAACTCAGTACCATGATCACTTCTGATCAAGACCACATGAGTAGAGTACTCAGTCTACACACATAATAGAAAGTCTGTAAGGGCTTTGAAGTTATCAGCCTTAGTTCTCAAAAAGAAAACCCAACTGAACCTGGAGAAGTCATCTACAATTACTAAGGTGTAATACTTCCCTCCTAAACTCTGTACATTTATTGGGCCAAAAAGGTCCAAATGTAATAAATACAGGATTCTAGGTGAATCACTTTTATTTACAGATTTAAAAGAATTCTTGGTTTGCTTGCCTAGCTGACAAGCCTTGCAAAGGCTCTCCTTCTTGTAGGGGCAAGAAGGTAAACCTCTAACAAGGTTGTGTTTAGATAACCTAGATATATTTTTAAGGTTAACATGACTAAGCCTCTTATGCCACAAAGAATTATTATTAATTGTTACTTCATTAAATAAACAGATTTCAGAATGAGTTGAATTGAAATCTACTAAATAAATATTACCTTTTCTAATGCCTACTAAAACAACATTATTATTTAAAGTAATATTACAAGAAGAGTTAGAAAATGAAACCTGGTAGCCAGCATCACATAGCTGGCTGACTGAGATCAAATTGTGCTTCAGTCCTGTCACATATGCAACTCTCTTGAAAGTAACATCTCCAATTGTGATCCTGCCATAGCCTTCTGTCTGACCACAGCTTGAATCTCCAAAGATAACCTTTGGGCCGAGCTTAGCTTTGAATTTTGACAGATGATTTTTATTTCCTGTCATATGCTTGGAGCATCCACTATCCAAATACCACTTATTTTGAGTGATAGGATAGGCCTTCACCTGCAAGACATTTATTTAGACATTGTGGACCCAGGTAACCTTGGGTCCCTTGTTTTTCACATAAGAAAAGCTAGAAATAAATGAAAATGCAGGCTGAGGGTGATAACCTAATGGGTGAGATCTCCTAGGTGGGATTCTCCATGCAGATGATGGGTCAACAAACCTAGGGTTTCTATTTTCATTTAGGTTTCTACGGGTTTGATGATGATTTTGAAAATCATATTGAAAACGTCGATCGACGTTCGACGATGGGCGCTCAGATCGTCGAGCTTCGTTCGACCATTGAGCTTCCGATCGTCGAGCAATGTTCGACGCTCTTTGTATTTCTTTAAAAAATTTCTTCCTCTTTTCTCTCTTAGCTTTATTTAAAGTTTTATTAACTTGGTTTACTTGCTCAGTGTTCTTCATTCCACTAGCTGAGATGAAGTTCACTGGAGTTGAAAGATTATTTTTAAGAATAACCGGGGGTTCACTTGGAGAAGCTCCTAAGCCTAGTTTGTTATTGCCTGACCTAGTGTTAGTCATGCTGGTTATTTCTAATAACTTAAGACTTCTACCATTTAGAGATTCTTCTAACCTCTTAGATTTAGCTAACTCAATTTTAAGAAACTTAATTTCTTCACTATAATTAGTGAGATCTTCCTTTAACCTAATAATTTCAGTAGATATGATTTCTGATTCAGCTAGCCTATGTCTAAGTTCCTTAATCTCTTTTTCAGAACTAATTAAATCTAAGCATAAAGATTTAAAATCTAGTTTGAATTCTTCAGAAGTAAAGTCATAAGAAGATAGTACCTCATCTTCTGTTGGCATTTCTTCCTCTGAATCTGAAATCTCTGCAGCTGAATGATTGCTGCAGGCATCTATTGCCATCAGGCAAACTTCCTTTGCCTTCTTCTCTTCCTCATGCTCACTGGAGCTAGAGGAGGAAGATTCTTCATCAGAATCACTCCAGGTTTCAGCAATGAAACCTCTCTCCTTCTTCTTGTTCTTGTAGGAGGATGGCTTGGAGTGCTTCCTGTGCTGTTTCTTTTCTTTCCTCTTATCTTTGTTCTTCTCCTCTGGACAATCTGGTAAGATATGTCCAGGTTTCCTGCAACCATAACAAATAATTTCTTTAGCAGGTGAACGGTCATACCTTGGTTTGTCTTCATAGCGTGAAGACTTCTTTCTGAATTCCTTTCTCCCCATCTTGAGAAACCTCTTGGCAAATAATGCCATTAGCTCCTCATTGGATTGGCTGCCTTCAGAAGCATCAGCAGCCTTAAGAGCTAGAGATTGCTCTTTTCTTGTTGGAGTAGGGGTCTTTGCTTCAGCTTCTGCTTCCCTTGTCTTCAGCACTTGCTCAAAAGACTTGAGCTTGCCGAGAAGGGCTTCAGTTGAAATCTCATTTGTACTTCTGGCTTCCTTGATGGGCCAGATCCTTAGATCCCATGTGCTAGGGAAGCACATAAGAATCTTATCATTGACCTCTATCAATGATATGTCCTTGTCAAGGGTCCTCAGCTCATTGATGATTGAGCTGAGCCTTGTATACATGGCTTCAACTGATTCAGCATCAGTTTTCTTGAAGTTCTCATATTGTGAGATAAGGTTGGACCTTCTGTCCTTCCTTTCATCAGCTGAACCAGCTACAATCTGGTTCAGTGTATCCCACATAGCTTTTGCTGAAGAGCAGTCAACTACCTTCTGGAATACCTCATCAGACATTGTCTGAGCCAGAATGTTCATCGCCTTGGCATCTGCTATCTTTGCCTTCTTGTACTCATCATTGTAATCTGGAGGAGGCACTGCACTCATATCAGATGATGAGGCAGTAGCAGCAGCAGGTGCTCTTGGGGGTCCTGACAAAATAGAAGCAAAGATACTTTCATCAATAGAATTCATATATAATTTGATCCTTGCCTTCCAGATGCCAAACTTAGCTAAGTTGCATGCTGGAGGTCTGGTGCTAGAATAATTCTTGGACTGGGCCATGATAGTGATAGTGAATATCTATAAACTTTGGTATCTATCAGGATCTTGTGACTTAGGTGTTAGCCTATTCAGTCAGTCAACCTCCCTCTGATACCAATTGAAAGTGAAGGGATAGATACTACTCTAGAGGGGGGGGGGGGTGAATAAAGTTATCAAATTTTGCACTAGACAAAAACTTAATAGTCTACCCAACTCCCTTGGAGTGAAATGCGGAATTAAAAGATTATAGATATAGAAATAACCCTAAAGCCTAACATAAGTGTTGTGCACAAACTCAAGCTAACTGTAATTACAGTTAAGGCTTGGAAATCCTAATCAGCAACTAGCAAACCTAGTTATATCTAATCACAGCCACAATGCAGGAATTAAACAAGGCAATCCAGACGACACAAGGAATTTATAGTGGTTCCCCAAACAACTTGGGTACGTCCACTCTTCTCCCAACAAGGTAGGAATCCACTACAGGTTTTTGATCAGGTGCCCTGCCACCACAAGATCTGCTTCAGGTAGATCTAGAAACCCTTTAGACTTTTGATCAGGTGTCTAAAAACCAACACAGGTTTTTGATCAGGTGCCCTGCCACCAAGGGATACTTTTGAAGGGAGTAATAACCCTGTACAGGAGGGGGAAAGAAGGTTAAGATGTCTTCTCTATTTTACAATAGATTAGAGAAGCACAGAGACTTGCACTGAGCTAGAAAGCTCAAAAGAATCAAGGCTCCCCCTAGCTCAAAGAATGTCCAGGTGAAGTCTTGCTTCAGTGCAGAAACTCTTCAGTAAAAAAACTGAAGGAAAAACTACAAGAAGATATAAAATATAAAATAGAAATCTTCTAGCAGCTATCTTCTTCTTCTTCTTCAAAAGAACTCTGAGTTTGAACTTCCTGGAAGCAGGAGAACTCAGGTTGAAGAAGAGCAGAAGAGCTTAACACTTCTCAGTTGAATGAATATTGCTGAGAGCAGTGAACTTGGTCTTGATGAAGGCTTGAAATGCTTTTTGAATAATTGGTTAGCTAGCTGAAATCCTTCTCCAAAGGATTCCTTTTATAGCAGCAACAAGCAACGACTCTTTTCAATTTGAACTGTTTGTCTTCTTCTGAAACTTGAAACCTGGGCTGCAAATATCACAAAGACAAACAAACTCTGCAGCAAAATATTCTATAAAAGGGATAAACCTTTTTCAAGGAAGCTGCAGGAAGCAATCTGATAATATAGGTACTAAATAAAATCATATTAGAGACAAACTCTTTATAGCAGAAGGAAGACTTTTCAGTCTAACGGCTATAAAGGACTGACAGCAGATAAAGTAAAATACACTGTCAACTAATAAGACAAACAACTTTATCTGAAAAGATTTGACTCAGGCAAAAGAGATGGAGCAGATATTGCCTGGAAATATTATCATAAAACAACTGAAATAAAATGCCAGATAATATATTAATTAATTAAATAGAATAAATAAATACAAAATAAAAAGGCAGACAGAAAGCGTCGAACGACCCTCGGAGATCGTCGACCGAAGAACGAAGATCGTCGAACTATCAGACAGATAGTCGAACAATCCAGATAGTCGAACTATCAAAGGAGATAGTCGAACTATCACAACAGATAGTCGAACTATCAGAAGATAGTCGAGCTATCAGATAGTCGACCTATCAACAGATAGTCGAACTATCAAAGCAGAACCGATAGTCGACCTATCAACAGATAGTCGAACTATCAACGCAGAACAGATAGTCGACCTATCAACAGATAGTCGAACTATCAAAGAACGACAGATAGTCGAACTATCAACAGATAGTCGAGCTATCAGATAGTTGAACTATCAAAGCAGATAGTCGAACTATCAAGGGAAAACAGATAGTCGACCTATCAGCAGATAATCGAACTATCAGAAGAAAGCAGATAGTCGACCTATCAACAGATAGTCGAGCTATCAAACAACGCAGATAGTCGACCTATCAAACAGATAGTCGAGCTATCAGATAGTTGAACTATCCAAGCAGATAGTCGAACTATCACAGCACACAGATAGTCGAACTATCAACAGATAGTCGAACTATCCTCGCAGAAAGAATGTCGAGCAACTGATAGACGATCGTCGAACAGTTAGTCGACGATAGTCGAGCGGCGTTCGACTATAGTCGAACAAAAAACTACTTAACCAAATTCTTCATCTGGAAAAGCGAGGACCCTACAGCTAGACCACTAACCATTGACCATAGATATTTCTTGGGTTAAGGGACTAAAAAGACAAGACTAAACTCAAATCAAACTAGGGTACCAACACATTGGTCGCGGCGGCGACAATGGTTGGGGCGGCGATAATGGTCGGGGCGGCAACATTGGTCGGTGTGGCGGCATTAATCGAGGCGACGCTATTGGTCTAGTGCAACATTTGTCGTGAAAGGCGACAATGTTCGTGGAAGCGAACATCGGTTGGAAATATGCCCTTTTCTGCTCTCAAAAAAGGTTGGAATTAGGGAAGCCGTCACTTTACATTTACTGTGCGGCTTCTGCATGCACAATTATAGCTATCCATTCAATTATTGACCATTCAATACTTCCCCTGACTCTCGCTGTGTGGGAATGCTTTGTGCACGGGACTGGCCTTACCAAATATGTCAACAATTTAATTCATTTTTCACACACAAACTTTAGCATGCTGCACATATTTGATATTTCACACAAAAATGGAAGGAAAGAAAATTTTAGCATATAAGAAGATAAATTAACCATACATGTTTTGGAAAAAACTGGAGCAAAAATGTGCGTACATAAGTGCATATAAGAAAACCTATAAGAAGATGAAGTAACCATGCATATTTTGGAAAAAACTGGAGCAAAAAAGTGCTCAATGATTATCATTGCTTAGTTCCCTTTGATCATTTAGTATCCCTTATTCCCAGCAACTCCGTCGCAGTGGAATTTTCATCGTAGTTTTTCATTGCTTAAGCCTTAAAGTGACACAAACAAGTGCAGAGTCCCGACTATGAGAATCAAAATAAACCTAAAAGAAATAAATAGCCATTTGTGCAGAGGGCCGACACTGAAGCATGTTGTGGGCAGTAAAATTATTGGAGCATTCAGACAAACACAGAGTGAGCCTTAAATTTTTGTTGTTGTTGTTGTTGCATACAAACACATTGACAAAGCCTAGAATGAAAACAAAATTAAAAATGGAGATATGTTCGGCACTAAAAATGGTAAAACACATATCTTGTGCTGGTGGTGAAGTTATCATAAAACACATTGCTAAAAATCAAAGAAGATTTGTAATTCAGGATGAAAATCTAAGCAAAAATATGTTGCGCCCCGTGTTTGTCTGAATGAGAATGAAAATAAAAGTAAAAATGTGTTTGTCTGAAATCATAAACCGAGATTTTATTTTACAACTTTCAAGCCAGCCATGGTAAAACTGAACTAAAGAAAAAAAAAATAACAGCAACTAGGCGAGCTTTGCATGAGTGAAACCAAAGAAGAAGGAAAAGGACTTGCCTGAGTCAATAAGCAAGCTTTGCCGCTAACCGAAGAAGAGGAAAAGATGCAATAGAAATCCTCAAACTAAAAATAAGAATTATATTTCCAAAACTCAAAATCTCAAATTAAAAGCTTAAATCAGAAATAAATATTAAAAATCAAAATCAGAATTCAAAATTGATTTCAAATTTCAAAATGAGATCCTAAACTTAAAGGGAAAAGTAAAATTAAATTTGATATTAAAAACTGAAAAAAAACTCCTAAAACTGAAATTAAAACATAAATGAAATCCTAAAACTGAGATTAAAAATCAAACTGAAAGTAAATCCTATATTTAAGATCAAAAACACCAAAGTAAAAGTAAAAAATCTAAATGAAAGCAAAAAAATCAAAACTGAAATATAAAATGAAATGAAAGATCAGAACAGTAATAAAAAAAGAAAAACAGAAATTAAAAGTTTTGATTTTAATCAAGACAAAACTGAAAGAAAATTAAAACCTAAAACTGAACTAAAAACTCCTAAAATTGAAATTGATAATCAAAACAAAAATGAAATGAAAACTCCTAAAACTGAACTAAAATTAAATTTGATATTAAAAACGGAAACAAAAACTCCTAAAATGAAATTAAAACCTAAATGAAATCCTAAAACTAAATCGTAAAACTGAGATTAAAAATCAAACAAAAAGTAAAACCTAAAACTGAGATTAAAAACTTCAAACTAAATGTAAAAATCTAAATGAATGCAAAAAAAATCAAAACTGAAATATAAAATGAAATGAAAGATCAAAACAGTAATAAAAAATGAACAACAGAAATTAAAAATCAAAACTCCTAAAACTTAACTAAAAAGTCATAAAACTGGAATTGAAAATCAAAACAAAACTGAAATAAAAACTCCTAAATGTGAACTAAAATTAAATTTGATATTAAAAACTGAAACAAAAAAATCCTTAAACTAAAATTAAAGCCTAAATGAAATCCTAAAACTAAATCCTAAAATTGAGATTAAAAATCAAGCTGAAAGTAAACCCTAACACCGAGATTAAAAACTCCAAACTGAAAGTAAAAATCTAAATGAAAGCAAAAATCAGAACTGAAATCTAAAATGAAATGAAAGATCAAAACATGAATCAAAAATGAAAAACAAAAATTGGTAAAAGAGGTCATTCATAGTAGAGAGAGAAGCAGTGCAGAACAAACATGATCGATCCAGAAGTTGGTAAAAACAACACAGGATGAAGTAATGAAGAGAGAGAGAGAAAGACTGAAACTTAGGATTTTCATTACACCAAAACCGTGCCGAGTGGACCGAGCTCCTAGCTGCAACTGAAAAACAAATAATAAAAATGAAGAAAAAGGAGGACTGTAAATGGTAAAACACATGTTTCCGTGGAGCTGAAAATCAAAGAAGATATTTAATCAAAGAAAATATGTTGCGCTCGGTGTTTTACCATTTTATTTGACAACTTTCAAGACTTTCAAGACTTTCAAGACAGACATGGAACTAAAGAAAAAAATAACCAAAGAAGAAAAAGGAGAAGGACTTGCCCGAGTCAGGCGAGCTTTGCCGCTAACCGAAGAAGAGGAAAAGAGATGAGTTTTGCCGCTGTTTGAGGTGCGATTTGCCGCTGACTGAGGCGAGTTTTTTCGATGGAGTAGAGAGAACACGGGAGGAGAGGAGGTATAAAGATTTGCCGCTCTTTAGGGCTTGCGTTGAAGAGGTATAGAAATGGATTTTTGGCGGGAGATGTGGGAGGAGATGTGTGGGTGGCAGTCGAGGAGCTGAAAGTAAAAAAGCCTGCTAAAAGTAAAAAAGCCTGCTGGAGGGAGGAGTTGAGGGGCTGGCGGGAGGAGTTGATGGGAGAAGACAATGGATATTTAAGAGGAGTTGAGAGAAAACATGCTGGATAAAGTAGGATTTTGCCGAAATGATGAAAAAGCATGGGGGAGCGGGAAAGAAGAGGTGTCAAAATTAGGAAGAAAACTTGCTGGATGCTCTTTTGCCGAAATCTTTATTAATTAAGGCTGCAAGACCAAAATACCCCTTAGTTAACCCCAAAAACATGTGTTAATGAGGGCAAAAAGGGATATAAAAGTTACACCATGGAGTGATTAAGGGTTCTATTATAGTATAAAGATCACTTATTTTAATCCGCTATAAAAATTAATCAAAAGGTTTTTAATACTCTATTCACCCCCTCTAGAGTTAGTGTGATCTATCCCTTCATTTTCATCCGGCCCGATTATTTTTATCAAGTATTAATGATTCACGTTTTTCGAGCTATTTTGTGCTCAGTTTGCTTCTTAGATCAGTCTATGCTATTTACGCTAATCTTTGCAGATTTTCTCATCGAAGCATGGCTTCGTTACGCACTCGGTGCATATGTTCATTTAACTGCTTTATGAAAGACTTTTACTTACCTGCTTTATTTGACTAATCAGCTGTGGTTTTCAGCATTTCTTATAGTCGGGTTTGGTAAAACCTTCCTTGCCTTTGTACTTGTTACCTGATTATTTCCTTTACCACTTGTATTTTCTTACTGAGGTGTTCTTCTTTTGAATTCCTCAGGTTACGGGCTGTAGCCGGTGGAGCGGCTGTGTTGGGTAGTAGCTTGTGGACTGCAGTTATTGCAGTGGTTTTCCTCACCGTCGTGAGGTAGGTGTTGTTTCAGTTTTTAGTTCAGACCTACATACTCTCAGTGGGTTTGTGTCAGGTTGTTGATGCCCACTGATAGTTTTCTTTGGAATATTGAATACTTTGCTAGTTGCTAGTTTACCTTTCTGTGTTGGTTGTACTTGCTCTCTGGGAAGGTTTTATGCTAGGTTGCATGTTAGATATTTTAAAGTATAAAATTACTATTACTACTTCATGCATACCATATTTGAAATATAAATCACTATATTTAGCGACCGTAAAAGCTACTTTCACTACTATTATAAATCTAGAGTCTTGCATACCATGAGTTATCCTCTAGGGATGTTTATACTCATGTAGGACGTCTAATCTTGTAAATAAAGTATTTTCCATAGCGTATAACTATGTTTTCTCGTTGACTAGATGAGCCACTAAGATGAGGGATACAACTAACCTTTTAACTTAAACTGGATTTTCTCTAAATAACTTATAGATCTTTCATAAAGTGTTTAGTTGGAGTTTTGCCTGAGCGTCTGCAGTTATCCTCTGTTAACGCGGCATCATGACACGTGTTTTCCCTTACTATGATATATCAATTAAATGCGGGGAAAATACAGGTTGCGACAGTTAGTATCAGAGGGATATGTTGTTTGACAATTGGTCGAACAACTATCTCAAGTTGTGTTAGTCGTCTAGTGTCATTTCATACACACACCGATGTGTAATCAGTACGTCTTGGCTGAAGCATGAATAGTACACTCACAAGCATGATAAGAAGTATACGAGGTGTATTATATAGTATGGGATGCATAATATGTATTTGTATATGGATCCACTATAGGTGGCAACAGGTGATGGTTATATAGTATGAGATGCATAACAACCATCACATGGATGTCCATTAGCACGATTTCTCTTTTGTTGCATGCAATGTTATGTACTATGGGATGCATAACATTTCATGTGTACGCAACTCATAACATACATTAAGGCCTTTTTAGATTGCATAGCACAACATGCATGACATAACATTGCATCAGTACACATGCCAAGCTAAAGATTTATATGGTGACATACGTACACACATAGTTTTGAGTCAAAAGAAATAAGAATTTATGCATTCATGGTGTAGGCACATGAGTCAGTAGGATGACGGTATATCATCCTAAGTTTAGGCATGACATCATAAATGAAAATCCCAGAGTAAGTTAGCAGCATGAGCAAATATTTAATTTTGTATTGTCTGAACTAAGTTATTTGGTTCTAGCGGTAAGCTAGGTTTTGATTAGTGATTAATTGTGTTATTAGAATGTCGAGACGTCCTGCAATAAGGTCGACTCCCCAGTCGGAGGGAGAATCATCTGGTGCCCAGAATGAGGCCGCGATAGAAGGATTGCGGCAGGGCAATGAGGCTCTGTCGAGGCAAATGTTGGAGATGCAGTCGTAAATCCAGGCGTTATTGTCGGTTGTTGCTAGTCAGCCGCCAAGAGTGCAAGACTCGATTGTTGGTCAAACCATTCCTGTTCCCCCTGCTCCTCTGGTGCCCCAATTTTGTTGCCACCAGAGATGACATTTATTTCACATTTCCAGAGACTAGGACTCCGTACCTATGATGGTAGGGCATATTTTATGGCTTTGGATGATTGGATTATAGCCATCGAGGAGATGTTTGCTTATTCAGGAGTTTCAGCGGACCAGAGAGTAATGGTCGTTGCGTATCAGCTCAAGGGACTTGTAAAGAGTTGGTGGCTGAGAGAAAAAGAGAACCTTAAGGATGGGTGTTCATGGGAATCGTTTAAGGATTAGCTGCTGAAAAAGTTTCTATCGTCGGTCGAGAGAGACTGTTTGATGAATGATTTTCTGCATCTTAAGCAAAGGCAGCTCTCCGTTAGAGAGTATGAGGTGGAGTTCACCAAATTGTGTCGTTTTGCCCCTGACATGGTGTCTTCAGAATCTAGTCGAGTTAAACATTTTCTGGGTGGTCTTAGGAATGATATCCATCAACTAGCTAGTGCTTATGGATCCAAGAGCTATGCTGAAGTTGTGGAGGCTGCTCTTAAGGTTTAGGCGATTAATAATGCACAGAACCGAGGTCAACAAATGAGAAAGGATAAGAGGAAGACTGGTGAGGGTAAGAATTCCCAAGAATCCAGTGCTGCTTCGAGGAAAAGGAGTAACGAGATATGCAGTTTCTGTGGCCGGTCAGGCCATCCCTTCAAAAGGTGTTACAATAGGCTAGAAGCTCAAAAGCAGGAGAAAGATGATGCAATAAAGAGTGCTCCGAAGGGAGATTTGGTTTGTTCTATGTGTAAGAGGAGAGGGCACAACGCTGCCCATTATTGGGGAAAGGAAAAAGGTCTGCTTCCAGTGCGGATAGAAAGGACATTTCAGTTCGAAGTGCCCGTAGGATCAACCCCTGTTAGAACCGGTTCTACTTCAGGCCTTGCCTCCACCGCAACCATTGGACAAGGGGAAGGGCAAGCAGAACGTGGTGTCTTTGGAGGAAGCTCAGACATCTACTCAAGTGATTTCAGGTTAAATTCTAACCTAGTTTTAGATTTTAATTTATAGCTGTGGTTTCGACGTTCGTTCCCTTAGATGCATATGCGATTTTATACGAAAGTTTAAGGTAAAGAACCACTGGGCGCACGTTCTTTTCGATTCCGGTGCTACTCACTCCTTCGTGGCTAGAACCTTCGTAGAGCGTCACCGTTTGACCCTCGATTGTGTTGGTGACGTGTTTTGTATCAAGTTTCCCTCTGGCGATTTAGTGGTGTCAGACCAAGGCATTTAGAGTTGTCCGTGAAGGATGGTATGAAAGATACCACCTGAGGGGTTAAATCTATTTAACTCTAGAGGGGGGGGGGGTGAATAGAGTATTTTAAAATCTTATTTGATTTTTATTGCGGAATTAAAATAGTAATACTTATATGTGTAATCAGTTGGTGCGGAAATAAAACAAAACTATTCAGCAAGCAACACACAATAAAAATAAGAGAGCATCACAGAAGACACAAGAAATTTATAGTGGTTCCCCTAAACTTAAGTACATCCACTCTTTACCACCCTGGTAGGAGTCCACTCAGGTTTTTGATCAGGTGCCCTGCCACTAATCAGATTTTTGCTCAGGTGACCTGTCACCACAATATCTATTTGCAGGGAGATATTGCAACTCTTTAGGCTTTTGATCAGGTGCCAAAAAACCAAAGCAAGTCTTTTGATCAGGAGACTTGCAACTAAGTGTTTAACTTTTGAAGGGAGTTAGAACCTTGTGTACAGTTTGGTGAAAGAAATAAAAACTATATGTTGTCTTCTCTTTTCTCAAAACAACTGAGAAGACTTGTGGATCCTTGATGGTGTCAAAGCTCCCCCCTGAGATGAAGTTCTTTCCAGGAAGATTGAGAGCTTTGCAGGGTGTATAGGTCTTCTTGAAAAAGTTCTCCAGAAAACTGTAGACAGATGAAGTTGATTGTCTCTTGAAAGCTTGCTGGAAGAAGAAAACTAGATGAAGACAGTGCATAGCTCTTTTCTCTTGAATAATTTCTTATATCCTGTGTTTTCAAAAACTTGACTATATCATCTACAGCAAAATGTTCTTTTAATTCGATTTCCTTGATTGACTGCTGAAATCTTTGAACTTGGACAACAGCTAGAAGAGTAATAAATTAATTCATTAACTGTCCCAAGATTTACTGTATATTAACTCTGTGAAAACCAGTAATTAATGCTGCCATATAAATGGCTATATTTTGAGAATCTAAGCATTAATTACTAAGAGTAATATAAGCAAGAAAATAAGCCTTAGTCAATTTGAAATAACTGCAGAGAATAGAAATGTTGAACTGGCAATTTTCGTCGATTTGAGATCCTGGATCGTCGAACTCAACCTCTCTTTCGTCGAGCTAAGCCCTGAGAGCTTTGAACTGAAATACAACTTTCCATACTGGGCTCTAAGATCATCAAACAGAGATAGAAGATCGTCGAACTCAAAATCTGATAGAAGATCAGAGTTCGTCGAACTCAATTCAACTTTCATTGATCTCAATTCAGAGAAGTGACTCTGAGATCATCGAACTGAGAACGAAGATCGTCGATCTCACTTCAGAGTTCGTCGAATGACTTCTTCAACATGAAATTTCTGCCTTGTTCTGGTTTCTGTAATCTACTAACTCTTCTGAGGGCTTGGCCTTATCAAATTGAAGTGTTGACCTACCCTAAGATCTAATAAAGACCTATGACCCTAGACTATACAAGGTGGGTCGATCTATGCAAATCCTAATAGTAGTGAACCTTAGCCCAAATCCCTAAACATAGGTGGGGTTCCAACAATCTCCCCCTATTTGGGTGAGGTCACTATGTACAATGCATAAGTAAAGAAAATACAACCATTCTACATGAAAGTAAATATCTGACATAATGAAAAACAATTCAGCAGATAAATAAAAAAAATATTGTTGGATATTGTATCCACAATATACCTGATTTGAATAAGCCCCTTAACAAGCAAAGGTGAATTGACAATGTATTTGATCACTTGTCTTCATGTTGTGCTTGCAGTTATTCCTCGCTAAGTACACACCAATGTTAGGGTGCAGCAGGTCAATATACACAGGTCTGTGCAACGTAATCCCTCGTTGAGCAGATCAGTGTGTTGGCTTACGTGTACTCTCTCTATTGGAGTGTACTTACTTTCAAGCACAGGGTTAAGAAAGATCAAGAGCAGACAAGGAGCAAGGATGGGCCAAAGACCAGATCAAGGGAAGAAAGGCAAAAATCGTCTAAGTAGAAATCGTGGGTGATTCTCGCCGATTCGACGAGAATCACTAGTGATTCTCGCCGAATCAAAGAGAAACCACTCGCTAATTCTCGTCGAATGCTGCCGGCTGTCTCAACGCCGCCTTGAATTCTACTATGGCAGAATCGTCGAGAATCACGAAGTGATTCTCGCCGATTCATCGAGAATGACTCTGTATTCTCGACAATTCGGCGAGAATCAATTGTGATTCTCGACGATTCTCTCCGGCTTGCTATTTCTATGTAGCTAGAATTCTGCTAAGTGGAACTCGGCGAGAATCGTAGGTGATTCTCGCCGATTCGTCGAGAATCACTTACGATTCTCGCCGAATTTGACTTAGGCAAATTTCTGCTACTCTCTGGACCGGTCAAAGTTTACATGCGCTGTTTGGTGACGGTCTTAGGGCTTCTTTTTGGTGGGGCCCACAACGGTCACTTTGGATGACCTAATGTATAAATACATCGGTATTGTTGATCAACAGACATACGAATACACGGATTGAAAAAGATGAGCTGCCGACGTGACCTAGATCGTGAATCTTGCTCCGCCGCCGTCGCCGCTCATGCCAGTTGATTGCCGTCGCTGATCTAAGTTTCTTCCAGATCTCCCGGCTACAGAAGCTCAGCCAAGCACAGCATCTCACGTGTCTAACCAGAGATCTTTTGTCTCTTGATTCGTTGATCGGGAAAACCTTCCCCTTCCGAATCGATCGAGACGATCGATCCTAGTGTGACCGTTGGAAGACCTTGCTAGCTTTGCTATGAAGTTTGAATCTCCAAAGAACAGCCGCTACACTCCGTTATCGCCGCCAATCCCGAGAGCCAAGCCGCCGCCCTTCTTGCCGCCGCCGGTTTCGGGGAGATTCACTCCAAGTGAGATCTAGGGTCGTGGACTCTTCGTCGACTTCAAGAACACGTTGTCGAACAAAGAGGGACACCCTATTCTCCATAAGAAGTTTGTATTTCTAATACACTATATTTTCAATTTTATTGTAAAGGAACGTTGGTTCCTAGTTGTAAGGGTTAGGTGCAACCCGTGGTGTAGGAGTGGTGACTCCTTCGTTTGGAAGGGTTCCTTCCGTTAGTGTGAGGATTGGATTTCAATCATGTTGGTGAAGTGACCGAGTCGTCTCTGGTTGGGAGATAGGTCGAAGGGGGAGAGTGGACGTACCCAAATCGGGGAACCACTATAATTTGCCTGTGTATTTCTGTGCTGTGTTGTTTTATTTATTTGTGCAGGTACAATTCTAATTCCGCAAAAATGCTGCTAGACACCTATTCCCCCCCATAGGTGAAGGTAGTTGGCACTAGGTAGATTTTCAAGTTGTATCATAGGGAGGTTACTCATCAAAAAGGTTCGCACCTTGAGTTTAATTTTGCCACAAGTGCCAAGAAGAAGACAAATATCTGCTATGGACGGACTCAAGTACTCCGGCAAAATCTCAGTGTACACCAGGCTAAACTTTCCTATCTGGAAGGAAAGGATTAGATTTTACATGGAAGCAGTCGACCCTCGACTATTCATGGTCGTGGAGGAGGGACCTTATATTCCTACTAAGGCCTCCACCATTGATCCTACCAAAATGGTGCCAAAGAAGCTTTCTGAAATGGACAAGGACGAGATGGTGCTGGTCGGACTTGACAAGAAGGCACAGAACATTCTGATCAGCGCAGTCGATGACTCCATTATGCAGAATTTTTGCAACTACAGGACAGCCAAGGATATCTGGCACAGCTTGATTATCCTGATGGAGGGCACAGATGAAGTGAGGGATGATCGGAGATCCCTCCTGAATTAGAAATATGAGGCCTTCAGGCAGGGGCCCAAGGAAGAGATCGGAGTTACCTTCGAAAACTTCCTCAAGATCGTCAATGCTCTCAAGGGATACGGAAGAGTGTTCACTAATGGTGAACTTAATGATAAATTCCTTAGGTCCCTTACTAAGGAATGGGACAAGAAGATCTGCGCCATCCAAGAGTTTGGCAGATTAGCTGAAACTGATCCTCAGATACTCTTTGGGAAGCTCATGTCCTATGAGCTCCAGTTGAATACGAGAAAAGCTGAAGAAGAAGCAGAGAAGGCTGCAGCCAAGGAAAAGACTGTGGCCCTAAAAGCCATTCACTCCAGGAAGGTCAAGGGTGCGGCTTCATCCCGTGCGGGGAAAAAGGATGAGGAAGAAGACTCCGAGCCATGCTCCTCTAGCTCAGAGTTGTCTGAAGAAGACTTCTCCCTCATCACCCGAGAATTCAAGAAGTTCCTCAAGATGAGGAATCAAAGAAAGAGAGACGGCTCCTCCTCCAGAATTCAGAAGAAGAATTATTCTTCTGACAGGTATGAATCAAAACCGAACAAACATCGTAATACTGACATCATTTGTTTTGGATGCAATAAGCCAGGACACGTCGTGGCCGAATGCCATCAAGGCAAGAAAGAGAAGGGGAAGGGAGAAGAGCATAGGACCTCTAGAGATAAGAAGAAGGAGAGGAGCTACATCGCCAAAAATTCAAAGACACTGAGTGAGTCTGATTCCTCAGACTCCAGTGATGATGAGGAAGCCTACTTCGGGCTGGTGGGTCGCTCTGACTCAGAAGGAGAATGCCCCCCATTCATTGGGAAGGTAAAAGCTCGTACCCCCCTCTCTGACTCTGACTATGAGTCTCCTGATGATGATCTCGAGGACAGCCCATCTGCCCGAGAAGCTGAGCTCCTCGAAAAGTATGAGCTTTTGCTCAACACCTTCGAGGAATGCCGCAAGAGATTGAGGGCTCAGAAAAAGGAATTCAAATTCCTTAAGGTCGAGGGTGTCTCCCTAAGGGAAGAGATCACTAGCTTGATTTCTCTCCGACAGGAGCATCAGGACCTTATCTCTAAGCACTCAGAGTCTCTAAGTCTCCTTGACCTTAAACAGGAAGAAATCAATAAGTTGGAAGAACAACTTACGATAGAAAAGAAGATTGTCCAAAGCTTCTCTATGCCAAAGACTGTTCTTCCACTGGTTGATACCTTCTCTGCTCAGGCTAAGGGGGCTGGCTTGGGGCATGTGGGTGTGCCTGGTAAATCATCCAGGAGAAACAAAAAGCAGATGAGAAATAAGGCTGCTAATAAGGCCTCTACTGCAGAAAAGGGAAAGGCCCCACTCAACCCTGTTGTATTCAGGAAGCCTGGCTATCCCTGCAATGAACAGGACTTTTAGTCAACTTATGGCCACTTCTTCCGGCCCTCGGTTGAAAAGCCCAAGAGCCAGTATGAGGGGTGGGCCTTCCCCCGCAACTTTGGCGAGAGTGTCTTCAAGGCACCTTATGAGGAAGTTTAGATGGAGGATTATGGCCACTTCTCTAGCGACCATAATAGGAAGCAGACACCCAAGGCCAAGCCTGTTACACTGAGAAACCATGAGGTGAAGAAATCATACGACTGTTGTCATCATGATGCCTCCACCTCCAGGTCCGAGGCCCCGGCCGAACCTTCCGTTCCAAGGGTAAAGCAGGTGCCTAGGAGAAAGTATAACAGATTTGACTGCTGGTGCTGTGGCAAAGTTGGTCACTTTGCCGTGGATTGCTGGTTTAATCCGAGGAATAACGAGACTCCTCATGCTGGCACTGCGAGGCAGACCACTCGTAGGGCTAACCATTCGAGGGGGAGCATTCTAACGAGGAATTTAGGACCCAAGTTCGGTTGGGTTCCTAAGGGAAATTAATTCTATTTTGCAGGAATGTCCAAAGGCCACAAAGACTCCTATATGGTATTTGGACAGTAGATGCTCCCGACATATGACTGGGACAAGAAGCCTGCTGCGGGAGTACTCTCCAGTCGAGAATTGACCCAAAGTCATCTTTGGGGGATCTGATCGGGGAGTCACCAGAGGTTACGGTATGATTTCCAACGGTATACTCTCTATCACTTATGTGGCTTATGTTGAAGGGTTAAATCATAACCTGATCAGTGTAAGCCAGTTATGTGATAAAGGGTATGACGTTAAGTTCTGCAAGGATAAATGCCTGATAATATCATGTGCCTCTTCGGAGACGGTATTAACCGGCATTAGGAGAAGAAACATTTTCTGTTTAGATTTTCTTAGTCTAGATTCTTCTACCCCTGTATGCCTAGTAGCAAAAGGCAGTGCATCTCTTTGTGAACAGTGGCACAAGAGATTGACACATATTAATTTCAAAACAATTAGTATGTTGTTTTCTAAAGATTTAGTAAGGGATGCTCCCATTATTAAGTGCATCAAAGATATCCCCTGTCCTGCATGCCAAAAGGGCAAACAGACTCGGGCTACCTTTAAGGGCATCTCAGACAAAGACTCCTCCAGATGTCTTTATCTTCTGCACATGGACTTGTTTGGTCCAATGCAAGTTCATAGCTTAGGAGGCAAGTCTTATACGCTAGTGATTGTAGATGATCACTCTCGGTTTACTTGGGTGTTCTTTTTTAAAATGTAGGTCTGATACGTTTGACATCTTCACCAGTTTTGTCAAGTAGATTCAGAACGAACTTAACTGCTCAGTGGTCAAAATCAGAAGTGACCATGGAACAGAGTTCGAGTCTGGTGCTATGACAGAATTCTGTGAAGAACTTGGTATCTTTCATGAGTTCTCCTCCCCGCGCACTCCTCAACAGAATGGAGTTGCGGAGAGGAGGAATAGAACACTCATTGAAGCGTGCACGACAATGTTGAATGACGCCTCTCTCCCAGAATACTTCTGGGCCGAGGCTGTCAATACGGCTTGTCATGTGCAAAACCGGGCGTTGATCAATAAGAACCATCGTAAGATGCCTTATGAGCTACTGAAAGGCAGGAAACCAACCATGTCCTATTTGAGGATCTTTGGTTGCAGATGTTATGTACTGAATAATGGAAAGTACCCGCGTACTAAGTTTGGTGAAAAATGCTTCGAAGGCATATTCATGGGCTATAGTAGCCATAGCCGGGCTTATAGTGTTTTCAACAAGAAAACCCTAGTGGTAGAGGAATCAATAAATGTTGTATTTGATGAAGGAAGTTTGCTTAATTGCAATTCTTCCAGTGGTCCTCTTGAAGATGCAGGTGCAAGACTCGAAAAGCTACACCTGTATGTGCCCGAGAAAGATGCAGCTCCAAAGTACGTCAAGGTCTCCACCTTAACACCGATCGGGGAGGATGACGGTCAGGATGGAGTAGTCCTCCCTGAAGAGGAAGGTGCCCCAGAAATTGCCAGAGCTCCTGATGCAAGACTACTAGAGCTCCGACACGTGAGGGATCATCCCAGAAATCAAATCATCGGAGATCCCCGAGACGGTGTCAGAACTCGCCGAGGTACTCTTAATGAGATTCTGCATTTTAGCTTCCTGTCGCAGGTTGAGCCAAAGAAGTTCGACGAAGCGAACAAAGATGCGTCATGGATATTGGCCATGCAAGATGAGCTGCATCAATTCGAAAGATACAACGTCTGGCCGCTTGTTCCCAGACCTAAGACGCAAAACCTTATTGGCACCAAGTGGATCTTCAGAAACAAGCTGGATGAACATGGAGTCATCATCAAGAACAAGACCAGACTGGTGGCTCAAGGATACAGACAGGAGGAGGGGATTGACTTCGACCAGACGTTTGCTCCAGTTGCTCGGCTCGAGGCAATCCAATTGTTCTTAGCCTATGCCTCTCACAAAGGATTCACAGTCTATCAGATGGACGTGAAATCGACATTCTTGAATGGAGACTTGAAAGAGGAAGTATATGTCGCTCAACCCCCAAGTTTTGTCAATCCTACTTATCCTAATCATGTATACTTTCTTAATAAAGCTCTATATGGGTTAAAACAAGCTCCTCGAGCTTGGTATGAGACCTTGTCTAGCTTTCTTCTTGAAAACAAGTTCTCCAGAGGAAAAATAGACAAGACATTGTTTCTCAGGGAAGTCAAAAGCAAGATCTTGCTGGTGCAAATCTATGTCGATGATATTATATTCGGCTCAACGAACAACAATCTTTGCAAAAAGTTTTCTAAACTTATGTAAGGAAAGTTTGAAATGAGCAGTATGAGAGAGCTAAAGTATTTCTTGGGACTTCAAGTGAAACAGTCTGAGGAGGGAATTTTCATTTCTCAGACGAAGTTCACCAATGAACTCTTCAAGAAATTCGGAATGGAGAATGCAACCTCTATGAGGACTCCAGTGGGATCTACCATGTCTCTAGATAAGGATGAGAAAAGGAAACCTTTTGATGAAACCAAATACAGAAGCATCATTGGATCCCTGCTCTACCTTACTGCAAGTAGACCGGATATCATGTTCTCCACATGTGTTTGTGCCAGACATCAGGTGAACACTGAGGAATCTCATTATGTCGCTGCAAAGCAAATTCTTAGATACCTTAAAGGTACCCCTAATCTTGGCTTGTGGTATCCGAGAAACAATGATGTCGAGCTAATAGGTTTTTCAGATGCTGATTTTGCAGGGAGTAGGGATGACAGGAAAAGCACTTCCGGGACGTGTCAATTCCTCGGAAGAAGGCTTATCTCATGGAACAGCAAAAAGCAGAATTGTGTAGCAACCTCCACAGCTGAATCTGAGTATATCTCAGCAGGCAGCTGTTGCGCACAACTCCTATGGATCAGAAACCAGTTAGCAGACTATGACCTTCAGTTCAAGGAAGTACCAATGTACTGCGACTCTTCTAGTGCAATTTCTATTGCCAACAATCCGGTATCGCACAGCAGAACGAAGCATATTGAAGTGCGCTACAACTTCATTCGGGAGCACGTGGAGAACAAGGACATCTCTCTCTGCTATGTCCCCACAGATAAGCAGATTGCAAATATTTTCACAAAGCCACTAGACGAGGCCAAATTCAGTCTCTTCAAAACTGAACTGGGGATGCTAAACTATGAGGAATGAAAACTTCAGAAGCCCCTGACTCGTGAATCTAGGGGGAGCATCTGCTAGGAACTCAAGTGTAAGCACAGGTGCAAGAACTGAGGGGGAGCATGGTATCAAGTGCAACAGTCCCAGATTTGCAGAAGCCGAAAAGGGGGAGATTACCCTCTCGGCTAAGGTGCTAAGGTGTATGCTCCAATTGCTCTAAAAGATAATGGTATGGAACTTCTATTCTCATCTTTCAAAGTTGTGTTTTCTTCCAGCCATTATTTTCACCTTAGCTTGTAGGGTTTAGGCTTCTTCAAATAGGGGGAGATGGTATTGTATCCACAATGTACCTGATTTGAAGAAGCCCCTGAACAAGATAAGGTGAATTGACAATGTATTTGATCACTTGTCTTCAAGTTGTGCTTGCAGTTATTCCTCGCTAAGTACACACCAATGTCAGGGTGCAGTAGGTCAATATACACGGGTCTGTGCAACGTAATCCCTCGTTGAGCAGATCAGTGTGTTGGCTTACGTGTACTCTCTCTATTGGAGTGTACTTACTTTCAAGCACAGGGTTAAGAAAGATCAAGAGCAGACAAGGAGCAAGGATGGGCCAAAGACCAGATCAAGGGAAGAAAGGCGAAAATCGTCTAAGTAGAAATCGTCGAGAATCACTAAGTGATTCTCGCCGAATCGACGAGAATCACTCGCTTATTCTCGCCGAATGTTGCCGACTGTCTCAACGCCACCCTGAATTCTACTAAGGTAGAATCGTCGAGAATCACGAAGTGATTCTCGCCGATTCGTCGAGAATGACTCTGCATTCTCGACGATTCGGCGAGAATCAATTATGATTCTCGACGATTCTCTCCGGCTTGCTATTTCTATATAGCTAGAATTCTGCTAAGTGGAACTCGGCGAGAATCGTAGGTGATTCTCGCCGATTCGACGAGAATCACTTACGATTCTTGGCGAATTTGACTTAGGCAAATTTCTGCTACTCTCTGGACCGGTCAAAGTTTACATGCGCTATTTGGAGCCGGTCTTAGGGCTTCTTTTTGGTGGGGCCCACAACGGTCACTTTGGATGACCTAATGTATAAATATATCGGTATTGTTGAGCAACAGACATACGAATACACGGATTCAAAAAGACGAGCCACCGACGTGACCTAGATCGTGAATCTTGCTCCGCCCCTATCGCCGCTCGTGCCAGTTTATTGCTGTCGCTGATCTAGGTTTCTTCCAGATCTCCCGGCTACAGAAGCTCAGCCAAGCACAGCGTCTCACGCGTCTAACCAGAGATCTTTTGTCTCTTGATTCGTTGATCGGGAAAACCTTCCCCTTCCGAATCGATCGAGACGATCGATCCTAGTGTGACCGTTGGAAGACCTTGCTAGCTTTGCTACGAAGTTTGAATCTCCAAAGAACAGCCGCTGCACTCCGTTGTCTCCGCCAATCCCGAGAGCCAAGCCGCCTCCCTTCTTGCCGCCGCCGGTTTCGGGGAGATTCACTCCAAGTGAGATCTAGGATCGTGGACTCTTCGTCGACTTCAAGAACACGTTGTCGAACGAAGAGGGACACCCTATTCTCCATAAGTAGTTTGTATTTCTAATACACTCCATTTTCAATTTTGTTGTAAAGGAACGTTGGTTCCTAGTTGTAAGGGTTGGGTGCAACCCGTGGTGTAGGAGTGGTGACTCCTTCGTTTGGAAGGGTTCCTTCCGTTAGTGTGAGGATTGGATTTCAATCCTGTTGGTGAAGTGACCGAGTCGTCCCTGGTTGGGAGATAGGTCGAAGGGGGAGAGTGGACGTACCCAAATCGGGGAACCACTACAATTTGCATGTGTCTTTCTGTGCTGTGTTGTTTGATTTATTTGTGCAGGTATAATTCTAATTCCGCAAAAATGCTGCTTGACACCTATTCCCCCCCCATAGGTGAAGGTAGTTGGCATTAGGTGGACTTTCAAATATACATAGAGAATAAAATTGTTTTAGGGCCTGTCTGAAGGAGGAGCAGAAGAAGGTTTAGTGAACACAATTGTTCTAAGAGGATCTTCTGCTTCATGTTTAGACATTTTCAGGTCTTGAGCTCCCGGAAGTGTTACAGTAGAAGCTCTAAGCACAACAACTTCTGGGTGAACCTGCATATAAGCATTAGGATCAAAGTAATGTTTATCTACCTCAAATTTTTCAAGTTCTTTTTATCTGTAAGTAGACATGGTAGTAAACTGAGACGGATCAGTTCCTTCTTTCTTTTCTTTATTCATCTAGGATAAGCCTATCAGCTCATGAAATCTTGCCATTCTGAAATTAGGATCTAACTTAGGTTCATATCCTAGAGATGGAGGTTTCTCTATATCAGTTGAAACATCCTGAGCAGTCCTTTGAGGCTTCCTGAAAATAACAGACTGTTGTTGAAAATTTGTTGAAGGATAATTCTTCTCAGATTTTCTTGCATAATAAAAACTTGGAGGTCTACATACACTGTATTTTCCTGCCGAAATGGAAGAATGTCTTCGAGCTGGCCTGGAAGACTGTCTTGACTGAGAAGGAGCTGGCTTAGAAGATTGAAAAGCACTGGAAGCAAGCCTTTGAGATCTGGCAAGATTGCCTGATGCTCCTGCAATAGGAGGAGGAGGAGGAGGTGGATCTTTCCTGAATCTCTTCACTAGAGAAGATCCAGACCTCTTCTTCTTCTTCTGTGCTTTTTCCTGGTTCCTTAAAAACTTCATCAAATGGGGAGTATTAGCAGTAAGGGGAATATTGTGCAGGATATAGTATGGAATATCATTGTCTGGATTGGGCTTGGGAGCACCCTTTCCTGGAGCCTTTCTCTTCTTTGGTTTAGATCTCTTGGAACTGTCAGAATCAGAATCATCCTCAGAATCCTCATCATCTTCAGAGGATCTAGGAGGATTATCATACAAATCATCAATCTCCAAAAGTTGCTCAGCTGAAATAGATTGAGCTGGAACAATTGGAGCTGGAACTATTGCAATTGGAACTACTACAACTTCCTTGGCCATTTCTTCAGCAAGAATTTCATCTATATCAGGTAATGGAGAAGTGGAGACTGCATAGGTTGGAAGAGAGAAAGCCTTGGGCCCAGAAGACTCAACCTCATCAATTTTAACAGACTCAGCCTCTGAAGCTGGAACAAGCTCAGGCTCTGGAGCTGTAAAGCTGCTCTGAATAAGCTGTAAGATTTCTGTGCTCACTAGAGCAGTATAACATACAATATCTGTGCAAAACTGATTGGAAACAAAAGAAATAATGTTGTTGTGAGAAAAGTCAAAAGAATCTAGAATAACAGTCAGTTCAACTTAAGGAGAGATGGCAACTTCTCCAATAGAAAGAACATCCAAAGAATAAACTGAATCATCTGTCTCTGAATCTATAGCCAAAAATTCTGCTAGCTCTGTAACTTGTGCATCTGGTATCTCAGTATCTGAAATAACTGTATCTACAAGAACTGCTGCTTCTACTACTGCTGCTAGAGGAGGGGGACTTCTTTATAGAACATCTCCCCCTGCCTAGTATCAGGAAGACCTGATGTCAGGCCCCTAAATAAAGAAGGGCCAGAAATAGAAGCAAGTTGAGTAGAGAGAGTTTTGATGGTGAGAATTAGAGGTGCAATGACATCCTCTATGAGAGATTTGATGGTTGGAGTGAGAAGAGAAATGATGGTAGATGGATCAGATGATGATGATGGAAGAGAAGAAGTGGTGATGCCACAAGAAGTATAGACATTTTAGGAAGTGGATGGAGGTGAAGGTAGAATTGGAGGGATGGTGGTAGATGTGGAGGGGATGACTGGAGGAATGAGTTGAGGGATGACAGATGTGATATCCATAGGTGTGTCATCAGCAAGTGGAGATTGTGGAGGAGTATGTATTGGTGATTGTACTGGTGATGGGGATGTTGTTAGTATTGAGAGGAGATTGAAGGTGGGAGACATTTGTGTAGATACAGAAGTGGTGAATGGAATGTCCTGTAGGTATTGAGGTAGAGGAGATTGAGGTAATGATGTATGAGGTGGAGATGGAGTGAAAATGGTGGTGGAGATATCATGGTTATAAGGTTGTTGATGGGTTGGTGATGGAGGTAGTCTGGAGGAAGGTGGAAAAGGAGGAATTTTTGGTGCATCTTCATCAACAGGTTGGGGATTGACTCTTGGAGTCCTAGTGTCCTCTGAAGTCCTTAAGGAAGAGGAGGCCCTGGAGGGCTTACTGATTGTCCTCTCCCACTTCCCAAAGAGGGCTGTGTTCAGCCTCTTTGAAGCATTGATGAAAACTGTTGGAGAGACCAAAAGTTTGGGACATTTCTCTTGGAGGAAAATGCCCAGAATCCTCCCAAAACAGACTTCTCTTTTATTATTTTTCTTCTTAATCAAATCAAACAGAATATTACCACAATTCACTGATTTCTTATTTACCAGGGCACTCATCAGAAGGAATTGGTGCCTGGTAATATGGTCATGGGCGGTGTGCTTCCCAAGCATCACCTTACCTACTATGTCAGCCAGAAACTTGTACTCAACCGACAAGTTCTTTTTCAGTAACTTACTAGGGTTTCCCTCGGAGTGACCCATCCGTGTAAGCATTTCACCAAACTCATTACTATCCAGTTCTATATCATCATTTCCATTAACAAAACCAAATATCTCAGAAAGAATATCAGGAGTTAGAATCACCTCCTGTCCAGTAATAGTGCCGACTAGGGTTTGTCTATCTGGAGAAGGCGACGAGAAAACCCATTCTTTTATCTCTGCCATAGGCAGCTTCATCCTGGTAGTCATCACTTTGAGAAGTTGCGGCTCATCGAACAACTTCAAGATATCTTGAAGGATTTGGTCTGTATGCTTGAAAGAGTCCATATCTATATTAAACCCAGCGTCAAACTTCATCCTGGAGAGGTTCGCCGCCGAAATCGCCATGAGAGCTCCTGCAAGGAAAAACAAGAGATCAATTGAAAAGGAAATTGAAAGCGCGGGACGGATGTCGTCTAAAACTTCGATTATAAGGTCTTTAGAAGACGAAAAGACGATCTCAGTCCAACGAAAAAGAAAAGATCTTCGATCTGAGTTCGACGAAATATTTTAATAGAAAATGAGTTCGTCGATCTCAGTCTGAAGAAGACGAATAAATCGCCGATCTCCGTTCGACGAAAAAAATCACTGAATCAGGGATTGTCGATCTCCGTTCGACGAAATTTATTTCACTAAGAAGTGATCGTCGATCTCCGTTTGACGAACTCTCCACGAGGAGTTCACAGATCGTCGATCTCCGTTCGACAAACTGTCAATAAATCGCCGACTTCAGACAGAAAGTTAAATTAATTCTTCTCCATTAATCATACCCGGCTGATTTAAGAAGAATAGATTCTTCTTCTTATCCAATGGCTTGGTGAAGATGTCTACTCTTTGTAAATCAGTGAAGATAAAGACAAGATTAATTTTGTTTTTGTCTACAGAATCTCTAATGAAATGATGTCTAATCTCTATATGTTTGGTCATACTATGATGCACTGGATTTTGTTCTATTGAAATAACACTGGTACTATCACAATATATAGTTGAATTATTTAAGTTGTATCCATAATCTATTAACTGATTCTAAATCCACAAAATCTGTGAGCAACAGCTGCCAGCTGCTATATATTCAGCTTCTGCAGTTGATGTGGACACAGAAGTTTGCTTCTTACAGAACTAGGACACAAACCTATCACCAAGGAACTGACATGTTCCTGATGTACTTTTTCTGTCCACGCTGCATCCAGCAAAATCAGCATCTGAGATTCCAGTTAATTAAAATTCTGATTCAGTTTAGAGTCCTAGATTTGGGCAACCCTTTATATATCTTAAAATCCTTTTTAGTAAAATATAGTGGGATTCTTTAGGGTTCACTTGGAACCTAACACAAATACATGTAGCAAACATAATATCTAGCCTACTTATAGTGAGATATAGTAGAGACCCAAAAATGGCCCTATATGTTTTCTGATCAACAGCCTTCCCATGTTCATCAGAATCTATCACCGCATTGGCAGCCATAGGTGTTTTCATAGCTGAGGCATCACACATCCCAAACCTTTTACAATCTCTTTAGCATACTTAGATTGGGAGATGAAGATACCATCAGGAGATTGATTCACTTGGAGACCAAAGAAGTATGAAAGTTCACCCATACTACTCATCTCAAACTTGGAATGCATAAGGTCAGAAAACCTTTTACATAGTTTGGGATCAGTAGAGCCAAAAATGATGTCATCTACATATATTTGAACTAACAAAATTTTCTCTTTATGATGCCTAATAAAAAGAGTTCTATCTATAATGCCCCTAGAAAATTTATGCTCTAAGAGAAAGCTAGCTAGGGTCTCATACCAAGCTTTTGGAGCTTGCTTTAAACCATAGAGAGCTTTATGCAATCTATAGACAAAGGAGGGATGAGTTGGAGAGATAAAACCTGGTGGTTGCTCCACATACACTTCCTCTTTGAGTTCTCAATTTAGAAATGCACTCTTGACATCCATTTGGTAGACCTTGAAATTTTTGTAGGCAGCATAAGCGAAGAAAATCCTTATAGCCTCAAGCCTTGCCACTGGAGCAAAGGTTTGATCATAGTCTATTCCTTCCTCCTGTGAATAGCCTTGAGCTATAAGTCTTGCCTTGTTCCTTATGATGTTACCTTCAATATCCAATTTGTTCCTGAAAACCCATTTTGTTCCAATGACTGGGTAGTCTTTGGGTCTAGGAACTAATTCCCAAACTCTACATCTCTCAAATTGATTGAGCGCCTCTTGCATTGCAATGATCAAGTTGGGATCTTGCTCTGCATCTTTAATGGATTGGGGCTCAAGTTGAGAAATGAAGCAAACATGCATCACATCATTGTTGAGTTGATGCCTTGTTTGCACACCAACTGAAATGTCTCCAATCACTTGAGATCTAGGATGATCTCTAAGTGTGACAAAGTCAGTGGGAGGAGCTGGTTGGGCAACAACTTGGGGAATAAATTCCTCTTGTGGAATTTCATTAGCTGTTGGATAGGGTTCAGCCACCTCTAAGCTTTCTTCTTCACTTTCTTCTTCAACATGTAGAGAGGGATGTATTGGAACTCTTGGGTGAGGCTTAGATCATCCAATCTCTCACACAAGTGAGGTACCTGCAATGTGTTATTGGTAGAAATTTCTTTCTCCTTATAAGACATGTTAGCTTCATCAAAAGTTACATGAACAGATTCCTCAATTTTCAAAGTGGATTTATTAAATACCCTATAAGCTTTGCTGACTTGGGAATATCCTAGAAAAATTCCCTCTACAGGCTTAGCTTCAAACTTTCTAATATATTTCTTGTCATTGTTATGAATATAACATATACAACCAAATATTTTAAAATAGGTGATTTTAGGTTTCTTCACTTTGAGCAATTCATAGGGAGTCTTATGCTTGAGTTTATGTATCAAACTTCTGTTCAGTACATAATTTTTTGTTTTCACAGCCTCTGCCCAAAAGGATAGGGGCATATAAGCATCTGCAAGTAATGTGCCTGCAACTTCAATTAGGGTTCTATTTTTCCTTTTAGGTACCCTATTTTGTTAAGGAGTTCTAGGAGCTGAGAAGCAATGCCTGATACCTTCCTCCTTACAGAACTCTTGCATAAGAAGAGACTCAAACTCAGTACCATGATCACTTCTGATCAATGCAACTTGAGTAGAGTACTCAATCTGTATGGTCTTGAGAAAATCTGTAAGAACCTTGAATGTATCTGACTTAGATCTCAGAAAGAACACCCAAGTGAACCTTGAGAAGTCATTTACATCTACTAGAGTATAAGATTTCCCTCCTAGGTTTTGTACAAAAATAGGTCCAAAAATGTCCATGTGTAGCAACTACAAGATCCTAGGTAAATCACTCTTATTAATTGATTTAAAGTTAGATTTAGTTTGCTTGCCTAATTGACAAGCCCTGGAGAGGCCTTCCTTTTTGTAAGGACTAGAAGGCAATCCTCTAATAAGGTTGTCTTTAGATAACCTAGCAATGTTTTTCAGATTAACATGACCTAATCTTTTATGCCATAATTCATTCTGATTGCTAACAAGATTAAATAAACAAACATCTGATGTTGTAGATTGAAAATTAACTGTATATATGTTGCCTTGTCTATTTCCAATTAAAATAGTTTGGTTTTCTTTCGTAGAAATAATACAAGAGCTTGAGTTAAAAGATACTTGATAACCTTCATCACATAGTTGACTTATGAAGATGAGGTTATGTTTCAGTCCACTTACATATACAACCTTTTTGAAAGTAACTCTCCAATCTTAACTTCTCCAAAGCCTTCAGTCTGGCCACAATTTGAGTCACCAAAGATCACCTTTGGTCCCAGCTTGGACTTGTAATTATTTAGGTTGTCCTTGCTGCCAGTCATATGCTTGGAGCATCCACTGTCCAGATACCATTGTTGATTAAAAGCTAGACAGCTCTTTACCTGCAAAGGCAAAAATTAGTTGTTCTTGACCCAGATTACCTTGGGCCCTTCATTTTCCAGATATGAAAAGCTTGATATAATAGAAAATTCAGGTTGAGATTTATATCCTAAGGGATGGTATCTCCTAGGTGAAATTTCCCAATTAGCAAATGGATTAACGGGTTTTCTAGTTTGATTAAAATTTCTGGTAAAGTTATGATTTTTGTTAAGTCTGACTGGGTTCGATGAAGTGTGGTTAGTTCATCAATCGGAGTTCGACGAGATGGGATGAGATCGTCGATCTCTGCTCAGAGAATGAATACATTCATTTTCTGTGCCCCAAGTTCGTCGATCTCTGCTCGAAGAACCATACAAGATTCGTCGATCGCAGTAAGACGAATTATTATGGCTAATGTTGGCGCTCATAGATTGTCGATCAGAGTTCGACGGACTAGCCACATTTCATCGATCTGAGTTCGACGAAATCTGTTGAACATTGTTTTTATTTACATTTTTCTTGTTTCTTTTCTTTTGATTTTTAGATTTAGGTAAGCTTTCTGTTGGTTGCTTATTGTGTATTACCTCTTTACCTTTTTCAAATATAAATTTTATAGGAGTTTAAAGAATATTTTTCTTGAGAATAGAGGGCAAGCTTGATGAAGCACCTAAGCCCAACTTGCCATTTAGCCTGACATTTACTGTGCTTGTGATGTCCATCAGCTTAAGGCTTCTCCCATTGAGAGATTCCTCAAGTTGCTTAGCCTCACATAACTTAGTTCTGAGAGTTACTATTTGTTCTTTAGCTAGGTCTAAGTCATCTTTTAATTTGATGTTTTCAGCAAATATATTGTCAAATTCAACTAGCCTGTCTCTAAGAGTTTTAATTTCTTTTTCTGAGTTGATTAAATCATTGCACAGTGATTTGAATTCAATCTTAAAATCAGCAGAATCAAAATCAAAGGAAGATATTACCTGGTCTTCTTCTAATTCTGATTCCTCATCAGATTCTTCATTTTCTGACTTACTGCAAGAAGCATTGATTGCCATAAGGCACACTTCCCTTGCCTTGGCTTCTTCCTCATCTTCACTGGAGCTGGAATATGAAGTCTCCTCTTCTGTCTCACTCCAGGTTTCAGCAATGAAACCTTTCTCCTTTCTTTTATGCTTGTTGGAGGAATGTCTGTCTAAGTGTTTACTGGAATGCTTCTTGTTTTCTTTTTTCTTTCTTCTGTCTCTTTTCTATGCCTCTGGGAATTCAGGGAGAATGTGCCCAGGTTTTCTGCATCCAAAAAGACAATCTCCTTGGTAGGAGTTCTGTCATACTTAGGTTTATCATCACTTCTTGATGATTTCCTTCTGAAGTCCTTCTTGGCCAACTTATAAAATCTCTTGGCCAGTAAGCTCATCAGCTCTTCATTGGCAGGAAGGGTTTATGATTCTTCTGTTGCTTTGAAAGGAATATTTTGCTTCTTCCTTGAAGAGGTTGAGGCCTTCAGTTCAGCAGCCTCTCTAGTCTTGATTAACAGCACATAGGATTTTAGCTTTCCAAGGAGAGA